>CM030011.1:48529038-49729038 GCA_017639485.1 Pluvialis apricaria
AATTACTTTACATATCAGATCCATTATCATGGAAGTTGTAAATGATCCTGAAACCAAAACGAATGCCATCTTCTCAAGATCAGAAACCTTACCATTACAGACACAATTTTAATTGTTGTTTCTTTGCAGAATCCATATAGAATAAGAATGAAATGTGAATCTCAGACTGTCCTGAGATTTAGTTTAGAAGAGCTAACAAAACCTACAGATAACAAGATGTGAAGGATTTCCCATTGCAGATGCTTGTCTGTGCCTGTCAAAGTCTTGCAGAAAATAATATATCCCTCAGCAGCCGCAGAATGGGTAAAAGAAATAGTATTAAATGTGAATATATTATGATTGAATATCATTGTTAAAGCTAGAGTCAATGAACTTGAATTAATTTCTCTTCATCAAAACCTAATCCTTCCAATCATACATATGTGTGCAAAGTAGATGCCTACCAAGACCAAAACAGAACGTGCTTCTATTAGGTAAAGGTAAAATTTGTTTATTAACTTTATTAAATATTCAATTGATTTCTTGATAGTTTGCACACATCTGCCCACTTCTGTGAAACATCAACCTTGTCCACCTCTCAGAAGGACACTGAACTTTTGCACTAAAAATATTGTTGCAGTTAAGCACTTTCACAATGCTCGTCTCCTGTCACTGAACAGGAGAACATGTGGACTGGGTCAGACCAAAGATCTGTCCAACCCACTAACCTGTCTCCAGTAGCGGCTGAAGGCAGATGGCCAGGTGAGAGCTGAAGACTATGACACGAAGTCTGACACTTCCCCTAAGAGTCCCTCAGCTGCCAATCATCCGCAGCCCAGGGACTGCTGGAGCTGCGTGGGGTTTCTTTGCTCTTAGTCACATCCACTGGACATCCCCTCCCACAACACACCCAGTGTTCCCCTTGAGCCATGGAAACCTTCAGCTTTCAGTATGACTTTAGCCCAGGACGTTACATGAAGGTCAATCCTATCCAGCCCCTCTGCACAAGAGCTGGCAGTAATTGCGTTCTGCCTATGCAGATTTTCTGGTTGTACCTTTTTAACCATTAGTCTTAATTTCTAATTCTGTACCACTCTTCCTTGTCATATCCTCTTCTATGCATAGCATATTTGCACTCACACATTTGTGTTTTATTATTGTATGTTTGGTTTTGTATTTTGGCACTTATAAACTATGAGAGACTACAAATTCCTGGAATACTAATTCAGAATTGCTATTGGAAGTGACCAATTTGTACCACATGAAAATGTTTTGCTCCATGACCTAAAAGACACCCAGGCATTTCCCTTTACCCAAAAAATCAACGTTGTCACAGTCTCAATATCATTTCTCAAGAGGAATGTTCCATAACATGGAGAATAAGAAGAATATTGCTAGGTACAGACTAAAGGGTTTACTTTTGTTACTCAGAAAAGAACTTACTATCTGTCTTCACCTCTGTAAGGCTCAGTCCCACACCTACTGTGTATCACTAGTTCATTTTGGCAGATTTAAACATTTAAGGCCAGGTTTTGTAATATTTCTACCAGAAGCAAACTTTCTAATTTTTGAACATATAAAACGTTGTTGTTTTTTCAACCATCTTTCAGGGCTTACTATATTGGATTTGAAACCGCCTCTACTTCTCATTTACTATATGCCACTTTTTTTTAATTGCAACCAAAATACCATCTGTGCTAAAATTTGTTACATGAGGCTTTTGCTTTGGATATCAACTATTTCTATAAAACATCACTTAAAATCAATTAGTCACTTTGGACATAAAGATAAACTAAACAGACAGTTACATATATCTTTCTATGCCTTTTTTCCTTTAGCTTTTATGGTATTTTGAGAAGCACCAGATTCGCCTGATGAATGGTTGCCTATTTAATGACAACAGATAAAAATTCTGTAAAAGCAGTTGGGAAAAAATACAGGGGTAAAATACATCACTCTGCTTATCATCATACTGAATGAAGGAAAATATACTGAAGCTTAGACTGGTGACTAAGATGACTCAGATCTCCATCTGTCCACGAGGCTGATGTCGGCCACAAAGTGATGGCCAGTGAGGATCCCATGTCCTTCAGCAACTTGGGGGTCAGTTTGGGGACGCAGAGATGCAGACCCCAGCTGAGAGGAACTCCTGTTGCAGGAGTGGGAACACAAAGTTACAGACACAGCTGAGCCAAGGAGGAGAATGAGTTGGGAAGGTAGCTTAGGATTTGAGGTTGTATTTCAGGCAGGAATACAAACTACAGAGGCTAGAGACAAGCTACCTTTTTTTTTTTTTTCTTTTCAATGTAATTAGAGATTGTCTTTTCCCTCTGCTGCCAACCCAAATGCTCAAAAAACATAAATCAGGATCCCAAGCGCAACAGGTCTGACTTTAAAAAGCAGGAACTTTAAAAAAAAAGCATTGGCCATGTTTGCCCCTGAACACCATTACAAGAAGGTTTCCAAGGCTTTGAGGGATACCAGCATTATACACCTGAACTCCTAGAGCTGCAATGGCTACAGACTTCACTGAAATTCATTTGGGGTTTTTTCTACATTTGTGTTATTGCCCATGTCCACATAGTGGGCCTTTAATATCACACAATGCCTTGACACCAGACTCCTGGGGACCATGGGTGAAGTCAGATAGTCATTCCAGGGTCTGTGGGCTTCTCTGACCTTCACTGGGCTGCAAAATTAGCTAAAGAATACTCCTCCCGGCACCCCGTCAAAAACACCTCTGTGATCTCCATGTTAATATTTATTCTGTGTTGGTACCTGCGGCATGCTGGATACTGCCTATATGGAAGATGTGGGGCTTTTGACTGTGTACTCATGATCAGGTTAACCTCATTTAAGCATGGGTTGCTACTAAGAAGGAACCTCCATCCTGCCACTTGCTGCCCAACCTGTAGAGCAGACACTGTGATAATGATCCAGGAAGCTGGATCATGGAAGTGGTCTGGTTGAAAAAGTGACCTGACAAAAAATTACTGGATAGTTTTCAACATTGGCTCCTTGAGGTGGTTCCCTGCACAGTCCTTCAACCATTAATGCCAGCACAAAGGAGAGGTCAGGGGCACAGTCTCTTCAGTCTGCAGTTAAATTGCGGTCATGGAAACACAAATAAATTCCATGAGGTCATTTGACAGTCCTGTGAGTCAGGACTGTTTTTCTGCCATGCTTAGAGGCCACCGTCTTATGCTTAGAGCATAAGCTCTCACAAGCTCCTCATGCTTGGAGGACTCAAATATGGGATGGGAAATTATAGATGTTACAGTTTTTTCCTTCATGCTTAACTCAGATCTTCAGATTACAAACTCTTCAAGGCAGGGTTCACCCATCTTCCTGCCTCTACAGAAAGAGCTTTACTTGGCTTTTTAAATAAACATGCTGGGCAATAGAAAAACCATAGAGTGAGGGGATGGTGCTACTATCATTTCCAGCAGAGGCCCAAATAAAGCTTGCTCCTCTTATATAAGTTATACAATAATGCATAACTACATTTTGCACAATGAATTCAGAAATGCACCTATTAGCAACCATAAAGGATCCTTCTTGACTAAATCAGCTTAATCTCACTGCCCCTTGACAGAAAGTTTACATGGCCTGTAGGTCACATGCATGCTATTTTATCTCCTTTCTTGCTGTGTACATGCAATTTAGACCTCTAACATGAATTTTACGGGATTGCAGATCTTGGGGCATATCACTAAAAAATGAGGGATTTGGAAAGTAAAAGAACAAGCCTTGCAATTAGAGTGCAACAATTTACGTTCACTTTTTAAGTCTTAAAAATTGCAAACAATTGCCTTGAGAAGGCAGTTGCAAACAAAGCAAGCAAAGATGTAATTTTAAGAAACTTGGTGTGTGTAATAAAACCAAATCTAACCTTACAGGGGTTTGAGGTTCGTTTTTTTTCTCCTGAAATTCCTAAAAGAGAAGCTTTGTTACTGTTGGGAAACAGTTTTACTGAGAACACCTCAGATTGCTTAGCATGGTCATGAATAATGGAAGAACACAGTCATCGCAGTAATCGTCTTGGGGGGCTTTCCCAGCACCTTGTTATAAGCTTCTAAGAAGCATGAATGAAAGCAAGCTGTAGCCTCAGCCAGGTCCTCCCCGTCCACCCAAAAGTCCCCCCAGGCAGAGGCCAGACCAGTTTGAGATTTGCAGTTTGCCTGCTGGTGCGCTCACAAGGTGCATGCTGTACGCACCACAGCCCATGTAGCACAGTGTCTGTGCTGTACATGCCATAGCCTATGCAGCACAGGTTACACGGTGTACACCTTTCTTTTAGGCGTACACATAGATTTGCAATTCAGGACTAAAGCAAATTAGCAGAGATCTCTTGGCATCAGTGAAGTGATACTAACTTACATGCCAAGCATATATTTTTAGCTACTTTTTGCTATATACCATATATAAATTAAGATTGAAACTTCTTGTGGACACTCTAAGCTTAGGCCTTCTTTTCAGACCAATACGATGTTATCTTTTGAAAAAAAATTCAATATTAATTCAATTGTTAAAGAATAGTTTAGTAAATCTTTTGTGTGAGAAACCTCACCAAGTGGCATCTACTCACAAAAGCAGCACAGGGCAACATAACCACAACTTTAATTTGCTTGTGCTACTGAGCAGGTTGGCTTGCCCCTGTGCTTTTCTGTTACAGTAGCTTTGATTATACTTTTATCTATAAAAATAAAGTCTGCATCTGACAGCATGAAACAGATTTATTTCAAATATGGAAAACTATAAAGAAATAACAATAATAGGATCTCTTGCTTGCATGTGAGACAGTGAATGAGAACATAAATTCACCTGCACAATTATCTATCTGAACGAGGTCAGAATTTCAGCTCCGGTGACCTTGTGGTCACAAAGATCACAAATCGCAAGACAGAAGAGGTTAAAAGAAAAGGACTTTAATCAGTCAGTTGTACATTGCTACAATACAACCTGCACTTGTTATATCTCTGAAACTAGTTTTCTTAAGACAGAAATTAGGCTTTGCCTCATGTTCTTCAATAGTTTACAAAACACAGCTCACAATAACTCACACTGTTGCTCAACAGCAGTAAGGGAAATAGCTCTTCATCTAAAGATGAAAAAAAAACCAAAATGAAAGAAAACAAAGAAAGTGCCAAAAACACAGACATTATAAGTTTGCTCTGGTGAATTTGGCATAGTCCTGCATACAAGTCCTTTTTAAGGGAGCTGTGGCTTAAGTTCAGCAGAATGTAGTAATACTGAGAAGAATATTATGGTTAACTTGATATCAAGAAAACCAAGATTCTAATACGTGTAGAAAAATATGCTTGGTGAACTAAACTAGTAGAAATGTTCCTACTTACAAAATTAGTAATACATCATTCTTGTTTGCTTCAGTCTATATACACCAAGTTAAACTCCTTCTGGATCTTGGCTGAGCTGTACGACTCTTAAAAGAGGTCCTTGTTTTGTAGTAATTCCTAAACTCCCAAATAGATCAAAATCACATTCAGGTTCTTTCCAGGCTGTAAAGGCACAGAGACCTTACCCCACATCTTCAAAATTCATAGCTCTCCCTGCCCATGTGTGGTCAGTCTTCCAACTCATGGAATACAATGTAGCTGTAAACACTACCAAAATTAAAAATATATAGATCTGCTATGAACACCAGAGCCTAGATCTCTGCTGCTGTTCATATCTAACTTTTCATGCCATCTTATTAAGGACTATGTGAGTATATAATGTAATTTAGAAGAGCTTTTCTGCTCATAAAGCTATGGCATCTCTAGAGGAGTTAATATTTGTCCTGGGGATCAACAGGCACTATAACTGAAATTAAAGATGACTTTTTCATCTAAAAAATCCTTCCTAAGCCTCATTGACTTAGTGTCCTATACACAACCTAGAGTTTGGAGCAAAAACAGAGACCACCGAGCCATAGAGTCTGCTGACAGAAGACGACAGTTATCGGAGGGGTTTTATCCAATTTGATCCTACTCAGAGTATAACTAACTCAACTTCACACAATGTTTTAATCAAAGTAAGCTTTTATGAATATCCACTTCTACTTACTCTAATGGATCCTAGGACTGAGAAACCCATATGCGAGAAAGCGAGACTTAGCTATTAAAGTAATTCTCATTAAGTAACATAAAATTCAGAGAAACATATTTCAAGAATCACTGAGTAAAAGGAACTAGGACACAGACGCACTCACTCAGCATTTATGAACTTTCCTTGGATAACAACAGTTAATTGCATAAACAGGTTACAAAGAACATAATTTTGCAGAACCAGATCAAGCAGGTGCACAGGCCCTTTGTGATTTGGCCACTTCAGTGTCAGAAGTTCCATGAATCGATTAAGAAGAGGCACCAAAGTGGGAAGGCATCAGCTGTCCTCGTGCCCTGCTCTTCCCAGGAACAGTGTTTTGAGGATGTGTATTCTGAATGGTAAATCTTTTCAAAGCCTCTCCAGATCCCTCCTTAGACAAATACCAAACAATTAAAAAATGTGTTTCATTTCCCCAAGGACATTAGATTGAGACGAAATTCAAAACACAGGGCTGCTTTCTAAATTTGCCTTTATGCAACTTCATGTTTCAAAGAATTAATATACAGTGCCAAAAGCTATATGATAAAAATGAGAACAGTATCTCAGGAGTCTCATTTACCTTTGCAGGGCTAATCAGTACAATGTTTTAGGGAGATACGCTACCCAGACCACCTCAGACCACGATCCCCTATTATGTCGAAAGGAAGAAAGTGAGCATGAGAGGTAGAGTAGTGTTTTCATTACAGTCTAACTGTTTCACATACTTGTTTTGTGATAATGTCTGCAGTCTGAATGTGAATGAGGGAACGAATACTCCTGTGCATTTAGCATGTTTTGTTTAGAAGTACAGTAAATTAGGCAAACAGTTCTGAAACGTATTTCCAGATGAGGATGATCACAGAGCAAGCCAATGGAAATCTGCATGCCAGGTCACAGGTAGGTGGTAACTCTCACAAGGGATTGAGAGTCACAGTAATGAAAAGAAGTGACACCAACATCCCTGCCAAACAGCACAGGAAAAATTGGGACATTGCTTAAAGTATGTATATTAGGCTTATGTCTAGAAAATACTTTTTATATATAAATATATATGAGAATATATAATCACATAGGGCAGGTATCATCACTAGAAACCTAGCCAACAAGATATTTTTTCTGGGATTAATTCTCAGAAAAGGGTCAAAATCCCAGAATTAAGGGAAAATTCATTATGTGGAAATGAGGATGGTTGGATTTGTTGGGGTGCATATAACACTGCAAACATGAATGCAATCCCTGAACGCCTATCTGGGGATGAGAAAAAGTTATTGAGTTTACAAAAGCCATCCATCTCAGTGAAAGCAAATACCACAGGGCTGTTCCACTCCACGATTCACTGTTGAAAGTTTTAATTCAGGTGGGCTCTGGGCTCTCTGTTGTCACTCCTTCACAACCCTTTACACGTGTGCTTAATTTGACACACGGAGCCAAAGATTAGTTCCAGCAAAGTCCTGCGATATCCTTAACCGTAGGATGAAAAAACTCCCGCTGACTTCAAGTGTGAGAGATCAGAAACCAAAGGATCAAGCTTTATAGCAAGCAGGGTCAAGCAGAAAGTTTCCAACCCACGATATGAGCTCTGTTTTTTATTATATATCACTGCTCTTCTCTGAAGGACTATTCTCTCTCCAGAATGGCAGTTTCTCTTTTTTTTCTGAATGGCCATTATCAGATCACAGCTTTACACTGAAGTTGTTTATAAATGTTCCTTATGACATTTCCTTTATTTTTTTATCAAGCCATTTTTCTAACGTGAAACAGGACATTTATTGTTCATATATAAGAGGCAATGAACCTGCAAAAGCAGCCTTCATAAACCCTGGAAATCTCCTCAACAAGCAAAATGACTAACTGTGATGGACATTCATAAATCACTCCATATCATTCATCATAATTCTTGAAGTTTTATTAATTCCTAGAGGAAGGCATAAATGTAATGCACATCTTAAGGAGCCAGCAGGTTGGCTTGCTCTCTAGGTATAAAACAAATATGATGCTCGTCTCCTTACTCAAGATATGCAGGTTTTGCATGTGCGCACAGCAGAAAATCGATGTCACTCAAAATGTGGGGATATTCTTCTAGCCAGCCCTACTGGCATTGATTTTGTTTTCAGAATGCGCAGCCGTTCAGTCCTAATCCTGCCCCCACTGAACTCAATGGACATTTTTCCCTCTGAAGCTCAGACAGAATTATATATATATATATATAAGGCTTTTGATCTACCTCTGATTTTGAGCAATCAGGTTAAGAGTGCAGATTTGATTTCCAGGAAAACTGAGGTGCCACCAGCGTCTGGGCCAGTGCTGCCCAGTACCCTTCGAAGAGGATACCCACAGCAAAGCAGCATCTAGCTAAACTTTAATAGCTTCCAGGATCACAGAGACAGCATATGTCTATAAGAATCCTTTTTAAAAACAAGACAAAATCTTTTCTTTTAAAGCTGGCAAGTTGATAAAAAATAAACAGACAAAAAAAGGCCTTTTCAGTGAAGCCTGGTGCTACGCAAGAATCTGCATTCCCTGCAAACTCTAAAGCAAGCTTGACATCCTGTGGCCAGAGCCAGCATGGGAATGAGTCACCCTTTCAAAACCCGGCCTCCCTCACTCAGGAGATAATCCTGCTCCCGAGGGCATAAATTTTCCTTTGAGATGGGTGTGACAGTCCTATGACAAGTGAGTAAGTATCCTGGAAGAAAAGATTGAAATGTGCACACTAAATATTTCTGACGGGGCAAGACTAGGAGCTGAAAGAGAATGATTCCATGTGAAAGCCAGCCGGGTGTCATCAGACAGGTCTCCTTTGTAGCCCAGAAAGTCTGTGTGGCCTCTCTGCTTGTGGTGACCCTCTGCCCTGAAAGAGGGATGCAAATGCAAATGGGGGACCAGAGACTGGAAAAGAAAAAAAAGAAAACAGAGGACAGAAATAATAGTTTTTCTTGAGAGAAACAGGTGCAAGCTGAAATGTAAATATCGCTGAAAAGATTATTTAGTCATAATCATAAGGTCTGTTTAAAAGTCTGCTGCTTCTTTTTCCAGCCCAGATTTCACAAAAGAAAGAAGAGCTGTCCTTAAAATATCTATGATAATTGTTATAAAACAATCACATGTAGCAATCTCTGCTTATTGGTGCACAAACAATGCACTGCATCAATCATTGTAAACCTTTCCAGACCTACATGCGCACGTAATTTGGAAGAACTCATCCTACAGCAAAGATAGCAAGGCAATTTGCTAGAGCTTAATGTGTAACAAATTATTTCTATTGAAAGAGCAAATGATAACAAAAGGGGTATCTCTAGATTTATGGTTGCGAGGAAAGACCCAGCGTCTGAGCTGCACAATACCTGTGGAAAAGTTGCTTTTGCACAATTTACAGAAGATTGTCTTTGAACTTTCAAGATTGTTGGTATACTTTTAAATAGAAGTTAATAGATTCATTGCTAGGATTATTAAGATAGAATGAGTATTTTTTCCTCTTGTTTTCTTTCCCATGGCAAAAAAAAAATTAATAACTGTTATCCAGCATATTTTATATATTCAACCATGGCAAGCTTTCCAGGTCAAATGGACAGCCTTTGAATCAGGCTACAGAATGGTCATGTTGGGTAAAATAACAGGTTTCTACATAATCTTATCCAAATTATTCACCCACTGTGAATTGCTTTCTAGTATCTTGCTCACGACAGATATAAACTTCTTACCATTTTTGAATGGTAGTGTTTTGACTTTACAAGAAGTAAATGTTTTGGTTTTTCAACAACCTTTACTTTAAAATTTTAAAAATCACTATATTTTATTCTATGTTAGAATATGCAGCAGCAGGTTAAAAAGGAGAGACAAATGCCAATCCTGAGGACATAAAGCAATGAAACATTTTGAGGATTCAATTACTTCCTCTTGTAATTTTTTTTTTTTTATAGTTAATTTCAGAATATTCTGGTTTTGTTCGTGTCCAGCCCAAAGCAAATTCCTAGCTGGAAACTTTAACTGTTAGAATGAAAAGGAGTTAATAATGATATGAAAGAACATGCTGAACTCTATTCCAGCTTATCATAAAAAACAGGTTTTAACTCTAAACATAGAATTAATGTAGCTGAAAATAACGTGCAAGCATGGTTTTAGATTCAAAGTAGACTTTCTAGGGCTTGAAGTTTAAAAAAAAAGTTAATTTCATAGATTTTTTTATCAAAATAATGCCAAGAAAATAACTCCTGTGCTGTTATCTCACACAGCCATTCTTCTAAGTAGAAACCTCGTTCCAACTGATTTGATTTCACTCCATGCCTGAAAATCCAAAAGCTTTCAATGGTAATTCATCAGACCAAGATCATGACCAATTGTCTGTTTAACCTAGTCTATGTTTGATCCAAACTAAAACGAAGTTTACAACCACTTCTAGTAACCAATGCTGACTCAGCAATAAAGACTCCCAGGATTTTACAGGTGTTCATAAAGTGAATAGGAGAACGGCACAACACTTTGTGCTTAGTTTATTCATTGAAAGAGGCGTTGTCAACCTAAATAGAAAATGAATCTACACAAAAGCATGCAATGCACATTAACTAGAGATAGAGAGCTACTCCAGATGTAACAACACATTAGTGCAAACAAGGCCCGCCTGTTTCTATAGGTTTTTCACTTATATTTTTAAATCATTCTATATTAGAAAATTATTATGCACACATCCTTACTATTATCCTTACAGTTGAAGAAAGGGAGGATTAAGGCAGTCAATGAAGACAAATAAATCTTGTCCTGCACAGTAATACACAAACACTAACCCTCCAGCCTGTGGAACAGGGAACTATTTAAACCCTCCTTAGTTAAAGAAGAGCTTCAGCTATGCAGATGAATAAGCAGACTGCTGTGGAGAGCCTGGGTTTCTTTAGCAGGTGTGCAAACACACAGGCGCATGGTCTTTGCTTTGCAAAGATAGTTGGTGGCAATTATAATCAGAGTGGAGATGTGTCACTCCAAATTTGTGAGCTGTTATTCATCAATACTTGCACTAGGAAACATTAGATTATTCTGCAAGATGCTGAATGTTCCTGTTGATTGAAACTATTTGAGGATGTCAAATCAAGGCTTTTCTCTATGCTGTGCCACACCTGTTCAATTTCTATTTAATTGTTATCACAACTGCAACAAAAATAAGCCCTTCCTGTACAAAAGACCCCACTAACACTTCCAAAGATGAGAATTTGGTTTGCAAACTAGCTTGATTTGCAGAGTAAAAATCTCAAGGGTACTTATATGTAATTTTCAAACATAATTATAAGCACCTTAGAACTAAACTTTTAATGGCATGTAGACAAATTTTTAGGTAAAATGAAATCTTTAAGAAGCAGCCTGGCATCAAACACACATTGTTTAAATATCTGACTGTAAAAGCCACATTTTCAAAAAGGACAGAATCCTATTACATGCCAATGTCGTTTCTGCTCTCATGACATTAACATTCCCTTGAAAATATTACTCCAGCCTTCCATACCAGGCATTTATAGATCACTGACATTGGCATCTTTATTTTTGCAAAACGTGCCACAGTACCTGTGCACTGGAAGATGCCTTTCTTATCCCAAACCTACCTTCAGGACAAAAGCTGTATGAGCAGCGACTGTTGGACAATTCACCTAGAGAAATTAGGTGTGAGGGAAGTGGGATGGGCTGAAGAGTCTGTTTTGGAGAGCAATCCCCTTGCAACTCTGATGCTTATGATTCAAGCATCTTTTGTAGGTGTACAAAGTACTTTTAATGCATAATCCAGCATGTGCCCATTTAGAGAGTCCTGGCTTTATCTATGCATGGAGCATGTTGTGTAAATGGATGTCTAGCTTGTGAGAGACTGTTTCTGCTCCCTGGCTGGATGACTGAAGTTTTTTAGTTAGATTGGTGATCACATGCAGTATAAATAACAAATACCTCTCCAGATGCATATTGAGGTCTGCACATATTTATACAATCAAAACACACAACTGAGAAAAAAAAAATCAATAAAAGCTTAGGAACAATGAAAAACCTGAGCTGTACTAATAGCCATTTTCCAGCAGGTGGAATCTTGCTGTTATATCATATCCAAAATACAGCAGGAATTGTTCCATGATCTGACATCTGGGCTGTAACAGCATGACCTCTTATACCGTGCTGGACATAACTTCAGTGCAGGCTCAGAAGAAATTAGGAACATGACTTACTACAGAAAATAGGAGTAATATTATTTGGCTTATAGAATCAGAGTGAAGGGTGATTTAACTGCAGAATCAAAATACCAGCAGTGAAATCTTGGTGTATTTAGAGTTGGCCTATTTAGCTATTTAACTGATAGCTGGTGATTAATGTAGATATGAAACTTCGAAATGGCTTTTTCTTGGAACACAAAGTTGATAGTGGTTTATGTTCCAGTTTTTGGTTGTTTTCTGAAATGAAAGAATTTCCAGATGCCGAAGAACATGAATGGGAATGACAAAACACAGTAGTTTTGAATGCATTCAGAATAGCCATGATGAGAAGAAAGTTGTTTTAGACTTTAGTTTAATTTGATAGTAATAATGAGGGACAATTGTTTTGATTGGTTATTCACCATGTTTTGCACAACTGAATGATTTCAAGTGCATTTTTTAAAATAAATAACCTGTTAACTCCATTGTGCTGCATTATATTTATATTTTCCCCAGCTGCTAATACAGTTTTCTAATGTAACCACTGGGTCTCTTATTCAAATCACTATTTTTAATTATTGACACATAAAACAATCAAATATGAAGCTTCAGCAATTAATTAGCATCATATTAGAGGGAATCAATCTGAACATATTCTCTAATCAAGTTGATGACTCACCAACATGACTTCAATCTGCACAATTATGACTGTTGAACTAAACAGTCCAGGTTCTCTAGCAGTTTGCAGGCAAACTCAACAGCAAAGAAAGATGCATGCCTAAAGAGACTGCTGTCTGAGATGAGATTAGCTCTCCTTTCAGATCAGGTTATTTAGGCAAGAGGACATTTCATTCATATTTGCACAGGTACTAGATCAGGTCGTTACTAATAGGTTTGGAGGAAGAAGCCATCCTTTTCTTGGTCACTGAAAGGACTTCCAGTGATGGACAATAAGGATCATGGCATCATTTTCATCTGTGATAAGTTACAAGATACATTGAAAATAAAGCAAAACTACTAGGCTGGAGATTTGCTGACTTGAATACATCCCTTGCAACCTCTGCCCAAATGTCAGCATTACTAGGGGGACTAACTAACTTCCCTACTTATAAACATGCAGAACCAGGTTATTCACTGGCTTGCCCTATACACACACACACACACAAACATGATGTTTAGGGCAGGCTACGCAGACAGAGGTTCTGCACAACATTTAAAACACTGCCTATCTACTTTTCTAGAGAAATTAAGAGGTAATAAGAAATGTATAGACAGGCTCTGACCCCAGAGGAACAGACAAACCAGTAGAGCTCTGCTAAGCTGGAATAAAAGGGGAAAATGCACGAGGCACTTGCAGTGCTGCAAATACACATGGACCACAAGTTGCTGCTGCTGGTACCAGCAATGAGGGCTTACACTCAAGACTCTTTGCAGGGTCAAGGCCTTTATCTGCTTACTAAGACCAAACCCTTGAAAAAGCATTTGCTGTATGTGATAAAACAGCCCACAGTCTCCATGAGATGATACATCGGAGCATTACGTACTGGGACTTGCACTGAAAATGAGACTCCATGAAATATGCAGAGCTTTGTAGTGTGTTTTGTTCCTCTTGCCATCTATTCCCTCTCCTATGAAACTGTTCCGCTCCCGTTTGTGGTGATGTGAAATACAGAGATTTCATGTTTAGTACACAGCCGCTCCACCTTGGCATGGCATTATACATAGCAGCTGAGGGCTAAGTGCCTCTGACACTCCCCCAATCTGTCCAGGACCCTGATGCAGCTGGAGTCTTGGCAGGTCGGCACTTTTACAGGCACTGTGAGATGCAAGTTTCGATGTGCTTGTTCCAACTCAAACGTTAATGTTTTACCCGATGCTTCTCAATCATAAATAATTATCCATGAAAAAACAATGGGTAAGGTATCAGATTGTTCTCACCTTTCTACAGTGTTTTGAAATTGCCTTTACATAGTCTTTTGGTTTTCTGCTCCATCTTCTTCTGCTCTTCCAACTGCTGCTTGGCAACACAGATTACTGTGCAAAATATGAGCTCTCAAAGATTGCTCAGTTCAATAAAATTTTAACCAGAGGCAAGCGCGCAATGTAATTGAAATGCAGTATTTCAATAGAATAACTGCGGGTTTGGTTTTGGGTTTTTTTTATGGCTGAAAGACTCCATCTTGATGAGACAACATGGCTTCTGCTCAAGAGGACCAAACAAGGCATATGCAAGAATTTGCAAGATTAAAGCCTTGTTGGTCTGGGGACTGTTGTAACATCTCCATTGTGAAAGGACAGTATTCATTGTTAACCTTACACACTAGCTCCTAAATAGCGTTCTGTCCCCTGGATGGTATGGTATAAACTAGTTCACACTGTTTAATACTAAGCATAGGGGGGTGGAGAGGATATTAGTTAATAGCTAAAAATTAGGGGGCATAAACAGTCCCCTGCATATACATGGCAATTTAATATGGCCTGGGGAAATTTCTAGCACCATTTGAAAATGCAAAATGAGTTTGTTTTACAGAGTCTTGACTACTTCTTCTGTGATACAGGCTTTTTCCTTCGCACAGTTTTTTTCCTGAGAAATCAGTCTTTCACTCTACCTAATGAATGCCTTTTCCAGCAAAATCCTGTTTTTCCATCGGCACTTCTTTTCATTATATGACTTGCCTTTCAGATAGAGCTGACATTAAAAAATAACCAGGGTTCAAATGGGATAAAATAGCTGAGAGCCTTTTTTCTTAGATTTTTACTTTTTTTTCTCCATATATTCTCCTATATTCAACTGATTCCCCATTTTATTTTTCACTGAGTTTATTATCCACCTTCTGAAAATATCTTATTTTTATATCTCCCTTCTGATATTTTTGTACTGTTGCCCTGGGGTTTACGGTACAGTGTGTGCTAACTGGACCCCAAATAGGTGAATTGTACTCTCCAGGTTAGTAGGAGTTATGAGAGAGTTTCTAGCAGACTCTCTCTCCCTCTCTCTCCTCTCTCTCTTTTTATTAATCTTTGATAACCCTCTTTTTCATCTGCACACTACACCCTTCTAATTTACCGATGCTTTTAAAACTCAGGCATGGGATTACTTCATTTGATTCATGGAAGGCCATGAGCACTTCAAATTAACCTTTTGCTTCCTTGGGAAAAAAAAAATTTACTTCGGGGATTTGGTTCACCTGTTGAGAAGGAAGCTGTCTCTTCTTATTTACTGAGATTGCCTCAGTACCATGGAGATGACTCATACATACTCTGCAGGGCTTAGATGGCACCGTAAATTCACTGCTGGACACCATGGACCCAGTCCAGAGCAAACTGAGGTCAAAAAAATCATTCCTATTGACTCCAATGCCAAACCTACATTATACCGAGTGCACTTTGTTCCCACAGAAATTAATGGAAGAAGATGGTGTTTAGTATATAAAAGAACTATCTAAACGTGACACCATATTGTTTTATCTACTAAAAAACAACAGCATGAGGTGACATCATCACACCACTGACAACTGTATCTTCTGACCTTTCCATATCTATCATTATTTTTTAAAAAAAGTGTCCAGAGAGAGATGTGGTCAGTGTTGAAAGCACATGTTAAGCCCTGTTTTTCTACCAGCCCACCAAGGGGGCACAATCACAGTATCACAGTATCGTCAGGGTTGGAAGGGACCTCTGGAGATCATCTAAGTCCAACCCCCCTGCCACAGCAGGGACACCTACAGCACGTTGCACAGGACGGCGTCCAGGCGGGTTTTGAATGTCTCCAGTGTGGGAGACTCCACAACCTCTCTGGGCAGCCTGTTCCAGTGCTCTGCCACCCTCAAAGCAAAGAAGTCCCTCCTCATGTTAAGATGGAACTTCCTGTGCTCAAGTTTGTGCCCGTTACCTCTAGTCCTATCACTGGGCACCACTGAAAAAAGACTCTTCTCATCTACCTGGCACCCTCCCCTTAAGTATTTATAAGTATTGATAAGATCCCCCCTCAGTCTTCTTTTTTCTAGACTAAAAAGCCCCAAGTCCCTGAGCCTTTCCTCATAAGAAAGATGTTCCAATCCCTTAATCATCTTTGTAGCCTCTGCTGGACCCTCTCCAGCAGTTCCCTGTCCTTCTTGAACTGGGGAACCCAGAACTGGACACAGTAACAATATTTTTAGACAGTATTTGCAAATACCTCAGTAAAATAAGAATAGCTCCCTAATGGAAAAAGACATAGAGACCACTTGAAAGGAAAGCTCACCCAGGATGGCAGGTAAAGGTCTGCAGGGCTGGTCTTCAGTATGAGGCATGTGAACTTCTAAGACTGTGATGGACTCTTCAGCAGGATCTACAGAAAAGAGCTAAGGAAAGCGTTCACACACATATCACAAAAATGCTGAAAGAGTTTCCCTGTGAGCAAAACAAATATGATGACTCCATTTCCTGATATATACATCAGAATTGGAGTGCAAACACTTTCAAGCACTGGATGTGGTTGCTGTGTTTGAGAAACAGCTAGATCAGAGGTTTTTCATCCCTGTCTCTGGCCATCAGACACGAAGCGTCACACCATAGTGCTGAGAAAATAAAACAAGTCAGGGGGTGAAAGAAGAGCAAACACTGAATTTTGTTTCTGCTTTTCTAAGCATTTTACAAACAAGAACTTGGCAATTAGAAAACAAACGCAGAAACTGTGTCAGTATTAGTTTAACACTATTTTCCTTCTTCACAAGTTTCTCCTCTGCCCTCTTCAGTAGTCAGAGACAAAACTGAATCTTTAAATCTGGTCCACAGCCCTGGTCTAATTCATTGACTGCAAACAACTTTACATAACTACTGTAATAAGCAGCATGATTGTAGTGTTCAAATACTAACAGTGTGCATAACATTTCACAAGCCTGCAAAAAAAGGCCATGAACCTAGGAGGGCAACAGTACTTTGTGAGTCTTTAATACAATGCCATATTGTGCATACCAAGCAGAGCAGAACAGGGCAGTAGCGGAGGCCATTTTTGTTAGTCTTTCCTCTCCAACCATCCATTTTCTGTCTCCAATAGCACAGGTTGCCACAATATAAAAAAAATCCAGAAAGCATGAGAAATGCCAGGATGAATGTTGCCCTTTCATCTTCACAGAAGCTGCTTCCTGGCATTACATTTGAGCATTACACCCTGCATGGCTTATTCTACTTCCTTGTTTTAACCTATCTGTCTCTTAATGCATTAGGACTCAATAAAACCTGACTTGGTCCATTATACTTGTTCACTTGTACCTATCGATAATACACAGGGCATATCTTCACCTAGGGTTTATTGTTTCAAGTCATGGTGCAGATTAGTAGTTCATACAAGACTATATATGATATTCAAGTTATATCATTTGAACACAATTTTCTTGCTCTTGATCCCGCAACACGAGTGTGTTTTGCACCAGGAGGTGCTGGTCTGACACAATTGCAGTAAGCAAGCCATTCAGGCTTTGTAAAGTACAATTCACAATGTTATTTATTAGAGTTAACATTATAAGAAGATATTAGCATAGATAATCTCATGTCCCTTTAGATGTTGGGAACCCTCAGTGGTGAAGCAGCGAAAGGGCCACTTTTCTACGTGCAGCACACCATACAGACCCTGTCCATAGCAGAGATTCTCCCCTTTCAGTCATTTGACTTAGTATGTGATTTTCTTACAAGGAAGCAACTGTATTCATCATTTCCCCTGTCAAACAGAAAGGATGTTCACATGACGGCTTCTTGCTGCCCTCCAAGATAAAGGCAAGCCCACGCAGGTGGGGCAATCGGCGTACCAAGTAGGACCTGCCATGGACTCTTCTGTTACAGTGAGTTGGGTGGGTTTATCCTGCGGCTGAGAGACATGTGCGACAGAGCACAGGTCCGAAGGTCATGCCGCGTGTGCAGCAGAGTGCAGCGCACACCACACGGGCTGGGGTCCACGCGGGTCAGCTCAGTTGTGGATCGCTGGCTCCTCGATGTATGATGGTCTCCCGGTCAGGACCACTACAGAGGGCAACTACCGCTCATATTACTGGGATCAGCACACCACATTGCACTGTTGATTACCCACTCGCTGACGATGGTGTTGCAGATGGAGAATCTGGCAAGGCTCAGGAGGCATATAGCAGAAGCAGTAGCTTTGTCACCCTAAAAAGCTACAGAGTTCTGTAGGTTAAAATACAATGGAAATACTGGCAATTTCAGGGCTGTGGTTTAATTCACATTAACAAGGAAGACACAGGATCAGGATGCTTTCCTGGAATTGCATTGACTCTTTTCACATAGAGAGCTGTCTGGGCCACATAACCCAGCTTCTTCCTCCCTTTCTTCCTCATCCTTTGTTTCTCTGCATAAGCCAAATATTCTCATAAATCAGTCTTCTCAAGTTCTTCAGGAAATAACTCAAAGTGCCAAAGGGACCGAAGAAACAGCAATAACTATAGCGACACCAAAAGCCGCAGTAGCACCTGGACCTACACTAGCAGCAAAACATGCAAGATTTATAGGCATCACTGAGCCAATGCAGAAAACATAGCTGAAGCCATCAGCCTAGAGCGAGGCAAACTTACTGGGCTGTGGCACTGGTGGAAGGTTTTTCTTCAAGGTCAGTTGATCCTAAAGGTTCCAGAGTTTTTAGGAAGAAACTGTCTGTAGCATACACGTATGATCCTAGTTTTATGCTGCTCTTTATCTCCTTGCTGGCCTAGTGAGAATAACTAGTGTGTCAAGACATATGAATGGATTATACGCAGCCTTAAACTGCCAAACTCTTCACTGCAGTGAAAAGCATTAAACCTCAGCACTGTGCAGAACAGGTGTAGGAAGGAAAAGGAGGAGGAAAAAGAGAAGGAGGAGTGAAGTATCAGGATGGCCCATTTTATTCTGCATAATTAGAGTGACCACAAAAGAATGCAATGTGTCCTCCTGACACACCTAGAGTAGCTCTTTAATATCCTAGCTATCCCAGCTAGAAAAATCAAGCTTAATGCCAGTGCAGTTAAAGAAATAGACCACAGTTGAGATAGTCTCAATATTCACAGTCAGATGCTTAAAGAAGATGTATGAGTGTTTATTTGTTCCTTGTAATGACATAACACACCAGATGACTGGTATAAAAGTGTTTAGTTGTGGCTGACCTCTTACAAAATACTACATGGCTATGGTTTATGGGGTAGCTGTGCTTCAACCTTGTGAGTCATGACTTCATTCATTTTTGATGAACAACTGCTGTCGTTTCAAAAGTTATTTCAGGAAATGGAAGAACACTGCCTCTCTTATAATCAACGCAAGCAGTCAGTAGTGTCAGTGACACGTAGTCTTATTTTACAGTAAAAAGACCACAGGGTAGGAAAGAATAACATGAATGTTTCCATGTGCAAACACAGATAACTTCTTTTTGTCAGAATCATGGCAACATCATGAGAGAAATTGGGTCCAAATGCCAGAATTGCATAAATCTTCAAAATATCCAGCAATCCAGTATTAACACTTTCTTAGTACAATCTGACATTATATACAGGCGTCCCAGCAGGAGAGAGTAAGCTATTTGGGAGCAGAACTGCCTTTATCTTTCACTTCAGTTACATTTTGCAAAGAACAAGGTAAATTGTCTCTGTTTGGCTTCACTAGCAGTGTGCTTCAGTGCAAGCACAAGCGCAAGCTGTACAAAAAATAGACTCTGTTGCATTATTTACAGCACTTTGCACAAGCTGCTTTGCATGAGCATTTATTAATTGCCTGCAAAATCAGCAAAATATGTTCCGAGTATGTCAGCTCAGCATATATCGAACATAATTGCACATTTGAGCCACACGGTTGTTTATGTCACTTTGTAATCACACTAATAATTACCAAACAACCAAGGAATTCAATGAACAGTAAATGTAATACTTAATTACTTTATTAATTTCCACATAACATGGAAGAAGGAAAAGAACCAGCTCAATCTATAATTTCACTCTATTTGCAAACCCTATCTTTATGCAGATATATGGAGGGAATTATCAAAACACAACACAGGAGATGCACAAACATAACTCAGTGTTTGCTTGATGTTTTTCGTGTTGGCATCTCTCCTGCATGGAGCTTTGAAAATTTATCCTATAATGTCAAGCAACTTCAAGGCATCCTGGACTTCGAAAATTAAAAGGAGAAGAAAAACATAAATACATTCTGCACTGAGATACAAATTCCACCTTCTGTCAGGAACTTACTGATTAGAAAACTCTTTATAGGTTAAGCCAACCATTACATTTTTATGTTGCTGTATATTTCAAAACACAAAAAATAAAACATTTTCTCCATAAAACCTTTCAAAACCGTAAATACTAGCACAGTCCACAGCTCCAGACGAAGTTGCAATTTATTATTTATCTGTTCTTATATTCTGCTATGGTATCTTTTTCTTTTATAAGCCTGGCAAGTTTCCCACAGAAGTTTCTTCATCAGCAGTTACTTTAAACTGTAGTCCTTCATAGTCCATGCTGCTCATATGCTGAACCAGTCCTCAAGAACTGAGTATGTTTCAGCAGCAAAGTGTCTTGGTTTGGGGAGACACAAAAAAATCTTTGCAGTTAGTAAACATTAAGAAGGCTTTTTAAAATTCAAGTGCATCATTCTGAACCACGTCTGAATTCATGCTGAGCATGATTTTTTTCACAAGTGTTTCTGCATTCACACTGCCTTCAGTAACGATGCTCAAGACAAAGCTCAAGTTTTCAATGTCAATTGCGCAAGCCAGTTGCATCCACCCTCAGAGGAGAGGATGAAATTCTGAACCTGTTTCCCTATCTAGAACCTCTCTCATCTAGAACAAGAGCCAAAGAGTGAGCTATCTTTATAGTCATTTTGATGGGCCACCAGAAGAAGTGCATTTGAAACCTATGCTAACATGGAAATATTTATGTAACCTCTGACATGCATAAGGCTATTTTTCCTAGGAACCGCCACTGAACATAACTGAGTATTATCAGAATGTGGTGTCCTCCCTAGAAAGCAGTGTCTGCCATCTCTCACCAGCCTGTTAGGCAGAAATAACTGTATTGCACAGCTACCACATAATGTGTTTGACTTTCAGTGACAACGGCAAAAGGTCTGGGCCAGCTCTCACAAACATGCTGTAATGGTCAAAGGACTCAACCAAACCTTCATTTGTCCTGGCCTTCAAGGCACTGGGAAGGAGCTGATCATTTGTGCTTTCTTAAAGTTGCACAGTGAAGTTCTCAAAAATGGAATCTTTTATTGAGGTTGCTATTTAATAGTAAGGCAAATGGGAAGGGGTTAGCATCTCTTAAGCTACAGCTTACTCCTACTGTCTAGATAACATACCCCAGCTCAGAGCTGAGGCCCACCTGTATCTACATAGAAAAATGGCTCCAGATGAGCCTGGAACCTACCTCGTCTCAAAATAATGTTTTATCACATCTGTTCATTTATAAAAATAGTGTCTACTTCTTTCATAATTTTTGTAAACTTTCAGACATTCATTGATAATTAACCACCTGGATAGTTCACCAAAAGATAGAATAAGAAAGTAGTGAAATAGACTGAATATAAAAAAGGTTTTAGTGCACAATGTAAATGCTCTGCTTTGTCCTTGATGTTTAATACTCATATCTTTCAGCTCATCTACTTTATTTATTAGATTTTCACCTTATCCCTCACATTTACTCTGACACACAGAAGTTCTTAGTTCAGAGAGTAAATATAGTACAATGCAAAGGGTTATGAACATAAAAAATGCATTAAAGGAAAATGTAAATGCTCAGATTTGTCCTTGATACTTAATCCTCAATATCTCTCAATTCATCCACTGTATTTATTAGACTTTCACCTTATCCCTCACTGTTGCTTTGACAGTAAAAACTTCCTAGTTCATCAAGGGGTAAAACTGGTTGTGCCGAGTTCTGAATAGTACTCCTGCTGCAATTGTTAAACTTACCATGGGTATTGTAGCTGGTGACACTGCTTCTGAGAGAAGAATTTGACAAATTTTGATAGTCATTGGTTCTCGTATTTAGAGGAATTAAAGAGTCATTTCTATTTGAAAGCCTTCTACTGAGAGCTCTACATGCATGTTAGTACTGCTACCAGCGAGGATCTGTGGCCATTTTCACCTCTAACCTCACCAAAGTGATAGATCTCATCTATTTCCAATTGCATTATGTTTGATAACACTGAGATGTAACTCAGATTGGCTTCAGTGAACACCCTGAGTGATCAGCTGGTGTCAGTTGTTTTACTATATGTATCTTTATGTGCCAGTGCAATACTGCTCATTTTTTCCATCAAGTTAATAATTAGGATGAAATACAGGCCTATGGAGTTTTAACAAGACAATCAACAATTATAAGAGTGGAGTTGTCCTGGTCAGAGCTGTCCTAACAATCTACACCGTCTACCACTGTCTGGAGTAATTAGGATTTTGTATGGTTACCAACAGTCATTCAGCTGACTTTGGTTTTTAAGACCTAATTTTCAAAGTTCTTTGATAATGTATCTAAAGATACCTCAGTGCTTATCTAGAACCAAAGCTTAAACAAAAATCCCATTAGTCTCCCCAAACAGAGAACAAGGTTCTCTAGAACTGAGACAGTTTATACCAAATATTGTAATCCTAGGAAAAAGAAAAAGCAATGAAAAGATAATAAATTGACTAAGACATGGTGTTGAAATGTTGATAGAAATCTAACTTACATAATACAAAGACAAATGCAAAGGATTAAAATACCATATAATTTTGAAACCATTACAATGTACCTGAGTGATTCTTTACTAGAGAGTCTCAAAAAAGCATGTAATTTCATCTTCCACAAAAGCTGTAATCTCTCTGTTGGTTATGTTTAAAATGGCATTTCAACCTCCCCTCTGAAAGTCATTGATTTTGTGGGTTTCTGTCAGGCTGCTGTCATTACTTTAATGCCTTTTTTGTATATTGTAATAAACTAAATGTTTTAATGCATTTCTTCTCAGATCAATCTGAACAGGTATCTCTAAATCAGTCTTCTGTAATGTTAGTTAAACAAGTTATAATTGGATCAACTAGAACTATTAGCAATGAAGAAGCATTTAAACTTTATTTTGTTCCTTTCCCTGTAGCAGAACTTGTAGTAATAGACTTCTGACAAGTACTCCTAGTTATATTTTTAGTTCTTGACTTTTAAAAAACACTTATGTGAGACAAATGAATTTGGAAATGCACATGAAGTGCAAGCTATAATGCATATCTCCCTCACAAATCACTTGCAAATAGTTTTTATAAAACTCAATAAGCCATGTACAATAATGTCAAGAGAAGTAATTTTGAAGAACTGGAAGCCATCATACTGAACCTGCCAAGAAATAGCCTCCAGCAAACATGGAGCTGCAGAGGAGAAGCCTCACCACTCCCAAAAGTGAGGTTGATTTCCTAGAAGTATTAGAATGAGAAATTTCATTTGGCAGGTGGCATCACCATGCTTTACACAAAATTTGTAACTCAGTGCCATGGAATTGAGTCTAGTCAGAAAGATAAAACTCTATCAGCTCTTGGGACGCCCCAAACCTGCATTTTTTTCTCATCTAGCCCTTCATTGAGGTAGCTGGAATATGTCTACCACTGAGTAACAAAGTGTAGTGTTGGAAGCATCACTTGGGTCTTGAAAGAAAGTCATTTGGCATGACTGCCATATCAACAGGAAACCATTATCATTGTCTGGGAGCAAATATCACCATTGTAAGGGTTTCTCCGATGTCTTATACTACTATATATAAAGGTGATGGCAACCTGACAATATTTAACCTCCTGTCTTGTCCATATAATTGAAGGAATAATAATAAATGAGTTAATTCAAGAAGGATATCTTGAAGTGCCACTATAATCGCCCACATGCCATTTTACTTCCATGTGGAAACTCTACTTCTGTAAGTATACCATCATTCTAATGAAGTAAGTAGCTTATTCATTAGAGGAAAATAAAAGATTGAAGCTTTTAGAGTTCAGCTGGGCATCATTTACTGATGGTAGCAAGAAAAATTAGAAAAACGTCAAATTTCTTACTAAAGCAGAACTGTCAGGCAATCACTTAATGGTATATCAAATAACACCACCACTGTCCTCAAGCAATAGAATGTTTGCGTATATTAGCCAACACCCTTAAACTAGGTTGAAGACATGCGAAAACACAGTTACTGGGTTCAACCCTTGGTCAGTTCAGAAGGCCCATATTCTGATCACCACTGCTTTCAGTACTGTAATGAACTAATATTCAATTTGAGTGCTGGAACCGGTATTTAGCCTACTGAATGGCTGATGTTCACCCACATCAGGCTCCTTCTTGTGTTTTTTTACCACTTATTTATGCAACCTCTTGAGTAGTCCCTGAAAGGTTCTTGAACTAATGCTGATCAATAACCGTAAAAGGATTTTAAAAGGGATAATTTAACACTAGCACTCTCTCACAGCTGTCAGTGAACCCCCCCGCCCCGACAGAGTCCAGTGTTCAACCTGATCTAACCACAGTAATTAGACACTTCAAATGTGAGCCTTATGCACATGGCTTCTTGCTTAGTAGAGGCAAGTTTAGCCTTTGGCTTAACCTCTGGCTAAAATCAATCTGAAACAGCTGACATGTAATATTGCTGAGCATTGTCACTTAATTCCACAGATTCATATTTCCTATCATCAGGGATATGCTGTACAATTTACAGAAAATATCACTTTCTGAAGCTCTGTTGTTCTGACTTTAAAAGTCTTCTGATGTTGCCAAAGAAGTCTTTCTTTGCCTGGAGACTGGCAATAAGTTATCAAACAAATGACCTTTTGGATCCAATATTTCGTTCTGAGGTTTTGTTCTTATAATTTGGCCAGGTTTCCACTTACACCATTTATTAGGACAAGGGACTCCGTTTTGCTTCACTTGGCAATTTGTTTATCCAAGCAAAAAGCTGCACTGTGAGCTCAAAAGAACTCCTGTCCAGTTCTCCTGCGCTAAACATACCCATCCTAAATACGGAAAGATCATTAGGAGATACCTGAGGAGCCAGAGAAGAGGAAAACTATCAGAATCCATAATCAATATCAATGAGATAAAATTGAGAGGAGGAAATTTTGCTCTGTATGAGGCATTTATTGTTGTAATATACTAGATCTCAGACTTGCAGTAGCAAGTCTCAGACTTAGCTGAAGGAGCCCAGTGTCCGAGCTTCCAGAATAGTGTAGGAGATACACACGTACAGGTAGATGCACAGGGAAACAGGTACCTTTAGCACACAACTTGAGCAACTGAGCTGATCAACAGAAAATTACATTGGAAACTCGGTAAAAGATTGTAAAATTTAAAAAAAAAATTAAAAAGGGAGGGGGAGCTAAAGTATACAGACTGCTGGCATTATGTCTCTATTTATAGAATCATAGAATCAGTTAGGTTGGAAAAGACCTTTAAGATCATCAAGTCCAACAGTTAACCTAGCACTGCCAAGTCCACCAGTAAACCATGTCCCTAAGCACCACATCTACACATCTTTTAAATACCTCCAGGGACAGTGGCTCCACCACTTCCCTGGATAGCTTGTTCCAAGACTTGACAACCCTTTCGACGAAGAAATTTTTCCTAATATCTAATCTAAACTTCCCCCGGTGTAACTTGACACCATTTCCTCTTGTCCTATTGCTTGTTACTTGGGAGAAGAGACCAACAAACACCTTGCTATAACCTCCTTTCAGGTAGCTGTAGAAAGCAATAAGGTCTCCCCTCTGCCTCCTTTTCTCCAGGCTAAACAGCCCAGGTTCCCTCAGCTGCTCCTTATATGACTTGTGCTCTAGACTCATCACCAGCTTTGTTGTTGACCTTCTCTGAACAAGCTCCAGCACTTCAATGTCTTTCTTGTAGTGAGGGGCCCGAAACCAAACACAGTATTCGAGGTGTGGCCTCACCAGCACCGAGTACAGGGGGATGATCACTTCCCTAGTCCTTCTGGCCACACTATTTCCGATACAAGCCGGGATGCTATTGGCCTTCTTGGCCACCTGGGCACACTGACGACTCATATTTAGCCAGCTGTCCACCAACACCCCCAGGCCCTTTTCCGCCAGGCAGCTTTTCAGCCACTCTTCCCCAAGCCTGTAGCGCTGCATGGGGTTGTTGTGACCCAAGTGCAGGACCCAGCACTTGGCCTTATTGAACCTTATACAGGTGGCCTCAGGCATTGATCAAACTTTTCCAGATCCCTCTGTATAGCCTTCTTACCCTCAAGGACATCAACACTCACGCCCAGCTTGGTGTCATCTGCAAACTTACTGAGGGTGCACTCAATCCCTTCATCCAGATGATTGATAAAGATATTAAACAGAACTGAATTTAAGAAATTATTGTCAGGTAGAAATTGTAGAAGTGATGTGGGTCAGATTTGCAAAGGTTTCTGATCACCTGTGATGCAGGCAGCAGCTCTGTGTAAGGTACTCTGACATGTAAGAAAATGATTGACTCCTCCACTTCTATTGAGGGTCAGCACCTAATCTGCTGGGGAGATTTTTAAAGCACTTTTTCTAAATTACCACATATTTATGCATCTGGCCACTTTTTCACACTGAGCTGCCTAAAAAAAGTTTGAAAATGGAAATGGGCTTTTAAAATACTAAGCATCCTTGAGTTAGCGAAGCTTTATTTTCCTGTGCCTGAGCACAAAGTATTGACGAATTTGCGTTTTGGGGCCACCACATGCATAGTTCACTGTGCAAAATCAAGCTAAAGTTACTGCTAGTCAAGATGTTTTTTCTGATTGTTGTTTCTTATAATTAGCTAAGATTGTGACTCCTTTATACACGTGTTTGTCTTTTATTTACACAGCTCCTAGCATAACGGGCAATCTGTAGACTCTGTTGGTCCATTGGTACCTTTTCATGTATCAATCTACAGCACAGAAGTTAATGGTTTTAGAATTACACTACTTCTCATTAATTTCTGATATGGACAGGAGCAAATACATTGGAGAGAAACTGGGATCAGGAAGAGCAATAAGCTATGGATCAGCACAGCCAAGGGCCCTAAAAGCACCTGACTGGGGAGAGTGGCCCATATTAAAGTTTATCTTTTCTCAGCTAGAGCATTTCCTGGATTTCACTAGGTGGCACAGATGCTGGGGGGGAAGGGTAAGGGTAAGCAGAGCAGAAAAACCTCAGCAGATCACTTAAACTGTCCATGAAACTGTGGCCTTAACCTTTGCTGAGTGTGTAAAAGGCAAAGATGCGATTGAACATGGAAGGAGCAAACATTGCAGAACCTTTTTGTGCACTTTCACAAGAAAGTAGATATGTGCATAGGTAAAATAAATTCTTTTTAACATTTACAACAAAGGAGCAATGTGTGTGCCGTCAGCCTGCTAAGCAAGACAGTTCTCTTTTTATCATGGGTTAAACTGTATCTTTAGACTCCTAGGGAATTTTTTCATCTTGCTATATTCCACAAAAGGCTTAACCTTAAGGGTAACGAAACGTTATCGTCTTGCAGAATAAGATTGTAATTACAAGAAATGTAAAGAATCCTACTTGACCTTTAAAAACTGCATGCTTAAAAAACATATTTATGACTGCAGACACATCAAAAATTCTACACTTTGTAGGTATCCATTAAAACCACGGTCACACTAAAAATCTTTTCCTTTCTTTCTGCTATAACTTGGGACAATGCTTAAGTATGTGTGGGAACACTGCATTTTCCAGATAGGAAAACTTTGCCTGGGGTTTTTTTAGGTGTCAATGTGTCCTGCTAGTAAGACATAAGCAACGAAGACTATTGATATGCAAGGTAACCATTAGTGTTAGTTAAAAGAGAAAGCTAGGAGCTTGAACATAGATCTTTCTAAAATTTGTCTGTGCTTCCTTAGCCAACAAATGTTCCTGTGAGGGATGTGGGGAAAAGAAAACCCCTGTATCAATTCGCTGAGCATATGCTCATTCAGTGCATTCTATTCTTTATTTATGTTAACACATCAGTAACAGTTTCTTCTAGAACAAAGTCACGGGCTTTGGCATGGTCCAGTCCTTTGTAAATTGTAGCATTCAAGCTACAGACATTTGGAGCATAGAGCTGCACAGAGCAGTCACTCATGTAAGCATGTATTTTCAGTATTTTCTTCTTGAAAATATGGAAGAATTTTTCTTCGTACTTTAAAATCTTGTCATTGGCATAAATTAAGGATGAAAATTGCAGCACAAAAGGGAGGCATTTCACAAAGTTATGAGTGATTTAAAACTGGGAGTAACAATGGTAACTACTTTTCAACGTTAATTATAGAAGCCACTACCAGGCATATTCTATAAATATGCACCCTCTTCTCTAGAAGTAACAAGAGCACTTTCTGTGATCCTGTTATCACATTGAAGCAGGAATTCTCATAGTTTTGCATTGTTAACTGGATTCTGATACAGAGATTTGTCTCACATGCAAAACATTTACAATTCCGCAGACCAGAAGAGGCTGCTTCTGTTCGTGACTGCATAATATGTCTGAAGTAGTGTAATTATAGCAATGTTTTATTAATTTGACCACCTCTTAATAGCCAGAACTAGGAATAGTCATCTTTCTTGGACCATTTACCCACAACAGAACAAGGTTTGGCAAACTCTGCACACTCTCAAAGTAAGATTTTCTGATTGTTTGGAGCATATCTTGAGCTAAGTTTCATCATTTGATTTGAAGAAGAGGAAGCTGAGCTCTGCACAGGTGCAAGAACCCAGCAGCAGAACCAGAAGACCAGTACACAAAAGCTGTACCTATGTTAGTGTCAGACCACAAGGAGGGCTCTAAATTAACTATCTGGAGTGAGTTTTCCTATATTTCAAGTTATACTTGAAATTACTTCAAGTAATATTTGAATGTTCACTCTTTATGCACTGGTTTAAAAACTTCATATTAGGAATTTGAAATTGTCTGGTCTTCTTACCAATAGAGGTCACATAGCATATTTCTCTTCTTTGATGATGAGATTGCTGCAGTAAGCTTTGCATTTCCAGAGCAAACGTTTGTAGTTATAAATTCTGTATGGGTTGTCTTTGCTAATCTTGGTAGGAAAACTGCCACTAAAAATTTCCAGCAGGTGAAAAAAAAATAAAAATCCATGTATTTCTCAAAACTCATGAGAAATGAAGCTTCTAATGGTGATTTTTGTCCGCTAAATGCATTAAGGTGACATCTCAGGACACTTCCAGGGTGTTTCCAGACTCTTGGCTCTCCCCTCATTGGGAGCTAAGCATTCACTGTCTATACAGGGTCACTGTTTTGCTTACAAGTTTATGGCTATATGCATGTAACTTATTATTATGATGATGTAACATTTATTTTATTTATTAGGTTGGAAAATAGAGTAGACAATTCGTGACAATGTCATCCAATATCACATATGAAAATTTTAACCACAATATGTTTCAGGGGTTGCTATGGTAACAAGGATGGCAACCTGTGATCTTCACAATAAAGCTCTTTTTCATAATTCTGGGAGCCAAAATATCCAGTTCATTCCATGAATTTCACAAATGAGGTTATTAATATTTTCTTTGCTCTTGTTTTGTATTTGCAAGTGATCTGAGCATAAGTACAGAGGAGCAGTTTTAGGAAAATGAAATTTTGATTGGATGCTGGCAAGTTCAGTTTAAAAACTATCAAAAAGAAATATTAAGCTCATAGCAGGTCGTCATGCTATAAACTTTGGTGAGACAGTCTGAGGTAAATTACTTAATAGCTATCCTATTTTAGACTTTTAATAAAAGTGCTATAGTCTGTATGTTGAGTATATTCTGATTTTTCCTTCTTCCTTCTATACAATCCATTCAAAGTGATATATGTTGGTTGTAAATATCTTAATATCTTTCTACCAATGGAAAAACTTGCATAAGGGTGATTGATCTAAAAGCTGATAACCATTTCAGCCTGAAGACATGTTCTTTTCCTACCCCTCATCATAAAAATCTTACATTATCTTTCCTTACTACAGTAAGTGCAGTGACTCCCATTGAGTTGGATCACCCTATCTGAAAAAGGTGTAATTAAATAGGTGAACCCTTCTCACATTGCACTCTAAAAATGTCAAGAGATCCTTCTGAACAGCCCATAATTGGTCTTTCACATATTTCCTATGTCAAATGTTTATGACTAGCATAAAGCTTTCTGTAGTAAATTTTTGCCAGAACTAATATCACAGTTTTGAAGCACAATAGCATAAATATAAGGTCTGATTTTTTACTGCATGTTCTACTCTTACATAGCACAGAGGGAAAAAAAAAGCTTAAAATAATGTGATCTAATGGAAAGATATTCACACATACACAAAAAGTAAAAGTCAGCATGAATTTTGTTCTTAAGCCTCTTTATATCTTTTAAAGGCTTTATTCTCAACATGTAACTGTTTTACTCGGAAATCTTAATAGCAATACACTCTCTGAGAAACTTGCAGCTCTGGGATGTTGGACACAATCTCCGTGATTAGTATCAAAAACCTGATTAGAGATCAAAGCGTGTGTACACTTCAAGCTTAAATACCTGTTAAAAACAAGGTTAATTGCCGTATCAGGCTTCTCATGAGGTGGGAACCTAAACCAGAACTCAAATATTTTTGTTTCATGGAGGGTTCACTTTTTAAGGGATTTATTAGAACGGTGTTCTCAGGTCACATACAAGAGTGGTTGTCTCGTTAGACTTCCATAGCTGGTCGTTTTTTAGAAAGCTATACAGAAAACTCACCACTTTCAAAAAAATCAATGACTTTTTTTTTCCCCCCCACAGAAGTGATTAAATATCACCTAAAGTTATTGGAACCCCCAAAATGTGGCATTTTTGAAACTCCAGTGAAGGAATATTAAGACTATATCATAGACAACTGTCCTGTATTTTCCTTCCACCCTCTCTAACTACTATGCTTTTATGTAAAGAATTCTGTGATTTCCTTTTCTAAAGGGAGTTATTACATCTTCACAGGTATTTTCCAAGGAATTTTACTTTTTTGAGCATTTCCATATAATCAGACTAAAACTGCGTGAAGATGATAATTTTATAGTTAATGTATACTGCCAGAATTATCCAAAAAACCTATTCTAAATCTATGTCTGTTCTGATTTCTCTCTAACCAGTTTTCCTTTTTTTTTTTTTTAACTTCAGGCTGTAGATCCATAAAGGAAAACATCAGCAGTTGCTCCCTGGGGTTAACACAGTGCTTCAAAGAAGGAGCATTTAATTCCCATAAGTACAGAGCTGATCCAAAGAAATCCTGTAAATGATGAGCTGAAAAGAAAGAAGCATTTAACCATGCAGAAATAATATCTTTCATTGCTCTGACACCAAGGAATTATGCTGCACAGTCTGGAGCTCCATCTCCTGGTGCTTGTCAAAGAACTAAAATAATTTCCAAGTCTCTCCTAATCTATACACAAATACCTCAAAGCACCCAAGCTATATATTGCAGGGGTAACTGCAAGATTCCTCACCCCACAGTGGGTCCAGTTTTAGGTTTGTAACCCCTGCGTGCAGGGAAACGCAACTTTGCAGAATGCTCTTCTGGGTCGCTCTGGACCCACTGGGTCTGTTCCCCAGCTGCTTCACCATAGGCTACACTTAAATAACATGATCCTGCTTTCGATGAAAAACATGGGACTTTCTGCACATTGCCCCACTCACAAGTTTTTGAGAAGGGTGGAGACTGCAATTATGCAAAAGCATTATGCAAAATAGAATAAAAACTATGTGTTCTAATGTATTTATTTGGTTCTCCAGCTGTGAGATGCTGAAGGAACCGTCATTTGAGGGTCAGAATATTGTCTAGGGAAAACCTATACAAATCTCTCAGTTAAAGTGGAAACTTTTCATTTAAAACCTTTTTTTTTTAAAATATAAAAATATGTAGGTAGGTAGGTATGTGTGTATAATTCTACATAAAATTTTTACCAGAGATGTTAAAACATGATTTCTACTTAGCGAAATATAACTTGGCCAGAAGAAATACCATAGAAATGGGTGTACTAAACATACAATAAAAAAGTGAATGTAATACATGAGGGAATAGGTAAATCAAGGGTAGGACACCAGTTTGGAACAATACATTATATGGTCACAGTGAGAGGTTAAGTTAATTAATTTTGTCTATGTATCAGCCACAAAAACATCCATAATATGAAAGACACCACAAATAATATATTTCAGAAATACTTCTGAAAGAAGAAGAAAATTAGCATTGTCATGAATATTACTTATTTTATTAGACTCTTTTTCTATCATCTTGCTGGTAAATGTACCCATTCCTATCATACTCGTATTAATATTTCTCCATGAATAGATTCGGAAGTGAATATCCCATCATTTCTTAAGAAAGATCATTATACGAGTCATTTAGAATGTTTTTGCTTCTATTAAAGTATTTACAAGTAAATAAGCTATTTTATTCAGCCAATCAAAAATACCGTAACTAAAACATGTTGCTACTGCTGCATGGTAGCTGGATCATTAATTTAACGTACTAGCTTCATTTTATATATGGGATTTTTATCAGCACCGCCAGTGCAAGAACAGACAGTCTAACAGTTAAGTTTACAACTTATCTATTTTTACTTTATTTTTTCATCATTTGTAGGCTTACAGGATCACATGAAAATCTAAATCTACTCAAGAGAGGACTGTCATTAAAGAAACAGAACATATAATGTGGGATGGTGATTTCTTTGGGAATGAGTGGTAGCTATGATCTGTGTTTAAGTAACTGTCACTTGTGCACTTTTGACCAAGTGCACATTGCTCTCCCCATTTCATTTGCATCCTGTCTATCAGCAATTGTTGAACTCAAGTCCTGTTTTCTTATCCCAGTGTAAACAGATATTAGCCTCATCAATTTAAGCTAGTTTATTCTGGATTTGTCCTACTGTGAGAGCAGACATTCACCCGTAAATTGGTGTAGCTGTACTCAGCTGCTCCGTAAAGTATGGTGCACCCAATTCTCTTTCAGAAGCCCCTCTTAAATTTCATGAACCAAATAACACTTTTAATGTGTGTTAAACATAAAGAGGAAAGAATAAAATATGAAGGGGAAAATGAAGGGAAAAGAATAAAACTATGGGCAAATAATATTAAAGAGCTTTTGCAATATCTTTTTTAAGAGTAGGAGTAGCATACACTCGTATCTCCTCTTAAGTTTAATCACATGTAGTCTTGATCCTAAAAAGACAGATAAGAATTGATTTGGGACTATGAACTGCATTTCTTGTGAATCATTATGCAGCAAATTCCAGTAATATATGTCCATCCTCCCACAGGGTGCAGAAAATACTAGAAATCATTGGCATTATGTATGTGGCAATTCTCTTGGAAACTATTATTGCTACTCAAATTATTGCAGATTCTTATTACAAGGCACATGACTGATCAATAACAGGCTTTTATTAGTTCCCTTACCGACCTTTCAATATATTAGACATGGCGGATGTTGTAACTTAAAACTTGCCAGGAATAATGCAGGAAAACTTCAAAGCATTGGTTTGAGTGGGAAACTTCAAGTAGCTGTGCTTTTCAGCTCTTTTCTTGCAGCAGTCTGATAATAGTTAAATGAACTCTGGCCTTAAGCTCAGACTCTGACAGCGCACAAACACATAATAATTCTTTCAGGTGAGTTTGTAATTCTACCCTAATATTTCTCCAGGCATTTGTCTCTGTGACATGGATGTGCATGGATCACATTCAGCCCTAGTGTGCACAGGTGAATGTGACAGAGCATGATGGTTGATCTACATCAGGTTTATTACACAAACTGTAATGATTTTTCAGTTTTGATAGTATAATTATAATTTATAATTTATTTTATAAGATAATTATTACACATCCTGTATTATTTTGTCTGTTGGTGCAGCCATTAGGGAACTGCAAGAGGTTTTAGATTTCTAGCTGGTGATTTCTCACAGTAACGCAATCATCTGGACCTGAACCTAATTAGGCTTGTATCCTAAAAAGGAGAGCAGAGGGCTGGCTCACTCTTCTTGTTGAAGGACGGTCTGTTTGTTAGAATTAGTGTACGGAGGATTGAGCTGTACAGCTACCCAGTAGACTTTGTGTGAGGCTGCAGGCTTCTATGCTACTTAGAAAATGCAGGCTGGGCTGGATTAGTATTATCTTAAATGTGTAATATGCCTGTAAATACACCAAGTCGGACTAGCCAAAATAGTTCTGCTTAGCCAAACAATCTGTAAGCTGCTCTTTAGCTGCTCAGCCTCATTCACTGCTATAGTGTGCTGGTAGCGTTTTACCTGGTTTCTAGGAAGTATGCGCTAATTCTTACAGTGGTAGCATGTACTTACAGATCCACAGAGATCATTACAATTATGACCTTTTTTAAATGGGCCAGTATTTCAAAATACTAGAGCCAAAGACCTTTTAGGTATTTATGATTTTGGAACCTGGTTCCAATGAATGTCAAATACAACACCAAACTGAGCAATCCTGAATGAGACTATCATTTTGCTAAAATTAGTCTGGGATGGAAGAAAAAGCTTTTCGTAATAGAAGACCTCCTAAGTGAATTCCTTATCCTCCTGATGTTTATCTACTATGTTGATGAAGATTTCCAGCTTCACATCATTAGCAATTTCAATAGCATGTTCTCATTTTCTGTCATGTAATTAATGAAAATATTGACTGATATCTAATGCAAGGTCAACTCTACCACTAATAACTTCTCTGCAACCTAATTATTCCCACTCTTTATGACTTATCATTAGCTTCCCATTAGCTAGAAGCTTACCTTCCTTACTATCCTTGTGATATCTTCAACTTAACCCACACAATCTCATGAGATACATATCAGTTGCGTTTGTAGAGTATCGAGAAATTAGGTGTACAATTTTCCTTAAACCCATGGAGCAATTCTTCTCACCAAAGAAAGGCAGTAGCATGTTTTGCCACCACTGTCCTTGGTGAATCAATAGTGTACTTTATTAATTGTATTTCTGTGATTTTAATTAGTCATTCCTTCAAACTATTTTAAACCTTCTATGATATTGAGTCAGACTCAACTAAATCCAGTTTGCATCTTAACTGCATAACCGGAGTTGACTATTACTTCCACTACTGTGCTATGGCAAGTCCTACAGCTGTTGTCTAAAGGTAGATATATATTCAGATTTGAACAGTTAAATGACAACATCTTGGGTTTTTTTAGATTATGTCTGAATTACAGTGCCTAATGTTACCACCCTTGCTGTGAAAATATTGGCTTGTGAGTTTTGACCGGATGACTAGAGAGAACTATCATCTTCATGTACTACTACTACTACTTTAAAACTAGCTGTCGCTTTTAAGCCTGTATTTAGTGTACTATAGCACACTGGCAGAGTACTTTTTTTAAGGAAAACCAGCATAATGTCCTTACCAAAGGTGTAGTAATGGTTACAATAAGCAGTGGACCTGACTAAGACAGGGTGACTGACAAGGAAACCACTGGATGAGTATACAGCAGACCTTACATGCTGTGTAACCTTGGGCACGTTACACCCTCAGTTTCCCCATCGCTATGTAACAGAGGGCATGCACACTGCTTTCTTCAAGAAGTGCATTGAGATCCATTAATGTTACATATTAAGGAAACCATTATTAACTATCTAGAGAGCAGAGGCCAAGTATTTCCCACAACCTCGCTAAGTGAACCCAATCAAAATCCCACAGGAGGTCTTACAGCACACTCCTTATTGCATCCACTCAGTGTGGTTGGCACCATTCTTCTCCAAAAGGGACCTCCAAGTCTTTTCACAGTTAGAAAGCCAAATTGCTCTCATTAGGCTTTCCTGGAATGTAGGACCTCATGACATGACTCAATCTCATATATAAATACATCCACTGATGCTAAACAATGGCTAAGCTAAACAACGGCTAACCTAAACAACGGCAAACCTGTCCTTCTTTTAGACGCAAACTTCCAATGTCCGATTTGGGGACAATCAAGACTTTCCACTAATTATGCAGTGCACCTGCAGGCTTAACACAACAAGTTTGTGTTGTGGGTTTTCTTCTTGTTCCTGTTAAATCGGTCTTTTGAAGACTAAGGTCTTGTGAGCTTTGCATGTTAAAGGCTAAACTCTTGTGATAGTGAAACTGATTTTTTTAAGGCTTGAGGGAGATTGAAGGTAAATTGAAAAGAATGACATGGAGTCCTTGTGCAAGTCATTCACCTTGTAGAGCTCTAGGCTGAGAGAGCTCAAATGCCACTCTACATAACAAGCTCAAAAATACTAATTTAAATAACAAGCACAAACTCCACTTGGGATCCACACTGAGGCATTTGTGGATTGTGCAGCCTGAACTCCCAAACAAGATTATTTGAAGAAAAAAAAGAAGAGTAATTTCTTTTTTAAAGTGGTAATTCAGGGACCAAGTCTCAAAAGCATTTGAACATTTCAAGGACTATTGGTATACCAAATTGTTCTTAACTACAAGTATTAAACTTTGAAAGGGACAGAGTACTATTTTTGAATTCAAATTATTAGCTCCAAGTCTCACAAGAATAATAAATCTATGCATATTCTTGTCACTTCAGCTTTAACAGAAAGTACAATATTTGTGCTTTAAAGATGAAATGTTAATGCTTTCTAACAAGTGATGTAGAGGATATCTAAACACCGTCTTAATGGCTCAAAAAAAGTTATACAAGAGCAAAAACTAAAACTCTTGTATCTAATACTGATCAAATAAAAATATTTGGGAGAGTGTAACACACAGATTTCATGGAAGAAAGATGCAACATGAACCACTAAATAAACAGATTTCATATCTGACCAGTGAAGTCCTTTGGTACAGATCTTTGTTAACAGGAATGCCACATAAGTACTCCTATATATTTGTCTAGTCATTATAACTTTCTCAGCTATGTTAAAATGCTGCAGTTAGACTTCAGTGGAAGTGTTTGCAATTGGTTTGGACACTACTCCATATTTTAAGAGTTTGTCATAATTAAAAAACAATGCGTTTTCAACAATATGGAAGAATATTTGCTGTTTTTTTACAGAAAAACTTTGCATTTTGAATGAAAATATTTATCTATAAGACCGTTCAAGTTCATGTAAGAAATTAAGTTATTTCATCTGATCACCACAAGTTTTAAAGATTTTTAGTTCACCAAAAAAGGCAAGATGTTACTTTTACTTCTTTAAAATGAAGAAAAACATATATTTTGGAAACACATCCTTTGTCCTCTAAGAGGACAAATTTTACAAAAGTCTCTCTCTTAAGTCAACTGACCTCAGTGTTTCGCTGTTTTTAACAGAGTTTTTTTCAATTCAAAAGTTATTTTAAAATCCTTATTTAGACCAGAATGGTACTCTTATTCAAGAACTAGATCATATGAGAAAAAAGAAAGTACAGTGAGCAAGATCTTCAGAGGTATCTTGGTTCCTCTGAAGATTTTTAGAAGTACTTATGTTAAATAGGCATCTAAATACCATTTTTTGGAATATCATTAAGTTAGAACTTGACGTCCCCTTTTTAGCTGTTGTGAAGATGATGAATTGTGCAAGAAATATATGCAGATGTAATGCAAGTATATGGCTTACGGCAAAAGCAATAGGTAAGAAATGAAATGTCTGTTTTCAAATTCAGTTGGTTTCAGTGCAGTTTTTTCACGCTAGTTTTGAGATAAAGCCTACAATTCATATACAGTCAAAGCTCCCATTCAGTCAGGGTGAACTTTGCCCACTTGCAGGAGTACAAGCTGCAATACTTGGCCCTAAGAATTTAATATAGCTATAATGACTCATTATTGAACGTTTATTTGAAGAACAACTGCTTATTAAGTATATTAATCTCAGCTGATGAATGCAAAAACTGTTTAGTGAAAAGCTGGTTTTCTTTACATTAGTATGCAATTATTTAACTGAAAGGTTCAAAGAGACACATCTAATTACAGTGTTGCTTTAAAAGTATTTAAGCATCAATTATTAAAATATCATCTGAAATATGCTTATGGACCTCCTGTAGTGTTGTTAAAATGCAAAATTCTGTTTTCAGATTAGTATTTAAAATAGGTTTCCTTTCAGTACTGAACAAATCCTTACAAAATTTGCTTAATGTAAAGGATTGAACTGTTTCTTGTAAACCAGAGCAAGAAGATTCAAGAATTTCTGTGTGTGCAGAATGGATGTGTCTATGCTTACACTGAGATTACTGATTTAAAATCAAAACTAGTGACACACATTTACAAACAGGCAGTTAAGAATCCTATTTCTGAATTGGTATTTATGGGGAAAGCATCAATTCATAATAAAAGTAGTTAGCCATGTAGTTGCCTGTTAGAGAAATAAAGATACATATCACTATCTGCAGCAAAACGAATTCAGCTTGCCATTTAGCATCTTCAAATATTTGTCCTCAGACTGCTTCTACTTGCCTATAAGAAAATACCACAAGTATCCTTGTTGTGGTCTGGTGATTTAGTCACCTATTTTGGGGGGATACTTGTTCATCCATCACGTGCTTCCAATGGTCTGTAGAGGACAGATAAGCAGTGCATACCACTCCTCAGAAATTTCTGCCAGGCTCTGTACGCCTGACACGTGTGAAGAGAACAATCAGAGAAGGTATCTTTTGTGGGTAATGTAGCATGTCAAATGTCTAGCAAAATTCTGGCTGGTCAAAGACATATAAGGAATTTGGATAAAAGGAGGCAGAGTCGTAAACAGGCATATGGATGATAAGAGCCGGGTACATTTCCAGCAACTTTATTCTACAAAGAAAGCGTGATGTGTTAGAGCTGCTCATCTGCTGAACTTGAGCAGGAACAGTAGAAGTCTGAATGATAGTACCCAGCCTCAGAACAAATTCTCTGTCCTATGGCTTAGGCACATAATAACTATCCTTGCTGAAGTACTAAAGTACAGGTTTTCAGTCTTTCACAAATGCAAGGCAGTAAGAAAGCCTGTTAGATTCTTTTCTCACTAAGCCCCTAAACTGCTCAGTTAACCTCTTTCCGCTCTTAAACTTCAAGCCTACATATTATTATTATTGATTATTTCTTTCTTTCTTTTTCGTGTTAGTGTTAATGCTATTGATCTTTCTGACTCACACTGTAATCCTGTCACTTTGTTTTCTTCTCCGCCTTCTGTTTCTTATTTCTCATGTGGAGGAGGTCTTGGTCCTCCTTGTTCAGGGCTCAAGTTGTGTACCTGGATGCCTCCAAGGTCAGTACGTGCTGTGGTTGTACTGAACAGGGACAAAAGAGTTGCAGACAAGGAAAGAGGGTGGAAAAGCTGCAGGGCAGCCTGCAAAGAGTACTTCCAGTTAGTGTTAGTTAGCCATAAACCCCCCTAGACTGCTCAGCCTAGGGACAGGCTATTGGCTTGTTCCTTAAGATCTCTTGTTATGCTGTCAGCTTTGTGTAAGTAAGGACTAAACTTCGAAAGTTCTGAGATTGTTGCATCTTTCACAAACTCTTTCCTTGATTCACTTTGTTCCATGCTCCCTTTATGCATGCATCTGGTTTTTCCTACCGTAGTAGGATTGCTATTTTGTCCCATGTTTCTATTGCTCTACCAGAATCAGGGTATCAGGCTCTGCCAAGTATCAGGGTGCATTAATAGGGCTGTGGGTTGCTGCTTCTAAACAGAAAAGCAATGACATGTCACAACACTCATACTTTACTTTCACTTTGTAGGCACAGCCACAGCAAGTCAAGCTCTGGATGGCTTCACAAGCCTTGAGAAACAGGACTTGTTTGGGGGACATTCATGTAGAAGGCAGGGAGAGGAGCCCTGGACCACCACCTCTGCAGCCAGCCCTGCCCTCAAATGACAGGCACCACTCCCAGCTCCACACACATGAGATTTCTGACTCACGCGGTTTCCCCAGGTAGAGTAGTCACAATGCAAAGAAACACGTAAAGGATTAAGTATCACATGGAAATTTCAAGGTTATTTTTGCCAGTCAAATAATAGCACAGTGGAAATATGGATCATTTTCTGTGCTGGGGAGCTAATGCAAAAGCATTGGTAGTGACCAATTATAACAAAAGTTGTGACCAGTGCAGGATGTTCTTATTCACCATCACTGTGGCCCAACAGCCTTGGTGACCTTAGCGCAGAGGTTCTGGATTCATCACTGATCATCAGCACTAATGAAAAAAATAATTATTTAAAAAAAAAAAAAAATCAACAAGAACTTTAGAGCATCAATTTAAAAGTAAACTTCCTTTACTTGTGATCTAATTGTAGATTCATTCTTGGGATTTGCAATCCTATTACTGTATCATTAGACCTGCAGAGGGCTTCTTTAAATAACAACTGAAAAGCAGAAAAAAACCCAGAACCAAGAAACAAAACATCTGCAGCCTCCCACTTTCAGCAATGTCTTGGAATAAAAAAGTAAGAAAATTTTAGTAATAACATTATAACATTTGCTTTCCCAGTAAATAATTATTAGCCTCCAGCTCAAAGTTGTCAGCTAGGTGAAGGGCAATTGGTGTTAAGGCAACTCTATGGCAGGTGCAGCGGGGAATCAGCTGTCAGACTCAAATCATAGTTGAATTCTATTTTCTTCCCCCAAAAAGGATCTACATACATTAATACTCTACATTAGAAATTACCGGCTGCTATTTTGCAAGAGATGTGTCAAGAATAGCATGTAGCACAGCAAAAGTTTAGAAGTATGGGTATTTGTACTCCATATTTCCTTTGCAAAAGTGGCCTAGCTAATTCCTCGCCTTTTGTCTCCTACCTCTGCCTTCAGTATAAAATGACTCAGAAAAGGGAATAGTAAGAGACTTTCAGTCTCCTATAAAAATCCTAACCTAATCACAGTGCTGGTGCCTCTTTAGACCCCTACAGTGGGATCTAAGGGGCTCTTAGGGGTAATTAGGGGCAACTCCTCAACACGACGCATGAGAAGAAGAGCAGTGTAGCAACAGGAGTCCTGGTCCCCGCTGCGAGACCTAACCGGGGCTAGCGGCAGCTATCAAACTCTCTGCATGGGAACCCAGCAGGAGAATGGCAACAGCTCTTAAACCCTCTGCAGGACATTAGAGATGAGTACTAAAAAATACTAGAAAATCACACAGGAGTACTTAAATATTACTTGATCATTAACATAGTAATTACATCAGTGCTGCTCCTGCCTGATGCCATAATTTAAGAGGTTTCAGCATTTTCATTATAATCAGTAGCAGTTATTTCCTGTAGTTCATTGCCCATAAAAAGTTCACCATGAAAGAAGAAAAAGGAGAGGAAGAGACTTCGCCATGATGGCAATTAATATCCACTGTGGTGCTTGTGCATCCCTGAGCTACAAATCACTCTGGTGGGTGCTTCATCAGGCTTCAGGGAGCCAAACAAGGCACATTTGTTCCTGAAAGCTCTTCATAGAGACTTTTAACTAAGATTTTTAATGGAACCTTTTCTGAGAAAGCAGGACACTTCTCAAGTATGCCCATGTCTATTTTTTTTTCTCTTTTCACCAATATTTTAAAAACAAGGTTCTGTATTCATTAGGTTATGTGGAACATGCAGTAGTGCTTCTGCAATAATGTAGACCCCAGCAACTGTGCAGAATGCATTTCCTAAAGAGGCTATAATTTCTGATATAAGCATACAGAAAGTGAACTATCAAGCTCTGCTGCCGTCAAAATGAAACTTCAAAAAAGTTATCAGATATGAATTTATCTAACAAGCTCTCACACATTTTGCAAATGGGAATGTAAATGATGGTTCTTATCTACCAACCAGATTGCATGATTAATTAATGCATTGCGAAAGAAAAAAGTTCGACATTTAAAGCAAGATTGGGTGACTCTCAGTGCATTAGTTTTTATGGTTTTGATCTGAACTGGGCAAAGAATTACAACATTCAATCAACTTGAACTGTTTGTATTGATCTGCATAGAAGATTGGGAAAAAAAAAGATATATTGTCTCACTATAAGCTTTTTCCTGGTTTTATTTGCTTTGCAAGAGAGCAATATTTTTCTGAGCACAGATTGAGTGCAATGGCTCCATAAAACGGCCCAGGAGGCTTCTGCAGCACCATTAGAAGTGTGTTCGCTCTGCTCAGAAGCTACTGAGCAATATTGCTGAGGAAATGGAGTCCCCTGGTATATTATTCCCACAGCTGCCATGATGAACCAGCATTTGAAATTCGCTTGAAATAATTCTGGGTTGTGGTGACTATGATAAAAGTAGTGTAGTGAATTTCTCCCCTAAAACATTGTCTGTCATATGAATGACTCCTTCAGGAATTAAATACCTTGGGAAATCACTTGAGATGAGAGAATTAATGTTAGGACTATAACTGTTGTATTGCAACTTCATGACACACAGTTTTTATTTATTTATTTTCCCCTCTTCTCCCTTCTGGGTTTCGGGGTTTTTTTTCTCGTCTTTTTCTTTCTGGGCTTCAGTTTTCCACGAGCAGATTGTGGTTGCCTTGAATTCATCTGTTAACTGAAATTACCCTCCAAGCACTGAAAGGAGCTGTTGGACTCAGCACAGATATGGGCTCTGGCACACAAGGCGATAATTTGGGAAGTAGCTGTGACTCAGAGTACAGCTTCTCCTGTGCTCCCTTCACTTGCATAAGGTAGGGAAGAGGTAGCGGTGCAAAGTGCATTCTCTCACCCGTTCTCAGGGTGCAGCTGGCCCAGGCTGCCTCAGCAGACTGGGTTGCTTTCACCTCCTTTGAAGAGGGTTTCAGTAACTAGAAAGGAGCATGTTAGCAAGAAATGATAAGCCAAGCATGGCACAAATTCTGTCATACCCTCTACAGAAAGACCAAGCTGGTGAAAATTAACAGACCATTTATGCAATACCCTTTGAACACGAGCAAAAGGGAACCTTCCTGAGAAAACAGAGGCATCTCCTCTCAAATTAATCCATGCCATCGAACTGCTGTTACTGAGAGGACCGTTTGTTCCCAACTGTTTAACTTTGCCACATTTTGTACCACCTGCAATGACATTTCATTACTGTGGAGTGGCAGCAGCAAAACCACCATGCAGCTATCAGCAGGAAAGGAAATTAGTGATGATTATGATGAACAAAACAGCTCTGACTTAGCCAATGCTGAGAGAAGACAGCCTCCAAAGGAATCAAATACTGCAATTATCAGGAATGAAATATCAGCACCACCCTGTGGTTCCCTCGATCTGCTTCCTCCTTGTTTGGGTCAAAAGGGACTGGACGTGGCCAGGCAAACTTAGAAGGAAGAGCATCATTTCCTTCTGGATTTTCCCCAGTCCTCTTTCATATGGCTGATACTAAAAACACCCTGCTGCCCTCCTGACCTGAATGATGTCCAAACAGCTATTCAGAAAAGACAGGAGGTTTTGTGGGACTTGAGGCAATCCCTAATGAATACCCTGCTTGTCTGCAGCCAACATTCTGTCCTATCTTCTTCATGTTTGCAGCTCTTTAAATTGTTCCCACAGCGCAATGCAATCTGATGGCAAGCTTAAAGGAACACAACAGAACTCTAATAGTGGTTCTGTCATAGTTTTTCTAGATTTCCCTATTCTTTGTCTGATTCAGACAACTAACTGGAAAAAGGGTGTAAGCGTGGAAGAAAAACTTTCCTGTGAAAATCAACATATGCAACAAGTCCTGTCATAATCAGAGTGGTTTGGTTGTGCAAATCAGTACACAAATGCTATCCTTATTTTAGCAGAGTTTTCATTAAGATATCAAATTAAGAAAAAATGAGAGTAGCTGCATATCCTTATGGTATAAATTTGTTTGTTGTAGCAAATACTGAAATCATTTCAACTAAACTGATGGACTCATATGAAAGCAATAAATGCCATTCAAGAGATGCTTATGATGAATCAACAGATGTAAGACTATCTGTGCTTCCCCCTATAAAGTTGCAATATTGATAGTTAAAACAATCAACAAAATGACTGAGCTTCCATGCCAAACTTTTTTATTAAAAAAGAGGAAAAGTCCCTATATATATAGATCACTAAAATAAATGCAAACATTCTTTTATTTTCTTTTCACATTAACAGGTCCTCCAAGGACTTGACAAAGTTGTCTATGAAATTCTGTTAATCTTTGACCGTGTTTTTCTATCTTTTCACAAAATCAAAAAGTGGCATATACATAACTAATAGCTGGGATTTAACACCCCCAAAATGACTCACCGTTTCCTTTTGACTGAATTGTATAATGAAATCCAAATAATAAATTTATCCAAAATTATACTAAGTTTTAGGATGCATGTGACACTGTGGTACAGGGTATTGTTACCACCTCCATGCTGGTTGACTGAAACATAGTAAGGAGACAATACAGGTGCACTTCAACAAAATATCTACTTACAGCAGTTGCTCACAAATGAGCAGACAATCACAGCCATAGCAAATCACATCATTGATCCAGTTAGCTCAGCAAGCTGTCCTGAAAAAGACCCACACCACCAGTTTGAAGGAAAAAGCAAGGATTGAACAGTGGACAACTGGGATCCGAGTGCACCCTATTCAGCACTATAAAGAGCAGGGGACTGTGTAGCAAGTAATTTTTATAAAAGTTCAAGTTTCTAGAGTTACTTCCTTCCCACACTTTGAATTACCTCTAATTTGGGTGACTTCAAACTTTTGTTAGTTTTGGGGCAAGGTTGAGGGTTTTCTTCCCGCAAGGAAAGAATGAAAAGGAATCTGTGTAGGAGTCTGTCAGACTGAGTGATTAGTTTAATACTGCTGAGATTTTATTGTAATATTAATGATGCATTATGGTGCCCAAGGTCCTGGGTAAGCATAATTTATTATTTTAAATCTAAATAAGTAAATAAATACAAGAATCATAGAAGAAGCTTCTTGCTTAATCTTATCAGCACTGTGGCATAACCACAGTCATAAGAAAATTAACATACATTATATATTCTACCCATTTAAGAAACTACACGCATTGAAACTCTGATTTTATTTAAACACTAAGGAAAACAAAAATACGATGAAATTTCTCAGCAAAGTGTATATTGCCACTCTGCTAATTTACTAGGAGAGTAAAAAAGGGATTCAGGACACCATATGGGAAACGCAACTATCACTTTCCCTTGATTACAAGACAGATTACTAAATTAATATTTTGAATCTTATGTGTACAGCAAATCCCATCAAAACCAGTAATGTCCTTCTTACTTTATTTACACATTTTAATCACTACACTACTTCTTCCTTCAGACTACCGCATATCAGTTTTTAAAGTGTAGTAAAAAGAAATAATTTGCAGTCAATCTAGAAAAATAAATCTAGCTCAAGGTTTACGTTTTTTTCTAACTTTAAATTTGTGGAGAGAGGATTACTCGTTTTTCCACTACCATAAATATTTTTTCCTTTTTTTTTTTTTTCCTAATGTGAGCAGAAAACCTCTGGCTAGCCACTGCCACATATTTTACACATTTTGAAAACCCCGTGGGCATTTCAAGTGCAGCTGTAAGTAAGCAATTGGTAATGCAGCTGGTGAGCATGACCCATTCTATATTTGTTGGAAACATGTATTTTCGGGAGATAATCTGATCCTTCATTATGACAGAAAAAGTATAGCAACAGTGAAGTCAGAAGTAGTTTAACAATGAATTTCATCAGAGAACTGATTGTATTAATATTTTAACATCATTAAATTCCATATTAGTTACAGGTAGGGAAATAGCGTTTTACACCCCCTCCTAAACCTTACTTAATCTAACGCCATCTCAAAACCAGACAAATCTAAGCAAAAACAAATGGGCATAAATGCTAAAAAAGACAAAATGTTCTAGTCCATGAGGCTCTATTCTACACAGGGTTTTTCATTAAGCTCATTGCAGAGTATGTCAGTTTCTCCTTCAAGGAAAATTCCTGTTGAACCAGTAAGATTTCTTGCTATCTAAAGGGCAAAGAACGACAGACCTGACCCACACATAGTTATATGTCATCTAAAGGTGTGAGTTGGTCAGTTTAGTTGAATTGGTGCAAGATGCCCAATGGAAACCTAAATAGATCACGTTTTCCCTTGTTTAGGCAGAGAAAACCACCACCTCTTTAAACTGTTTTAATTCCTGTGTTCAAGCAAGACCTTTATTTCTATTTTTTCTCTTATTCTTCTTGTCTTTGGAGAATGTAGCTACCATGAGAATTTTCCATCCAATATAGCTACACCATGGATAAAGGACAAGGTGCTATGTGACTATGGAGGGCTATAAAGCACTGCAGCTTACATTTCGATTTCCTCTCTGTATGATTCAGCTTACTACAAAAACTTCAAAAAAAAGTCCTTTTTTTCTTCTCCCATCTTGCCCTATATGTATGTCATGCAGTTCGAAGCAAGGCCACATTCTTGCCCTGTACACACAGTGCTATGTCTATAGTGAGATCAGACTTTCGATAATGCCCAAAAGTTACGTTTTCAGTAATTACTTCACACATCTATGCATATGGTTATCTAGCTAGCTGAAACTCATTTCTGATTGGGATTATTTTTCTTTCCCAGGCCTTAATGGAAAGATGCAAGGAAGCAGCTTTAGATTGACTTTCAGAAATGAGTCCTTCTTATCAGGAATTAGTGTTCTGTCAAATTTCACCAACAAGGTCATTAAAGTTTGAAGAATATGAGATGTTTCAATGCAGCCAGATGGCCCATGCCAAAGTAAAAAGTGGTGGGGGTTGGTTTTGGTCTGGTGTGATTTTCAGCAGATACACAGGATTTTTACTTGCCGTTATTACTATTGGAATTCTATTGGAAACACTGTTACCTCATGAAAACTTATTGAGCAGGCCTACTTTTCTAAATATGACACAGCTTAACAGATGAGGCACCCTTTTCATGGTCTGAAAAGCATTTAGAAGTGAGAGGAAGGCTTTTTATTCTTCAGATACATTTGTATTGATTCCAAGAGATAATCAATACCCCTGATTTGGGAAGCTTGGCTGTAATCTTGGACTCCAAGGACAGGGTGAAATTGGACCCTTTTAAATTTTCACCTGCCAGTGGACCAAACACATTACTGAAGCACATTCACTCCAGTAGTTGCAGATGTTCGCACTTTCAGAGAATGAGGAAATATTTACTTCACCAAAAACAAGAAGAGTTTATCCAGCACTCCTGAATTAAGCCGTAAGTCCAGCCCGTGCGCAGTGCTGCTGAACAGTTGTAAGGAAACACCAGGCTGTGTAAAGCAGATGGACTTTTGTACTAGTTGGCTGCCACTCGCTCCAGGAAACACTTGGCAGACAGAAAAACATCTGAGGCGCAATTCCCTTCGACTTGTACTCAGGGCCATGCTGTGCCCCCAAAAGGCAAACAGGACTGTCAGTGCCTGTCTATGTGTAGTTCAGATTCACTCCATTTCTTTAGAAAAATGTAGATTTAAAAGAACTACTTATTCCTCGATGTGATTAAGCCAAAACTATGATACTCTCAACTTTCAAAAAGCAAGACACTGGGTTTTCCTAAAGCGAAATGATTCATTACCCAGAAACGTGTGTAATGTCATGGTGGTAACATCCACTGGTATCTGTCTAACTGAGACTCCCAGACCCATTTTACATTTAGTGAGAAAAAGCAAAGAACCAATGCTTAACTTTGTTATCCTCTCCTCAGCTAATTTTCTTTTAAATTTCATTTTCAACCCTTTCTGCATTGCAGAGAAGTATGTGTCAACAGACCAGAATTAAAAAGGTGACAAACTGTGAAGAATTAAAACTTCTAATTTAACAGATGAGCAACTGCAAATAACAAAATCTCAGACAAACACAATTTTAATGAAAGGTGACATGCTAGAGATAGGAGGTTTTTTCCCTCTCTCTTCATCAGGTAACAACAAATTAGTTTAGGAAGCCATACAATAATGCTGTGAATGCAATAACAAATTCATATCCTGTGCTGTTAGTTTTGTTTGCTTGTTTACTTTCTGAAACCATATATGACATTTCTTTTGTAATAGTATATTTTCTTCACACTAGATGTGTCAACATTTGTTCATGTCTGGACTAGTTCTCATTCTTATTACTATCAGGTATAGCTCTTATTTTTCATCTCCTCAGTGGAGCTTTATATTTTAGCCTGCTGAGTGATGGGGAGAGGGCTGGCACTGCAGCAGCCTTTCTGAAGTTTCCTAGCACCTTGTGACATTTCACATGTAGAGAACTGGCTGGATATATGTTGGCCACTTGCTTGGAATGAAATTTTCCAGTGTAAGAAGGAAAACTAGACATGTATGAAAAGGAACATACTGAGCATGAAGTAACACTCCTTTACACCTTTCAGTGGGGCTAAATCCAGGCCAATAATAAATACAAGTGGTTTCCCTGAAGTCAACAAGCCAAATCCAGAATCAATATAAAGCAACAAAGCTTTGTAGAAGTTAATGAGTAGCCACAGTGATTTACACCAATTTGGGATTTTGGCCCCATCAGATGCAAACTACCTATCTTAGAGATGAATGCAGTGCTCTTTGAGTACACCCAGCAGTGAATTAAAAAGCCAGCAGAGTGCTAAAACCTATTTTAAAAGAAATGGCACTGCCTCCTTTACTCAAAGGGTGTAATTTAAATCAATGCATGTGGATTTTATAGGTGATTTGCCTACTGTTGGTAAGCATCACTTGGCTACCTCTCTGAAGATCACATTGAAATAAGTTTTTGGTTGTATGCAATTAAACTCAAGCACAAAGAAAGGCTGAGTAACTTCAAATGACTTATTAACAAAATACTGTGTTTACTACATAGCAGGTGGTCACCACATGCAGCATTAGGAATGTCTTAGCCTAAAATGCACTGTCATACATAAGATCACTGAAATAGCTTTTTTTGTCCTACTGTGCTTCCAAGTGTAAAGCATGACAAAGACTTTTGTAAGTTATAGTTATGCGAACCAAATAACCACAAATTTGTTCCAAATCCTATGAATGAGATTTCCGGCTCAGTGACTGGGGGCCTTTGAGGCATCAGAGTCAACTCCCAGCATCACTTCCAGCCAGCAGTCCTGCATGTAACTTCCTCAACAGTTCATAACATGCATGGTATAAATGCCCCTAGAGAGCAGAGTACCCTAATTTTTACCTATTCTCTGCCCATATACTTGAAAGTAACTCTCATTTATTTCCATACTCATGGCAGGTGCCACGGTAAATTAACCAGTGGGAGTCTCTCGTATGCACCTCTGCCTCACTGGGTATTAATGAGGTTTTTCATTTAACTTCCATTAGGGAGTGATTTCATGAATTCAGCATATGGGACTTGGTGTTTAAATTGTTTACAAGTAACACTTTGGTTCTGCAAATGTAAAGTATATATGACAATGGCGGCTGTTTGCCTAAGTAACCCATCTGTGATTAATTGTTGAGAATTTTATGTAATAATCTGAATTTAAAGCAAATGGCACAACTTACTTCTTTCCCTTCTGACACATAATATAAGTTACTGCATGAACTAGCCATGCCTTTTTAGACTGCAACTAAATTTCCTCATAAATGAGTCTGGTTTATGCATGTTTGGGGAAAAAGGACTTTACCAGTTAACAACATCCTAGAATAAATAATGGCACTGAGAGGTCATTTTGCTTAAACTATACCTGGCAATTGAAAGGTCGGGAATTATTAGCAAGCAAATATTGGAAATTATTGGAAGAAATAGCTCAGATGTGTCCAGTGTAGGCAAAGGAAAATTATCACTTATAACCTCACATGAAGTCAAATGACAGCCATTCATTTTACACCACAGTTGAACTAAACACATCTATTTCTCACAGCAGTTAGGGACAGTGGTCTGGACTGTTACCTCATTGTGCTGACTTGGTACAGACACAAATCAGAAAGAGGTAAACACTGTCCCTAGTATTTACCATCAAAACATAAAAGAGAATTAATACTTTGGAGGAGAACATGAGAACATCATAGTAATATTTTAATCAGCAAGATAAGCAGCTGTCTTTGCACACTGGGAAAATTAATGTAAGGGTTGAGGAGGCATTGTGGAATGGGGAAATCCGATAAAAACAAGATCTTTTGTCATGACAAATTTGTTCCAAGTTGGAGGCATAGCATGGCAGAAAACATTAATGTGCTTGTTTAAGATTTTAGCAAGAAGAGAAGGAAGATTGACATCATAGGCTAAAGACAGCATTTTAAAGTACTCAAAAAGAGTTGGTAGGATGGAGATAGGTAACGAAGTGCCCAGTGATAAAGACAAGCAAACACATGTTTTGTAATAGAGGAGGGAGTTAAAACAAAGGTAAATGCAACACAAAAAAAGTGACATTATCAAAGGCGCAAGGTAGGGAAGTGATACTTGCAGCTGCATTTGGGTAAATAAAAGCTGGCAAAATTTAGATTCATTGAGTCAGCTGAAGGACCTTGCAACAGATTAATCAGGAGTTAATGTTCTTCCTGATATTAAATGTGACAGAAAAGGAAGAAAGAGCAGTAGCTGGAGATCTGGGCTAGGACAAGAATGATTTGCTGGGTGGCAAAGAGTATGAGAGTAAAATCATACTTGCATTATCTAGAGACAGAGGCTGAGATGAGTGAGCAGTTTAGAGTATAGAAAAGTGGATGGAATATGACCAGGAAAAACCAGGGGACAGGTCAAACAGGTTTCTCCTCTTCTTTTCTTCAGGAAGAAAGCAGAGGAGAAACCTCTGTATATTTCTATCAACTTCAGCCCTGACCTACTGTTGAAATCATTCCTGTCACACTAAAAGAGAATGTGGACCCTGTCTTGAGAAGGAGAATAATCAGTCAGGCTAAATAACTAGTCAATACGAGCATCAAAGATGGTGGTTCTGATCCTTGAGCAATTTTTAGCACAACAGGTAGTGCCAGGGCCATCCCTGCACCATCTTGGTGACTGCTCAGCTCCAGACTAATGAGGAGGATTCACAAGACTATGTGATCTGATGTGGCCTGATTGCACACCCTTCACATGGTGTGCAAGAACTGCCCCATTATATTTATTGCTCTTTAAATAAAATGGAACATCCTCCCTGGGAAGTACAGTATTTACTAGCTGTTCTCATGAAGATTGCTATTTACCTTCCAAGCTATCTGATTTTGTTGCAGATTCTTCTTTGAATCTGCCTATTGACATGTTCAGCACTTCTTATTCCAGAATAATATTTTTTGTCACCCTGTAGATCTTTTCAAGTCAGTGACAGAGCCTTACCATATGCTTTCACTGCCATGTAAGACTTCCTCCTAAATCACTGCTAAAATAGAAATATATATTCCAGCCTATATAAGAACCTGGATGCAGGTCTTATCTGTAACATCAAAATCTGGTAATAAACTCCCACTCACTAGAAAAATCAGATCCTGCAGCAGGGGGTCCTGGCTTCCCTGCCTCTAACAGGGAAGGATCTCTTTAAATCAGACCTTTCCTTAGGAAATTAACTATGATACTGGCTTTATCAGAAAGAGGAAAAGAATAGATGTCCCACTTGTTGCAGCTTCTTTCTGTTGCACACTAAATTAAATAATAAGCTCGAGAATTAATTCAACAGGGACAAAATATGATGTAGAAATGATGTGTAAATTAAAGCATTCATTCAGATTAACAAAAATATTGATGGTATGATGGGGAACCATCTGTACTGTGCCATATGTCACGTAGAAGGGCAAATAAAATCAAATAACACCATTAATAATCTTTCAGGGAATAGTTAAATATTTTCAATAAATTAGATTTATGGAGATCATTACATTTTTTAAGAAAGACCATACTGTTGCCATAATTTATGAATAAGATGCAGACTTAATGTAGGATATGTCACTTAATTGTCTTAAATGGCATTTAAGTAACTCTACAGTATTTTATGAAACCTTCTCTATTATTTAGTAAATTTAGAAGCCTGGGAACAAGCTATCCAAGTTCCAAACTCTCTTAATTTCAACCAAAAGAGGAAATAGGAGCCCAAGTACAATCTAGGATCTGGAATCCTTGGAATGCTGTGAAACAGGTGTTCCTCAACTCTAAAAATCTAAAGGTAAAGGGAGAAGGGAGGTCGTAAGTCACATAAGCCATCACAGCTCTTTGGGGGGTTTCAAGGACTTTGGAAGCAAGTAGGATCTTTCTGTACAAAACTCTTCCTAAAAATCAGGTCTGTTCACTATAGCTAAAAATAGAAAGTACCATCACTTTGATAAAATAATCCTCAGAGAACATGAACAAGGCAGTCAGGCTGCACGTCTGCACAAGTTCCCTGAAAACAGAGTTGTGGGAAGAAACCAAGAAAAATAGTTTGCAAGCACCTGCAGAAGGTGATATAGAAAGACCAGTTAGACCATTTCCCACCCAGACCCTTTCCTGCCTCCGCAAGATTGAACAAAGCAGTGTAAAATACTCTGTGAGGAATAATCTGGTTTGAAATTTTCTGCATTGTCCATTAACATGAGGTTGCCGTTGACTCCTTTCATTCCTAACTGTTCTTAAGGTCCTAGAGATTTTCCAAGCAACTTTTTCTTAATCACAGGCCTTCACATTCCTTTGTAAATGATCCATTTCCATTTTGTTCATGCACATTCAGCATTACGAGATTCTAACATATCTTCTTGTCTCCCAAACTAACCACATTTCAGTTTTGTAATCCTTCATCTTAAATCCCGCCAACTATAATAATGGCTAATCTTTGAACTCCATTCAATTTTTCAAGATATTTATCTCCAGTGAAGGTACCCCTACATCTAAAAAGCCACAGAAGGGAACCTTATTTTTGTGCTCTGTAGTATAATGACTCTTATGCTTCCCTAACTTTTCGCTGCTATGCTGCAAAATCATCTCTAATTTCCGATCTGTTGTCTCCCTGAACTTTGGTAGTGCTATGCTTTGCTAGGTCTCTCCCTCCCACTGAATCTTTTTCATATTAATTTCCTCTACATAGACTTCTTTCATTTTCAATGGCTCTAAGGCTTCTAAAGCTTGCCTGTTACTCTTGGTCTATACTTTAAGCTCTTTTTTCTTTGGTTTGGATCTCTGGTATGTGCAACTCTTCACCAGTTAATGTCATCTATGGATTTCATTAATTTTATTTTTCTGCCCTTTTTATAATTATAAAAAGTAACACAAGTATCTTATGAGATTAAACACAAGAAACATTCTTGTAGCAGCCTGTACACTGCTACTTTATAATTTAGTGATTCATCCTTCTTCCAGATTTCAACGTATATTGCATGTCCATACACAAACCAATTGCTTCAGGATTCATTTTCAGGTACATGAAGAATTCATATAAGTCATATTACACCTATCATGCTCTACCCAGTGCCTAATGCTGTAATTCCCTTGCAAGAACAGCACTTGAGTTTGAGTGGCAAGGTCTGTCCTCCGTGAACTCAAATCACTTCTTGTTTATGTCTCGAGATCATTAAGGGCTTTCATCAGTACTCACTTTGTCAATTGGGGTGGGGGGGGAGGGGGACTAACTCCTTTACACGGTTGAATTGCACTGGTAGTCTCTCTTTCTGGCATCACAAAGAGGAGACGCTGCCATCTGTACCTGTTGCACCTCAAACACCAGCCTGAGGCCACTTAGATTCTCATGGAGAGATCAAGGCTTGAGAGGATGACAGGACCATGCTAATATAGAGATATAGTTTCTGGATCTCTACTACACAAATGCTTTAAACAAACATATTTGTATGGGAGACCATGCTGTAACCTACTGTATGTTCAAGCTGTCCTGGTGCAGATCTTTGCTATTCTGCATAATTCACTGTAACTATTAACATTCAGAGCTAGTTGCAAGGTCAAGACGGTAGTCAGGTGCTCTGCAGATATAAGACAGGAGAAACATCAGCCCCTGAGGAATGTGGCAAGCATTGGAAGTGTGTTGGGAAGATTATGGCATCAATCCTGCAAACATCCACACCGGTGACATGCAAAAAAGGAGGGACACACAAAGCAGCAAAAGTTCCATTGTACCTAAAAGCTGAGTTTGTCAGGCATTTGGAGCATCACTACCTGATGAAATTTCCTCTCCAAGGAGCAAATGAGTTTCCAATCCAATTTTTTCAGAAGCAGGGACTAAAGATCGGTCTTAGAACCTACTTTCCCTGTCTTTTTAGCCAGGTAAAGGTGGCCCCAAAAGTTTGTGGCTACAAACATCTGACAAAATATAAGCACACAAGGAAGTTTTTGGCTCTTGAACATCAGGTGTTGTACTAGCAGCAATTCCCTGTTTCCTCCAAAGACGAGAGACAACAGGCAGATACAAATAGAGGGCAGCACTGGGAAACTGCATTGATCAGCATGGTAAGTTCAGCATGGGGCGGGGGGGGGGCGGCGCGGATAACAGCCTTGCAGCAGGGAGACCGGACCTGATTCAGATGTGCAGGTGTTTATTGGGGATTCTCTGTTCTTCCCAGCCACCAGGAGCTCGATGCGGATAGTGAGCTGCTGTCCTTGGCAGGAGCTGGGGAACAAGGTCTCGGTTTCTAAAATAATAGCAAGGAAGATCTGTGAAAGTGAAGTGGAGTCTTCCTGCTTATTACATTCCTAGCTATTTCATGCAATCCTGGGAATACACATATTTTTGAATTTAAAGTTTAAAATGTTATTATCAAAGATTTGCTCAATCTGTGTAGTTTCTCCCTAGCTGGTGTTTATTTTATCTAGCTTGGAAGAGCAACTTTGTGTTCTCTCTGTGACCATGTATGTGTGTGTGTGTGTGTGTATGCATATATATAAAAAATGCATATGTTTATAAAACACATATATAGTACTTCCCTTAGTTTCAGAATGTCATTCCCTGTGGCCTTACCTCTATTACACACATCATTCATTAGATTATGAAAACCATTAATGTCAGGCAGCAGAACCAAATGAATTCACTAAGGGACCACCGTTAGCATATCAAGTAGCTATTTCTCAGCTAAATATTCCTGACAGCCCTCATTACATATGATGGATGGGCTTTATAAGAGGTAGTAGTTCCAGAAGAAAATAAAATCTCAGCATTCTACCACATGTGGCCCAATAACTAGATATCATTTTTTGACTGTCTGTTTGCATTTCTTTCCTTTTTTTTCTTTCAGAATGAAAGAGTTGTAAAACTCACAAATAGATTAACTGCATAATTCAAAATTCATTAAAAATTGTGAGCCTAATTTAGTCTAGTTTCTGAATTCTGCAGGTGCTTTAGTCATGGGATATCAAACACTGTGTGTCATCATAGCTGTATTGCCAGTAGCCCATCAGAAAGAAAGAGAGATATAATTGAAAAAGCAAGTAAGGCTGGATTTTAAAAGACCACGTATTGCAGAAACTTTTTATGAGTTGAAACCCAACATTTCTAAGGTAAGAAACCCAGTTTTAAAAGAAAAAAAAAACCAAAAAGTAGCAATGTCGTCAGGAGTAGATGAATAGTTATTGCAGTGCCTCATGAAAAACAGGCAATTGCACGTGGAACCACAAGCAAACATATCTAAATATCTACTACCACTTGCAGTCTTCTGCTAGATGGGCACATCCGTGGCAACTGATAACACCTTTTTATGAGAATACAGACCCCAGCACTTCATTTTACAATGTGACGGGAAACAGTTTGAAACTTTCTGCTTTGCATTTCCCTATAAATGTCAGTAGTGGAGCACATATACCACCAACAGAAGATTTGGCCCTTATATTCATAAGAGTGAAGCTTTTTTATTTTTAAAATAGAATTGACATTCCTATTCTTGAACAGTTGAAAACGAGTGATGTTCAAGGGATCAAATGATCCCTTGTTCCTCAGGGGTCAGTACTGGGACCGGTGCTGTTCAACATCTTTGTTGGTGACATGGACAGTGGGATCAAGTGCACCCTCAGCAAGTTTGCCGATGATACCAAGCTGTGTGGTGAGGCAGACATGGTGGAGGGGAGGGATGCCATCCAAAGGGACCTGGACAGGCTTGAGAGGTTAGCACATCCAACCTCATGAAGTCCAACAAGGCCAAGAGCAAGGTCCTACATCTGGGTCGGGGCAATCCCAAGCACAAATACAGGCTCGGCACAGAATGGATAGAGTAGCTCTGAGGATAACGACCTGGGGTGCTGATTGATGAGAATCTCAACAGGAGCCGCCAATGAGCCATTGCAGCCCAGAAAGCCAATTGTATCCTGGGCTGCATCAGAAGAAGCATGGCCAGCAGGCCAAGGGAGGTTATTCTGCCCCTCTACTCCACTCTCATGAGACCCCACCTGGACTACTGCATCCAGCTCTGGAGCTCCCAGCATAGGAAAGACACGGACCTGTTGGAGCGGGCCACAAAGAGGATCAGAGGGCTGGAGGGCTGGAGCACCCCTCCCGTGTAGACAGGCTGAGACAGTTGGGGTTATTCAGCCTGGAGAAGAGAAGGCTCCGGGGAGACCTTATAGCAGCCTTCCAGGTCTTAAAGGGGGCCTACAGGAAAGCTGGAGAGGGACTTTTTACTAGGGCATGTAGTGATAGGACGAGGGGGAATGGCTTTAAGCTGGAAGAGGGTAGATTTAGAGCAGATATTAGGAAGAAATTTTTCACTCTGAGGGTGGTAAGGCACTGGAACAGGTTGCCCAAAGAAGTTGTGGAAGCTCCGTCCCTGGAGGTGTTAAAGTCCAGGCTAGATGGGGCTTTGAGCAACCTGGTCTAGTGGCAGGTGTCCCTGTCTATGGCCGGGGGGTGGAACTCGATGATCTTTAAGGTCACTTTCAACCTAAACCATTCTATGATTCTATGATTCTATGATCTTTCACTTACACTCGTGATGACAGAGCTGAAGTCAGGCAAAATCACCTAGGCAAAATACGTGCTTTCACTAAAGGAGAGCTAAGCATCCCTCTACCTGTCTAGCTATCTTCATGTGGGCAGTTCCCCAGACATCCAGTAATCCTATGTTACAATTAATTAATCTCTTTTACTGGTTCTAGATCTGCCCCAAAAATTGGATCCAGTATTTTATTTCCTTTCTCTTCTACATAAATAAACATTCTGAGTGGAGACATCTCACTGTCCAAAAAATCATTGATATTGGGACTAAAAAAAAGATTCTGAAAAGTTGAGTTGAAATATGTTTTGCCACTTATTCACACCCTTTTGGCCAGCGACTGGCATTCAGCTTGAGGACATCTGGGACTATGCAGAATGCAAAAAGGGGTTCCCATCTCCCTAGCAGAAGCCACTTACACCAGTGTATTAGAGGATGTGCTACTGCTGCCTTGCCCCCTTCTGTAAATGATGGTATGACTCGAGTCCCAGGATCTTCTTGAAAATAAGAATTAGGAGGAAGAGCACAGTTTTGGGAAAAATATGTTTTCCATCATACTTAACCACTTTTCATTGTATATTACATTAGTTTTGGAATACAAGAGGATACTATATTCAAATAACTTTAAATCCTGCTGGCCCCCAGCTATGTGTGAAGGGGAAAAAAATACTTCTAAGACACTTCTTAACTACTGCAAGTATCTGGCCAGCAGTTGGTGAAATCCATCAGTCTGTATTTTTTTATGGCACCACTGCGTGCTAAACCGCAAATCAAATTGTAACACACTAGCCATTTCCATCTCACTCAGAATGCCTTCAAATATTTCCAGACTATCAACAAATTCCCAGATGTAACCTTTTGGACATATTTTGCCAGATTATCTAAAGTTTTCTAATGAATCAATTTCTCCAGCAACCAGATTCTGATTTTTCTGAATTATAGCTTTTTAGTACTTCCATGCTCATAATTAAATACTATGTGTTTAGTACAGTTGAGACAGAAGGAAAAGCCCTGGATAGCAGTGGTCCTCCATGTGACATCATGTCTTTGTGCAAATTTCCCAAAATACCTGATTTTTCCAATTGTATTATGACATTAAAAACTTGTATTGCATTTATTGGAGAGCTCTCCTTTTTTTCCCCAGTTGACCGTCTTCTTCCACGCACATTTTTCACAAATTTCTCAGTTTATATTTGCCAGTCTGGGTCTGATTTTCTTATCCTCTGCTCCTCTTTGCAATTTCTTTTGTTGTGTTTTTTTTTTCTTCTTTTTGATTACTTGTCCTGCATACTCATGAGTTAATGTCACTTACTGTTCCATTCTTATGTTGCATACTCCTCCTTCCATACCATTCATGAAAATGTTAGTTAAGACACAGCTTCTCCAAGGACACCTACTGCCCTCCTTATTGTCCTTCAATTATTATGCTTTATATGTTTTTTTTTCTTGGTCCACACAGCATTGTTCATATTTGAAACAAAGTAAATTAATGTTCTATATCTATTTTCATGGGAATCACTATCAAGTGTTTTTCTAAAATCTAAGTACATATCTCTTGTGGTTCTTCCATGTACTGATTTCAAATTTTTTTCAAAAACTGCCATATAATTTGTCTAGCTTGATTTATTATCAATGCTGCTAAATTTTCATGGTTGTAGTACCCTCTAAATCTGAAGTGATTTGATTTAAATGAGGCAGAGGACTCCTTTGCAAACCAAATTATAAAACAGCAGGGTATTAATTTTATTATTATTCAGAAATGAGTACTATTGCAGATTCAGAAAATAGACTGGACACCTACTGCACAATGATCACCAATGCCACATGCTGATGTGGCAGGAGGATGTATTCAGTCCGTTTCTTTTTGCAGATTTAACTCCCACCTCGTACTTGTTAACTTGTTTCAGCTATTGTTTTTTTCACTGTTATTTAGAGGAAGAGTCTCACCAGTAACAGAAAGAGGCTCATTAGAAAAAGTAATGTAAAAACAGAGTCAGAAACAGGGAAGCCATTCTTTAGAAAATTGCTGAAATCATTGGAATAACATTGTTCAACTCCCAAAATTATTTTTTTTCTTCCAGTATAATTCTGTAGGATTTATATGCACAACACTTCTGGGGTACCTCCAACCAATGCAGGAATGAGCCCAGATTTTTCAAATGGTTCTTTCAAATGGTTTCAAATGGTTTAGAACCATGGCTCATGGTTCTAAGTACTACTTTCTGGGGTTTTTTTTGGTGCTCAAACTCAGTGAAGTGTGTTTTTTTCTTAATGTGTGACTCTTCAGAAATACGGAGTACTCATCCTTTGAAAATAAGTGCTCTATAGCAAATGAAATTTGCCACCCAAAAATTAAAGGCCCCAAAAATAAACACTCACCTTTGAAAACCCTGTCTGGTACAATTATAAGGAGTTATAACTATGGAAAAACAGCTAGCTAACAATAGCATTTTCAACACTGTAGCTCAGGATTCCTGACCAAGTTGTGTATTGAGATGTCGTAGATTTTAATGGAATTGTAATGAAATATAACAGTAATACTTACAGCCTATGAAAGCACTAAAATGTTTACAATTACCTTTCCCAAACAATTAAATACAACAAAATATTAATACAATAGTGATATTTAATACACAAAAAGACAGTAAGGGCATATTTGCATGACATACTCTGAATATTTTTCTTCAGACTGCCTCAGATTTATTCTACTATCAACAGTTACACTGAAATGAAAGTTAATAATTCGTGATAGAAGTTCAGTGCAGGAAAATCAAGTCTGCCACATGTTGCTTGTGAAATATTAGTTTAAATACTCAGTTCTTATCAACCAGTATGAACAATAAATCACAGAAGATTTCACAGATGATGTAAACTGTCTAATAAGAGTAAATATATTTATTGCTTTAACCTTCAAAATTACCTGTGTGTTCTCAGATATTAATTCTCATAATTCCCACTACCTGGACAATTGTTTAAACAGAAGTTTATATGCAAAGCTATGATATATCTTGAGAATTTGGAGTTGTCATTCAGCAGGGATAAAATCTTCCCTAGCTAGATATCACTTTGGAAGTCTTTCCACTGAACTGCAGGAGTCAACATGTCTGGGGAAGAAGGTGGTATGCTTAAGACATGTCAAAACAGACATTGCTCTAGTCTGCCACTAAGGTGATTTTCATGTGCCCTTCTTAATGCTATTTCATTTATTTATCATTTCATTTCTCTATCTGCAAAAGAGGGACACAAATGCTGGCCTCTTGTAAAATGCTTTGAGGCTTATGTACAAGAAATATAATAAATATATATAATAAAGTCTAGCTATTATTTATCATGGCCCATTCTTGCATCACATATAAGTCAAATCCAGAAATAGTTACAGATTAGTAGATAGATCCACCTTTTTAAGTCTTGAATATCACAAGATGTAGCAGTTGTTCTGTATTATTAGAAAAAATAAGATGAACAGGTAGACCAGAAACTAAATCACACTTGTTTCTTCTTCTTGTAAGAAGTTTCTGTGCATCTTTCCACAAGGACTGATTGATGATTCAACCATTTCCATCCTTCTGGACCTCAGCTTTGACAAATGCCATTCACTCTGTATCTTCATTCACAAGAATATTAGAAAATATTTAGACATATTGAATATACAGACATTCCAGCAACATATCTCCAGATTATAGACTGAGAAATGTACAATGCTACTGAGTTAGACTTGAGAGTATACAATGTTTTACGGAGTATTTTCAGTATGGCTTACAAATACTTTCATGTTGTGATCTGTGTTTCAAAATTAACACATTCAGAAGAAACATTAACTGGAAGTTCTAGATTTTATAGGGTCTGAGGCAGCAAGCAGCATACTTCACTTCCATTGCCATGTTGGACTGCTTGCTTTCCCCGACCAGCCTCCACACATATCAGTAATCTACAGGAACAGGAAGATGCAGTCTCAGTGGTGATAGTCCCTTTTACCTTTCAGGAGGTTTTTCAAGACAGGCTGTAATCAGGGGCAGTGCCTTGCAGACCCTCCCCAGAGCCCCCCCAAGTGGGATGTGCAGATAAACAGCAGCCACCTTCTGAATGTTTGATGGTAGCATTGCCAGTGGTATTTACATTATTTTTACATAGATTTACACCTGCATAGTAAATAAAAACAAGAGCTGTTCAGACATAACTGGCATATTTACACATTAAAACAGCGGGAGCCTGTAACAGATGAGCATACTGCTTTCATGCCAGCCCTGCTCATTGTGATGCTTGCTGAGATCTTCAAGGCATGCCGTTGCCACTTCTCTCTGATTTCCACCATCTACAGTCACTTAATCCCACCTGAATCCTTTCCCTCTTGTAGGATCAACTACTTTGTGTTCCCAGAGACATGCAGTCACAGCAGATATGAGATCAACAGACCAATTCCAATTAAAGCGTCATTTTCGTAATGCAGGGTGCAGAAAAGGTAAAAGAAGCAGATGTAAAATAACTTATTCCTCTCTTCATGTGCAATTGGGCAATCATGCAACGCAGGTCCAGCACAGGTAGTTTTCTTCTAACATGGTAATAATGCATTGGCTGGATCAGAGTTGTTCCCACCTTATTCAATCCAGTGTCTCTTTTACAGGTGAGAGTGTACATCAGGCTGATATCTTGACATAGTATTTACTTTCTGGGAGGATATGTCAAAATAGAAGGTCTAAGTCTCCACTGTGAAATTTCTGCTGTTGAGAAAATGGCTAACAATTTTCTACACAACATTTCTCTGTTGGTTTCTCTCTCAAGTTTATTAGCGCAGACCTGTATTAGAGCCTTCAGAAGCACTGTTTTTTGGGAGATTTATATTTTTGTGAAGCTCTTCACACTGGCAGTTAGTCAGGAGGGACAGGGAAGAGCAACATAAGGGTACCTTTTGTGGAATAAGACACAGAACTATAAAGAGAAATAAAGAAAAGAAGATAAGAGACAAATGTGAAGGCAGGAATGAGGGAATGAGGAAAGATCTGGAAAACTGAGAAAGACAATAATGACTCATGGTAGGGATCCATACAGAAAAGTCGAAAACTTAAATAAAGGAGAGGAATGTAGAGAAAAATATTATAAACCACGGGGCATGGGGGGACACAGGGAGAAAAGAAGGAAAAAACAGGAAAAGAATAAGTATATGAGAAGGAATACATAAAACAGAAATAAAAGTTTCTTTGCAGCTGGCATCTGTAGATTAGCAAAAGGAAGAAGAAATTAAGAAAGCGAGTGTATGCAGACTAAATGAGCGCTCTCAGAAGCAGGGATACAGTGGCTGCCTTTAGCAAATACACGGCACTCTAATCCTAAGCAGATACTGCCAGGAGCCTTAAAACTTGCCTGAAATAAAGCTTTAGGCCAGATGATGGAGAGAAGATCATGCAGGCATCATTAATGTATGATCTTCTTTTGACTGCGATATGACACATGAAGATATGACCCTCTCCACAGCACCTGATACTGCAGTCAGAAATCTGGCAGCACTGCCTCACCAATATAACATTGAGATAACTTTGTTCTTTCTTTTCCAGTGATTTTTAGGCTATTATCCTTCTATTTATAAACCCTCCATTTGCTGATTACCATAAATTTCCTATAACACCTTCCATAATAACCCAATATAAACAAAAGCATGAGGATGTGAATATTAGGGAAGAGAAACAGGACTGGAATCATATAAAATAATCATATCCTCCTCCCTACACAGAGCAAAAAGCAAAATTAATCTTTTGTTGTGTGCATCGGTGAACTTTGATAATATGGTCACAAAAAACACATAAGTCACAAAAAACACATAAGTCACATAAACACATATGGTCACATAAAAAACACATAAAATACACATAAGTGTATCTCTTAATTGATGAAGTAATAGAGAAATACCAAATGCATAGGGAAAGAGTGTGCTTAAAATGGACAAAAGCCAAAGCTAACAGTTTTTAAAACAGCAGTTTTAAAACAGTACCAAAAATCTTCTAATTCTCTGTGATGTCTCAGATAGGTATAGAGATTTTTTTCCACTAAATATATTAGGTCTTTTCCAGTTCTTCCTCTCTTTCTCGTCTTCTCTTCCAAATGGGAGTGGAGAGATATGGAAACTGAGCAGAAAAAGAATAACTGTCTTTATGTAGAGATGTGCTCTTATCAGAGCTTAAATAAAGAAATGAACTACCATTTTCATCCTAAAAAGAAGCAGTAAGTAGAAGCACACATTTCTCATGAGACTCCCAACTCAAGTTTGGAAAAAGCATTCAGCTAACCATATCATAACACTGAGAATGACTGAAACTTAATTGTCAGGAAAGTTTGGGTTTCTTCTTCCCCCTTTACTCCTCCCTTCCTATTAACCATAAATCTACTATTATCATGATTTGCATGTAAATCTGAAGATTAATTAAAAAGCATGGAATGATTCCCAGCCATACCCATCTCAACGAAACACGTCTTTCAGATTTAGGATTCTGCCTTGGAGAGAAATGGGTACCTATCCTTGGCTGTGAATTTGAGCAAGTAGCTGACTATAGCAGCAGGTGAAGAAGTGCAGAGAAATATCTTGTGGATCACAATGATTAATTTCTCCATGTTTATAGATTTCCAATACATTAAAATTATTTACTTCCCTATATGTCCAAGTAAAGGCTGCTCACTACTTGCTTTTGCAAGAAAGGGCTCAAATGAAAAAAACACGACTAGTACTAATTCAGAAATACTGGACAATTTAATAGGCCTCCTTTTTTTGCAAGTAATATTTCCACACAAGGATGTATGTTGGCACAGTTTGCCCTTTGCAAGTGCTATATTTTTCCCTGCATATAATCATCCTCTTATATACACACTTCAGTAGGTTATGGCAAGCATAAAGCCTGCATGTTTGCATGAGACGCCGTACTCCTACTGCTCTGAAACTACAACATACAAGGCCACTTTTAAAATCTTGTGAGCTCCTTAAAATCAACTTATATCTATTTCTTTCTTTGTGCATAATATGCACAAAGGATGCCTTATATGACAAAGAGAATATCCAAATTTTTCTTATCGTACCAGCCAAAGTCATGTGACATTCAAGCATAAGTTCAAATGAGAAATCAAATGCTGTTTTAGTAGTCCAGCATAGTTATAATTTGGGCAGATTGGCAAGAAATCTTGTCCTTCCTCCCTTTTTAAAAGAGTTCAACCACAAATGAGCTATCTACAAGTCAGACAGGTCAAATTTGATGTCCTCTCCAGTGAAAATATATTACTCTAAATCACCTTTTGCTTCTAAAATATATAAAATATATTAAAAAATAAAAAAATATAAAATTTCTGTGATGATCGTACAACAGGTAAGCATGCTATCTATATTGTCTCAGTGTAACTTTTCCATTATTCAGAATAAAGAAAACCAAAATAAATTGCAGTTTGTTTTCCTTAATATATCATGACTGTCTGCTGTCATGGTTTTCCTCTTAAAATGTAGTCGTTAATAAAGGCACGTTCCGTTCAATTACACATCCTAGCTTTCTTGGAAACATGAGATACTTTCTAGTTCTACAGAATGGGAGAGTCGAACTGAGCTCCTTTCTTTGCAAAATCCAAAGTGCATTTTCTAACATCCAAAGTTAGAAGGAGTATACAAAACACTACAATGTATCTACTTAAACAATTGAATGAATGCCAAATTCCTTATAAAAATCTCAGGTCCAAAGGTTCAGCCTAAATCAACTCATTTGTTTTATTTTGCTTTGGCCCTCAGAAGAACTGGGGAGCAAATAACACACCTCAATCTATTAATTTTTATAAAATGTTGTGCCAGAGGAAATCTTCTGAAAGCATGTTTGCTGCATGAGGATGTGGTAGACACCATAAAGGTGCTTGCCACAAGAGGACTATGCATATGAATCTTTAATTCCTCCCTCAGTGGCTGGATTTTCTGTGGAGGAGATTCAGAGAAATTCCCCAAACTAATTAACCAGACATCCAGCATTATTAAGCTTTGTCCTGCGAGGCACAGAAAAGAACAGCCTGATCTTAGCACTGCACAGCAACTGGGAAACAGAACAGCACTGCTTCAAACCCATCTCTGCTCAGTGGTGTCTGAAAAGCATTTGCAATTGACTGCTAACAGTGGCTCACATTAAATGGGACGGTTGGCAGCATTTTAAAGAATTAGTCATATAAGATTTCCAGAGGGGTATGATTTTCACAGTGTGCTGGAGTATATTCTGTCAGGTTTGAGTCTGGTCAATATCACAAAAATACTTTCATAAATAAGTAAACTGGTACCCATGCTGACAGCCTTAGGAAGACCAAAGGACTGAAAAATCTGAGATGGAATTGTCTAATGGTGATTCCTATAGGTCATGATAGAAGTGGCAGGGGAAAGTTTGCTTTTTTTCCTCCTAAGCCATTCACATGTAAGTATATTAATTAATTCTCCACAGCAAATGCATTTTATTTAATGAAGAAGTTATGCGGGAAAAAGAAAAAAACAGCTGGAAACAGAGAACAGAATTAAGACTTTTTTCTCTGGCTGTGGATAAAGGACAAAGTTTACCTACACTGAGCGCACAAAAAACTAAGAGTGTGAAAAACGGCAAGGGAAAAGGATTGTGTGGTGGAAGGGGACAGTAGCATTCATTGCTGGTTTAGGGTCCGGTTTCAATTTGTGTAAAACTCCCTTTAATAAGTTTACCTTATTAAGACGATCCAGTAAAAGTCCAAAATGTTAACCTAATGGAAATAATTTGATTACATTTTGTCAGATTTTCCCATTAACAATATTGACTTTTAGTGGCTTTCTTAATTAGACATTAATGGGAATATAAAAAACAAATCCAGTTTAGCAATGTCTATTAAGAAACACTTTCAGCACCTCTCTAGATAGTCACAAGCTACATAAAAACTACAGATTTTAGGACATAGTCAGAGCACTGTGATATTTGTTTCACCGACTGAATAACATGTTTAGTGCTTTTTCTTTTAATATTAGCATATATGTATTTGAAGTTCACCTATGCATATGCATAAATCTGAAGCAGTGGGCTGTTATATCTTACCTTAATGTGTAAATGGGGCCTAACAGATTTCACTGTAATTACTGATGTTCTTTAAGTCAAGAAGTCCCTAAAGAACTGTATCTGAATGTGGCCTGCAGGAATTCTGGTAGGCGTCTTACAGTGTAATCTTTTTGGATATAACTGTTCCCAAATGCACTCATAATTACTTTTTTCCATACACTTTCTGTCAAATCTCACTTTTCGAGTTATGACAATTATGTACTCCTTACTACAAAGTCTATGTTGGGTTATATTGTGAAGTTGTCCAGAATATTCTGTCTTTGAGCTTGATTAAGTAATTTTTCATTCTTTTTATCAAATCACTTCAACAAGTTTCTGCGGTTGGCATCATAAGGTATTTTCTATAGCTTTCAGGACCATTTTTGTCATTCTTTTTTGCCCCTTCTCTAATTTTTTTAACCATTTATACGAGTCTGCAGTCTTGATCGCAACAGAGTATTCCAGTATTCCAGTCATCAATGCCATATTAAACCAATCTTTTCCAAATTATTAAGTAATGTTTTACTTTCTTTTCCATACTGCATAAGTCAGAATGTCACTCAGAGGAACATGCTACATTCTTCTGTAGACTGAGATGATTCCCTCCTGACTGCTACTTTTTGACACCTGGATAATCAGACGTGTCTGTTCCTATGAATAACCAGTCTGATAGGTTTTCAAAATGAAGGGAGAAAATCCTGTTCCTTATTTTATGTTCCTGGAGTTGGAGTGGCGTACCATGAAAGGAAGACATTTAACTGATTGGGATATTTCTAGAACTATTTTTTATAAAAAAATCATGAGGAAAGGAGAGGGAAAGACTTAGTGACCATCCATGACCTTATTGAGTCTTAAGTGTTTTCTGCCTCCCAATTTGTTAAATATTTGCTCTTGGGTGTATTTTCCACAGCTGTCTCTTTGCACTTGATCTTCTTGCTTGATACCGGCCCATCAAACGCAGTCCCAGCACACATGCTGCTCAGCTGCTGTATGTACCCTTCAGTCTTCTTTAATTGAAGCACAGTTTGCACTCTTTACAGGGATTCCACAAGGACAAAATTTGTGCAGGCAAAATGCCAGAGCAGTCTTCACTGGAAAGCCAGATGTTTCATTTCATCGGTTGGCTGGCTGGCAAGGTTTTATCAAGGGAGAAAAGGAGAGATCAGTGCCTTTTTCTTAAATCAGACCCAGAGTTAATTCACTACTAAGTTAGCAACCTCAGATTTTGAAGTGAATTGTTTTTTCACCATTCATTTGGAATGAATTTGAAAGCAAAACAAGCAAAGCCCATCAAAATAATTGTAATGCTGGGTAAAAAGAAAGAATTCCAGTGAGGCTTTGCACACCTTATAAATTTCTTCTCAGCTAAGACACTCTTAAAAGACATATATAGCAAAATTCTGTCATCTGAATAATAATTAAAAAAAAGTATGACAGTTGTTCTTGTTAATTACGTTTGTTTTTCTTATGACTAATTTATTAAGGACAATTGAGAAAGCTAAAGCATTTGAACTGATTTTCCATTTGTTTGGCTATTAAAGTTCCTCTGTGAAATGTATGTTTATTTAAAGTATCTCCAGCTACCCATTTACAATGCATTTGTTAAATTAGTTAAGAGACTTTAATTGGGCATTAGGGATTTGTTGTGCTATTCCCAAATCCGTTTACTAAAAATACATGAGAACAGTGAGCAATTTATTTATAACCTTGTTATATTAGGCCATTACCAACATCAGAGTTTTTGCTTAACATGTTTTTAATTTGCATTGACAAAATTCAAGCCATGTTTGCTTTTTTTATATTTTTAATAACGCAGCCTGCAAACTGTTTCTAGTTAAATACAGTAGAACCACCTGTTATATTTGGAACAGTGTTAATAGAAGCAAATTCCAGAAAAAAAACCAACAATATTGAATCAGCAATAGAGAATACTGTCTTTTTCTCTTTTGTATACCATTATGATCATTTGAGCAGTTAACTCTATTCAAGATTATAAACACGCTGTACTACATTGGCATTATCATCAAATATTCACTTACTTATTTTGATCAGATCCTAGGCATTTCATACCAAGGAAAACACTGCACACCAATAAAGCTCTTATTACAATGCTTTGTTTAGTGACTGGCCTATTCTCACCATCATACTGAGACATTATACCATACCTTGACATCCCAGTATCAGACATATATGTATGAACCTCTTCCATGAGACAAGGAAAAGGAGGGGGTTTTAGAACCTTTACCCTAAAAAAAAGCTACTTTCACCCAAAAAAATGCGAAGAAAAGACAGTATTTTCACATCTTGGCTAGACTGCTAAACATCAGGATTTCTCCATAGTGCAAAAGCCTAGATGTGTTTTGTTTGCCTCAGGTGTTAGAAAAATAGGGATTATATACACAGTGGGGTTTTTTTATAAATTTCCAGATTGTTTTTTTTTATTTACAGTACTCTCCCTATCAAAGTTTAGTATGTCGTCTACAATGTATTCTGAAAAGAAACAGAAACTTGGTCTTGCATTTTCATGAAAAAAATTAAGAAAATATCTATGGATCTTTATGTTTTCTCTTAAATAACTTAGCTGGCCAAAAGGCAGCAATGTATGGTGGGGGGTATAGACTTGACTTCAGCAGAGGTAACCTGGGAATTCTGTCTGAGCTAAAAGCCTCAGACCTGGGAGAATGGATGATGATGAGTTTCCAGAATTTCAGTCCCCCATCTTGTCTACAGGGCTCCCTACTTGGCCACTAGAGGTTTCCAGATGTTTTTTTTTACTCCCCTCCTTTCATTAAACAATCATAAAAATCAAACTACCTACACAGAAAAAGAAAGACATTTTAATGTTTTGGGGTTTTTTAACCAAAGACCATTCTATCTGCTGAATCTCCAAATGAGTAAACTATGTACCACACATTTAACTAGAGAAAAGTTCATAGATTAAGCCCTTCCTTTTTTGAAGTCAGTGCAGGATTTGAAACCCATTCCTACCGAAGTGAATTTCACATATAACGTGGCTGAATATGCTGGATTTTAAATATGCTATCTCCTAAATAGTCAGTAAAAGGAATAATCTTCATGTTCCTGTAAAACTTAAAATAAGCAAGAATTTTGACAAATTTGCATACATTACTAGGGGAAATTCTTCTACTTTAACATCAATTTTAAGTCCAAAGTAGAGACTCTAAGAAAAAGGAACCAGATTCAAAGTTTTAGCCCTTTATTAGCCTATTCATTGCCAGGGTCAAAAGATAGCAATGGGGATTCAAATGTCCCTCTGAGATGAGGATGTCTGCACTCCTCTTCAGACAGGGCATTCGTGTCCAAGGTCAAGTTATTTCTAAACTAAAGTCTTACTGTTAGAACAACATCATACAGGCAGATCTCTGTGCTCACCCAGAGCCTAGGGAAAGTCATTGGACCGCTATGCCAAGGAAAGTGGTTCATTCCCAGGAAACTGCATGTAATTAAATGTTTCAACTTTCCAGAACTAATTTTTTTCTGTCTTGTTAAATCCAGTTGTTTTAACATAATTTTCACTCCTGCTGACACTGATCCCTTGTGATGTGATGAGTGAGTAAGTTAACAGCTGTAAATGTTAACAAGTAATTTATTTAAGCTGTTATAGAAGTCAGACTGCTTTCATGGTAGGAGAAATCAACACCATACTCTCTATGCCAAATATTTTTACTGAACATAATGTTGTATGAAGCTTGAGTTGTTTTGCATAGCCCAAAGAACAGCATTCTGTTATTATCCAAAAAAATTGCTGTCATTTTTCAAAGGACTGCATAACCCTGGTACATGAGGAGACTCCTGAACTTGTACAAATTAGCATAAATGCGTCCATTTCAGTGGAGCTATTCCAATTTACACTGGCTGACGTCCTGACCAAATATGTATTGTTCAGCGAGAAAAAAACACTAAGAAATAAAAAATACTTCAGTAGGGGGTATAAAAGAGGGGGAGCACAATCATACCTAGACACTCTCCTGTTGTCCTGCAAAATGCATGTAAGATAATGTTTTTTCCTCTTTTCCTGCAAAGTATCTAATCAATCTCCAATCAAAGAGCTGTCCTCGCTTCTCTGTCAAATGCTGTACCTTTCCCCTTACTCTGAGAGTCTACAATTAATGACAGTTTGCGTGTAGACCCAAGCACTTCTTGAAGGACCACAAATTCTTTCTGCTCAATTAGGACATGGTCTGATTTTCAAAATCTGTTCCAAAAAGTTAAAATCTTTATTTTTTAAGAGTGCTCCAAGCACATGGAAATAAAAGTTAAGAAATCGTAATGAGTCTTTTTGGGGCTTATGACTGCAATCAAAAGCTTGGAAAGAACAAGAGGTAATAAACTGATTGACAGTACGGTACATCCTGGTATCAGCAGCAGAGGAGAGTATTTGCTTGACTTTGCAGGAAGCTTACAGCTAAATCTTATATTCAAGAACCAGAAATAACAATTAATACACTTATATGATTGTTCTTAAGACATCATAGATATTAAAAAATGTATAACAGCAGTGGGAAAATGTGGAGACAGTTTTAATTAGTGAAAATGTTTAAATCACAAAGCTGATTTTTATATTGTTTACTTACATGTTATTTCACACAGCTTAAAGCAAATGTAGTTTTAAATCCTAGGCAAGATAAACACTGGCAAGAATTTTTGAAAAAAAAAAGAAAAGTAAAAATGACAAACATGTCACATAACTTATCAGGAAGCATCAAGAGCAGCCTTCTTGGTGAACAGAGAGTTTAGCAGCTAGCAGCTAATATTCTCACAATGCCATCTTGACAAATTTAGCACTCCAAATCCTGAGAGCCCAGATTTATACCCATCTGGCAATACTGAGAGACAAACTTGCATGTATCAGATGTGCTGCAGAGCTAACATTCCCACGCAGAGAGCAACAGTCATCCTGTTTTGATCTCAAACTATCTCCAAACATCGCGCATTTACTGATTTTCTTGTCCTAAACATTGTACTATGTCACAACAGGGGAGACAGATCCAGCCATTTGGAGATGCTGGAGAGCGCTCATAAAAAGCCCACAGGCAATCTAGGAAAAAAGCTCATGCCAATAGTACAGGAAGATGTCTGCAAAGGACACGAAAACATGTTTGCTTCTGAGACACAAATGAACAGAACCGCATATTTACAGCAGAGAGCAAACAGACATGATGGAAACCTGTAGACTAGCTAACACTGAAGTTCACAGAATGAATCTAGGGTTACATTTGAGTTCCAGTGAGTTTCTTGCAAAATAAATGTATTTTCAGTGACGGAGGAAAATGTCTCTTTTATAATGTAATCAGTGCTGATATTTGCCAGGTGCACAATTTCATTTCTATACTAAATGCAATAGCAGAACATAAAAAAATAAATGGGACCTGATCTGCTCGTTTTCTTCCTGTAGTAGGAAAGCAGGACAGCAGAACAGCAATCCTTGGAGCAGGTGACTTTCCCCTGACTGAAACCGACCTTAGCAAAAGTTCATAGTGCACTAGAATGCCCACATTTACTTATCCATGAAACGGGAATAATGCCTTCCACGTAAATTTTGAGGTTTATTGATTACATCCCTGATGGGACAGTGTCTTTCTTTCACACCTGCAAAGTGTCTAAAACAAATGGTCTATTTTCATGTCAGAATTACTCATTAGAGCTTTCTCATTTTGTTCACAGGGGAACTGTGCTATTTAAGACCTATTTTTATCATAACAAGAAAGTCCTGTAGTGAAAAATAATGTATCATTTGCCATGGAATTAATTTCTTCTGACTGAAAATGCTGCTTTTTCATCTGTAATTAGAACTCGGGCTCACCTCAGGCTTCTAGGAAGTTTTCCTGACAAGGAAACAGAACTACTGTCATGGTTTGGGCCGGACTGGCCAATGAAAATGAATGATAGATGCTCTCCCCCACCTGTCTCTCCCCCAATTCATCCACCAGACTGCACAGAGCCACAAAGAACAGTTTAATGAAGTCAGGTTATCTTCTGCAAAAGTTGGTCTTTACTTTTCACCCTGGAATGGCAGGGATGAGGAAGGAAATCAAACCCAGAAAAAAGGTGGCAGAAAAAAGATTGAGGCACACAGAGATTATACAAGAGAGATACTACTGTACAGATGTCAGTCTTAACAAGTGTGATCTATGCATTATCAAGGAAAGAAGAGGAGAACAGAACAGCCAAGAATTGTTACCCAGAGAGAATAAGAAAAAAACTTGACATTTCTAGTGGAAAAAAAAAAGTCATGATTGTTTATTTCATCATTGTAATGATGAAATAAAGATGACAGCTCAATTGGGTTGCAAATGAAGTCCAGGTTTCCCAGTGTTTCAGACACATTAATAATAATAATAATAGTAATAATAATAATAACAACAACAACAGCAAGAATGCTATAGTCTGAATATTGATTTCTGACAACTTTCAAAATATAAATTGTATTATTTTCAGGGGTATCCTTTTCCAATATTCAATAGCATCCTGGAATAGGCCTTGTATAATATTGATGCACTATAAAGTAAAAATGTTTATACATTCATGCAACTTTTAATACACACACACCCCTACATTTAGAGGAGTAGTTCCCTCATGCATAAGAATCTGAACCTAAATACCTTAATCCATACTTACATAAGCATACGAGTATACAGATTTTCAAAGGAACTCCGAACATAGGCTCCTTCTTATTCCAGCATTAATTAATTAGCATTAATTTAAGTTTCTTGCTTTACATACAGACTTCATTCATTATCTTCCCCCCTCAAACATAAGAATATACACCACAATACATATGCATGTACATCTGTCTATCTACCTATCTATCTATCTGTCTCCATATACATACACACACACTTTCAATAACAAGGTCTAATGAGCCCTTTGAGGTATACAAATGATTAAAAAAAAAAAAGAACACCAAATTCCCATCTTAACGACACCTCTGAAGGAAACAGCAGGAACAAGAAAATAAAACTAGACCAAATACTCCTCCTAACAACTCCCCAGTGAGGTATGGCAGTCTAGGAAAGTATAATCATGAGATCAAATACAAATTGCAATATGAAAAGTGAAAATTCAATATGCAAGTATGAATAATACAAAATTACATTAGTAAAGTGACATCTTCTATGAGTAGAATTTCCTACAGTATATGAAACCACCTACTTTATGTAACATACCCATGCTCTTTTATATTTCCCAAATTTAACTATACGGAAATACATCTTGTGGTAAAGTAGCTGTTTTCATGTGAACCAGAATACTTTAGAGGTAGTAATAAGCTGTATTAGCAGAATGCTTAATCTCCACCTTCATTCATTTTCTTCAGAGTTGACTGCAGACTGCGGCTACACAGATACTCTCCACACAGAGCCCTGGTGGGGCCCAGACCTCCCTTCAGCAGCACTGAGTAGCACCAGTAGCAGGGAGAAGTAGCACAAGGAACCACTTAGGGCTAGACCATCATCTTCTTGAAGCTGACATCTAATGTTTTAATGGGAAATGAAACATGCACAGGCTACAACTGGTGATACACACACACACTGGGACACAGGAAATCCATGTATGGCCTCCTCGTATATGTTAGCTGTTTGGGTAAAATAAAAGCTATTGTTCAGATCTATCTCCAGCCTAGCTATGGATAGCAGGGTGCTCACCAGGAGCAAAATTCTATATGGTGCATATTTCTGAACGGCCTTCACCGTCCATTTCTTAGACCAAATCTATAGAGAAAATGTAACTTTTGCTCTGTGAGGCAGGATAACACCACTAGATGTTTAGACCAAGGAACACAAACTTTCTCACTCACTTGCATGCTACCAAAGGGGCCATCACTAACCCCAGCAATAAGAGCCTATTTCCTAACATAGCCTACATTTTTGTCCCTTTCTTTGCCTCTGAAGAACCACAATAGAATCAGCTACACAAATATACCCATGGAAGAAAAAGCCTTCACATAAATAAGGTTGCACAAAGTTCATCCTTGTTGTACACGGAATTACCCTTTGGAAAGAGAAAGAGTGTTGTTCTTTTATTTGATATGCAGTCCTCCAAAATCCTCCAACACCACATTGAAAAACCAATAATTCCATTTTCTTCAGATACATCAGGAAGTAAAACTACATGTATAGCATTATTTTTTGCTTCCAAGATGAAGGCCAAAGAACATTGCAATAGCATACCTTAAATCAGCAACAACACTAGACAGGACAGGTTGTCCCTGGCCTTTATGGATGCCAGGGAGGTCAAGCCTCCCCCTGCTTCTGTGTAGAGACGTTCCACGCAGCACAGTGCTGGCAGTCTTTGGCTACACTATTTGCTCTCATTTGTATTTCTGTATTGGATCCAGCACAGTGGGGAATGCTCCTGAGCAATTTATTTTCTCCAACCATTCTGTTCAGCTCCTCTCACCCCTGGGGACTGAAAGGAAATCTTTGACAGGTAGACAGCTCCCTGTGTGTAAAAAAAAACCCCTAATGTCAGAGGGAAATGAGTAGTTGGCCAACTACAGTAAATACTGTATAAATATGTAAAAATAATGAAGTAAAAGAAACAGCAAAAGAAAGACATTTGAGATAAATTGGCATTCAGAGACAGTATATGAGACAATTGGCTGCCTACCAATCTACCTGAGGGTATAATGGGTACTGGGAGGTTGCCATATTGTTATCTATATCTTACCTCGAAACCTCCCAGCTGAAAGGTGGGATTTCCTGCTGAGACGTCAAAGCTGTACACAGAGCTTTAATTACCATAAGATGGGGTAATTTATTCTAGTAAAATAAAAATGTCACTGATGAAGACTGCTATTGCTGATGTGATGATTGTTAGGAGCCCTGACACAGGCTAACACTGGTTTTAATGAGGTCATTTGGTTGTTTTTCAAAGAAGTGTTCCTTAAAATGATACATCATTAGGAAGCTACCAAACACCATAAACAAGAATCCTCTCTGTCATAAAAATATTCACCCTTGTAAAGAAGGCAGCAGAAGACCAAAACATTTAAGTTCCAAACATTTACTTTGGCCAAATGATTAATTTCAAACACAACCACAAAAAGACAGCATCATCATCATCCAACTCTTTGCAGATATTCCATAATGCTGTACCTGAGCACTAAATTCCACATGCACATGAAAAATAAAAAATATACAACTAGGCATAAAATTGTGGATCCTCACTCCTCCATAAATTATATTCACAATCTTTTTATAAAAGGGGCTTGGAGGGGGGGGGGGGGGATAAACTATTATATTAGGGTATCTAGTTCACTACAGGAATACCTAGCAAATAGGTAAATTTTTCTACATAAGGATTTACTGTGAGGAATTGAACAGTAAATCTGGAGGCCTTGAACCTGCAGGTATTCCAGCAATTTCAAGTTTTGCATTTGAGAAACAACACTGCCTTCGTTATTTTCTACTTCAGTGCTTCTGAGCAGGAAGAATTTAGGTCAGTGTTGAGTCTGAGTTACTGCTGATAACTGTCAACAAATAAAACTCTGCCCTATATTTCATTCTTTATGAAAAATAAATAAGCACCGGGCAAGGAAATTGCCTATCTTTCTGAGATAAGAATCTGCTAGCCAGTGCATTTGCATTTTGAAATTACTTTTGAAGACACTTTCCACTTTGAGCTTGAGACACATAAGACAGCATCAGAGAACTGGCCATATTTGCCTTTGTTAGTCCATGGCATGTGAACCTCATCTTCAGATAAAAAACAGGTATGTTCGGGAGATCTGGTATAAGAACTAACTAAATGGTAATAAAAAATTAGCTTTAACGCTGCTAAATATAACAGAGACCTAAAAGCCCAGGAGGAAGGATTTATTTTCCTGTGGTGATGAGAAGAAAAGGCTTTTTGACTGTAGCTTTTTTGCCATAAGTTCAGTACTTTTTCATATGTGAATGGTTTTGTAATAGATTAAAACGAAAACCTCTATAATACATTCTTGAATTTAAATTATACTGCTGCAATTGTGCAGTCCCAGAACAACTGTAGGTGTGAGTATAAGTCTCTCTTCTCACTCCTTGGTCCTCTGGTCTGAGAGAATAGTATGCTGTCCTCCAGGGAACATCAATATCTGTGACCTGACACGTGTTCAAAAAAATTAATTTAGTCCATCCTTATTCCTGGTGGCACCTGTTAACTTTATGATTATGTATATGCCCCAGTGAAACCATCACGATTTAGGCACATACTTCAGCTCTGCATGTCATTCAGCATGAGGGAAAATAAAAACTTAGGACCTAACCATGCAGAAATTAGGCCTCATACTATAGTAAATTGCCTTGAAAGTTTTATTGGCATTTATACTTCTCGGTCTTCCTTTTACTGCCTCTCACTGCATTTTCTCTCTTATATATAAAATTTAAAATGGGGATTTTTTTTTAACTGAGCTTACCTAATTGCTCTTTCTTGGCAGTAAAGGAGAAAAACTAGAAACTGTGAGTAAAAGCCATTCCTCTTCAAGTACTTCTTCCTTTAAAAATGTCCAGGCCATTCAATATGTTAATTAAATTTTAATTAGTCATTTTCTTTGTGCTAGGAAAATGCCTATTGTATTGCTAGAACAAGCAACTTTGGACAGCATGACACTACCTTCAGAGAGTGTACTACTAGTTCTTCTTTACATGAGAAAATAAAGCACATTGACTCTAGAAGAGGAAAGTTATGCTGAAATGTTTAGAACTGAAGCATGTACATTGAACTGACACAAAGCAAGTAAAGGCTTTGATGTTTTAATGTGTTTCCACTACTAGATGTTCTGCATTGCCAGGCAAAACGAACACTTTGGAGAATCTCTGTAGTTTATTCAAGGTAAAATCCTGGCCCCATCAAATCAGCAGTTTGAACTGCTTTTACCGGGGTCAGGATTTCACCCAAGTCATTGTCCAACCTTCCCTCTAACTCTTCATGTTTACAGTCTTTTTAAATCAGTGTCAGAAGAGACCTCAACAGTAACAGAGTCTTGGCCTCACAGTCACAAAGTCTAAAAATAAATATATATAATACTCATCCTCTTCCCTAAGCCTATCAAGTCCAATCGTAAGTTGTCTCTCTGGCTTTCCCTCAGTTTCTCCTGGATGTGTGTACTACAGCTCATGCCTCGCTTACCTTTTAGAACGCAATTCTCATCTAGCTTAGACGTATATCAGATCTTGTGCTAAGATTCCCCTGAAATTAATAGTTCGCCTGTATAACTTATAGACACCATTCACATCTCCTCTCAGCTGTCATTTTAGCAGGCTGTGCAAGTTAAGCCTTTCAGGCATTTTCTGTAAGGGTGTTCAGTATGTAGACACAAGCTGCTCAACCAAAGTAATCCTGAGGTCTGAGATGCTTAGATACAGACAAGGTCTGTGAACTTGAATTCACCACTGCACTAACAAGGCTGCCCAGTACACAGCCAACACCAGTGAACATCTGCCGTAAAGAGTCATTCCCCTTCCCTCTGACCATTTTGCTAGCCTGCTGCAATTCTTTCCAGTACATCTTTTTTCGAACATGGCCGGCAGAACTCGACCAAACTTGTATCAAGTTAGTCTGCTACAGCCCTACTTACATTTTATCCCATTTTCTAGTCATCTTTCTATTCAGCTGTGGTAATGTTAGTTTCCATATTTGCAATGAATAACTGGTGTTACAAATCCTGCTAAGCCTGAGGCAAAGCTTTCATGCAGCACGGAGGTCATTCCTACTTTTCTTATGATCTCTGCCCATCTTCACAGCAGAGAGATGCCATTTTCTTCAGCTTTCTTTTAGGTAAAGCCACATTGCCAGTCATATTCTGTTAAACACCTGAGATGCCTAATCATATTTGATTTAAAATTAAGTTCTTTGAAAGTTTTGCTTTTGAATTTCGATTCACCAGAAACAGAAGATAGCATAATTCTCCATTTACAGTGTATAAGAAAAGAATTACTTCTACAGAAACAAGGTTCCTGTCTTAATCGTTATATCATTAATACATTAAAGAAAAATAAATTCATGCACAATATTTACACTTTGTGGTTGTATTGCAAGAAAACCAGAAAGAAATCCAGAAACCATGGCTCTCTACCAGCTAAGATACAAAATGACAATGAGATAAACTGTGTCAAAAATGTGTGAAATCATTTGAATATAGAAAAAAGATAGTACAAGTTTTCAAACCTGGAATAATTGAACACATTTTATTAGAATGTCAACTTAAAGGGACATGGCCAAGTGAATTGACACATTTCTAGCTTTGAAAAGTGAAATAATTCCTTGAACCACTAGAAAGAATTGATTTTTGTGTCTTTTATTATAGCAGTGTAGTAAAAGTTAAAAGATTAAAAAGGCCTATTAGTTCATCCAACATATAGCAGTATATTCACAACTGCTTTGTCCAAGAAAATTTTAATTAGCTCGTGGAATAGCATTTCAGATGTTCCTCACAGGAAATTATTTTGCAGTCTGTTATATTTTAGTCTAAGGATTTATTTACAATATTATTATATTTGCATACAAGGCTGCCGGGTAGATGAGCACAGTCTTCTTTCAGTGGTGCCCAGTGATAGAACAAGAGGTAACGGGCACAAACTTGAGCACAGGAAGTTCCATCTTAACATGAGGAGGAACTTCTTTCCTTTGAGGGTGGCAGAGCACTGGAACAGTGTGAGAGACTGGAATGTCAAGTATTTGCCTCAGAGCTTGCTTACGTGTACCTTGCAAGGTGCAACAGCAGACTATTCGTTTGCAAATGAGGCACCACCAAAACCAGCAGCAGAAGACCATTACCAGGCGCCAGTAAGGTGCAAATGACTGGTAGCAGCAGACCATTCGTTTGCAAATGCGGCACCACCAAAACCGGCAGCAGAAGACCATTGTCAGGCGCCACCAAAGCCGACCCCTGTCTGGGCCGGGCTGGCAGCCCGCCAACGTCTTTTCCTGGACTTACGAGAAGCCTGTGGAAACAAGCTGCGGTGCGCACCCACCACCGAAGAAATTGAAGACTGAGGAATGTCTCAAACACGCGCAAGGACCTTGAGATATGGCTGTAGCCAAGGGGTGGATAATGCGGAGCGTGGACAATGTAGGCCTTGTGCTCAAAGAGCTGATAAGGCTAACACCTCCTTGTCTCTTGTGTGACCCAGGAGAGAAAACTCACCTGGACAGCACAGGATGTGGCTGTGGGGGGGAAGCCGTGTGAAGGCAGGGCTTTCTGCTCAACTTGGGAAGCTTGTTAGTTTCTCTGTTTTCGGGGCCATCGTGTCCGATGAATGACCTTTGCCTCATTATCCACCAAAGGCATATTAAAGTTCACGCCCCTGCATATGAGATCATGCTAAACATACATGACCACGGGACTCGTCTCTCCACACAAATCATGCTACACGTCACCTGGGGGGGAGAGAAACCTGAGCACCGTAACCGTAACAGCGGGGCGGGTCGCACTGATACCGCGAACATAAAAGGGGAAAATAAGTGCCCCTGGAGACTCTCTCTTTTTTCCCTGGAGATCCACAGAGGAGCGCTTCTACGAACCACAGACACCCCCCCCCCCCCCCCCCCCCCCCCCGTTGGCTGGACCAACGCTGGAACCAGGACCGGTGATCTCTTTCTCTCTCTCTCTCCTTTTCCTCTGTCCCTCTGTTTCTCTCTTTCTTTTCTCTTTTTCTTTTAAAGTTAAGTACGTAACGCAAGGCATACCTTACCACTCGCCGTAATTCATGGTATAATTTGTTGTATATCTGTTGCGAAGTAATGCAAGGCGTATTTTACCACTTGTCGTGCTTTGTTTTACCGTTTGCCGTAATTTGTTGTATACCTAACCAATTATCGTGGACCTAGCTAAGACATATATTAATCACTGTGGGATTCTAATAAATGTTTTTGTATGGACCTTGAGAGTTGTCTCACCTTAGTCCACACTGCTGGGGATCTGCGAATCTGAGTCACTTCCCCCTTCTCTCCTGAGCGGGGCGTGACAAACGGCCTGACCAGAGAGGTTGTGGAGTCTGCCACGCTGGAGACATTCCAAACACACCTGGACGCCATCCTGTGCAATCTGCTGTAGGTGTTCCTGCTGTGGCAGGGGGGTTGGACTAGATGATCTCCAGAGGTCCCTTCCAACCCTGACCATTCTGTGATTCCATGATTTTTTTTCCCCCAAATCTACCCTCTTTTATCCAACAATTCTACAATCTTTACAAAGTGAAATCCTGGCCTATTCAAGTTAGGGAGAGTTTTGTTACTGACTTCAAAGTATCTATGATTTCCCCCTTAAGGTTTACCTATTTTTTTATCCATAGCTATTGTGCAACCCCATTAAAAAGCATTACAGAACCTCCTAGTTTTGGGATCATTTATCCACCTAAATAACTGTACTTATCATTGTCAATAGCGTCTTCCCACTCTGTTGTCTGCAGGCCTATACAGTCAGAATGTGCATATTCCTTCCCATTTTCAGCCCATTCTCTCATCACTTGCTGTTATATAAAAAGTCTCTCACTGACATCAGGATTCATCTCTCCCCTATGTTTAAAAAGCCCATGACATTTCTTAGACGCACAGAACCACACAAAAGAAAATGAGAAGGTAAAGCAACATTCTCTACCACTGATGATTCAACAGGAAGTAAAAGCAAGGTTTTCTGTACAACAAGGTATAGGCTTCTTCCACTTGAGAAGGAAGGCAAGTCCATTTACCGGTACCAGGGCTATAGGCATACATTCTCTAATGTTCCACACACCCTGAACTATCCTGCATAACAAAGCCTATTAGTGGGAGAACAAAGCATCTGACAATTGCTCCCCTATCTTTCTAGCATAATGAAGACAGGAACTTGTAGTAAAGGACAGACTGTAAAATAGACTCCCTGATACCTCGATACCTGTGTAAACACATCTGCTGGAAACAGGAGAATTAGTAATTTTGAGTGGTGCTTTGAGGTCCTTGGCTGAAAAGTTTGACAGAAGTATGAAGTACCATTCCAGTATCTATTATTTTTATATGAACACAATTCAAAGTGACAGTACAAGAACAGGAACAACAAATTATCTAAATTGTCTAAAGAGAAGGCAGAGGAACAGGAGCTCTTACTCCTAAAATACTGCTATGGTTTCTGGCTCACACTGCATGCCTGACCAGTTCCCTCTGAACAAATATTGTCAAATCTGTTGTCCCATTCCTTTATCATCAGTTTGAGAAAAGAATGGAAGATTGACTATATTATAAAGTAATCTATGGACAGATGTAGATTATCCTTTTCTGATAGATTCTGTGATTATCTGCATTTCCCATCTTTCTGGCACCTTTGCTCACTGCTAGCTTCCATTCTTACACATCACGGAGAAAGTAGCTTGAAACAAAAGAGAAGAAACAGCAAGCTGGGAAAGCAGAAGCAATCAATCAAATCTGTTTGGGACCTTCTACAATGTAAAAACAAATATTGTTTGATTTCAAGTTAACTCAGCAGAAAACTGAGGCATGTTTATCTAGATTCTCCCTCTCTGATGCCTTGCTTGAATGTTGCTTTAGTGTATTCATTACCAGGGTTGAATGATAATTTTCATCATTCACTTCAAATGTCCATTGATGTGTCATTAATGAGTATTAACCACAAAATTGCCATATAAGTGCAAAGACTATGGGGGCCTATATATGCCTCATTAAGCTAATATAGCTTAAGAAATTGACTGGACTTTCAAACATGTTAGCCATTGAACATGGCAAGAACATGTGATTAAAACTCAACTAACACTGTCATGTATACTGTATAGATTGAGTACAACGAATTTTTCAAAGTCTTTCATGTTCCTAACAAAAAGTCATTAAGTATTAGTATTGCTATTGTTCTTACTATTATTAGACAGTTAATGAACTTGATTCCAAGAACACCCATGATGTGCCAGGCACTGCAGAAATCAAACACATTGCCACAATGGCATACAAAGAGGACAACACAAAATAAAGCACTGCTCATTGCTTAAGCAAATGCTTTCCACCGGAAAAATGAGAGTTAATCAAAGGAGATATATCTGTCTGTGAATGCAATACCATGCTAAACGTCCTATATTTTTTCTAAACATTTGTCTGAAGAGGTAGGGTACTGAAAATTAAATAGCAATGAAGAGCATAATGCAAAAAAGGGGCATTGTATCAACACAATAAATAATCCTAACAGTAAGGCATTGTTAGTTATAATGTGTCTCTTAGTGCTGAATCTTCCTGTAATTGTTTACATTTCTAGTTAAAACAAGAACATATAGAGAGAGGGACCACAGGTGTTCTTCCCAGGGATCCACCCTAAATGTGTTAAACATAAAGGTTGCTGCAGCTGTATTGCAGAAGCACAGAAATTATACCCTAAGGTGCACAGCACTGGTATCTTTCATTTAATTGCAAGATGTTTCAGTGAATGTTCGACCAGGATTCCTGCTGGCCATTGTATGTGAGACAGAATATGTCTGGTGCCATGAAGGCCTAGAATTAGCCTTGATTTCTGTTGCTAGAGTAGATAGTTAAATGTGAACAGCAACATATGGATTGCATATGCATAGACATCTGCATATTTTAGTTTGCAAAAGAGAACAGCACGTAGTAAAAAAATTAGATTTCATATGTGATTTTCTGTGTAATTTTTTGCTGGGAAATTTCATTTTGTCAAGGACCTCAGCATCTAGAGATGGCAATACAGGATTCAGTTCTGGAAGGGGCCCCTAAAATATTAAGTCAGTCTCAGCTATTGTAATTAACCATGATCATAAACCGATCAAGCTTAATACCTTAGGTTTATCACAAAGCTTTATTAGAAAGCTGTTTTCACATCTGATCCCTCTGAAGATTAGAAACCTTCTTTTAATGCAATCCTAAATGTATTCATCGCCGTTTGCTCCTGTATAGAGGGTCTTTGGTTAATGCAACAATTCTGTTTCCCTGGTGTTTATCCACTGATTTTGTTATAAACAGAAACAATTCTCCACTCAGTTTTCACTTGACTGCATTTTAAAATATATATATTTTAGTACTCCCTATCCTGGTCACACAGAAGTACAAAAAAAGATGGAATAAAAGCAGAATTTTTATGGTTTTTCTTTTAATTGAAATGTCTCAGATATAATTTAATGCTAAACTTCATCTTTTGTTCAGACTAGATCACCCATTCCTGAGTCAACTGTGTTTCCTCACCATGTTAACCTTGTCAGACTAGAGGACTGACTGAACAGCTGATACAACCAGTTCATGGTCTTTTGAGTGTGAAGGCAAAGGAAGGGCAAAACAAACATGTAAGAAGGAATTGGTCATACTGATAAAGAAGTCACATTGGTGTCCGAACTGGGTGTCCTATGAACCATGAATTTTATAACTCAAACTAGCATCTGAAATTAGCATTGCAGCCAACTGCTTTACATAACTACACCGGCTTTTTCCTTCTACACTGGACAACTAGCAGCACTAAAATTATAGCATGGTGGCACTTCTGAGGGAAGTGGCTGGACTAAAAGCTCCTGAAAAGTGTGCTGCTAATGGTCTCAGAAGAACCATAGGCCAAGTGATACTATGAAAGCATAATTTTTCTAGGCACTGACAAGATTTGCTGGCTGGGAAAAGCAAACCGTGTTCCACAATGGCAGATGGAAAGGAAATTACTCTTGCATGGGCTTGAGAAAGTTTCTTTAGCCTGCTCTATCTTTTGCCAATGTCTAGCAAGTTCAGCTGGATGACAGTTGCAGGCTGACTGCCCAGGTCCTGTTTAGCAAGGCAACAGAGGACTTTTTCATGATTTAATCAGCACTAGAATCTTTATTAGTGATGACTGTGTTTCAGAATGCAGAATATACAAAAGAACACAGTCCTGCTGTGCTAATCAGAGACTCTCATTGTTGAATTAACATGCATTGTCTGAGTAAATACTTTCTCACAGTGACTTTGGCTTTTCCAGGATAAGTGATTGAGTGAACTGTAACAGAAGTGCTGGAGATAAGTGCTATAAGATAATCTATGCAAGAACTGTGTGATAATGGAGATACAATAAGCAGTCTCTATAGCCAGAGTCCCAGAAGGATGCAGCAAGACAATTACTTTAAGAAGGAACATCAAAAGTCAGTCAACTGAGCTGACAATGAACTACAAGCCAATACTAACTTCACTGTAATGGAAAACACAGACAGTAAGTTACAGAATGATGTTTCAAAATACAGAATTATAAATGCTATTGAAAGCTATGAATTGTACTGTTTTTTTCCATAACTTGAGAGGCCAATCAAATGATGCCACCTAATAAAATATCTGGAATACAAAAATCTTCAGACTTAAATAATTTGATCTCTTCAGATGTGCTGAAACTGTTAGGGATGAACTTGGGAAACAAAGGGGTGGCCAGAATTGACATGTTTGCAGGTATGATGTAAAAAAACATTTTTAATGTCACACTGTTCCCTTTTTGGTTTGGTTTTTTTCTTCATATTTCTAGGACTGGGGGCATTTGCCACAAACATAATCAGGATCCTTCTGGCAGATACTAACTCTGTTCATACTTTCTAGGCATGAGGGGAAGAAAGATAGCAGTAAATGGCGTTTTTATCAGCTTTAGCTTACATATTTTAATTCTGATCTAATGACGCTTTGGAAGATAAGGATTGACCTTTATGGGACTTCTACCATTCCAGAAAAAACTGCTTGCTATATGCTTTAATCCACTCAAGAGGAACATCATGGAGCTTAAATGCCAAGTGAACATGCAAAATACCAGGTTTTAAAGTGGAGTTTGCACAGCTGCCACGCTGGTTTAGCAGGGAGCAACTGCAGCCACAGCTCTGAATAATAGGAAAATAGAACTTTGGATGGAAACTGCCTTTCTCCTATTTGGCAGAAACCACCAGTAATGCACTTTGCCTTAGCTTTGGCTCTCCCTCCTGTTCGTTCTTCTTTCTATTTTTTCTCCTATTCCCTCATTCTTCCTATGTTCTGTACATTTTCTTTAATAAAGTTAATTGTTTAAATTACTTTGCATTTTTAAAAATATTAAAGTAAGGTTTAATGTCTGAGTCAGTTACAGTAATAAGGAGTTCAGCTCCAACATCAAGCTGAGCTAGTTATCTTGTAATTTGATTCATGATGTGGGAAGAACTGCAAAACACTTCCACCAAGATCAGGGTTTATTTGTTTTGTTGTCACTGATTGTAGAACCAGATCAAGCAATTAAATGTTTTGTAACAAAATAGTGCAGATTATAAATATTAACAGCACCCAGACAATTTCCTAGCTGCTGTCATAAAAGTCAGAGAATACTTGTTGATATCTTAAATATTGGGACTCTCAACATCAGAGCTCCATTTTGTGCCTTGGACAAAACAATACTGTTTGTATTTCTTCTGCTGTGCTTTGGATGCCACTGCCTTCAGTGTTAACATCATTTTGAAGTAAAAATATATTAAAAAAGCTAAATGAGTCCTGCTACCGTTACTAGATTCTGAGATGTATCAGTATGAGCTTCTCTATGAAAGAGAGATTTAAGGTATGGGATACCCCACAGAAGGGGCCATCCACTCAGCAAGACTTTCCCCAATAATCCATTGCACAAAGCATAATGGTGCCTCAAGGTAAACTTAGATGTCTCAGGTTAGGCACAAATCTTGTTACTTTCTAAGCCTGACTAATATACCTTACTTCAGTGAGGCTCTGTGATGCTCAGAATCTCTGAAAGTTAAGCCAAAGTAGTGTTGTTTTCTGGATGCATACTGGACAGACTAAACAAATGAAAGGAAGACTTTACCCAACATTCACAATTACATAAACAAAGTTTGCAATGTGAAATGTAAGTCTATGTGAGAAGAATACAATGTAAATCCACAAGGAGATAGAAAGTGTGTGAAAGGTTTTTGTTACTGGTGACAAGAAAAACAACATGTTGGACTTAGAGGTAAGCAAATGTTTTAAGGTAAATATCTGTTTCTGTAGGGACTCTGTTGCTCACATCTTTACATACAAGATTGATTCATTTCAATCCTGTTGACCCAATAGAGACTAAATCCCTCATACTTTTGGTTTGAATTCACACATTTGTCTCATATTTAGTCATTCAAAAAAGTTTATTCTAAAACAAAACCCTGGAATTGCACTTCTAAGACATTGTTTCAAAACAAACAAGAAGGAGAAAAACATTCAGATTTTGGATATATTTTTACACATTCAGCATTTCCTTAAAGAATGATTTGGCTGCTTTATTCATCCCCTTGCTTGTTTATTTGGCAACCATGAGCAAATACAGTGTGTGGTCAATCCTGCTTCTCCTACATGTGCATGTAGTCATATTCTGGTAAACTGGACTGGTTGCCTTTGCAGCAAAATAAGACTATATAAAATGGTTTCTAATTTTTTACTTCAGAGACCTAATATGTAAATAGGGTGTGAAACAAAGCATCTTTTGGATTGTAAGAAATACAGTGAGTCTTGGCTTTCTTGCATACCGTTAACTGAAATGAAGCTGAGACCATCAAAGTATGACATTTCAGCTTCAGCAGAAAATGTTGATGAGATCAGATTTTTGAGTGTCCTTGAAATGTAACTAGTTAGAATTGTACCAAGTGCAATGAACATCTGAATTAATTTCTTGTCATTCGTGGTGATATCCAATTTTTTGTTTCAAGTCGTTGTGACAATTTACAGAAATGTTGAGCTTTAAGCCCACAGATCATCTCATTAACTTCAAGATGGCTATTCATGTGATTACGTTGTCCCACACTGAGTTCTGAGGTGGAAAAATAAGAAGACAATGTCTTACTTTAAGAAAGGTTAGAAAAAAAAAAACACCTCTCAAAACGTCAAATTCAAAAAATAGAAAGGTTCTTCACGAAAAGCAAAATTACAAATCGACATCACTTCACTGTGTCTTGGTATAGAAACTTAATCCAAAACTTACTGATGTGATTCAGAAATATTTTCATTTACTTCATGTGATTTTGAATCAGGCCTGTATTGCTGAACTATGTAAACAAATTCTCCACCTATGAACTACTTCACCACTTAATTACACTTAATTAACTCCTTTGATTTATATATTTTCTCCCAATTTATACCAGCAGGTATTAAGAGTCCATATCCCATGTTGTCACTCTTTTGGTCTGTGTGTTCTGGTTATGTATAAGTACAATGAAAAATCAACCACAGCTTAAAACCCATAGACATTTCAAAGGTTTTCATAGACTTCAGGAGCAGTAGAATCTACAGATCCCGCTCTACCTTCTGTTAAAGACAGACTTGTTTTGATCTCTTCTAATGAAATTACATTTATCACTCTTGGGTCAACATTCTTGCTATCCTCTGCTACAGTACCATCATCTGTACAGCTGATGTCACTGAATTTGAATTATACTTCAGTCGTACTAGCAACTGACTGAGATGAATGAAATCAATATTCTTTTCCTTATAGGTGAAATAAATTTAGGAATTCATAACAATAGTAGACCTTCCTTTCTTTGTCCCACTCTACACTACAATCCATCAATGTATTCTTTTTGGCACTTGAATTAACAGATCTTAATTTGTGAGCAACAACTCCTTCTAGCATAATGAAATCTTTCAGTCTTTGATTTCAAGTCTATTCCATAGTCTGGGCATTTTCACCCACTACCAATGATCTTTGATTGGGATATCAAACTATAGAACAAAAAAAGATGCATCCTAACAGTGCATCACTTGTAATTCTAATGCCTAAACAAGAGTTCTTTTGATTATTTTTTAAGAAAGATCATCTTTAGTTAAATGGGATTCAAGTTTATGCAAAATATTTTCATAGAATTTTGTTTGTACTGAAGGAAAACACCAGTGTTTTTTTCTGTCTGAAAAGATGCCAGCTGGAGCAAACTAATGAGCCCCAAAAAGAGAATATTTGTACAGCTGGAGTCTGAATGTTATCAAGCTGCTTGTTTTTGATTGACACTATAACAGCCATGGTAGTGGAAGGTGATCAATAATACTCCCTCTGTGACAGTGTAAATCGTATCATCCAAGAGTGACTGGCGAACAAAAATATTCAGAGATTCAGCTCAATTTGGGTAAGCATCCAAGACTTCAGATCTTTGTTCTAATTGCCTAACCCATTGGGGTCTCCAAATTTCAGTCAAAAATAGGTTGATCAGTGGCTCACTTAAAGTATTCAGGATTGCTCTGGTACTTGATATCAGCCCAAGGCAGGAAGTATGATAATGAACAACAACAGTTTTTGAAATAACAGCTCTTAAGCTGTTAAAAGAGTCACTTTGGAAAAGGAGTTTAACACCTGCTATTTAGTTTGAGCTAGATCATCCTTCTACACCAGCTTCAATTTGTTGTGTATTTAACACACAGAACCGCTAGTGTTGTTATTCATGTTGATATATGCAGCCATGCACACAGCACAAATTATTCAAAAATTTTACAAGACACGTCTACGTGATCTTAATCCAAATCCAATGGAGACAGACTTCCCTGGAAATAAGTAAAATAGAGCCCCATCGTAACACAGAGAACAATGGTTTGTCACTATGGCCAAAACTGTGTTTGTTTCCAGTCAACACAAAAGTATACCTGAAGTAAGCGGCATCAAAATGAAAAGAGGAAAAAAATATGAGCACTTGCAAGAATATGAGGCAACTTGAAGAGACGATAGACGATAAGACAGAAAGATGGGTGTATCAAAAGTGCAGGAGATAAGTAAGATTATAGGTATGAAGGTATGAAGGCTATAGGTATAGACTATGAAGGGCTGTAGCAATGTTTTTGTATATTTTTGCTAGGTAGTAGGAGTGCTGTGCCCAGAGCTAAAGCAATAAGGTTCAATAGTTTGGAGAAGTGGGCTTTTTTTTCATTTTTTTATTGTGCTTTTGGAGGATTTAATGCCTCACTAGACCTAAAAAACCCTAGGGTCCCATGCTCATTTCAATTCAATTAAGATATACAGGCTGTGCAAAATATACATCGATAGGGAGCCACATTTTCAGAAATAACTGCTTATCCGTGCACTTTTTAGCTCATTATAACAGACTCATGGAATCCAACTTTAAATAAAGGCTGTTGGTGGACTAAATTACAACACAATATCAAGAGACTTCATGAACTAGATATATTCTATTTTATTAAGCTTTCATTATATATATTATGAGTCAGCAGAGCATTCAGTCTCTGCTAACCAGAGTTCCGGTACTAACTCTAAATCTTGAAGGCAAATATTTTCCGCCAAGGGCACCCTGTAAATGAACTGTAGGTTTTGGCCCTCACCCTGTTAAAACAGACTTGACAGACTGTCCGTCTCGCAGACGGTTTGGATCTCCTTCCAGAAAGCCTGCCAAGAGCTCGAGGAGACAGCACGATCCTCACTTCCATGCCATATGGCATCGTCCTTCCATAACAATATCTTTCCATGCAAACACACCAATTCTCTAAGACTTTATTTTCAAGATGACAAAGATTTTTTTTTTAATTCTGAATAAATGAACAAGTAATTTCTCTTATAAAATTACTTACTCTGGTTTGAGGTGAAGACAGGGGCTTTGTCCCTAAATCTTCCCACAGCAATGGTGCCAATGCTCGACCTCTTTCCCTGCATATGGCCTCACTGTCCAAAGGGCTGTCACGCAACATGCAATGACTGGTTCAGGTTATAAACATGCTGGTGTATGCCAAAAGGTAAAAAAATGGCTCTAAGTTCGAAGATGCTTGTAGGAACTCAGTACTTTTAGGTTTCCGTCTCTGTCAGATGCTTGAAATCAGCCAAAACTTGCGAGGTGTGGGGAGGCCTGTCAGGGAATGACAGCACATTTCCTCAGGCAACTAAAAGTAGTTTCTAATGTGGTTTCTAGTCCTTTTCCCCCGTTGTTTCTTCTCCAGCAATGAGAAGGTCTTAGCAGCTATCGATGGCACAAATAACACTCATGATGTGCCGGTCAGGGAGCCCTGTTGCCCCTCTGCCAAAATGGACTAAAACCCTTCTAATCTGCAGAGACAGCTTCTGTCAACGCTCACACTGTAATGGGCTAGATGAAAGAACCACAGCCTAGGGAAACACGTTTGATCATTACATTAATATCCTCCTCCTGGGCCCTTATCCTTTAGGTAAGGAATGTGCCTCCTGGTGTACCTGGGGTGGCAGTCCCTGAGAGCTGCCAGGGAGGCAGTGTGGCTGCCCCCAGCACAGCTGAGGCTACTGAGGCGGGGAGACGGGGCCAGAAAGGGGCTAGAAGGGGCTAGGTGGCTATTTCAGGAGGGGGTAGGAGAAGCCCCTCTCTCAGAGAGTGGGCCCTGCAAGCAGGCCCCAGAGCTGCTCAAGTGAAAGTGAGGTGGCCGGAGCAGGGCAGGCCCTGAGGGTGCTCTGGTACTGGTGTGTCGATGGAAATGCCCTTTTTGGGGTTTCCTTTGTCCAGTCTGTGTTGTCCCCATACGGCAGTGTTATTGGCTCTGGTCTGCACTCTGGTAATGCGCAGTGTTGATACTGTGTGTAAAGCCGTTCTGCTTCATGGCAGGTGAGCAGGCAGGTGCTGACACAGAGCGTTAGGCCTGCTCTGGGCTAGTCCAGGTGCTGGGCTGCCAGTGTGACCTGGGGTGGTGTGTTTTGGGGCAGTGTTAAAGCATCAGTGGGCAGGTGGGTGGATAACTTTGCTGTGTGATGTGGGGGGAGCTCCAGGAGCAGCAAGGAGAGGCAGGGCCCCCTCATGTGCTGAGGCCAGACCAGTGGAAGCAGGTGCACCAGCTGGGCTGCCAGGGAACTGTGTGTGTGCCTCATGGCGTGAGGGGCTGTGTGGGGCCTGGTGGGGAGCTTTTAAAAAAAAAAAAAGCGCCTCCCTGAAGAAAAGGTGTGAAAAAGGCAGCAAAGTGGGTCACTGAGGGGAAACAGAAGTTTCAGAGGGTGCTGCAAGGCTGGCCTGGGTCCTCTTGCCAGCTGGTTTGAGATCTGTATCTGCAGGGGGAGCGCTGGATGGCTGAGCTCTGGGGGGACGGGCCTACTGTGGCCCCATGAGTTCTGTGCACCTTTGGGTTGTTTTTTTCTTTCCCCTGGAAATCGGATCTGGCAGTAAACATGGTACATATATAGCTTGAAAGCACAGTAAGGCTTTTCAGACACCTCCAAGACTCAGTTTACTTGTTGCAAATGTACCCAAAATGGTGATAAAGAAAAATAGTCCTTTGGGGGCGGGGGGTGGGGTTGGGGGGGAGTAGTGAATGATTCAGTGCTGGTGCAATCTTAAAAGGCCTGATCAAGGGAATATCTTGCACTGTTACTTTTTAAAATTTTCTTTTGAAAACATAATGCTAGAAGTCGCATTGGAGATTATACTTGGTCCAGCTTCCTTGAACTGCAGTAACTGTAAAACATATCTCTCTTTTTTTGCTGATATTTTTGGTATAGTAACAACCTTTGTGTTTATATACAGTAATGTTCTCACAATGAGGAACTTTGAGACATCCTCATTAAAAATAATGATGGGACTTGATTCACCTTTGAAGTAGATAGCAAAACTGCAGTCAATTCCTTGCAGTGTTTGATTATATTGTAAAGTATATGTAAAAATTATTTTTAAAATGGAACTGCTCTGAAAGTGGTAATGAAAGGTAACATGAAATAATCAGTGTCAACAGTATATAGTTATTTCTTTGCTTTAACTAGAGGATAAAAGAATGAAGAACCTTACCCTGTTTTTCTGTTTTGCCTTCTGGAGTCTTTCACATCTTTTATAACACAAGTTGGTACTTAGCATGTAGGCAGTTACAGTTTACTCCAGCATTACAGTGACATGTGCCAACATCAGAAAAATAGCACCCGGAGAATCAGTTGGTATTGTAATATGTAAAACAAGTGTTGAACACACATACATGTGACACTAACAAATCTGTCTTAATTCTCAACATAGGCAAAGTATGAAGTTCTCTGCCACAAAAATTTTTGGTATAATGGGGTCAGAGACAAGGTCTTGTAATCACTTTTTTAATCACTAAGGGATTTGCAAAAGAATGAAATAGCAGTAGTTTAAAAATAAGAGAAAGAAAAAATATGTGCAGAAGGGACATTTTCTTCTAAATTTGCTTGCCCAATATTTCACAGGATTATTCAGAAGTTGGCTGATGTCACAGTTCACATTCTTCTCAAAGAAATAATCAATATGTGCTGTTTCTTATATAATATATCAAAAATCAATTGACTATGTAAACCAATAATAGGTACTGTGTGGATTAATTTATTAGTGATTCTGAAGTGTTAAAATGAAATATAGTACCTGGCATAAAGGTTGAGTATTGGTTTTAACCATTGAATATCATTCAGATGTCTTCTGAACAAGGCCTGGGATGCTGAAGAATGGTATATATTTTAGTCTGTCTACTTACAAATAGAGATGTAGGGGAATGTGACACATGAAGAAACTAAGGGTGTCTTCTGTCTTGCCAGGGAGCTGGAAGAGTTCACTGTACTCCTACCCTCCACTGAGAGTACTGCGCTTTGAATTTATGGGCCTATCAGTGCCACGTTTGAAAGCCGTGGTGCCAATGAGTGGTAGGTCTGTGGATTGCAGAATGCTGTACCCAGTGTCCCCAGTTTCCCGGTCTTTGAGATGGTCTTTGTTGCCTCTTCTATGGGACAGCTGGGAGAAACAATCTGTGTTGGCATCTCAGTCACTGCAGTTCAGAACCCTTTTTCTCCTGCACCTAATCAGTATCGGTTCATGTGAATACAGCAAGCCCTGAATTTCAGTGACTGAGAGGCTAGCATGCATACAATTCTTCTAATCTTGGACAGCTGAGAGCAATAATGTCTCATATCGTCCCAATATAAGGTGCCCCTAGTCTCATCTAGAGATACCTTGAGTGAAGACAGGTGGGGGGGCTTTTTTTTTGGTGGTGATTGGTTGTTGTCTTAGGTCACCTTAAAAAAGCAAGTGGGGTGGGGGGGATGACAGGGAATCTGGTTGGGTTTCTGTGTCTCTTACTTGCATCACATCTCCCACATTGTGCTCAGAAGTTTGAGTTATTTGCTGAAAATCACTTGGCACTTGCATGCAATTAAAGTTGGATAAAATACATATGGAGTTACAGGGGAAGATAAGGTTAATGGTGAATAAATTTAACAGCAGAAACAAAATATCCAATTCAAAACCTTTCAGATTGTTTTTCTTCTTAATTTGTAAAGAAAGGGACCAAGCCCATTTCTGTCTTTTGAAGGTCACCTTTAAGAGTGATCTATAGTTTCTTGTACTACTGTGGCATCTTAAGAGACATGGGGCAAAGAGAGGGCTGCTGAGACTACCAGGACCATTGAAAGCTTGATGATAGTGGCACCAAGTTAGAGACAGGCATCTTGTATCTGAGGCAGTCCTAGGGGGAAGAGAAAGGAGTGTTTTTTATCTGAAGTAGTAAAAATGTCTTAAAGTATGGTGGTGGGTGGTGTATAACTCTTTCATTATCCTGTCACACTCAGAAATTCTGCTTTGCAGCACCACAAAGTTAAGAGCAAAATAAATTTATTGCAGTGTATCTATCCTTTCAGGTGTGCGGGTCTTTTTTATTCTTTTCCATCTAGATTTCAGACATGGTATTAATCATTTCCCATCTCATTCTTGAGATGACGTGAAATAACAAGGGACTGCAATGCTAAATTCAGATCAAAGGAAGCCACTGCTTTCGTTTTTTTTGTTTGCAGATTTAGAATGATGAGATCAAAAAGCTATTTATTCTATGTTAATTTCAGTGTCACTTTTGAGGAGAGGATATTCTCCATTCCCAAAAAGTTGACTGTGCATTAGTTTCTGTGGCATTTTGAATATGGTTAAAATCCTTTTGGTAATTTTTGATGCTCTACTGAAAGTGAAAACTAGGTGCAGTTTAGGCCTGGAATACATTTTTCCTTTTTTACATGGATGCATACATTTATGCATGCTTTTTTAATCAGAGCTGTGAAAACTTCCTGTTGTCTTTACGTGGCCAGATCTCATGGAGTTCAACAGGGCCAAGTGCAAGGTCCTGCATGTGGGCCAGGGCAATCCCATGCATAAATACAGGCTGGGCAGAGAATGGATTGAGAGCAGCCCTGAGGATAGGGACTTTGGGGTGTTGGTTGATGAGAAGCTCAACATGAGCCAGCAATGTGCACTCGCAGCCCAGAAGGCCAACCATATCCTGTGCTGCAGCAAAAGTGTGACCAGTAGGGAGGTGATTCTGCACCTCTGCTCTGCTCTCGTGAGACCCCATCTGGAGTATTGCATCCAGCTCTGGGGCCCTCAACATAAGAAGGACATGGACCTGTTGGAGAGAGTCCAGAGGAGGGCCGCAAAGAGGATCAGAGGGATGGAATGCGTCTCCTGTGAGGACAGGCTAAGAGAGTTGGGCTTGTTCAGCCTGGAGAAGAGAAGGCTCCAGGGAGACCTTATAGTAGCTTTCCAGTATCTGAAGGGCGCCTATGAGAAAGCTGGAGAGGGACTTTTTACAAGGGCATGTGGTGGTAGAACAAGGGATAATGGCTTCAAACTGGAAGAGGGTAGATTTAGAATAGATATTAGGAAGAAATTTTTCACTATGAGGGCAGTGAGACACTGGAACAGGTTGCCCAGAGAAGTTATGGAGGCCCCATCCCTGGAAGTGTTCAAGGCCTGGTTGGATGGGGCTTTGAACAACCTGGTCTAGTGGGAGGTGTCCCTGCCCATGGCAGGGGGGTTTGAACTAGATGATCTTTAAGGTCCCTTTCAACCTAAATGATTCTATGATTCTATTCATTGTGTGAAATTGGCTCACTTACGTACAAACCCATGTTCAGTTAACTGATTACAATGTATGAGGTCCTGCATCCAGGCAGAGGAAATATTAAAAAAAAAAACAAAAAACAAACAACCAAAACAACAACAAAAAAAAGCCAACTAAAAAAAAACACCAACAAAAAACCCCACACTTAAGCTGGCAACATGGAAGGCATTCAGAATCATGGTAACGACTGGTGCTGGGCCACTGAAATTAATGCATTTACATTATTATTTCTGTAGTTTTTTAAAGTTTGAGAGGTTTTTAGTAGAACAAAGGAGTTTATTTATCTTTCCTACATATCCTCAATTTTTAAAAGCTAAGATTAAAGAAAGGACCTGAATCAGTGGGATGGGTCTTGCTGCGGGTTCTGCCCTGGAACAAGAGCTGTCTGGAGCAGAAGATTGGGAAATCTGCCAGTGTATACAATGGTATGTCATACGACTACCAAGTAACTCCATACCTTAGACCTGCAGGCAGACCTAGCGATGCAGTGTATATTTGAATATGGGTAGAAGTATCTTAACTTCTGCAGTCTAATATCTACCATGTGTGCCTTTAACCCAGAATATCACTGAAATTTGAAATATGGCTAGGACTGTATCCTTCTGAGGTTTATATATAGTACCTCTCCAGCAAGTCTGACTTTTTTACAACATATGTACTGGTATGGGTTTTCCTTTCCCATGGACTAAAACCTAGTAGTGTTCAGTTTGCAGTGCCTTTTTGAATGTTCATAAGGTGTAGAGGAGCACAAGTAGTAGCAGAAACACAGGCTTCTGACATGTAGTATTCAAATAAGAACAACAGACTCCTAATGCCCAAGGGAAGCTAATATCTGTCCAAGCAGTAATTAGATTATAATATTTCTGCTTAATTTATAGTTATATTAATTAGGAAGTCACTTCTCAAGTCATAAAGTTTCTGGACTACTGAAGTTTAACTTTGTTTATGTATCAGAAGACGATGACCTCTTGCCATATGAGAGGAAGAGGTAGGTTTGAACATCTCTTTGATAGTTAAAGACCAGAAATCCTGTATATTTGTCATTGTTACTCTAAATCTGCTGCTGTAGACCCACTTACTTAAATGATGGTGATTTATTGAATTACCCATTTTGGATTGGAAGCAAGATTCAGTCGTTCAGATGATTATAGCAAAAGGAATGTAAGAGAGAATGAAAACTTTGAAGGTAGAATATTTTTGTTCCTAGCTAGTGGATAACTCTTTCAAACAGGGTCAGAGCTAACACAAACAGTTTTAGGTAGCTGTCTTAAGGAATACACTGTTTTCCACAACGTAGTCCTTCTAGTTGTCTTTATCTGAATCAAATCCCTAGATTTGAAAGCGCATGACTAGAAGTAGGTTAGAAAATGCAGAAATACTTCTGCGTTTCAGAAGTGTGAGATTGTAGAAGGAAAGCATTGTGCACAAGCCGTAACTATCAATCCTACTACAAACACTTTCTTCCCTTCCCACTTTTCCTCTGATAACTTACCCAGCGATTACTTGCAAAAAGAGCTCTCGCAGCTAGGGTATCTCTTGTCAAACTCTAAGAGCTTCAGTCTACACTAGAGGTTGGGGCAGATAGGCAGTTCATAGTCTCAGCATAATGAGCTGAGGTTGTTGATTGATAAGGGTTCATGAACCTGATAAGTGAACTGCCTGTCACTGTGCAGCAAGTTGGGCTTCTGATGTCGCTGCTTGTTGACCTGCAAGATTCCAGTGTGTCATGGGCACACACAGTTGAGGCCCTGTGATTTGCAGATGTGAGACTTGAAGCTTAGTTTGTGTTCTCACAAAACATTGTCAGTACCTTTTACATGCCACTTGTTTCTCAACCACAGGTAGCACTGCATACACAACTCACTTTCCAGTGTCTGCTTGCTTAGTGTTATGCAGCTAATTATGTTCACTGCTTATCTGTTACGTTTCTCCTATTTGCACCATTTGATCAGTCACATCACTGTCGTGGTGACAGTCTGGTCTATTCCTTATGTGTATGTTACCATGACTGAACAACGGGTGATTAGCTTTAATTTTTTTTTTCTTGTTCCAGGTGAGAAAGCATATATAGGCTACCTTCCATTCTGTTGTCTTCAACATTACAAGACACATGTAATATGAAACGCGAAGTAGGTAATCTACATGCTTAAGTGATAGCATTTCCTCAGTAAGAGTAATGTCTCCTGACTTCAGGATAAGGGGAATACCAACAGGCCTGCAATAATAGGCAAGACAGAAGAGACAGAAAATAACTAAGTTAATATCATATAGTGATTATGAGCCAAGGCAGAGAAGCTACTCCTTGCAACTAATGCAAGAAATTTGAGATAGCAGAATGCCAAACCCTGGGTTTTTTGGGTGCAGGCCAGTATTTCTTGCAAGATTATTATAATTTCTCATGTGATAACCCTTTCTGTTTAAGATTTTCCTACCTGCAAAATGTTTGTTTCCTTAGGAAAAAGTAGGTATAACCCTCCCACAAAGAAGCAGCAGAAAGAGACATTCCTGAGTTATTGGAGATGGAGCAAGAGAACCATCATTACTTACAAAAAATACTTGCCAAGACCTTATGAGCCATGCTTCAACCCACAGTGGACTTGAAGGGTATTACAGAATAAACATCTAAAAATGGGTTTATAATGGAAACCTTGACAGACCTAAAAGCAAAGCAGTAAGCAGGTGCCACTATAATTAAGAGCAGTGACCCTTCAAAGAAAAGGGTTGCCAGCAGGTAAATAAACTGCCATTGTGCAGCTCACCTCGTTAAACAGGAAAGTTTGGAAAATGATTGGAGAAACGGCATCAATCAGTGTTACCTTAGACATCAGTTATAAAAGACAGCTGCCTGCTGTGGGACAAACATACTATATGTACTATTAAAAACAAGGTCTTTGTTCTGAGAGTTGTGCTACAGGTAATTTGAACTCTTGAATTTATATCCTGTTTGTAGTTGTCACGTTCTTTAATATAATTTTTAATCATGGCAAACACTCCCCCTCCCAATCTTTGATGTACGTAATATACTGGGTCAGGTGGATAGAAATATTCAGATGAGTGAGTTGAACTTCAGACAGTCTGTCATGTGTAGTGGATGTGCCAGCATAATTCTGTACGTGTGCTCTCCCTTTTTTTTTTTAACTTTACATTTCAATATGTCAGTGTAATTGTGTCTGATCTTGATTGTTTCAAGTTCATGGTTCCCAGTTGTTGGGTTACAGCATGAGTGTTGTTTCAGGCAGTTTCACAGAAGTATGGTAAAATTGCTGAAAGAACATGGCTGCTTTGATTGGCAGGAGACACTAAGTCACAGCTGAAGCCTTCCATCATCATGGACTGCAAAAGCAATGTTGTTTTTAGAGTAGTGAAAGAAAACCCAGAATGGAGTTTGGAATTCTGTTGTTCATTATCAAGCATATCTCATTCTAGAGACTTATTTTGCATGTTTTGCCCTGTACGCAAATTCTTGTATGGGACAGTGTGATCTTGGATTTTGTTACAGGGGAGGGTAGCCAGATTGTCTCAGGCTTTGCCTCATGTTACTGGGTTTTTGTGGGGGTTTTGGTTTTTTTTTTTCCAAACAATCTATCATGTGTTCTATCATGTCTTGAGAGGGAGTATTCTGCTTTTTTTTTAATCAGGGATGATTTGGACTTGCCAGACACTGGTTTTAAGGCTGATTAAAATTTAAATAAGCTTACAAAGCAATTGAGTTAAAGTGGTGCAAAATCCTATGTAATTGCTTTCAGTTGGTTTTCAACCTATCTTGTTCTGCCTTAACTTCAGATTCCAAACCTTAACTGTTTCTCTGCTGGGAAAGAGAGAAGTGTAATTGTAAATTTAAACTGTGGCATCTAGAAAAAAATCAATTTTTTTTCCCAACCAATTTGATACTACTAGATTCTCTATCTGTTCTTCTTGAACAATTGCCAGAAAAACACAGTGCCAATCAGTTTGAACTCCAATCTAAGGACTGCATCTTTTGAAGCAGCAGGAATTTTTTTCCTCTGGCAGTCTCTACTTCTAGGTGTGGCACAACTCGCTAGCATTTGCAGACTGGTACTGGGTTTCTTTAGCAAAAAAGAATATATAGGTGCAGTCTTAATAAAACTAATCTATAAATTGAGCTGTATTTTTTTTTTTAAGTGACTTTAATGCCTGTTGTGTGTGTTCATAGTGAAAGAAGCTTGAAGCTATAAAGCTTACAGCAGCTGTAATTGTGACCACTCAAAAGCAATGCATGGCTTCTGAAGGTATCACTTGCTTAATCTCTTTTTTAACTCCTCACAGATTGCTTGTTTATCAAACTGGCTGCTTTGATAAAGCTGCTTATCTGAGATCGAGAGCACAGTATCTATCAACTTCAATTTATTAAATTCCAGGAATGAGAGTCTATCTGTTTCATTATCTGGATCTTCACAATGCTTTAATTTTGGAATAACGGGTTGCATTTAGCAGCTACTTTCTTTTTAAATGTGACATTCTTTTTTATACTTGCTGGTTAACCATGTGGGGTTGTTTCCTTTCCCTCAAAAGTCAGTCTAATGTTCTAACAAGTACTGGGTAAAGAGATCTCTTCCCCTGATCCCTGCTATGGTCCTGTTAATACAGCCCGGGATGCTGTGAGCCTTCTTTGCTTCTCTGTCCCTCAGTTCCAAGCCTGTATTGTTGCAAGGAGCTCTTCCTTTCCAGATGTATCTCTGCTTTTGTCTATGCTGAATTTCACAAGGTCCCTCTTGTCCCGTTCCTCAGACTATTGTAGGTCTGTCTAAATAGCAGCCCTGCCTTCAATCATGTCAACAGGTTCCACCAGTTTGGTGTCATCTGTGAACTTGACAGAGCACTATGTCACCTCTTCAGAGTCATTGATAAAGAGGTAAACACAACAGGTCCTTGTGACATTCAACTTATTGGCCTCGATATGAGTAGGTACTAGACATTTAGAACAAACACAGCATACTTTCTGTGTGTAATCACCATTTGCATAGCTTGAGTAACTCAAACTGGGTCTTTTACATGACCTGTAAATGGTGGGGGGGAATTATACTGATTTGGTAACTTCATTTCCATTGGTTATGGCTTCACTGTGACCCCACCATATTGTCTTCACACTGTTTGTAGTGGTAGCACTGCATTTCCTTTAGCTCTTTGCCATACTTCTCAGCCTGTTAGCTGTAGGTTGCTCTTCTACACTTTGGTTCTGCAGCTCCAGTAGCTTTGACTAGGAAATAGAAGTGGCAAGGAGAGGCATTCTGGGAAGGGAAACTCATTTATTTCCTAAATGGCTGTCCAGTTGCATATGTTAGAAATGGCTTCTAGCTCAGACTTTGCTCTTGGGAAGTACAGGTATTTGGTAAAGAGAGATGGTAGAACCAAAATGTGCTAAAAGAGAAATTGCTGCTTATGGTGTAATGGAATCATTTGATCTCAGCATTGTTTCAGGCTTTTGACTGGAGGGTTTTGTGGTTTTTTTGGTCTGTTCTGAACACCTAAAATGCCTTCCCTGCAGCATTCCACTGTCATTCCATCCTGTCACTCAAAATAAAGGAAAAGAAGAAAGGTCCTACTAGCTCAGATTCAGAACTGATATTGCAAGAATTCACTTAATTGCAAAGAATGGATTATCTTCCAGTTTTAAAACATAATTACAGTAATGTGTAGCTGTTAAAAAGCAGAGAAAAATCAAGGTATTTTTAGTTTCTGATTATGACCTGGATGAAGGGATAGAGTGTACCATCAGCAAGTTTGCTGATGATACCAAACTGGGAGGGGTGGCTGACAGGCTGGAAGGCTGTGCTGCCATACAGCGTGACCTGGACAGGCTGGAGAGTTGGGCAGAAAAAAACCTGATGAGGTTCAACAAAGGCAAGTGTAGGGTACTGCATCTGGGGACGAATAACCCCATGCATCAGTACAGGTTGGGGGCTGACCTCCTGGAGAGCAGCTGTGTGGAAAGGGACCTGGGAGTCCTGGTGGACAACAGGATGACCATGAGCCAGCAATGTGCCCTGGTGGCCAAGAAGGCCAATGGCATCCTGGGGTGCATCAAGAAGAGTGTGGCCAGCAGGTCGAGGGAGGTCATCCTCCCCCTGTACTCTGCCCTGGTGAGGCCGCATCTGGAGTATTGTGTCCAGTTCTGGGCTCCCCGGTTCAAGAAGGACAGGGAACTGCTGGAGAGGGTCCAGCAAAGAGCTACAAAGATGATTAGGGCATTGGAGCATCTTTCTTACGAGGAAAGGCTCAGGGACTTGGGGGTCTTTTTAGTCTAGAAAAAAGAAGACTGAGGGGGGATCTTATCAATACTTATAAGTACTTAAGGGGAGGGTGTCAGGTAGATGAGAAGAGTCTTTTTTCAGTTGTGCCCAGAGATAGGACTAAAGGTAACAGGCACAAACTTGAGCACAGGAAGTTCCATCTTAACATGAGGAGGGACTTCTTTGCTTTGAGGGTGGCAGAGCACTGGCACAGGCTGCCCAGAGAGGTTGTGGAGTCTCCCACACTGGAGACATTCAAAACCCGCCTGGACGCCGTCCTGTGCAACGTGCTGTATGTGTCCCTGCTGTGACAGGGGAGTTGGATTTAGATGATCTCCAGAGGTCCCTTCCAACCCTGACGATACTGTGATTAGAAACCTGTTGTAGGGTCTAGCTGGAATAATGACAGCTCCTTTATTAATGCACGCTGGTTGCATATTATAGAATCATAGAATTGTCTAGGTTGGAAGGGACCTTTGACATCTAGTCCAACCATCAAACTAACTGCCAAAATCACCACTAAGCCATGTCCCTAAACATCATGCCTACCCTTCTTTTAAATACCCCCAGGGATGGCGATTCAACCACTTCCCTGGGCAGCCTGTTCTGACGTTTGATAACCCTTTTGGTGAAGAAATTTTTCCTAATATCCATCCTAAACCTCCCCTGGTGCAACATGAGGCCATTTCCTCTTGTCCTATCACTTGTTACTAGCGATTGACCCCCACCTCTCTACAACCTCCTTTCAGGTAGTTGTAGAGAGCGATAAGGTCTCCCCTGAGCCTCCTTTTCTCCAGACTAAAGAACCCCAGTTCCCTCAGCTGCTCCTCATAAGACTTGTGCTCTAGACCCCTCACCAGCTTCGTTGCCCTTCTCTGGACACACTCCAGCATCTCAATGTCTTTCTTGTAGTGAGGGGCCCAAAACTGAACACAGTATTTGAGGTGTGGCCTCACCAGTGCCGAGTACAGCGTGACAATCACATCCCTAGTCCAGCTCGCCAACACTATTTCTGATACAGGCCAGGATGCCATTGGCCTTGGCCACCAGTCCTTCCTGTGGATGAACATCACACTTGCTAATCTCCAGTCCACTGGGACCTCCCCAGTTAGCCAGGACTGCTAATAAGTGATGGAAAGTGGCTTGGCAAGCACTTCTGCCAGCTCCCTCAGTACCCTTGGGTGGATCCAATCCAGCCCCATAGACTTATGTATGTCTAAGTGCTGTAGGAGGTCACTCACCATTTCCCCTTGGATTATGGGGGCTTCATTTTTCTCTGCACCCCTGTCTACTAGTTCAGTGAGCTGGGTACTCAGGGAGCAGCTGGTCTTACTGTTAAAGACTGAGGCAAAGAAGGCATTAAGTACCTCAGCCTTTTCCTTATCCTTTGTCACTATGTTTCTGCCCTGATCTACAGAGATTATCCTTAGTCCTCCAGTTATTGATAATTTATTTATAGAAACTTTTTTTATTGTTCTTAGCAGCAGTAACCAAGTTAAGTTCTAGTTGAGTTTTGGCCCTTCTAATTTTCTCCCTACATAGCCTCACAACATCTTTGTAGTCCTCATGAGTGGCCTGACCCTTCTTCTAAAGGCCATAAATTTTCTTTTTTTCCCTGAGTTGCAACCATATCTCTCTGTTCAGCCAGGCTGGTCTTTTCCCTGATGGCTTGTTTTTCAGCACATGGGGACAGCCTCCTCCTGCGCTTTTAAGACTTCCTTCCTGGACTCTTTTGCCCTTCAGAACGGCCTTCCATGGGACTCTGTCAACCAGGCTCCTGAAAAGACCAAAGTCCGCCCTCCGGAAGTCCAAGGTAGCAGTTCTGGTGACCCCCATCCTTGCTACTCCACTAATCAAGAACTCTATCATTTCATGATCACTATGCCCAAGATGGTCTCTAACCATCACATCCCTGACAAGTCCTTCTTTGTTTACAAACAACAGGTCCAGCAGGGCACCTTCCATAGTCGGCTCCCTCACCAGCTGTGTCAAGATCCTCAACACACATCAGGAACCTCCTAGAACGTTCCCTCTCTGCTGTATGCTTACCCATAAACACTCAACCCTGTTGTCACCATCATTAAGTTCTAGACATTCATAACACTCCCTAACATACGGGGCCACCCCACCACCTCTCCCTCCTTGCCTATCCCTTTGGAAGAGTTTATAGTCATCCATTGCAGCACTCCAGTCATGCAAGTCATCCCACCACATTTCCGTGATGGCAACTACATTGTAGTTTTCCTGCTGCACAATGGCTTCCAGCCCCTCCTGTTTGTTGCCCATGTTGTGTGTGTTAGTGTAGGAGCACTTCAGTTGGGCTATTGGTCCTGCCACCTTTTTAATGGGAGAGGCCCTAATTCCTACCTGACCATTCCCAGGCACGGCCAAAGTTTCTAATCCATCAATGACCCTCACATCTCTGCTGCTGCATGACTCTCCATCCCCTACCTTCACTGAGTTAGCAGATTGAGGGACCTCACTAGTATCCTGTCCCACAGACGTTGGCATACCACCCCCAGGTTTACCTCTAAAGAGCCTGGTTTCATTCCCTTCCCCCTTCAAAACTAGTTTAAAGCCCTTTACAATGAGCCCTGCCAGCTCCTGCACCAAGAACCTTTTCCCCCTTTGAGACACGTGTACCCTATCAGTTGTCAGCAGGCCTGGTATTGCCTAGTATTGTGTAAACCAACCTGTGATCAAAAAAACCCAAAGTCCTGCCACTGACACCAGGCTTAGAGTCTGGTATTGATCTGCTGGCTCTTCCTGTTTCTTCCCTTGTCCTTCCCTGCAACTGGAACACCATATGTGCTCCTGAACCCTTAACCAGTCATCCTAAGGCCCAGAAGTCTCTCTTGATCACCCTCGGGTTTCTTGTTGCCAGTTCTCGCTGCATGTCTGAAAAATCAGTAATGGGTAGTAACCCGAAGGATGTACCAGGAAGGAAGCTTTCTCTTTATATCTTTAACCTGGGCCCTTGGGGGGCAGCAGACTTGCCTGAGAAGTGAGCCTGATCTGCATATTGGGCCTTCCACTCTCTGCAATAGAGAATCACCTACGACAATGACAAGTCTTTTTTTCTTTACTGAAGAGGTTTTGATGCAGGGTGTAGTTTGGCTTAACCTCGGCAACACCTCTGTGCACGTTGAATTGTCTTCTTTGTCATGGCCACCATACCTGTTTTGCAGGGTACCTGAGAAGGTGGGGGAGTTACTGGGGAGACATACCTGCTTTGCCAGGCAGGAACTTGTTCCCATTGCCCCCTATCCTTTAAGTTACCTCGTTTGGCCAGGCGGAGAGGGGACAGGGAATCCTCTGCATCATGTGCCCTGTGTGCCTGTTGGGCCTGGTTCGGGGAAGGTAGGCTGTAATTCCAGTAGTCTCTCTCCCTCTTGCACTCCCTGATAGTTCTCAGTCTACTTACCTCTTCCCAGAGCTCCATCACTAGGCGGAGGAGCTCCTCTACCTGGGCACACCTCCCACAGGTGAGCTCACTGCTGCCTTCTGATACTGGTGTCAGAGTAGAGCACACCCTGCAGCCTGGCACCCAGGTGGCAGCATGCTCCCACAAGAGCTCTGTCTGGGAAGCTGCCTCTGTCCTGCTGGGCACAGAGCTTAGGAAGGACAAGGCTTTGCCAGGTGGATACCATGGTTCCCTGGTTGAGCCAGTACAGCTTCAGCACCCTTCCGCACGAACTGCTGTGCCACTCTGGCAGGCACACCACTCTCTGCTTGCCCACTCTGTTCTCAGCACTCCTGGTCTAGAAGAAACTTGCACTTACTTTATTTTCTTGCCTTGAAAGATATGTGAGCCTCTAATGCTTTAACTGAAATATTAAGCTTCTGAAGCCATTTGGTTTAACTAGTTCTAATGCTTTCAAATAAGTTTGTTAGGAGGCTACTGAAATAAATGTAGCTGCCTTTCTTCTTCTCATAAGCTTTTTCCTTTGGTTATTTAGCTTGCCTTTTTCACATGAAATGTTCTTAAGATACAAGATCCTAAAGAAACTACTCATTAATCCATATTTTGGAAAGGTATACTGACCTCGCACTTTTAATAGATGTGGGTGAGCAAGGGATGAGTGTGATCATCCTTCGTCACACATAATACTGGACAAAGTGGAAAGAACAAAATACAGTACTTGCAAAGAGGGTAAGAGTGATTTATATCATTCTCTTCCAGAGTTGCTTTTCAAGCAGCAGTATATGGTGTGGAGCAGCGTATTCTCCATAAAAAGAAATGCAGATAGAAACTTTTACCTTTTCCTGATGTTGAGGAGCACATTCTGCATTCACCTGTGAAAACTTTACAGTTGTTTGTTCAACCTTTGGAGCTCACTGTCTCTGCCTGAAGCCTGTATGAATATCTCTGTGCTTCTTACAAGACCTGCTCATAAGTAGTGGAATCCATAAGTGTGCTCTTTTGCCTCTAGCTTGGCCTCTGGAAGTATTGCTCAAGGGACATAAAATCTGGTGATCTCTGAGTCCGTTGTTAGTGCTTGAAATTCAACATTACTTACACATTTAGTTCTTATTGGAAACCACAGAAGAAGATACGCCCTACTAGATTAGAACAATGGTCCTTCAATCTTCAATCCTGGCAGTAGGAGATTTTAATTAGGAAGAGCACACAAGTATCTGTTGTCCATTCCCCTCATACTTGCCCAACATCCTGAATGGCTGTATTAGGAGTTTGCATGTTACCCTTAGCATCTGTTTATGGGCATGTTTCACGAGTTCAAAAATAATGGTATTAATAGGAATGGTAGGAACAAACCTTATGTCTGTTCAGGCTTCAGCATGCAATTTTTGAAGTGCTCCTAATGCCACAGTGTTCCCTCTCTATGAACCAAGTTACTAAGATGACACCGTTTTGTTGTAGATTTTTTTTATTTTTAAAATAGTTTAACACTTTAATTCAATTGAAGCAAATAATATTTGAATTTCTTATGTCGCACAGGGTTAATCCATTCTCTTCAGTGAAGTGCAAAAAATTTCAGAAATCACATACTCTGTTCCACTGCCATCCATATAAAATATTGTTTACACTCCAGGCCTATTCCTTCAGGAAATTATTGATAGGAACAGCTGCTGCTTCACAAGAGTAGAAAAGTCCTTCCTCTCCGGCCAGGGGCACTTTTCAGCCACCTTTACTTTATCGCCATGACACAGAAGCATGGAAGATTGGATTTCAGACTTTAAATAATAATAAAAAAATGCGTAGGAAAGAAACTGTCTTAAAACTTCACTTGGGAACTTTTGTGAAGCTCTGAGCCATCTCCCTGTGCTCAAAAAGATTTGTTCAAAACAAAATAAAATTCAGAGCAGAAGTTATACAGTACAATCAGTATCCAACTTCAAATGCACCTCATTGCTATTGAGTTGAACGTTATAATTACAATTACAGCTCTGCAGTGCTTTATGCATAAATTATTTAAATTAAACCACATAGATTATTCAAATTTTATCTCCAAGAAACACTTCTAAAAGCCTGCTAACACTCACGTTACAACTCATTGCTAACATGCAAAACTATTAAAGGCTTGATTATTTTCTTTAAATCTTTTTGGAACTAGACTCTGTGCAATGACTTATTTCAAGCTGAATGAGTCCTGGGTTAAATGTATTTGGTGCTGGTGTTGTAATTTCACATCCACCTTCAAGCTCAGTTGAGCGAAAGACTAAGCTGGTGCTATTCAGTCTTTCCTTTCCTAGCCAGAAAGTAGCATTCTGTGACCTTTTTTTTTTTTTATGCAAAGCAAACGCCACTCCAGTAAAAATAAGGAATTCATACTTTTTACCTTGTAAGAGCAGCCGTGGCTTGTGTAGTAATTTGACGTGATATTGACAATTATTTGCTTGAGACAATCTTAACAAAAGAATAACATTTGCAGGTGAAAAGAGCTTCGTGAGAGAGGGTCTAACCAGGGTAAACCCTACTCCTCGAGGATGTCTCTCGTTTTGAGCGTTTCTCATGGGTGGTAGGGGAAAGTAGTATGAGCAGTTCATTCCTCTGTTGCCAGTGCAGGCAAATGAAGCAGGTTAGAACAGCCTGTGATAGATACCCCAGATAATTTGGCTACAGAATATCCAAAGCCAGGGAAGAGTAATGGGAATTCCCCCTTTGTCACTCCTTATTAGCCTGAACTAGAGACCTCGTAAAAAACAATCCAGAGTTTCCCAGTACAATATTTTTTTTCCTTTTAATATTTGTTTTTTGATTACTTTTAAAATAGTAATGTCTTCGCATGTTGCAGTGCTTACTATAGTCTATGAAGCAGATAAAAGTACCTTTTATTATTAAAATACATTGTATATGTGAATGAATGGCTGTCATTTTTTTTCTTCAGGGAAAGGGAGTAGAAGTAAGAAAAGCACAATTTTGGTGATCATATTATTCCTTTCCTTTTGTGAAATGAAACAATACAATAAAAGAGTAGAGCTACTTCCTGCTATGTTAAAGTGCAACAAAATGCTCAGCCAGATCTAGGGAGTATCTGAATAACCAGGTGCTTGATTCTGACGGTTGGCTAAGTTTCCTGAACTGTCTGAACCATCTGCAGCCCAGTTTGTATTACTGCAGTGGGTGCTTATTAGCAAAGAAACTCTAAAACCCAAAAATGACAGGGGAAAGCAAAAGCCAGTCAGAAGATGGAAGTGAAAAAGTAGGAATAAACGTTAAGCCTGATCCAAAAGGACAAATCCTGTCCTGCCTGATATCCTGTTTCAGAGGAACAGTAAACTTGCAGTAAATCCAGTCCTAGTACTTAATAGCTGCAGACTGGCATACGCTCAGAAGTAATAAATGAATACACTCAGACAAAACTGAAAGCTGAATGATCAGCTTTATTTCAGTATCTCCTAACAGTAGTGGACTTGTGAACTCTGTACTGGATGTCAGTACATCTTGCACTCTGGGCTATGCTGTGTTTCAAAACGCTCTGTGTGTCCCTTACGAGAGGAAGTTTCTCAAGGCCTTGCCAGGTGCTGGATAGTGGCAGTCCTTTGTTTAGGCACCACGAGCTGATGCTTTCCCCATACTGTGACAGAAGGTAAAGCAGTGGTAGGGTATGGAATTATTTGAGTGTACTGAAGATGTTCCCGAAGGTCCTGGGACAGCATACTGTTTTACAAACACAGAACAAAGATGTGCCCCTTCCAAAGTGTTTTAAAAAAAATAATCATAAAAGGAATCATAGAATCATAGAATGGTTTAGGTTGGAAGGGACCTTGAAGAACATCAAGTTCCAACCCCCCTGCCATAGGCAGGGACACCTCCCACTAGACCAGGTTGCCCAAGGCCACGTGCAGCCTGGCCTTGAACACCTCCAGGGACGGAGCTTCAACAACCTCTCTGGGCAACCTGTTCCAGTGCCTTACCACCCTTAAAGTGAAAAACTTCTTCCTAATGTTTAATCTAAACCTGCCCTCTTCCAGCTTAAAGCCATTGCCCCTCGTCCTATCACTACATGCCCTAGTAAAAAGTCCTTCCCCAGCTCTCCTGTAGGCCCCCTTTAGGTACTGAAAGGCCGCAATAAGATCTCCCCGGAGCCTTCTCTTCTCCAGGCTGAACAGCCCCAACTCTCTCAGCCTCTCCTCATAGGAGAGGTGCTCCATCCCTTGGATCATCCTTGTGGCTCTCCTCTGGACACGCTCCAGCAGGTCCATGTCCTTCTTCTATTGGGGGCCCCAGAGCTGGATGCAGTACTCCAGGTGGGGTCTCACGAGAGTGGAGTAGAGGGGCAGAATCACCTCCCTTGACCTGCTGGCCACACTTCTTTTGATGCAGCCCAGGATACGGTTGGCCTTCTGGGCTGCGATCGCACATAGTAAATCACATAGGAGACAAGTGAGATCAAATGTATTCAAGCCAGATAGAGGACTCAAAGAGAAGGATGAGTAATCACAGGCAGCATGTTATCTGTCCTCTTCAGAGTTGTTAAGTGTAAGCTTACATTTGTCAGCATCAGATACAGAAGTCATATAAAAATGTGACAGGACTTCAGGGTGGGGTTTTTTCCTGTAGAGATTGGGAAAGAGAGGAAAAAGAGCAAAAACGCTGTATTTTTGGTGTGGATGGTTTCAGTATATTAGAGTCCCAGAGCAAAAAGGAACATGGAAAACAATGTAGAATTTCTGCTGTTAGAAAGCATGATTATTTTTTCCTACATGGTATTTCCATGTGTCTTATACGCACACACTATCTGTATATAAATTAACATTATTATAGTGAGGTCAGCTTACTTCAGGCATGTAGTAATCTCTCTCCACAGACACCAGTTCTCAAGATTTTTGTGTTGAGAGTTGATGTGTCACAACACCTTTCAAGACAGTCTTACTGCCTCCTGAAGAGAAAGAAAAGTAAATCTCAGTCTTGTAATTTGTCTGCGTTGTGTTGCTGCCTGTTACAGTATAAGAGGATAATCAGTTTCCCTTAAAATGGAAATTGAACATTCATATTTTTTGTGGGGTTGTAAACTGTCAAGACAGGCTAGTTGTACAAAGCAATCTAATGCTTGGCAACCTGAATTCATCTGGATAGCCTGCATTTTAACACAGCCAAATAAAGTGCTATATTTCAGTATGAAAAATGTAAGTCATCCTTAGTGACAAGAGAATGTATCTGGGAGGTGGTGACTCTGGCAAGGATCTGGAGAGCACAGTGGGCAACCAACTGAGGGACAGTTCTGTTGGGAGGCTGTGGGCTGAGGTGAGTCCTGAGATGTGTGAGTGGAGAAGAGATTGGTATCTTTTAGTGTACATTTAACTCAAACAGAAGCAATAATCTTCCTACAGGAATGCTGGGTGAGTTTGGTGCTTGTGCTATGCAGCAGATGGAGAATTGCAATGGCAACCTCTCCCTTTAAAACGTATGACTATTAAAACTCAAAAGCTATAGAATCTTGAGAATATTAACCTCAGAGGCTATTGATATTTGTTTGAATTGGTAAATGTATCATCCTTTAAGATTGGATGCTGTATTAACCTGTTATTTGACTTTCCTGGTTTGAGAACACAGGGCTAATGTCTCTTCTAATGCTTACAAAAACTGCACTTTTAAAAGAGTCTAGTGTCTGAATTCATGAAAATATTTACTTTGTAGCCAGCTATGGTACCTGGGTTTCAAGGTCTCAGTGTTCTCAAGTTAGCCAGGTGCAGGGATGAGGAGGAGCGAGGCCCAGGCACTTGACCCAAGCTGGCCAGCAGGATTATTTCATACCATGAACATCACATTCAATATAAATTAGAAAGTTCAGTGCAAAGCTCTCTCTCTCCCTTGAAGGCAGCGATCCTGAGAACTTTTTGCCCTGGTGCCAGACCCCTGAGGCCTTTCCTTCCTCCTGAAGCCATAGCGCTCACGGTGTCTGACATTTGCTGCCCACTGCTGGGAGTGCACAGCTTCCTACTGATAGAATTGACTGAGTATAATCCTTGTATATTTTATATTGGTATTGGTATCAGTATTGGTTCTTTAGTATTATTAATGTTAATTATTTAGTATAATTCTATTAAATTATTTAGTATTATTCTACTAAATCTGTTTATATTTCAGCCCTCAGGTTTCCTTGTTTTTCCGGATTCCCCTTCCTGGGTGGGGAGGGGTCATCGTGTGATAGAATAATTGTTTAAATGACAATAAATTGTTGTGGGTTCCTCAAACCACAACAGTGGCCTTAGATATTATTACTATTATGTATATATTACTGTGTGTAGCAGCAGGTGCACTTTAAAATAAATATTGTTAAACAGTGCTGTAATATATGACCTGAGTTTAACCACTGAGGCAAATTACTAGTTCGAAAATCTGACATCTCTGCAGCAATAACTTCTGTGCAAAATACTGTGATGTAGGTAGGATTAGAGCAGGGCAATGTTTATCAGTGCATATCTTTAACTACTGGGATGTGATTTTCCACCCTCACTCTCTATGGGCAGACACTCTTAAAGCTTTGTTTCAGCATGCCATTGTTGGGGGGGGGGGGGAATGTTGTGTGCTTGGGGAGGAGGGCTGTTACTTTCCCTGCCAGCTCTTCATTGTGGGGAGGCACAGGCATATTGCAAAATGGTTGAGGTATGGAAAGAAAGGTGTCCTCCATGACTAGCAGTGCTGTAAAGGGACATGCCGTTGCTTGTCAATGTAAGCTTTAAGAGTGATAACACACGATGGTAGTATCAGTAACCAAGTATTTGGCATCAAATATATAATAACAAATAGCTGCAAACATCTGCAGACAAATATGTTAGAATACATGTGGCAAACTATATTTTCATCTTTTCAGCAGAACTAAAATAAAATATATTAATAATCTGGTTCTGGGACCAAATTCAATAAAAGTTTTAACCCTCTCACTGTCAGTAACTCATATTCAGCAGTCTACTTTGGTCCAGTAAAATCACCTAACCAATGTTTAATATTATGAATGTTTTTAAATCTGTTAGTGGCCATAGACTGTATTAAAATGAATCACTGAATTGTAGTGTGCAAGAACCTGGTTTGCAGTTTACAGAAGGCTCTTTTTTAATCCTCTTATTCTTAGACATCTTAAGTCTGAATTCCTCAATGTCATTTAAGGTTTTCACAGTATAGTTCTGTTTCCTGAAAAACAAGCAGAAAGTGGAGTTAAGCCAACACAAAATGAGTCTGAAAATCTCGTACTTAAAGTCTAAGTATTTTTTTCGTATTAGCGTGACAATTTACTGCTGTAGAAAATGTAATGAAGAAGGGTATGCTTTTTAAAGTGTCATGTTTTCTGAACAAGTAACTAACACAATTTTGCAGACATGGTTATTTGGAGGATAAATTAGTATTGCTATGACACTTAGAAGCCTGATGAGAAAGAAAAATAGACCTGTTCCAAGTTGCTGAAATTGAGGAAATGACAACCAAAGATCCAAAATTCCTGTTGGGCTTTGTATCTCTTAAATTATAAATGAAAGGAAAAACTTTCAACTTTGTATCCTTCATCACAAACTGAGTGTTAAGTTAGCTATGCGCATATAGTACCTCAGTAACAATGACACATGGCCTGAGGGTCTATATAGAGTTAAAAGGCTACATAAGAACCATTTCTACTTACTTGTGTAGGCTGCTCAAACCTTTCATCTTTGCCTGATCAAGTAGGGAGGGCTGTACGGGGCAACTTTCCTCAAAGCAAATGGGCATAGAGTTAACAATCTCATGATACACAGCTGCTGAAGACCAACAGCAAGATATTCCTTTCTTCCTGCAGTGATGGGAATCATGATTCTTCCACATGTTATTTCTTGGTACTCTTTTAGGTATAGTATTTGTAGCACCATGTGGTTTAGATCTTAACTTGTGAATTCATCTTTTCAATTCTGGAAAGAACCACAATATTTACTTGGTTTTTTTGTTCTGTTTTGTTGGGTTTTTTTGCACCCCACCCCAATCTGGGTGTGCTTGGCACTCGTAGGAAAGTTCTAACCTCAGTACCCATTTTAGCAGTGTTTTGGGGTGAGTCAAAAGGAGAAACAATCTGGAATTCACTACTGAGTCTCTGAAATGCAAAAGACAGCTTGTATATCAAGTCAGACCAATTCAGTGGATAAATGGGAATGCTCAGTTGTTTCTAAGTAAAAGTTCAAAGAAAAACAATAAACATCTTATTCTCTCCCCTCTCCCCCCAATTTCCTTAAACCTATGTTTATCTAAGACTATTTCCCTCTTTGACACGCTGTTTTACAGTTAAAAATACTGCAACAAATCAAAAGTAAATCATAATGTTACATGCAAATTCTAAACTCATCAGCTTTAGTTGTATAATAAAATCATGTCCAAGCACAGTGTGACATGCTAAAGATTGTGTTATTTCAAACCCCTGTGGTTTATAGCCCACAATTCTTTGATAATTTATCCAAAACTCCCTTTAAGATTCCCCATGTTATCACTGAAAATATTTCTTTGTTGTCTTTAATTACTGTGACAGAACTGTGGTAGATTGTAGGTTGAATGTGTTATCAAACAGGTCACAATTAAATGTATGCTTCAAAGGCATAGTTCTGTACTTTTTACACAGAATTGAAGACAAGTATTCCATGAATTAATCCTGTTTAGTAGTGTAGCTCTCATGGATGAACTGTGGCAGGATTATCAGTGTCCTGTTGCAGAGTTGAGAAAAGTTAGTAGACTTGGAAGTAATACTTCATCTCTATATTCCTATGCATAGTAGTACAGAGTATTTGTATCTAGCATTGTGTGTCTATAGTTGTTCAGAAAGAACCTTGTGATGGCCCTTCCACTTAAATAGTCTCCTTACAGCAGGGGGCTGCCCGCTGCCCTAACATAAAGGCAAACCTTCATACACAACAAAAGTAGGATTTGTTTAATACAGAAAACTAGTGCTGTTTCCAAAACAATCTAAAGTTAATCAAAACTAGATTAACTTTAAATCTGATTGATTCCTCTTTCCAATAAATCTGTGCCTATCTCATTTGTAGCACGAATTGTTCATAAGTGCAAATGGTTATAGACACTTTTTTCAGAAAAGAAGACATTTACCTAAACAGTAGCTTCTGTTCACCATTATTCTTCGTTAGTGTTACCTGCCTGATGCTGTCCCACACATACATCACGAAAAGCTTTTGGAGAGGTTCTTTGTTGGTCTATTATGTTCCTTTACTATCAGACAATCAGCCAACATGTAAAATGCAAATAAGAGCTTACAGGTATCCCAACAGCCTTTTCTACACTGATAGTGACCTTAAAAGACATTTTTCAAGGAACTTGAAACTGCTTTGTCTGAACAAGCTGTTTTTTTCTAACATCTATTTTGCAGAAGCAGCCATGCTTTTTACTACTCATTCTGAATGCACTTTTTTACTAAAAGCATTTCCCATCAGCTGACCTTTATTTTACTACTCATCTACTACTTTTACATTTTAATATGATGATCTGTAATGATAATGTTGAAGGATGGAACCACTTCCTAAAGCAACTTCCTTTTGAATGATTTTAGTTTTTATATTGATGAGCTAAATGCTTAAAAGATGGAAAACAAAATTTCTTGGAAAGAATTAATATGCACCAGCTTTTTATTATAGGAGAACAGGGAGATTATGGACCAAATATTGGAGAAGATCCCAAAAGCCTGTGCAAAGTAGAGTGACACCTGCCTCCAATGAATAGGCCATTTTTTTTGATCAGGCCATTCTACTATATTATAGAATCATCTCTCTTCCTTTCAGTAATAGTAAAAAAAAAATCCTAATAACCGTTACATGTGGAAGTACATATTTTAGAGAGATTTTTAACTCTCCATGGCCATATACTGTTAATTTTATTTCCAACCACATTAGTAAACCATAATTGACTAAGATTTATGAATGCATGTTGCCTTTTTTAATTCTCAGTCATCAAGTTTCAGGGAAGCTGTTGTTAAAGGAAGAGCCTGACCTTTGATTTCACTGTATGACTGGACTGTGGTTTTCTGACTGTTGTGTTTTATTATGGGCTTATGCTAATGACCTGCAGGCTGGAGTCTTTAAGTCTGTAAGTAAATTACATCTGCAGCCCTAGGAGTTATCACTTAGGGAATAGGTGTTCATCTGACAAAACAGTGGAACAGGTGACTTCAGCGGATACAAGTTTTCTGGAACTTCCCCTAAGGTGAATGAAGAAGACAGAGTATCGTTATTACAAAGGAAAGACAGCAGCAAGCACCTGAGTCAGAAGACGCCGTGAGTTAGAGGAGGAGGACTGTTAAGATCTTTGATACACCTTGGAGTGGCAAGAAAAGGCATGATGCAATCTCCACCCCCCCTTTGCGTTTGCTATCTGAAGTAGAAGGATTACAGCTCTTGGGAGCCTGGGTAAAGTTGATGTGTTGGTTTGCTTTCCAGTATTATTACTAAGTCAGTCACTGTAAACATAGAACTTATGAAGCTGCATCTCTAAGAAAGGAGAATATTACGAGCTGTTTGAGGTGCTTTAGGAATCAGTGCTTTTCCTGGAGTACTACAGCCACTAAGCTGAACTTTCTTACTCACATGAAGTCAGTACTAAGGTATATCAAAAGCACTCTGAGAAATGATGACTGGAGCCTACAAAGTCAGTAAACCTAAAGTCTTGCAATATTATATATGGCAGTAGTATTTCAGCCTGATGCTTCGTTCCCCTTTCTCCTTTGAAAAACACAAGATACTTTCTTCTAAAAAAAAAAGTTATTATAGACACTTAGTCATGAGCCTGAATCTCTGTTGCCCGTCTTTTGCGTAGTTCTCAGTGCTGAAAGTTAGAGTGCTTGTGCATCAGACTACACTGTCAGTAACAGGATGTGATATATGTCAAAGGCAAGCATGGTTCAGTACACACAGCTCATCTTAAATAATTCATATCACAGAATATCTCAAGTTGGAAGGGACCCATAAGGATCGAGTCCAACTTCCCACTCCCCAAAGGACTGCCTAATGCTCTTTTATTGGATGGCATTTTGTAATTATTCTGGACATGTCTCAGTTATTTCATTACAGTATGTCCTTTAAGACCTTTTTCTGTTCCATTGTTTCCCCCAAGATTTTCTCTTAAATGTTTCCAAAACAACAACAACAACAAAAAAAATCAAAGGCTTTTTCTTTCTTGCAAACTCTCTCTCCCCTGGTAAACTGACAGATTCCTATGCACTGAAAGGAAACAAGATTATCTTGAATTCTATCTGTTTCCTAATATTTGCAGCTGTTTCCCTCCAAAAAGCCAAGACACTTGTCATAACAAAAAGGAGTGCTTTCTTTGAATCAATAATAAATCAGCCAAAATTATTAATTTACCGAAGGAGGAAGATGTTTTTTAAGAATTATTCACTGATTTTTATCTAATCTTAATGGAACACATAAGAAAACATTTTTTGCGTCTGTGATCTTATTATTTGTCTAGATGAGAAAGTAAAGAATGGAACAAGCACTGACGTTACCAATGGTTTAAAAAGTCAAACAAATATATTCTGTTTATACTCATTAACATAATGGTGAAAAACAGATTCTTGAAACTGTCTTAGAACTCTATAGTGCAAATTTTCTCACCATTCCAATCAAGCTTGGCTCACAAGTTAAGAAATTGGATTAACTGTGACTGATTAAGGAAATAAATAGCATTTAGCATTTGACGCTTGATTCAGAGGCTGTCATCACTTGTCCCAGCTTTAGTGTTCATCAGACTGTCCCTAAAGGCTCAGTAGGCTTATCTAGTATGTAGCGTACATTCTTCTTTCAGAACTCTTCCATCTGAATTAATATTTAAATAGCACTTATTCTTCTAGTTCACAACTGGTTATTAAAAGCGTGGACAGTCAAATATTGGCATCCAGAGTGTATTCTACACATTCCAATTTGTTTCTTACATTGTTTTAAATTCCTGACCACTGTCTTCCCACTGCCCTTTCTGCAAACAGACACCAGCAGCCCTTCCCACCTGCACACTATCAACTGTAAACAGACTGTGCAGGTTGGAAGAGTTTGCCAGATCATTCCAGACACTAAAGAAGCAAACAAGCTACAGCACTGAAAATTTGTGGAAAAGTGTGTTGTCGTTTTTTTTGTTATCCTTAACATCTTTTTTATTACTATGAAGTATTCAAGTTCTATCTGAGATTAGAGCTCTGTTAATTATTTGAGACATGTGATGGGGGTAGGGGGATTCCTTGCCCAAGGAATTTATAACCTAAATAGTTAAAGCAGAAAAAGATTGGAGAAGGAATAGAGCACAGACAACTGAGGTGACTTGCCCAAGATCTCATAGCAAGGCAAGAAATTAAGTCCAGCATCCTGACTTGCAGTTCAAGAACCTGTTCTGCTAGATGTGACAGATGATACAAGTGTTTGGTTTTGCTAAGCAGAATCATGATTTTAGCTTAACATGGCCCACTTGACTAATTAAAGTCAGATTGGTTTTGGAAAGGTAACATGTACAGCTGCAGTTACTTCAAGTTCTATTACTTCCCTCTCAGCTATCACGTGTCACTAGGTTGATCCTGCAAAGACAGCTATAGCTCATATAACTGAAAGATCCTCAAAGCTGAAAGAGCCATGGAAGTCCTCATTAGGAAAAGCACTACCTATGGGTGGAGCAATCCTGAGAAAGTCTGAAAAAAGATGAGTGCCTTGGGCACAAACTAGTGAAGAATTTGATTAAAGCCCTTCGGTAGTCCTTTTTTTAGGTCTAAGATAGGCTGTTACACAGAAGGGTGGCAGAAGTATGGCTGCAAGGCACCTAGGCTTTGACTGACAAAGACTGTATTCTAAGTCTTGGTGAAGTATTCGATCTGAACTTCAGAGGACTCTTTTCTTGTTGTACTTTCACTTCTGAGAGCATATCTAGAAGTTTTCTCTCATGTCCAATATGCTCGAAAATAAGTAGTGTGTCAGTCCTGTCTCACAACATCGATTCACTTAATTCAAGCACCATTTCCTCTTTATGCTTCTAATATTCTGGCTAATCTATAATATTCTAATATTTGTGGCTGTATCACCTGTATTAAATTAAATTTTTATATTAAAAATAGTGCACTTGTTAAAGTTTTAACTTTCTTATTCTCAGTAAGAATTGGTAACAGTGTTATGTTCAGGCAAAGTAGTAAAATTGAAAAAGAACTCACAAGCATTTTTTAAATTATTACAGGTCAATAATAAGCAACTTTTCCCTAATGCTGTTATACAGTGATAGCTCTCTTGTCTCAATTTTTATTTTCCAGTGCTAAATTAATTTAACGGTTACTTCAGACCTCAATAATTTACTCACATTAAATGCACAGCTAGGACAGTTCTGGGGATCTGCAATGAAGAGGTAGAAAATGCAGTGCGCACTGTTAATAAGAAATTGTTTTTCTTAGCTTTATTATGTTATTATGGCTGCAACTAGATTGAAATACACAGGAACATGAAAAAATGCAATAAATATAAAAAGAGAGGACCGGGGAGCAGGCATTTTGGTCAGGACTTTCAGAAACCTCTGGGATTGGAATGACTAATTCCTATTAAATTTCCATTAACTTAGTGGAAATGCGCCTCTTTCACATAGTTTTGAAAACCTTAGTCCTTTTGTTAATACTCTCGATGAATATTTGGGTTTTCAGTTCTTTTTTTTTTTTTCTAGAAAAAAAGGTGATACAAAGTTTACATTTGTACCATAAGACAGATGAAATCATAGATTGATCCCCATTGGCTTTACTGTGCTTTGGAACAGGCCTTTTCAAATAAGATCAGGGAGCTTTACACTGAGGTAGAATAGGATGCACTAGAGAAATACCGGCAACATGCTGTTAATTTTTATCTTGCAAAAATACAGTAACTTAAAAGATCAGGGATATAACCTTCCTCAGATCCAAAGCATTTGCTGCAGGTGCCTTTCCTCTTTTTTTTTTTTTTTTTTTTAAGAGTAACTGGATTTGCAACTCAGGTGTTTGAAGTAAATGACTGAATTGTAATGAACCCAGCCCTGACTGTGATGGTAATATGATTGAGAAATAAATATACCAGCACAACTTAAATGTTATAGCCTCTCGCTTTGCTTCTGGGACAGGAAAAAAGGTGTTTTTCCTGGAGTGATTTCTTGTTTGCTCTTAGGGCATACTTTCTTGATGTTGTGTTTTCCTATACTCTAGGAACAAAATGGAGTATTTAGCAGAAATCTATTTCATATAAAGAAAGAACAACAAAGAATACCTTCAAACTCTACTGAAGAGAGCGTAGTTCTCTCTAAGATGCTTCTGGAAAACTTGATATTTTATGATATATAATTATATATTATTATATTATATATTTATATGATATAAACACATATTATCGTGTTTCCTCAAAGGCAAAAATGCAAATATAGCCATCCAGATGTAACTCTTGCTTTTGGTGTCTTCCACAACTGGCCTTTCTAGAGCTAGTGCTTATTCCAACTCCCTGGCAGTCCTGCAAGCCAGAGATAAGATCTCTCCCTTTTAGTACAGTGTTTTATTTTTCTGTTTGGGTTTCTTTTCCAGGTTTCTGTTGTCTGCCAGGATTGGTACAGCGTGATCTTTTAAAGTTTGTCAGTGTACTGAATTCATTGGACAAACTGGAGGTACCATCCCGACTGCCAACATTTTTTTTCCCAGTGACACCTCAATGATACAATGGCTTTATGCCATCCTCAGATCTTCTGTGTTTCAGGATGAGGCACTAAAATGCCTTTCTCCATATAATTTGAAGCAGCCCTTGGGCTAACTGTGCCCTACCCAGAACTCCTTGCAGAATGCCTGTGATCTATGTGTGCTCGTAGTCTTACGCCTGTGTCAGTAAAAAACAGGTGGACTACATAAGTTATACTTAATTGTCTATGTTTTGGAAATGTCTTCAGGTTTTTACTATATATGTATAATTTCAGTTGCATGTAGGTACTGGAAAGAGACTGCAGCTGAACACGTTTTATGTTTAAAAAAAGAGTTCTTAAGAGGTTGTATGGCATCCTATATATACAGAAAGTGACTGTTGTGTTATGACACTGCTTCAGTGTAGACTTTCTTTCTAGTGTAGACTAGCTTTTATCTCGCAATATACATATTTTTCCAGGCAAGACTTGTTTTTTCAATGTGTTTTTGCAAACTTGGGCAGGTGGAGGGTTATTTAGGGAAGAGAAGTTTCCAGAGTATATGATAGGACTGGCAGAATGAGAATGAAAGTCACAGCAGCTCAGGGGGGACTGCTGAGCAGAAGAGGGACCAGACAGACTGGCTTCAGGGATGGGGAATGAAGATGCTTGGAGCCAGAAAGAGTGGTGCTGCAAGGCAGAAAGCAACTGGTTGACGGAAATCAAGACTGAAAGCAAGGATGTGCTTGAGAGTACACACTGAGCAGGGAGGGCTGCTCCCCTCTTATCTAATTCTGTTTTGCCTTCTATCTCAGATTGGTTCTGTTACTGGATTTTGTGCTTTTTGGGTTTAGCATGTTCGTTAGCTCATTTATTGCTTTATTGTGTGATCTATCATGCTTTTCCCCTAATCAGGTATGCAAGTTTCCATCTTGCATATATCTAACATTGGTTCCTCAAATGATGAGGAAAATAAGCCTTTTATAAATCTCCCCCTGCAAGGCAGTGAGGAAGAGTCTTCCAACAGGAGAGAATTACTTCAGATGCAGCTAGTGGAGTGCAGGCTTTTAAACCTGAAAACATGGATGAAACTTAAAGAGGCAGACACAGAAAGCAAAAGTAACATTCTTCTAGAGAAAAAGGAGATTCCTTCCTGTTTCGTCTTGTGGGGACATTTTTGAAGATTCTTATATGAACTCATAGAAGCAGCTTCTTGTTTAATTTTTTATTAATCAGGATTTTACACGAATCACATGTGATTCCAGGAACTGATTGTAAGGTGGTTACCCTTAGCAACCTGTCGTTTTCCTTGGATCACCACATAATGACTCCAGTGTATGTAGCAGGTGTTCTCCATAATAACTGCAGGGAAGCAGAGAGAATACTACAGCAATATTATGCATTTATCTAAATTGGAAACAGCTCTTTTTCTTAAGGAAAAGACTTCTTTTTGCCTTACAACCTTGTGTTTCAATGCCCTGCAGTTCAGAAACTGTATTTCAAAGCAAGTAGAGTAGGGGGAAAAAAAATCACAAGAAATCAGTCAAAAAAAAGAAAAAAAAAATGAAAAAAGGCAATAATCAGTATAAAACTCAGTGCTTTGTGGCTAAGCTATATATCAGTGAATGGACTGGTTAAGTGAAAAAAGTTGGGGATTTTTTTTTTTATAGCTAAACATAAATACTTCTTATTGGTGATTCAGACAAAACTAGTATTTTTTTTCCAGGAGAAACTTGTTTAGTTTCAGATTGCCTTGCCAGCAGAAGGAAGGGAAAGCAAATACTTTTGAATTCTGAGTAAGGGATTTTGAAATCTCTTGATGCTTAATAATGAATCTGGCCTCTTTCACTGGCAGTTATACAGAACCCCGCGAAGGAGATGTGGGAATGGAGAATCTTGCCTCTGAATATCAGATTCCCTGGAAGCCTTCACAAAGCTGAAGATAATAATGGGGAAAGAGCTAGAGGATGTATGTGAACTGCTTCATGGATATTTCAAGTCAGACTGACTACTGATTCATTCCTTTCCTTCTCTGACTCTTTCCTGCTTCAAAGCAAACACATGAAAGATGACATGAGAAACTCCTTCCAGGCACGCAGGCTAACAGGAGAGTCCTTTTTAGTACTGTCCCATGGGAGCCACTCTTGTATGGAGGCAGCCTGAAGGCAAAGAAATTTCTTCCTACCCAGTCTTCCCCAGGCAAACCGGCCTCTGGGACAATTCTGAGATGAGTTTTGGTTGTCATTTTTGCCTTCAGTCAGAACAAGTCCTTTGCAATTGAAATTAACAGCAGAAAACCAGAGCATGGCCCAAAGCTTTGAAGGTCTCACATCTGTTATTGATCTTCTCGATTTCTATCCAGGGTTATTTAATTTACCATTTCTGGTTTCATAGCCTCCTTCCCTAAACAGGCATCTGCACTGTTAGTCTCTTACTAGCCTTAAAAGCTGAATATGGAAACAGCTTGTCCTTCAGTGTTAAAGACAGTCACTTAGAGACAAGAGTGGCCTTGAGACCCTCCCCCTGTGTTCATATGTGTGTCTGCCCTTACAGTTGGTCAGATTTGAAAAATGTCACTCAATAGAACAAGATGAACAACTAAAATAATAACATTGGGGGGGGGGGGGGGGGAGGCGGAGGGGGTGGAGAGGAGGAACTTAGATCTTTTCAGTCTAAATATTGGCTAAATAGTTTTCCTCTGAATTCAAGCATTTAATCAAACAGAGAATTAACTTGTATTTCAAGTCCAGCTCTGTTAAACTTAACTTTCTGAAGTGGTTGTATTTTGTGGGCTCAGAGTCAGAATGTTTGCACTTTACAGGGTCAACCCTTAGAGAAAAGCCTCCTTTGCAGTTCTCCATAGGCACCTGCTATTGCTGTCTTTACTCAAGAAAAAAAAGTTTACTTCTGTGAGAACTGAGTGTTCAGCATCTCTATGGAGAAGGCCTGTAATCTACTTTTAGCAAATTAAAATCTAGTACGGTTTGTCTATATTTCTTTTATGCCTCAGGACAAATTAATGTTTAAAAAAGCCTTTGAAATGAAAATGGTGAGCCCTCAGATCAACCTACTTGTAGTGGTTTTATTTCAGGTTTCATTTGGGAATTAAATGCAGCTGTTAAATTACTGGTAGGTAAAACATCAGTGATAATTTGCTTGCAGTTTTCTGCAAATAGATTTTTCACTCAGAAAAGTACAGTGGGATTTAGAAAAAGAAATTATGAAAATAACTGTAGGGGGTCTTTTCCTTAAAGTTTTATTTTATGCTCCAAAACTCTAAGTTCTATTAATAAAGCAACTACAATCCTAGAAATTCATATTAAGACTAGTCAATAATTACTTTATTTAAAGCCATGTAGACTGGGGACAGGTCAGGTTAAGCTTCCTGTGCAGTTTGCTGTTCAAAAGTGGCAGCCTTCACTGTGCTGTAAGATGGCTAGAACTTGACATGAAATTCATTTTTATGTGTGAAGTGTAAGCAGCAAGGCCCAGCAGAAAGAGGGAAAGCAAGTATATTTGCAGATTGACCATTGTCTCAGTGTGAGGAGATCCTCCCATGCCCTTTTCAAAGGTTTTGTCAGCCTAGAGGAATCTTAATGGAGGGCAAAAAGTCCAGCAGATTGAGTGGGAGATAATTCATTTCTTTCTGCAGAATACTGTCTCATAATAAAATTCTGTCTTCTTAAGGATCATTACTAGATAGGCAGCTTAGGACACCATGGCCCACCAGGAGCGTTTCCAGCTTCTGCCTCTCAACCACTAGGACACTGATTTTCAGAAATGTGGAGGGGAAGGCTTTAGCAAATGTGACCAAATGTGTATTTCTCCTGGTGAGAAGCAGCAGTAAAAAAAACTTGTTTTCCTTCTAGACTCATCATCACATTTTCAGGGCTTAAAGAGAAATGTTACTTTCAGCAGTAGCAAATATTTATTCATTGGGTCAGTGCGTGTCATGAAATGAGGGGGGTTGAGGGGATGTCCCAGTTGTATTTTGCTGGTTTTGAACTGAGTTACTGTATGTTGATCTGATTTCTGTAGTCTAAGCAAACTTCCTGTATGTGATGTCTGACAGCAGAACTGCTGAAAGCAGATTGTCTGGTGTTATTTAATCACCTTATAATCAACTTTTGAAGTGGCTAAACAAAGCAGAATTCTAATAAGGAAAAAAGTATCAAAAAATACTTCCTTTTTTTTTGTTCTAGTTTATTATATTTATAGTTTACATACTTGAAAATTACCCATCTGTGAAGCATAAAAGTGCCTTTTTCATACTTCATCCTCATCTAAAAATAAAATATATACATACATTGTAGTTTATTTAAAATAACATATTGTTCTGCTCTCCACACAAAGCTTCCCTGCAGGTTTTGGAAATGTGAGCTTTTCCTTTTTTAATATAACATTAAACCTAACTCTTCTACAGCTTCTGAGCTCACTGTCATTTCTTTTCACCAATTAAAACTGACTGCTTCAGTGTGGAAGGAACAAATATGAAACCCACTGACATCCACAGTAGCAATTTCATTCATGGAATATAAGCCCAGAGGGTGAGTGTCAGGAAGCCAGCAATCTGTTAAATGCTTCATCCATGTTATGCAAAAGACATTTCTTATTAGTTATCTTCTGTCATGTTTTGGTTTAAGAGAGCCCATTATTTTGTGAAGTCTAATTTGACTTGCTACATAGAAACGTATCAGTTGAATAGATACACTCTTCTATCTTGTCTTGGATAGTTACAAGGGTTGTTAGTCCATTCGCTTCAGGGCAAACACAGATCACCTCAGAGGTCAGAAAGCAATTGCTTTCCATGGTGAAGCAATACTCAGTGTAATAGCTGGTGTAATAAAAGGGATTAATTTTCCATTACTTTGTATTGTGGGTAGTCATGGTAGGTTTCTGCACTCTATCTGTGTCAGTCTCTCTTTACTGAGTGTAAGAAAGTAGTGACTTATACGTAAAGGCTTTCCTACCAAGCCTTCAGTACTGGCCACCACCAGAAATAAGGTACACGGACTATTGATCAAATTCAGTGCGATATTCCTGCTTCTGCAACCAATAGCTGCAATTGAAAAAATCCTGTGGGCCTGATCTTCCCTACATATTACACAGACTTCCACTTGCTCAAGGTGTTGCAAGATGCTGTCACCACATTTCACACTGGTATCAATCACTTTGTGTATTAGAAGTTACTGAAAATACAAGCATTGTCTTTGATAAGGACTCAACTTAGGCAGCAGCCTGTAAAACATGAGTGTCTATTGTATATGCTGAATGGATCACTTTTGACCTTTATAGTGCCATTTACACCAGTGGAAAATGGGTATGAAATATTGTAGTCTCCCTAAACATAAAAGGTCTTGGTCCTTTATCTTTATCTGTACCAATGTACACATGTACAGAGCCAACAAAGCATATTTACTGTTTTGTCTCTTAATATATTACAGTTTCACTATTGTAGCATGATTGTACCCTTAGAAGCTTTTCATATAAAGGGTATGTTGCAGTTTGGTCATGACAAACACTTTTTTTCTGTAATGCTTATATAAAGATTTGATTGCTTATATGCAGTATCCATTGAAGAAAGATGTACCTCGGGTTTTATACTGGGGTCTGACTGAAGATTTTGACTAGTTTGGTCTTTTTCAGTCCATTTCTAATATAGAGAAAGGGTTTGGATTGTGAACATTTTTCACCTACTTAATGAGTCATTTTGATCTGAAACATTATTTTAACCCATTCATATTATACATGCAGGGAGAAAAAGTTATCTGTAAGTGACTGGCGAGGCACAATGCTCAAATATATTGAAACACTTGGCTGCGGTTACCATGTCAAACAAATTCCTGGCTTTAGCAGCACAATGAGCTGTGACAACAGGGATGCCAAATAAGTGCCAGAAGTGACACAAAGTCAGGATTCCAGGATTCAGTTTTGGCTATATCAAACATATCAAAGCACTCTAACCATATTTACATGCGTATTTCTTTCTCCTCGACACTGATTGCCTGTGCAAGAATGTTGTCTTAGTGGCATGCACTCATTTGAATTGGTAGCATTGTGCACAAATGTGGAGGTTTGATCTAGATACAGCTCTCAGGATACCTATATCAGGAAAACAGTGGACAGAATAAAATAAAGGATTGATAACACAGATGTATATTTGCAGGGAAATATTCTATAATGGCTAGCTAAAGACTGTAATGTGATGTTTTTACTTAGACAACCCACTTAATGACATTCTAGACAGAGCTGGAAGATCAAATCTCTTTACTGGAGTAGTAAAAGCCTCATTTATGGAGTAGAGGATAGTTCCTCACAGGAGGAGCTTACTGTGACAGTACATAAGGCTTTTTCCCCTACAAATTACTTGATATAGAGGTGGTGAAGTGTAGGTCTGCATTCCTGCAGTCTGTGCTGAGCCGGAGAAACAATCCTTTTTTATAGCTTTACCATTAATGGGGCAGGGGTAAGGGGGATGTTTTTTCTCTGTGTGGTAATTAACACAGAGAATTTTTGGATGGTCATAAATAAACTTGGAGAATTTTTGAATGGTTATAAATAATGACCACCTACTGGCACGTGTGAAGGTGGCTCATAAAACAGAATGTCAGGCTCAATATGTTGTAGTCACAGCCTAGACTACATAGTCTTGCCCTGCTTCTATTTCCATAGCTTGGAAAGTTCCTTGCATACAACCTAATCTACTCTGCTTCTAGACACAAGCTGCTGTTTAGATCTCATTAATTAGCATGCAAGCAGAAAGAAAGTGACCTTTCTGTGGCCTAATTCTCCAGCTTCAGTTCAACAAGATCCAGTGAAGTGCCATGCAATTAATAAGAGTGCAAAAAGAAGTAAAGGTCTCATTTTATGGTCGGAGAGATTAATTTCACAAAGAGGGATTCAGTGTAATTTTAGAAGCAGTTAATATGCATTCTGTAGCACAGGTGCTTAATTGAGCCATTCCCTCTGTTCTACCAGTACGTTAAGACAGGGATACTGTCATGGTTTGGGCATTTAATAATGTTCTCTTTTGCATGATGTTTCTGCGTGGTTAGTCATCAAATCTGAAATGACATCTAGGCCTAATCGGACTTTCACAGATCCTCAAGACAGTCATACTTGGAATTATCCGTGTTTTGTTTTTTTTCTTGTTTAAGAATAGATGAAATGAAGCACTTCTCATTGGTGGTTTTGTAGTAAGGCAAGTCCAAAGGGGAGAACAGCTATTGTGTCCTATGTTTAGCCTAATAGCACATTAAGCTGGTGTCGGTCTATATCTATAACATACAGATATTTAATACTGTCTTGTTGCATATGATGCACCTTAATGAGAACATGAAAATGTCTTTATCTCAGGATTGTGTCTTCATATTAATGATCTCTCTGCTCCCATTCACAAGGAAAGCCAGTAAAATGGATCATTAATATCGAGTCTACAGATATGTACTGTTTAGCTCTGCTTCCTTTTATGAAGGAGTATATGTCAAAAGAGCTAAACATTCAAGCACATGTTGACAGGATTGGATCATGCAGCATCAATGCCAAGAGAAGTGTATATTTAATTTCCTCTTCTCATTTTAATGGAGTTTTAGGCAATGACTATGCAGGAGGAAGCCTTGGCTGCTGTCATTAGTAGTTGGAGATAAAGGCAAAGGAAGAATCAGAAACAGTAGAGCTGCACCTGTCAGCAATGAGAAAACTATTATTTGAGATGGCCCCTTTTTATTCCAACCACCATAATGGAACAGCAACTCTTGTATCGGAAGATGTAGTTATTAGCGTGGGCACTTTCAATCCTAAATAGTCTGTGGTCCAGCAGGAGTAGTTCCATGAATATCACGCATACGCTTTTAAACTTGTGCCAGCAAAATTTCATTGCTCCAAATGTTCACAGAAGTAAATTCAAGAGGTGAAAGCATAGTTGGAGTAAAATCACTGAAAAGTTCAAACATATTTATTGGAAATATATTGGGTGACTTATCTGTCTCTGCTGGCAGTACCTTGGGCTCATAATACTTATGGGGACCTACAATATAAGAAATAATTCCCCCCCAACCCTGCCAGTTTCATCTGCAGATTTGTAGTTATAAAATCTGTTCTAGTAAAGGAGAGATGACTTGCAAATACAGTCTTCCCTAACTCAGCACAGGCTTTATCTGCACATGTGGGTCTCACTGAAAGCTCTGCATAGTTCTAGTGTTCAACTGCCACCAGCTACAAAGAACTGAGCCTCCCATCATGCAGCTTTGTAGGCTGATAAAACATCGGCAGAGACAGCCTTTCAGTTCAGTAACCAAATAAATACTTTTAAGACAGACATTATTTCTGTATCTAACAACAATATATAACAGGAAAAAAAAGAAAAAATACATCATACCCCTTTGTCTCCACAGAATGTCAACTAATTAGGGTTTATTTTCTATTTAAACTCTTCATAAACTTTGTGCTTGGTCCAGAGGTTCCACAAAATAACTTTCAGATATAGGTCGGTCAAAGCAGTGATAAACTGGAGTCAGAGGTCAGCAGAATACATGAATGTTTTGTGAAAGAAAGAGATGGAAGGGGGAATGGATGTATTTTTGTGTCTAGATAATATATACTTACGCACGCACACACTTTTGTCATGATTTGGTCAGAGTTTAATAAAGTGCGTTACTCTACTGAAATAATTTATAAGTATCTGAACACAGACGCATTAAACTATTGCCAAATTTAGAGAAGGGAATATGTCTTTCTCTGAAACAGCTGAAGGAGGCACTGTGCTTTGGAAATGCTCATTTAACAAATTCTGTTATTGCCCTTCTGCTGCAGGAACTGAAGGTGTTAGCAGGGTAGTTGATGCTTCCTTCTTTTTCTCTCTAGTGCACAATAGTCTTGTAGTATTTGTGATTCATATCAAAATTTTTATTACTGTAGTATGATGGGAAGCAACTTGTGGTTTTTACTAGAAGAGGTGGTACATTTGTTTTCTGACTTTTTTGATTCATGTGCTGCTTGAAATCTGTGTTCTCTGTATAAGGTGAAAACTAATAATGAAATAGTCATTTTTTTATTTTACACTTTCCAGTATATAGATATTCCAGCAATTATCTATCATCATTCTAAACACACTTTTTGTGTAACCAGGCACTTTCTTATCATATCACTATGCCTTCAGTTTCAGTCCTTTTCCACATATGCAGATGCACGCAGAACAATCAGCAGGCTGGGTTAACCTGCAACAAAATCCCTGATATATTTTTTGATCCACATACTTTGTTTTGTCTCTGCTCCCAACCACTACATTGTTTGACTTCTTACATAGTCAAGAACATAATTCTCCCCGTGCTCATCTCATTGCACTGCAGTGAGAAAGCACAGTCTGTTATTAGCAGTCCTGATGCAGCAGATGAAGCATATAAAAGTGCTTTGAAAAAAACATTTAAAATTATTTCAAAGGCACATGACACTGTCACCTGCTTTCATGTGTTTTGTAAAAACAATTCAATAATCTCCCCCAAAATCATCTAAACTTGATTCATTCTGTTTTAGCAGCCATATAATTTCCACTAGCAATTGGAAACTCATCAGTCTGAAAAGCAAGTGTCTAAGCTTTTATTTTGAAATGTAATATGCCATAATATTTTGAAAAATGAGCAAGACACGCCTGATTGGTTAAAAAGTGTGCATTTATATAAAAATGTTCAGCAGGCTGAATGTTATGTGGGAAATGCCAGCATTCTAAACTTTGATGTAAAGCTAATGTCATGAGACATTTTAATATAGCAATGTATCATGGGATAATGTTTCATTAAAAGAGACATTTGGAAACATTAGACAAAGTACAGTTATGCAAAATGAAATATTTTACAAAGTAGTTTCAACTCTAATATTAATCTTTCAGTACTTTATGGCAAAATGGTAATCACAGGTGAAGACAAAGCTGCCTACCACAATCCATAGTTGATTCCTTTCTTATATTTGTATAGTGCACATTATATCAAGAAAACAATGGAAAGGGATTTTTGACTGCTGTGCTGTTTAATGTGCCCCATTTTGAAGTATTTACTTGAATTCCACAAAGAGGTATGGTACTCAACTACTGACACACGGCATCTTTTCTCTTTATGCTATTAAAGAGTTCTCTCTTCTTTTACATTTTCTGTGCTCTGGAAGAAAATATTGCTGTCACTTTCAGTGGCGTTTGCCTTTCATCTCACTGCTTTTCAATGGCTTTCAGGTCTCTAAGTGGTATCCAATTTATTTGTATTCTGAGGCCACTTCTGTGAAGCATACCTTTCTGTCAGCCGAATGCAAGCTTTAGATGTTTTGTATTTGGAAGCTATGGTATAAACAAATTGACAATATCAAGTGCAGCCTATCTTCTTGCAGGCAATTTCCACCCGTTTGCTGTAGCCCATTATTCCTCCAATTCATTCAGCAGAACCATTTACTTTCATCCGAGTAGGGTTGGGGTTGACTCTCAGTCCCCAGAGCTTGATTTAAAATCCCTTGGATTTGTGTGGAGGCCATATGCTAAACATGAAAGTAAGTCTCTGTATGCCAAAGATATTGAAGGGAATTATTCCTTTCACCATATTTCTTCATGTGTTTTCTTCCGATATTAAAGGTTTCTTCAGTGTTTAAAGTGGTTCTTCTGCTATATCTTGCCGCTGAGTTTGTAACTGCCCTACTAGGGTCTAAATTTGCCTTCAAGTTAGCTCTTAAGATGCTGCATTTGTACTAGCACAAAAGAGATAAGAATTTATTTTCCTACTCGCTTTTCCTTTTCCTACCTATCGCAGCCTTCTACTGCCTTTATAATTTACTCTTTATTGAAATAACAGCAGCCAGCAGCAATTTGTCATTTTTAACACTAATGTACACTTTTGTTCCACCTTCACCATTTTTGTGGGTGTGAACAGCTTTTTATGAGCGTGTATTCATATGTATATTACAACAGAGTAACATGCATGTTTGCAGAATCAAAATATTCTGGATAGATTCATCAAAAAGCTTAATCTGGGTCTTTTAAACACGTAGGTATGGGTATGTTTTAGAGATAACATATAAATTACAATTAAAGATAACAAGGCAGATGGGAGAAGCTCATCTTGCAGTCATTTATTTTCCTGTGGGGTGTTTTTCCAATATTTGAAGCTTTAGTGGCAGCCATAATAAAGAACAATGCTACTATTGCAAGAAAGTTGTATATTTTTAAACATTAACTTTTTTAAAAAATTAAAAAAATTAGTCAAATGGCCCTCCAGTCTAAAGTCTAGTGCTATTTATAATGCAAATCTGGAAACACACAACCTTTCTGCTTTCATATTAATTCACTGCCAAACATAATGGAATCTGGACCATTTGGTCAAGACTTTAAATTATAATTTAAAATAGATATATTTCAGATTTAGAAGAATAGCAAAACAAGAAAGAATCTATATGTTCTGTATAATATGGTTTATGTCAGACTTGTTTTAATAACTACAGTTTTATGTTAGTGGGATGTGACTAGGTCCCATATTTCTAATGTTTGCATGCATATTTATTCACCAGCTAAGTCATGATGTGAATCAATTTTATATAAAATTACTGTTTTACTAAATTATTCAAATTTGTTGGCATTGAAGACCCTGACACAGTACAAACAAGCTTTGCCTAATATCACCTCTGAATTGTAATAAAGGATTTCTGTTTTGAAGGGTTATTCTTGTTCATGTATCAATTATATTTGCTACATTTCCTTTTACAATATTTTCATTGGGGTTTTTTACAAAAACTGCTAGTCTTAGATATCTTCTCAAGAAAAAAAAAAACACACCTCTATTTTCTTCTCTGAAGATGTGCTTATACTTAATAACTTTTTAAGCAAAGCCATTCAGTGGACCTTAGAGAAAACTAATGATTTTTAGCCAGGGAAAATATAACTAGGTCTTAAAGTATATAAGGGGAAGGGGAGCCAAAAGAGAAATTATATAGTTGCCAGCATACCCAAAATACTTTTAGCCTACCTAACTCAATAACCAATAAAAAAGATAGCTGCCAGAACACTGCAGTCTTCAGTGATGCTGTATTTATCCTGAGAAGGCTTTCTGAGACAGCTGGGACTCCCAGCATCCCAGCCACCTTGTACTTCGGTTACCCCTATGTGTTCTGTAGTTGGACCTCTGAAGTATTCCAAGGCTGTGTATGTCTTACTGCATAAAGAACATCCTAGATTTCAGAAAAACGATATATGGAAGTGACTGCTCTTGAGAGATACAGTGACATGTTTTGACTGATACATTGTGATGCCAAGTGTCTGCGGAGCTCAGAGATTGCCCAGATTTTGTTCATAATTTAGTCTTCTCCAAAACTACGGAAGGAGAGAAAGTGTAATGAAATGGATCCCCGCACTGCAGTGCAATCTCAGACAGGCCTGGAAAGCATAAGGTTATGAAGGCAGGCAGTAAACAAACTGTTGGTAAAGTTTACAACTTTCTCCAAGGCACGCAGAAATCAGTTGAAATCTTTCAGTAGACACTGAGGATCTTTGTTTTGATACAAGTTAAAGTAAACAGAGGCGTTGACTGACAGAAAGGGAGGAAGGGAAGTGGAATAAAAAGCACCAATGGAATAAGAATGTTGCCAGGAACTTACAGGGAGTCAAACCAAGAAACGTCATCTTCATTAATAATCATATAAGAGATTTTCAGGCTATTTCTCTCCCTCAGCTTTCCTGACAATACCATAAGATGATAAATCCTGAGGATTTTTTTGACAAAATTAGTATAAAATGCATTCTTTTTTCCTATTTCTTAATGCCCTTTTTTTTTTTTTTTTTAATTGCACTCATGGTAATCCTTAGGAGCAAAATGATGTCAAGACAGCATGCCCTGCCTCCAGCAGGCACTCGAGCAGATTTATGATGGCAGCAAGCACCCAGTTTCCCTGATCACTTTTTATAGATTTACATGCTGATTTCATAAGAATGAACAATGAGCTATTTGTCAACTGGGAAAGCAGAGTTTTATGAGGAGATAAACTCTGAATTTTTAGGTTTTGCTTTAACGAAGTGTATGTGAAAAAACTGTTGCTTGTACATATGTAAAGTGAAGGACAGGCAGACTGAAAGGAAGCAGCAAAGGTCAGGAAAACTGGGAAGTTTAAAGAAGTTGGAAACTTGACTCACTTTAGGAAGTTGTAAATGCTTGGTAAGGAGTGGGATGATATTAGGATAGTTATTAATACAACTTTGGCTTACACTGCTGATGCTCATGTGAGTACAACAAGAACAGAAGATGCTGCTGTTAGGAACTGACTCCTGATTAGTGTCACGTCCAGTTGCCGTGAGGGGAAATGCACTTTAGACCAGAGCACTGGTCTTATATTTTCTCTTTACTCATTGCATAAATCTTACATGTTTTTGAAAAAAAAATAAATTAGTAGATGAACAAGTAAGAGCCAAATCTGCCTCAGTTGGAACATACTAAAAATGTCAATCACAAATAGTAATTGTTCCTTGAAAGGGAATTCATTTTATGTCTTTTTGTGCATTTTTACTGCATATGCAGTGTTTAATATATTATGACCAAGTGCTGAAGTACCTTGCTCACTTTTTTCCTTTTTCCTCAGCAGAGTTCTCACTGATTTCAACAACAGTAGTTTCTCAGAACTTGGCCTTAAGTCTAGACATAAACCTATTATTAGAACAGATTGCCTATAGTCTGTCTGGCTTTGAATGTACTCCCTCTGTTGTTCTGTCTTAGCCTCATCATAACTAAGAGGGTTTGGGGGTTTTATTTTGTTTTTGCATCCATATCTGACCACTATGTGTAATGGCTTTAAGCCCTCAACCTTTAGGAAAATTTTAATTGGGAGATTTTTCTTCTTATCTGTAATTTACACCCCAGAGTCTTATTAGGATGACTTTGTTGATTCTGCTTGTAAACAACATTCTTGTATCTGAGCTGAACTTGAGTCAGTTACATTTAACCTCCAACTCTGCAAATGTAGCACTGTGCTGCTATTGCCATAAATGAGACTGCCATTGAAAAAGTGTGAGTTTGGTTCAACTTAAAAGATCATTTTGCCACATTTAATGCAAAGGTTTTTTCAGATATAAATGGTTACCTTACTGGGAAAATATGTCTTACGACAGTCTCAAGGCTCCTTATTATTTTTTCTCATAGACACATTTAGGAGGACCCGTCATTGATCATAAAGGGATGCCATTGCAAGAAGCATCTTGCATATTAATATTCCATTTTGCAGGTATAAAACCAAGTTCTCTTTCAAAGCGTAAAGATTATGCTGTCCTCTGCATTGTCCAGCATCCAGATCTTGAATCTGAAGAAGGAATTTGAAGCTAGGAGAGATGATGGCCTCCACCCCACTCCCTTTCTGCAAATAAGAACTCTCTAGTCCCAGTAACTTTCTTGTTCCTTTGAAAGGAGCATTTGTCTTTAACTGGGAAAAGAAAGGCCATATTGATTTTCCGTTAGCCAGATGTCTACAAAGAGGAGACATCCATCCTAGGCCCTATGCTGGCATGTGTGAGGCATCAAGCAGAGCAGAGAAGAGTGGGCTTTGTCTCAGGTGCCTGACTAGTTGCATTGACTCAATGCCATTACTTCACAACTGAGCTTAACTGGTTTTATGGGACGTGACCTTGGGGAACTGAGCTTGAGTTCCATCTTGACAGATTAAGTTTTTCATACAGACATTGTCACGTTTGCCTTGTGTTAGCTTATAAATTTGACTAAAGTGAGTAGAAAGGTATGCTGTTGTACAGACAGGTAATTAGGACAAGTGAACCAAAACAGCAAGTCTGCTATTCCAACTCTGTCAGCATTGAAGTGAGTGAAAACAAGGGTTTATTCCTTTCTTGACCTAAGAATATTCTCCTCTAAAGACGAGATGGGCAAGATGAGAAGGGCACATTCAGCTAAGGAATGTGTCAGAAAAAAGATCCTCTGTCCTCCATCCTGTATCCTCTCCTGGCAAGCTGCAGTGACCTGTGTGTCGGCAGTGCCTGAAATAAAACTCAGGTAGCATGCTGATAGTTTTGTAAAGGCTGAGGAAAAGAGCTTTGTTTTCCTTATTCATTTCTGTGAAGTTCTGTTACATGACCCAACAGCAAATGCAATAATTTTCATTGCTTTTTCTGAAGAAGTCGCAGTTCCACTGGGCAGAAGTGAGCCTGCATAAGAAATGTAGCCATTGGTATGCAGAGCACGCTGCTGTGTTAGTGCCTTATTATAGCATCACAGTCGCTTAAAAATGTAAGTGTGATGCTGAATAGAATTCATATCTCACTGATATGCAGCAAAAGATAAATTTTCCCTTGCCTTGATGAGAACTTAAGAAAAAAAGCTTACTGGGAAGCAATAATCTATTGTAACATGTAAAGAGTTAAAAATTACAAGCTCACAATTAAATGCTCTCTGCATCTAAGGAGATGTTTACATGTATACACTATTGTCACATTTCTCCCCCAAAGACGATGTTTACTTGTTTTCTCTCTAATGCTGGGGTAGAATATAGCCAGGTGCTGCATAGATTACAAACTGCACCTGATCTGCTAAAATTCATATACCACATCAGTACTGTGCTGTGATTCCTATTGTAAGGTTGTGCCTGTAACCTCTTTTATGGAATTTCTTATGCTGTCCTGTGCAAAATGCCGGTTTAAAATAGTATTGTATACATCACGCTTTAGCTTATGCCATGTCCCTTTCTCGTGACAAGCAATTTATTCTGAGGTTGAGGTGACTTGTATTGTATCCTACTGACATGTTGTGGTATTATCACTTATTACTTAGTTTAGATTCAGGCAATCATCTGCAAAGATGGATAAAATAATAATAAGTAAAATAAAGTGGCAGTTAAGCTCTGACTCACAACTGAGTTTGGGGGAGGGGGGATTAAGTCACTGTAATGTAGGAATGCTTTTAGCTTTTGACTAACGCAAAAGATAACCAAGAAATTTTTTCTTTCCTTCTGGACACAAAAAAATTCTAGATACCAAAATAGTGAGATTGGTCTCAGAACTCCTACCATCTGTCATCAAAATCAAAAAACAACAATCCCAAAACACCTCTTATAGGTCAAGAAAACTGCCTACTTTGGCAGATAAAGTCTAAATAAGAGTACTGAGAAAGTGCTAAGATGCATATATGGCTGGAACATGAATGCTGTAGAACCTTGTTTTCAAGTAAGAGTATGACCTGGTGCTGTAATACTTTTTGCTGTTAGAGCACCTTCTAAGATTTCCAGTGAATTTTACAAATGCTATTTAAGTAAGAAAGAAATCACAGTCCTTTGGGAGAGTGTATGAATTTTGTTACATCTTTGATTATTAACAGAGAAATGGTCTCTTTGGTCCTTGGGGATGACCAGCAGATGCTTAGCCTCTCCCAGGATCTGACATAGTAACATTATTATAACTAACTGATAACACCTCTCTTTTTCATCTGAACTTCTATCAGTAGTGTCCTGCTTCGAGTGACACAGGACTAATTTCTCTTCTAATACTTGGGAAGACTGCACTTTTAGAAGACCCTAGTGTCTGAATTCATGAAAATATTTACTTTATAGCCAGCTATGGTATGTGGGTTTCAAGGTCTCAGTGTTTTCAAACTTGCCAGGTGCAGGGATGAGGAGTGAGACCTGAGCACTTGACCCAAGCTGGCCAGCAGGAGTATTTCATACCATGAATGTCACATTCAATATAAATTAGAAAGTTTGCTGCAAAGTTCTGTCTGTGTCTCCCTTGACAGCTGCCATCCTGAGAACTTCTTGCCCTGGTGCCAGACCCCTGATGCTTTCCCTTCCTCCCAAAACCGTAGCACTCACAGTGTCCAACATTTACTGTCCACTGTTGGGAGTGCACAACTTCCTACTGATATATTTGGCTGAGTATAATCTTTGTGTATTTTGTATTGGTATTGGGATCAATATTGATTCTTTAGTGCTAGTAATGTTAATTATCTGATCTTATTCTATTAAATCTGTTTATATTTCAACCCCCATGTTTCCTTGTTTTTCCTGATTCCCCTTCCCGGGTCGGGAGGGGTCATCAGGTGATAGAATGATTGTCTAAATGACAATAAATTATTATGAGTTTCTCAAACCATAACAAGTAGCTAACAGACTACTACTTCACATGTTCTAAGACGCAAAAGTGTCTCATTCACCCTCATTTTTTTTTCCATCCTAAGCCCATCTCCATGTGCCCCCAAATATTATATACTATAAGCATCCAAGAAGAACAGACTTCTGGGACAAGAGTCAGTAAAGGTCTGTTTCTTGAGCCTATACAGAGTTACAGGGTCTCTTCTGACCTCTTACAGGTCTTTTATAATGAGCTGATTTGCAGGTGGAGTCTCCAAGTAGTGTTTATAGAAGTGGAACAGCTGTCTAAAAGGAAGAATATTTTAGCAGCTGTGAAAACTTGCAGCACTCTGCTAAGCAGAGGTAACCTTAGGAAGCACAGTGTCCATATGCCCACTACTAAGAGTTCAATTAAACTCCTCTGATCCTTTAAATGTGTCATCTGAGAAATAAGAAAAAAAATATAAAAGCAGCCACATGATTTCTGCCTAAAGTGATTGGTTTCATCTTTCAGTGCTAGAAGCTTTTTTTGTTGTTCTGTATTCTTACATACACACTTATGTTTTAAGCTTTCATCTCCATCTGACATGGGACTCCTGCTGGCAATTGTTCAGTTAGTTTACCAGGGCTGTATGCTAAGAATAATGATAAATTCAGTAAGTATTATAGAAAAGGAAAAGCTTAATGATTTTGCATATCCCATAAATCTTTTTGTTTCACTGTAGAGTGACTTTTTTTAATAATAATTTGGAAATTAAAATCCTTCACAGGACTGTGAAAGCAGTAAACTTAATAAATTAATTTCAGTAGATACATGAAATATTGTCATCCACTTTTTAAAACTGGAAACTGGTAGTCCTTTTCAGGCTGCAGGTCTTGTACCAATAATTAATTCATGTAAGAAAAAGCAAATGTTTAAGAAAAGCCTTAACATTTTTCATCTGATTGATTTCTTATATCTGTAAAGACTTCCCATCAATGTTGCCATGTACCTGTTTCCTTCATACTTGTAAATACTGGTTCTAATAAATAAGTGGAAAAAGTAAGACATGTCAGGAGTGTGCACAACCATAAAAACAAGACAAGCAAATAGCATTTACAAATAGTTCAGACTTAGTTTGAGACACTTGCTGTGCAGTTGCAAATGGCTGTCTGTATGTTTCTTGTATGCTGCAAACACTCATAGCTCCTTTGCAAAAAAAGAAAAATGTTTAATGTGATGAGTAAAATCAAAAAACCAAACTGAACATGCATGTAACAATACAGCACGTGTGTATCATTATGTATAGATCATAGCTGATTCTAGCTTGGTGAGAAAGAGAAGAAAGCAAGCCAAATTCAACTGGAGTCAAGATACAAACATTTACTTCATGAATCCAGTAGGAATTGTTCTGATAAAACTGGAATGAATTTTGCCAAGTGCATGGTGGGAATGTCCGTTCAATTCAAAATAAATAATTTACAAGTTTTACCAATCACCTAATTTCTCCTTTTCACCTCTACATATCTGCAGTCTGGGAGATATTTTAGGGGAGTACTGAGATTTCCTATCCTCAGTGGGGCCCTTTTGTTTCTAGTCTCTACTTAACCATGATCATACAGTTTTTTTCATTCATAGATGATAGGTGAACAAACAGCTGCTACCTAATTTGACAACTTCTGGTACCTATGCACTGGTTTCCTATCAAACATTTTGACATATCAGTTGCCAGGGGTGGGTGGGGAGAGTACGTTTATTTCACAGCATTTGTATTGCCTTGAATTCATACATATCTTTAGTTTAAAAAGAAAGAAGGAAGGTTTACTCTCGGCTCTGTTGAGAGGCAAATTTGCTTTTGCCACACTGATGAACTGATATTCCAATTGAAGTAAATGAGCCACTGAAACACTGTAAGTCACCTGCCTCTCCTCTTTGCACTGGCAGTGTTCTCCTAGGGGTGTTATCATTCATTATCAGTTTTGTTTTGCTATTGTATCACTGTGTTATTTTCTGCAACTCATTTTAATCATATCAGGGTGGATCAATTTCTAAGATATACTCACGACTTCTCATGACTTCTAAAAGCAAATCTCAGAGAAGGAGAAAAGGTGCGTTTGATTTTTCATCATGAACAGCTGTTACATTTTTGACATTCAGAATTCTTCATAATCAAAGTAGTTCTAAAAATAAAGTTCTAACCAATCAAGAGTTTGATCTCAGATTGCCTAAAAGTAATCACTGGCATGTGTGTTGCCCACCTATTATCATGTATTTGAACATGATAGCCTAAGATTTCTTTCACATGCAGGTTTGATTCGTAGCTTGGACTTCTGGTTCTGCTACAAAATGTTACAAATGTTCCTCTCAGGCTAATTAATTTTATAAAGAATGAAGAGGCAAATTAATAATCTATTCTCAGTTTCTGTATAATACAAATAGGACTTCAATAACTGAATTCTCTTAGCATGTATTTCGAGGAAGACTTCACATTTTGGTGTTCAGACTTCCAGCGACAGAGATACATCACCATGTAGGGCAAGTCTCCATTATTCAAAGAGCTGTTCCAGCTAGTCTTATTACTTCAAAGATGTCCTTGGCAAACCAATTTTAAATTATTTGTAGTTTTGACATTCTTTTTCCTTTAAATTGGAAATGGATCTGCTGTTAAAATGACAAATTTTAGTACAGTTTTAAAACATGCTCTATCATTTTTACTGAACGGAAATACTTCATTTTTGTCCTGTGATACACATATGTACATTTCTTCATTTTTATTATTTCTATTATTTTCTTTCAGTTGTAGACCAGAGTTATTGCTAGAATTGTTTTTTTACTGATATATGTAAAAACCATGTCTTATACTCACTGATTCTGCTAGCTCTAGACTTCTATCCATGTCTTTTTGCTTTCTTTACTGCTTTTCCAAAATTTCTAGCTCTGATTTATAATGATTACCATCAGCTCTCATTCATATGTGATTTGATTCCAGTAGGAAAGCACTGATAGAAAGTAGTTTTACTCTTTTCCTTTTAAATTCTATTTTATTTTGCTTAAAGGTCAATCAATTCCCTATGTTTTTTACTACTAAACTCTACTGCTTGTGTATACACTGTATTAATACTCCCATTGCTTCAAGTACATTTATGACAGTGGATATCAACATCTGCTAGACCCCAGAGAGAATCTTTATAATATCCACAATTTCACAGGCTCATTTTCTCTCCAGGCTGGAGACTGTTCCTTACTGATGAACCTTTGTTATACATAATATCCAGTGTAGTGCTGAAATGAAGAATCATCTCGTCTTTGTGATTTTTCTACTGCTGTTTTTCTGAGCTGCTGCTTCATTATAAAGAGGAGGGTTAAGTCATTCAGTAGTTAGGGGTTTTATTTTAAGGTTTAATTTTCCTTCCATGTGATTTCCCAGTAATTAGAAATTATTAGTCCTGAAGATGTATATCTCAGCATCTAGATCCTGGATATGGTGACTGGTGACATCTTTCCTTCTAATAAACAGATTGCTTACAATGTCTTGCATCTACTCAAAAAGTCCAGTGCAATTTCTTCATCTTTTAAGTTGGTTTTGTCTTTCTTTTTGCTTTTTAATATAATTCTTAAAGTAACTTATACAATAGTCCATAATTTTTTTTCTGCTCCAGTGTTTATTTTGATATTTTACTCCATGGGCCAGCAAAGCCCTCGAAGACCTTTCTGATTATTTTATGGGATCTGTATAGACTTCGGATAAGGTTTTCTGAGACAAAACTGTAAAGAAGTTGATTTGGTAGAATTTTAGAAACTGTAATAAATACCCTGTTCTCTTAATTACAAAATTAGTAACGTAGGGAGTATATTAACACAAGGGATTCTCTAAATGTTAAAATTAAAAAATGATACTTCTGGAAATTCCTGAATTAGCTTTTCCACAGTTTTAGCAGAAAAATATAAGAACTAGAACTCCATTTATGCACTGAGATTCAACAAATGAAAAAAAATATCTAGTCATCTCCCTTTGTTGATCTGGTCCATTGTGTTCTGTAGGATCTGAGTAAGATTCCAGATAGTATCACTTACCATGCTTTTGATTTCAGTTCTGATAGATCTGTAATTTTGAGTGCCATCTGAAATGTATTTTCTTATGAGGATTGTTGGTATATTTGTCTTCAGACTGGAACATCAACATTTGCAAGTTTTATGGTCTGAAGTAAAATGGAATCAAATTTCTTCAAGGACAATGTTAAGACACAAAAGAAAAGAATATGACCCTGTAACCCAGAGTTTTGAAAACAAATAATGTGAGGAAAATTCTCAGAAAACAAGGAACTTTTTGATTGAAATTGTAATGAGTCGGATTCTCTAAAGGCGATTAGACTTCACATATTTGAAAGTGAAACGATATTCTGTTGTTAAATACAGGACAGGGTTAAAGTAAGAACATATACAATAACTCTCCTAACATATTTCTTAAGGAATACTGTGAAATACAGTGATATTCAGATTGTTAGCAACCCAGGTGTGTACATCTGTTGTAATTTCCAGGTGACATGAATGTATACCTGAGACTGAACATGCAAAGTTGAAACAGCCTATAGGCAACTGTACAGTTGGTTCTCAGAAATGTTACTTTTTTTAATCTACATACATATATATGTATGTATTTATTATAAGTAGTCATGACCTGCATGAAGAATTAAAAACACATTTTCAGTGTTTTATTCCTTACAATAAAAGCCTTGTCCTATAAACCTTTCCTCCTAAGGAACAGTTCTTAACACAAGTACTGCCTTTTTAATTAGTAGGGAATTAAGGGTTTAAACTGAGCTCAAATTTATTTCTCAGTTGTATTTCAGGAAGTTACAGTGCTTGTAATCACAAGACATAGATTATTTGGACAACTCAGTAAAGCACCAGGCACACAGTAATATACATATATATGGCTTTATAGTAATACTAACAATACTTTTTCACCGCTAGCCAATGAATTGCAGGATCCCGAAGTGCTCTACTGATTAGCGATGGTGTTCCATTTTCAGAAATGGGGAAAATGAAGTACAGATAGGGGCAGTAACTTCCAAGATCCAACAGCAGGCAAGTGGCAGGAATGATAATAAAATGCTTCTAGAAATATGCACTGGTTCATAGCTTTCAAAAGCTAACAGGCCTACCAAATCCAGGTGACTGTCTTGAACAAAACCTCACTGTTATTCAGGCCCAGGGATCAGGCAGAAAATCTGCAGCACAGTAATGTAACTGCAAATACAGCTTTTCCGTTAGAGGGTGAAAATGTGGAATCGACTTTGATTCCATTCCAAAGGATCTTGTTTGCACAGGCCAGTACTTACAGGATTATAACTCTTACCAACTTTAATGTTATTGTGCCCTAGTAAAATGGAGTTATGGCAACATCAAAACTGGAACTTGCAAGCTGGCAGAGAGTGCAGGGCTGGCTTTGTTTTTTACATAGTTGTTATAACAGTTTGTCATTTTAAAGAGTCAAATGAAGTAAGACATAATTAAATTTAATTTCATTGCCCTTTCAGATCATAAGGACACATGTGCATAAAATAAAGCTATCAATTATGAGAGGTATTGTTGTAAGTGGCTTTAGAAAAAAAGATATAATTTTAATTCATTTATTTTTTTGAAAACCTCAGCATCTTTGGAGAGAAACAGCAGGCTGTATGAGCATATAGAAGAACATGTCTTTTCATTTCAAACAACTGGCTGCTCCAAGTAGACCAGACGCATGTTAATGGTGTGGTAATTTTAGTATTTTCAATTTCAGAGCAGTCTGAAAAGCAGAGGAAGTGTACCTTAAACCTCTCTTTATCCATTTCTTTCTTTTTATGCAGTACATGACACTTTCAGAGGTGTATCAGTGTATGTGACAAGTAGCACTGCACCCACAATGTCCAGTGAATTCTGGCAGCATATTCAATAAGGGAATATTTCTGAACTGCAGCTTCATTTGCTTAGTTACAGTCAACTGACCAGTCATTTGACCTCTGAACCCTGAGCTATGATTTCTGTCAGGTTCCCGGTCTTTGTAGATTAGGAAAAAAATAACTTACCTGAAATGTGCTTGACTGATTTTAATGCTGTACTGATGACGTAAAGGAGAAATGCTCTTCTGCTTTTATTGAGCATATTTAATGGGTACCTTATTCTAAATTTTATAACACGTTAGTGCAGAGTTGTTCATGGTGTAGAACATCCTATGCTTATGTAAGCATAGAATTCATGTTAGAGTCAATTTATTTTTTTTCTGATGGCTCATCCATGGTCCATTAAAACTGTTCCAAAGATAAAAATGGCATGACATCTGCTAAAAATAACTGCACGTTCCACAGCCTTGATATCAAACATGCAAGATGGAACCTGAGTCTCAAAGGGGAAAGGAATATCTCTCTGGTTTCATGGACATATGCTTGAGTCAGCAGCTAATGTATCAAAAGATTCCCTGATGTCTAACCTAAAATGTTGCTTTTACTGATTATGTCAGAGTTTTGACCTGGTGACAAGAAAGCAAGGTTTCAAGTCTCAAACAAACTGACATTTACCCTTGGGAAGGAGGAAAAATGACCCATGAAGTTTCCATCTGCTGATAGAATAAACATCTGTAGTACTCATGACTGGCATGAGTTCAGTAGCAGTGGAGCTTGCAATGAGTGATCTCTGGCCCCTAAGTTACTATCACCATTGAATAGTAATGGCTTCAAATGGAAATTACCTTAGAGACTCCTCAAAAGACTGGATTCTGTCTATCAGAGATACCACAAAAAGTAGGGCTCCAAGAATGCATGAAGTTTAAAGACTTACGTGAACATGAAAAAGACTTAGGTGAACATGAAAAATTAATTAGTCACAGAAATACACACTGAACGCCCAATGGTAACCAAACCATGAGGGCTATTTGGCAGATAAATATGTTCAATGGCTCTGTGTTTATGTGGGCACAGGTGTCTCTTACTGGAAATCACAGATTCTGTACCCATTCATGTTTTATGAATATATTTTTCTATCTCTAGTATAATGATTCTTTTCATGTATTAAAGAATTATAAAATAAATTTCCATCAAATATCTTAGCTCTTCAGTGTCCAAGGATAAGTTTTATTATACTGTAAATAGTAGACACATAGCTTCACTGTCCTAAAACCACAGATTTTTCCAGGACAGCTTGGAAGATAAGCCACTTAACACTCCAAAAGGAGGAGGCACAAGTTCAAAGAGGAGGAAAGCTCTTGTGATTTAAAAGGAAAGCAATTCGGGTTAATAAGTTGTCTACCTCAGAAATTGCTGAAGTGTTTTGTTTAGCAAAACTGCTTATTGTGTTAATAAAAGAAACTATAGGCCTGATTCTTGAGCCACAGTATTTTACACTACCTACCCACTGATATTATGTCTAGAAAAAATCAGGAGACTTAGGCTTAACAGTGACTAATATTATGAAAATGTCAAATCATTTGAAAGCAGAGCGCTATATCCTTTTCTGGTCTAAATGCAAAAAAGCAAAGAAGTCAATGGCAATAAACTCAGCCAGACAACTCCAGACTTGTGTTCATTCGTTAATTTCCACTGTCACTGCTGTATATACAGCTTACTATGCTAACTGCAACATACACTTCTAGAAGTACAATTTGCCAGAAACACGAATAAAACAGTATTTAAATAAGTCTAGTATACTGATCTATAAAATATTTAAATGCAAAAATTCATAATTGACATGGTGTCAGTTCCTAGTCTTAAAAAATGTCATTAAGTTAGTTACCAATGTCTATCCCTTAAATGATATGTAATTGTTTTCAGTTACTTTATTTGAGCACTGAAGTAATTTAAAAAAAAAAAAAAACAACTTGAAGTTGGGAAATGAAAATGGGAAACTAGCAACTTGGAAAAATTGTAAATCAAAAAATTGAGAACTACTTAGCTTTCCATCAAAAATTTTTGATCCAGTTATTCAAGTGTAAAGACTAATAAAAATATCAAGTATGTAATTATTTACCAGGTATGCTTTTATTTTATGATTATTGTAAATGAAAAAGATGGAGACTGTCAAAATAATCACATTTCTATATTAATTTCCTTCCTGTTTTTAATCTTTAAATGAATGTTCATGATTTCACATGTTAATCTGTTAGAACCTATTTGTTATTACTCTACTGACAGGATTATAAACCCAAAAGTTCCCTGTCCAAAGGCTAATAGCACTGAACATGCTTAGCGATGTAATAACTGAAAAAGAGTTTTGTCTAGAATTCCTAATCTATTCATTTGGAAGTAGGTCTTTATTTTCCCTTGGTGGTATCTAATTTAGGAGATTCAATTTTAGAAAACTAGTAAATTTGTTGTGAAATTATTTTTTAGTAAAGCTAACATCTGAGTGATATCTGAAATATTTCTAAAGCTTCTTTGTAGCACTTAAAAGGTTACTAAATTCCAATTTCTCCAGTTTCTCAACCCAATTTATGGCCATAGATTGCTCTTGCAATCAGTGAAGGTGCAAACCAGTTCATACTTGTTTGTGTCTGTCAAGAACACAGACTAGTCTCCACTGTTACTCTTTCACGTGAGCATGAATGACACCACAAGCCAGAAACTGGGCAGAATGAAGGAAGACTATAAAGCCCTAGGGGTGCAAGCGAAAAAAAATGGTGGTCAAGTTATCTTTTCCTCCATTTTACCAGTTAGAGGAAAGGGAGCAGACAGAAATGGGCAGATAATGCATATCAACTCCTGGCTACGTGGCTGATGCCATTGTGAGGGTTTTCCCTTTTATGAGAATGGGACCTTCTTTGATGAATATAAGCTGTTAGAGAGGGATGGAATCCACCTGCCTAGAAAAGGCAAGTGAGGCTTTGGCAGCAGGCTGGCCAGCTTGGTGAGACAGACTTTAAACTGAAGGATTCGGGGGGTAAGGTCCAAAATGGCAATGCTCACGCCATCGGTTCCAATTGGGGAATAAGCCAGGCCAACCAGAGCAGTGACAAATGTTCCTTAGCTGACTCCTAAGACGAGAACGAGAAGGCCAGCCACCTCAAGGATGTGTATGACTATAGTGCGTCCTCTTGCACCCCTCCAGGGAAACCTGCATGCTCAATTACCTCTCTGAAATGCCTGTACACCAACACACGCAGCATGGGAAATAAGCAGGAAGAACTAGAGCTCTGTGTGTGGTCACAGGGCCATGATCTCATTGCAATTACAGACACATGGTGGGATAGCTTGCATGACTGGAATGCTGTCATGGATGGCTATGTACTTTTTAGGGAAGACAGGCCAGCAGGGAGAGGTGGTAGAGTTGCTCTCTACACAAGAGAACAGGTGGAATGTATCAAGCCCTGCCTTGGGGTGGATGAAGAATGTGTTGAGAGCTTATGGGTAAGAATTAAGGGGCAGGCTAATATGCGGGACACTGTTGTGGGTGTTCACTACAGACCACCGGATCAGGAAGAGGAAGTCAATGAGGCTTTCTACAGACCGCTGGAAATAGCCTCACGATCACAGGCCCTAGTTCTCCCAGGGGACTTCAACCACCCTGGTATTTGCTGGAAAGGCAACACAGCCAGGCATGAACAGTCCAGGAGATTTCTGCAGAGCATTGATGATAACTTTTTGACACAGGTGGTGGAGGACCCAATGAGGAGAGGGACGCTGCTGGACCTTGTGCTGACAAAGAAGGACTGGTTGGGGATGTGAAGGTTGGGGGTAGCCTTAGCTGCAGTGACCGTGAGATGGTGGAGTTCAGGATCCTGCATGGAAGAAGCAAGACAAAAAGTGGAATTACAACCCTGGTCTTCAGGAGAGCTGAATTTGGCCTCTTCAAAGACCTGCTTGGAGGAATCCCATGGGTTAAGGCTCTAGAAGGTAGGGGGGTCCAAGAGAGTTGGTTAATATTCAAGCACTGTGGAGACATTCCTAAATGAAAAAGGGCATGGCTTGGTTCCGTTGAGCAACCCAGGGTTTGAACTAAGCACCCAGAATGAGGGAGAAAAGATCTAAGTAAACAAGAAAGGTGACATCACCAAACCCAGGAGAAGAGTTAAACAGAGGCGCGTGAACAGAGGGTCTTAGCCAATCGGGTTGAGGGGCGTTGTGCGTGAACAAGGGAGCTGGACCAATCATAGCACTGTTGACTATGCATGCTTTTGCTGCGAGCCTATATATACTCTGCTAAAATACTCAATAAACGAGAACGATCATACTCACATTGAGACTGCGTCGTTACTCCGGGTCCGATCCCACTCTGACAAAGCACCACTTCCTCCAAGCTCAAGATCAGTGCATTCCTGTGAGTAAGAAATCAAGCAAAGGAGACAGAAGACCTGCATGGATGTAGGGATGTGGAATATAGGAGTGTTGTCAGAATATATAGGGATGAAACAAGAAAGGCTAACGCCCACTTGGAATTAAATCTGGCAAGGGATGTCAAGAAGAAGGGCTTCTTCAAGTTCATTAGTAGCAAATGGAAGACTAGGGAAAATGTGGGCCCACTGCTGAATGAGGTGAGTGCCCTGATGATGGAGGATGCAGAGAAGACGGAGTTACTGAATGCCATCTTTGCTTCAGTCTTTACTGCTAAGGCCAGCCTTCAGGAATCCCAGACCCTGGAGGTAAGAGAGAAAGTCTGGAAAAAGGAAGACTTTCCCTCTGTCAAGGACGATCAGGTTAGAGATCATTTAGGCAAACTCAACACCCACAAATCCATGGGTCCTGATGGTCCTGATGCACCCACGATTGCTGAGGGAGCTGGCGGATGTTATCTTTGAAAGGTCATGGAGAACAGAAGAGGTGTCTGAGGACTGGAGGAAAGCCAATGTCACTCCAGTCTTAAAAAAGGGCTCACTTCCATCAGCCTCACTTCCATCCCTGGAAAGGTGATGGAACAGCTCATTCTGGATGTCATCTCTAAGTATGCAGAGGAAAAGAAGGTTATTGGAAGTGGTCAACATGGTTTCACCAAGGGGAAATAGTGCTTGACCAATCTGATAGCCTTCTATAATGTCATGACTGACTGGGTAGATGAGGGGAGAGCAGTGGACATTGTTTACCTTGACTTCAGCAAGGCTTTTTCCACTGTATCCCATAACATCATCATAGGTAGGCTTAGGAAGCGTGGGTTAGATGAGTGGACAGTGAGGTGGATTGAGAACTGGCTGAATGGCAGAGCTCAGAGGGTTGTGATCAGCAGCACAGAGTCCAGTTGGAGGCCTGTAACTAGCGGTGTTCCCCAGGGGTTCAGTACTGGGTCCAGTCTTATTCAACATATGCATCAATGACCTGGATGAGGGGACAGAGCGTACCCTCAGCAAGTTTGCTGATGACACAAAACTGGGAGGAGTGGCTGACACACCAGAAGGCTGTGCCACCATACAGCAAGACCTGGACAGGCTGGAGAGTTGGGCAGAGAGGAACCTAATGAAGTTTAACAAGGGCAAGCGTAGGGTCCTGCACCTAGGGAGGAATAACCCCATACACCTGTACAGGTTAGGAGCTGACCTGCTGGAAAGCAGCTCTGCAGAGAGAGACCTGGGAGTCCTGGTGGACAACAAGTTGACCATGAGCCAGCAATGTGCCCTTGTGGCCAAGAAGGCCAACGCTATCCTGGGGTGCATTAAAAAGAATGTGGCCAGCAGGTCGAGGGAGGTTATCCTCCCCCTCTACTCTGCCCCGGTGAGGCCACATCTGGGGTACTGTGTCCAGTTCTGGGCTCCCCAGTTCAAGGCAAGAAACTCCTGCAGAAAGCCCAACGGAGGGCTATGAAGATGATCAATGGAATGGGGCATCTCTCTTATAAGGAAAGGCTGAGACACCTGCGTCTGTTTAGCCTGGAGAAGAGTAGACTGATAGGGGATCTCATTAATGCTTATAAATATCTAAAGAGTGTGTGTCAAGAGGATGGGGCCAAGCTCTTTTCAGTGGTGCTGAGTGACAGGACAAGAGGCAATGGGCACAAACTGGAACATGGGAAATTCTGTCTGAACATAAGGAAAAAACTTCTTTAGTTTGAGAGTGGCAGAGTGCTGGGACCACCTGCCCAGAGAGGTTGTGGAGTCTCCTTCTCTGGAGATATTCAAAACCTGCCTGGATGTGTTCCTGTCCAACCTGCTCTAGGTGAACCTGCTTTGGCAGATGGGTTGGACTAGATGATCTTTGAAAGTTCCTGCCAACACCTACCATTCTCTGATTCTGTGATACCCCATCAGGATCCCATGATGCACCCTGACCCAAAGACATGGCAGATTCCTATAGTTTTCATGGTGCTATAAGAAATCTATATAATGTACTGAGGGAGCTCACAGATGTGCTCACCAACCCGCTTTCCATCATTTATCAGCAGTCCTGGCTAACCAGGGAGGTCCCAGTTGACTGGAGATTAGCAAACGTGACTCCCATCCACTAGAAGGGCCAGAAACTACAGGCCTGTCATTCTGACTTAGGTGCCTGGGAAGGTTGTGGAAGAGTTCATCCTGAGTGCCCTTACGTGGTACCCACAGGACAACCAGCTGATCAGGCCAGTCAGCATGGGTTCATGGAAGGCAGGTCCTCCTTGACAAACCTGATCTCTTTCTATGATAAGATGACCCAATTAGTGAATGAGAGAAAAGCTGTGGATGTTGTTTACCTGGACTTTAGTAAAGCCTTTGACACTGTTGCCCATAGCATTCTCCCAGAGAAACTGGCTGCTCATGGCTTGGATGGGTGTACTGGATAAAAAACTGGCTGAAAGGCCGAGTTCAAAGAGTTGTAGTGAATGGAGTTAAGTACAGTTGGCAGCCAGTCACAAGTGGTGTTCCCCAGGGCTTGGTGTTTTTTAATATCTTTACCAATGACTTGGATGTGGGGACTGAGTGCACCCTCAGTAAGTTTGCAGACAACACCAAGTTAGGTGGGAGTGTCGACCTGCTTGAGGGTAGGAAGGCTCTACAGAAGGATCTGGACAGGCTGGACTGATAGGCCAAGGCCAATGGTATGAGATTCAACAAGGCCAAGTGCCAGGTCCTGCACTTGGGTCACAACCCCATGCAGCGCTACAGGCTTGGGGAAGAGTGGCTGGAAAGCTGCCCAACAGAAAAGGACATGGGAGAATTGGTCAACTGCTGGCTGAATATGATCCACAGTGTGCCAGGTGGCCAAGGCGGCCAACAGCACCCTGGCCTATATCAGGAATAGTATGGTGAGCAGGACTAGGGACATGATTGTCATGCTGTACTCAGCACTGGTGAGGCCACACATAGGATACTGTGTTCAGTTTTGGGTCCCTCACTACAAGAAAGACATTGAGGTGCTGGAGTGTGTCCAGAGAAGTGCAACAAAGCTGGTGAGGGGTCTACAGCACAAGTCTTGTGAGGAGCAGCTGAGGGAACTGGGGTTGTTTAGCTTGGAGAAAAGGAGGCTGAGGGGAGACCTTACTGCTCTCTACAACTACCTGAAAGGAGGTTGTAGCAAGGTGTGTGTTGGTCTCTCTCCCAAGTAATAAGTGATAGGACAAGAGGAAATGGTCTCAAGTTGCACCAGGGGAGATTTAGATTGGATATTAGGAAAAATTTCTTCACCAAAAGGGTTATCAAACATTGGAACAGGCTGTCCAGGGAAGTGGTTGAATCACCATCCCTGGAGGTATTTAAAAGACAGGTAGACATGGTGTTTAGGGACATGGCTTAGTGGTGGTTTTGGCAGTGTTAGGTTAATGGTTGGACTCAATGATCTTAAAGGTCCATTGCAACCTAGATGATGCTATGATTCTATGAATAATTAATTAGTAGTTGAGTATCTACAGAATTTTATCTGTATCAAAAACATTTCATTTTTGGTTTTTATGATGACACTGGATAGGCCTTTAAACCTTCAAAATTCTTCTTTTTCTATGTAAATCAAGCTATCCAATAGCTCATGTGGGAAACAGGGAATACAGGCTTTCACGTAGCTGCTCTTTTGCCATCAGAGTCGAATGGTTGTCTTAAACACTGCTGCTATTTTCCTGGTGACAATTTTTTTATCATCATTACACTATGCTAGAACCCAAGGGAGAAAAACCATACTCATCACCTTCCATAGAAAGCTCATTTACATAATCAACTCAATGATCTAAACAACAAGTTGAATGCACATTTAAATCAATTGCATAGACAATCCCAGCTGTTTCAAGTCAAACTGTTCTACACAATTGTAAATAGAAATGATGGCATGGATTCTCTTCTGTGCCTACATCTCTTGTGTTTTATTTTGCAAGCTCTGTATCACATAGGGAATACTATATGAACAGTTTGATATGTTTACTTAGTAAATGCATAGCTGTTCTATATAATATTGCATATGCTGATATAAAACCCTAGCAGTATAACATCTTCTGTCAAAGATTGTTAAAATAGTTTATTAAACGGAACTTTTGATTATACCTTTAGTAGTAGAAAATACCGTAGTTCAGGTAACAGAATAGTTTTGATTAGTGACCATGTAGTTCACTGCAGAATCTGGGCTACAAAACACTCTTTCCATCAACCCACAGCTATTCCTTTGTATCTTTTCTGAGTAAGCTGTAACCTCTTTGTGTACAGGTCTTTGCTGTTATCGCAGTTTTACAATTTGAGTACCAGGGGTCTTGTTCCACCAAATGCGTAAAATAAGCATGATTAATGATAATGTCACAATTTTCACCAAGTAGATTTTTCACAATAGCTAAAATTGATTTGATCTGCTTTCTTAAAGAAAATTGGGATTAATTTGGAGTCATTCTGCCTTTTTTTTTTTTTTTGGTGGACAAAGGATTGTTTGAGGCTTATTTAATTTGGTACAGTTGGTTTTGGCTTTTTGAACTGAAGGGGAAAGTTCCTTCAGCCATTTTAGAGTTAGAACATTTTAAAAAAACCAAAATATATTAATCACACCTCTTTTTAGAAAAGTTCTGAGGCACGTGTGTTTTGGCAGAGAAATAACTTGGCAACTAAGAGTTCAAAAGGAAGAATATAAGGAAGGAAGCCTTTGTATGGCTTCCATGCTTTACAAAGTGCAAAGGAATTGGACAGAAAATAAAGTTATGCCCATAGAAATTGCATGGAGATTGGGACTGAGTGGACACAGGTAAGATTGATTAGGTTCAGCATTTCTTCTGTTTAGAACAGAGGCAAGACACAAATGTATGCTCAGTTAGAAAGTATGATATTAAAATGCACAAGGCATAACTTTATAATGCACCTTGAATATGGGTTATGATGTTGCTGTCCTTCACAAGCAGATACCAGACTTCACTCTTGAGTTGGGAAGCGGCAGATAAATTATTCACAACAAAGTATTTCCTGCAGTCCTATGCCTGGTCATCAAGTCAGTGGCCAGCAAATTTTAAGGACACTTCTACCTCAGGGAATATTGGACATTCAGTCCATGATCTTCTTACCCCAACTTTATAAAAACAGCTGTGTACATCTTTCTCTTCTGTTTTGTTCTGTGACCCAATGAAGGCAGTGGTCATTTGCTTATTTGGTGCGGGATTAAGGGGGATATCTAAATATTAGATTACTTACCACTGCCACTCTCCAATGGGCTATGAAATACATGTATTTGGTCAAGTATGAAATATATGTTTTCCTGCAAAGTTGTGAGGTGAATACATTCCCCTACCTATGAGTTAGAATTTTACAAAATGTGTACTTTTAGTATGTACTTACAATGTAGCATATTGTTAGTCCCTAGCAATTGCTGAAACCATGAAACTAAAAACTAGAGAAAAGAGGCATGTGATTTTCTGATGTGGACTGTGCTTCCCTTTAAAATCAAGATAATCTTTCTTTTTTCTTAAAAAGCCATTCCTTCTGTAAAATTGTGAATTTTGTACTATCCTTCTTACCATCTGTGTCTTGGTTCATTGAGGTATTAAAGTGTGGTGACGGATGAATGCGTATGACCATCTTAGTATTAAAGGATTTGCCTCCTAAGTGCCTTCTGTGATAAAGAAAGGTTTTCCAGTTACTGTTCTTTGTGATCTTAGCAAATAAGAACCAGCAAAGGAAGGGTTTTGAATCATCAACTGACTTGTTAAAAATCTTTATTAATAGAGTTTGTGCAAGAAGCACTTGCTTTCTGTACTTCAGGATATATTTGCCATGCTAATTTTTTACCTCTAAAAATTCATTTGGTATGAAAATTAATAAGAAACAAAATATGAATGGAATTTTTAGTAAGAGCATCTTAGAGAGCAAAACTTCACTTTAATTCCAGACTCTGAGTGTATTGTGTAAAGGAACCAATAGAAAAATAATTTTAACAGAGTTCTAACATCATTGTTTGTTCAGCTTGTGGAAGTTGGGTGTTACTTATATCAAAGCAAGTAGTTTTTACACATGATGTAATGTGCATATGTGTTCAACTTTTAGTTGACTTCTAGCACATCATATTTTCAGGTGTATTTAAACATCTATATTTAGGGATTACTGAAAACATACAGCTTGATGAAAGTGTGACGTCAAATAAAATTTCAAATAGCAATGCAGTGAACAAATTTGCAGCTTAGAAAGTTTTCTACAATCCTGTTGCTTTTTATTTTTTGGTAGAATTCAAAGCTGAAATGTGGGAAATCCATGTGAAAACTATATAGAATCTACTTTAGGATTGTGTCTTTTTCTTGACTCTTCGGATTTTAATAGACAGCAATAAAGGCTTTGTCCTTACAAGTGTCTTGCAAACAAATACTACTGTGGAAATACTTGCAATTTGATTAATCTGCAGGCATAGCCCTAGTTTGAGCTTCTTGGTTGACTTTGAACACCACTAAGATTGTAGCTGTTGTGAGCAGGTCGATACAGAACCCAGAATGCAACCTTTGACTTCTTGAGGCCTCAAAATTTGGTGAGGCCATAGTGCCTCATACAACTTTTGCAGAAGTGCCAGCAAACCCTATCACACACTCCTGACCCTCCACTGCCCTTTCCCAAAGCTGTTCACATTGCTGAGCAGGAAATGAAAGCAGAACTCTAGTTTGGTTAAAGGAAGGTTGGAAGGGTAAGGGCCTTATTCTTCAGCCACATTAATTTCCAGTTTGATTCATTCCTTCACTGACAGCAAAATAGAGGGGTTAAGTAAGTAGGCCGGTTTGAGCAGCACTGCTATTGAATATGAAGGCGTAGTCTACCACTGCAGAGTCACCTCTAACTCAGGACAGGAAAATAACAGGAACTGTCCCTGCCATAGCTGCAGTTAGTGTAGGTAACATCCAAAGATAACGTACCACATCACAAGATAGTGCAGATGGAAGACACCTCAACAAATGACACTTCAATCGCAGCTCTTGTCTCCAAAGAGAAAAGAGCTATCCTAAAAGATTTCATATGATGCATCTCTGGAGAACACACCTCAATCCTGCAGAGGACCCTGCTTGCTGTTAGTAATGCAGGAAAATATGAAAGGGAAAATACATTGCAGTTGCGTGTTTTCCTAGTTCAGTACTGTTCCCTGGCAACTGTGTTGTCCTCCAGCCACAGCCCCCTCTAGTAACTTTCCAAATACCGTGGCCACTAGGGTAATAAGTTAATGACCAGGCTTCCTCTGTGTCTTGACTGAGATACATTCATTAATTTAACAGTACACTCTCCCAGTCATATAGTTGTATATTTTGCTAACTGAGTTGCACAGTTTAATAATTGACATATTTCTTATGATTCTTCATTGTGTGTACTATTAGTGAAGATGAATACACTCCTGATTTAGTTTAATTTGTCACAGATCCGGGCACCTGTTTCTCTAGCTGAGCTCCTCCATATCTCAGCTGTGGATTTTTTGAAGTACTTTGGCAACTGAGCTACATCTTCACTAGTTGAACAGCATACTTCAGCTGCAAAGTTATTTACAAACTTTACTGATCAAGCTGCATATTCTTGGGCTGAATTTGCTACAGACAGCACTTTGCAGATGGAACTGAATTCTTTACTAATCATGGGAGATGAATTAATTTATTTGATTAGCAGTAATTTGCATTATTTGCCGATTATGTTCTTCAATTCCCACCCTGAAGAGCTGCGTTGTGTTGCTAGTGCTGGTTAATCACTTACTACACTCTAATTCAGAGAGGAAGGCATTTTGGTTGTAGATAAAGACATCCTTCTGTCTTCAAATACTTCCTAAAAAACACACCTTCCACATCACATAGGGGAAGATAATATGTTTAAAAAAAAAAAAAAAAAAAGAAAAGTACATGTGAAAGCACATTTTCCTGTGAAGGCAGCCTTTTTTAGTTCCTTGTGCTACCTTCTGCTTTATTTTCTCATTATTTATTATGGTTATGCAACTTCTATTACTATGGCCATTACTACGGCAATGCCATTCTTTTCATAACAGTGCCGAGAAGGGTTTTATGGATGTATGGGCGCAGTCATTGAGGTTAGGTTCACCACTGGACTAGGTTGCAGTGTAAACTCACACTAAGCTGCAGTCAGATGCACATGGCAGAGAAAGTGTAGTGGTTTACTTGCCGGCAGTGAGTTAGGAGGGTACCCCAGTGTACTCTATGCAACTCACTGGACCAAGCTGCCGTTTTTGTCTTCTTCGGTGTGTATTAAAGTATATCATGGTGCAATTCCTCTGTAAATAAGCAAAATTCATGCAGGAGACAGTGTACAACCTTGTCTTCATAAAAATCTACCTCTACTCTCTGCTGTCAATCTCTCTGCTACACAGTTTTTACAAATATTTTTTGCAAAACATCTTTGAAATACCTGAGGGTCTCTGTTTTAGGCAATTATGTCTTTCCCCCACCTTACGCAAAGAAAATATTCTTTACCTATCTATGTAACATTTAGAGTAAGAAATTTTTCTGTGTTGAGTGTTGTCACCAACTTAAGTGGTTCCCACCCATCATTCATAGAACTTAAAACTTATCAGGAGAGTTTGCATGCAGTTGCTGGCTGAGAGAGCTGACACGGAGGCATACTTACCAGCTGGAGCTGTTCCCTATTATTTCATTAAAAAAAGGAAAAATTAGCTCCCTGATAAATAACTAGAAGAGTTAAATCAGTCCTGGCCCCTAAGCTGCATCCAGGTAGGGAAATGAATTTTGCATATTTGGCTTGTCCAGAATACAGTATAAAAGGACTGAGATTAAAGACTGTGAATGAGAAAAATATGCCTTTTGCTTAATAAAGGAAATAAAATACAAGTGGATCCTGAATTACAAGGGATGCAACCTAGTCAAATGCGTAAAGATTCAGTGATTAATTTTTTCAGTAGACAAAAATTTATTGGAAATACTCTCCTTTTTTACATTTCCATTTGGGACAGCTTATTTCTTTGAGTTTAGGTTTGGTTCCAAACTTGAGTTCTTATGCAGCACTGATCAGAGATTGCTGGAAAACTAGGGTTTAATTTCTCAAAAAACAGAGGTTTCAAAAAACATGGTCTGCATCAGAAATAAAATGAGAGCTTTCCAAAATGTTCACCAAAAATACATATGAGAAATGCAATGCAGGACAAAAAAAAGTCCTAACTGTATGTCTAAAGTTACAACTGTTTTCCCATGTGTATCGCTTTAGATTTTTGTACATTAAATCTTCTGTGCCCTTTCATGGCTTTATCCTTCAGTGTCATGAGATCCTTCTGAAACTCCTTGCAGTTGACTTACTAGTCTGTAGTTCTCCAAATCCCCTAAGAACTGTCTTGAAATCTTGGTATCACATTAGGCACCTCTATTTTTCTGGCACCAAGGTAGTTATAAGCAAAAGGTTACATATTACAACATTACAGTAATTTCATACCTGACTGCCTTTAGAACATCTTACTGAATATCAGTTGGTCTTGGGGATTTGTTGCTTATTCATTTTACCAATTTGTTCCTAATTCTGTTCTATTCTACTGACACTTAGATTTGAGACGGTCTGTCTGACATGTCCATCATAAAGGAATTTTGTGGTCTTACTTAACTAAATTCATTTTCAACAAGTGTAGGAGAAAGAATTCATTTTCTTGACCTCTTTAAGGACTTGTTTCTTACTGTAAATGTGTATTGGCCCTACAGAATCTCAGATACCATCCCTGCATTTGGTGTGTTTGAAAGAAGCTAGTTTTAGGTTTTATGCTGTTAGCAAGTTCACCAGTGGTTTTAGTCTTCCTGTTATTTTTTACGTCTTGCCTATATTCATTCTTTCTAAAACCTTTTAGTAACTAATGTACATTTTCTCCTAATCTATAATATTGTAACTGCTGTAAACAATCTTTGTACGCCTAAAAGCAATCTTTGTACACCTAAAACCACTTTACCCTTTTGAATATACATTTTAATTAAGTTTCCATAATAAAAGGAAGGATTCTTGTTGTAATAAACTTCCTCACTTTTATGTAGCTTACCTTTGGAAATTGAAAACTGATAGATCAGATCTCTTGGCTTTTTTTGGTGTTATCCAACAATGATATTGAATGCAAATACATGATAGTTATTGTAAGACTGGTTCTGGTTTTTGTGCGTCACTTAAATGGGATTTTTTCTTTGCGACATACCGTCTCCATTTTCTTCTTCAGTTTTGTTCCTTTCACTCTGTCCTTCATTTTGCAGCTTCAAGAGACATCTGGGGCTGGCTTGGGCTTTCTGCCCTTCCATATCCCTTGGCTTCCCCACACTTTCTAGTTTCTGAATGACTTGCCAGTACAGATTCTACTTTCAAATGTAGAACATGTGGGATCCCAACACTCAGAAATATGGGAATAAGCTTTTAGTTCTGTGAATTTGAGTGATTTTTACGTAAAGCTACTTTTTTCAGCCAGTGGGTCTCTTTTCTTTAGCTCCAGTATGTTTTGTGTCATATTCTGAGTCTTTCATATTCACTTAATTAAATTATAGTAACTAATCCTGTTATTCCCTCACTCTTAATGTTGTTTTGTTAGAGAATTTTTAATGCCTCTCAAAATCTACCAAAGTAGTAAACTTGTAAAGAAAAGAAATGTATGTCCTATAAAAAGATGGTATTTTTGTGTATGGTGTCAAAACAGTGAATTCTAGTGAGAAGGTGTCTCTGCAGTTTTGCATCTTAAGCAAAGCTGCTATAGATGGTTACTTCATTCTGGTAACATAATTGGTCTGCTGGCATTACACCCACATTACTTCAAGGGATGAAAATAAAATTGTGAAGTGCTGCATAAAGCCTGAAATGGCCACCTTTAAGTTTAATCTTCCCCTTAATGCTGTAGAGTCTATAAAATATGCATTAATTCAAGTTTTTAATAGCTTTTATCAATCCATCTTTCCTTTGTAAAGGAGACAATATCTAGTATGTATGGTCCCTTTTTTTATGCTTTCAACCTCATGATAAATCTTATTATCTCACCTTGTTTTAAAGTTACTTAAGCAATGTTTGGTTGTCTGGAGCATGCAAAGCAATAAATTGCTCCTGCTCTGCTGATATCTTCAAGACCAGGCAGTTATACACAAGGTATATATAGTATAGGTGTACCCTAGTTCAAATTACTGAATATTAATGCCTTTCCACATAAGCAAAAGGAAAATGGTTCATAAAACTTTAACATATTAACAAAAGAATCATTATTGTGTGATGTACACCAATTAATATGTTTCTATTGACTATGTACTTTAAGTAAATACTTTCAGTAATATCTCTTAGCTTACTGCTTTCTTAATGAACTTTCTATATTATATAGGAAAACAATTTAATAAAAGAAATTACATGAGGAGAACAAACCTATCAGTGATTTCAAGTATTCTATCACAAAATAGTATTAAAAAGTAATAATGGGATGTTGCTTGAACACATGAAAGTGTCATAATTGCAGTCATGCTTAATAATTGACATAAAATACATAAAAGCCAGGTTATAACTGGGACCTTTGCTAAAGTAGAATGAAAATTTAAGCTCACAGGAGAAAATCTGAAGATAAAGTAGGTTAACATTACTGAGAAAGACTGATAGCAGGAGAGGAGAGTTTACAAACTATTGCAGGGAATTGAGAGTAGAGGTACTATTGAGGAAGAAAGTGTCCATTGAAGCAGGGAGTGGCAGGTTCTTTGCTGCTCTGCATCTCATTCCGTGAGTTACCAGTAATGCTATTCTCATTCACTAGCATCATATTTGCCTTTCTGCTGTTCGTACTAGGAAAAATGACTACATGTAGTGCCCAGAATCACCCTGTGGCAGAAAGATGGGATCGAGCACTAAAAAAGATGGGATGGGGAAAGAAAATAAGAGAGGTAAGCTGCTTTTCTCCTAGTACCTTTTGCAGTAGAAAAGATGCAGAATGAGTAGAAAGAACTTAAATTAAAAAAAAGAAGGAAAAAAAAAAGGAAATTCTGCAGATTGTGTACAGAGAGATGATAAGCTAAAAAGGAAGGGTTCAAGTAAAGTAGGTTCCAGACCCAACCCTGCTTCCTTGCAGACAGCAAAACCTCTCTAGGATTGGGATTTTTCTGTGCCAAGAAATTACAAAAACATTGGTATCCTCTTCAAAGACTAATTTGAGGAATTTCAGATTGATACTTTTTTGAAAGCAGGGTTATATTAGTAAGCTTCTGATGAAAAACAGAGACACATGTTATGCAATTGCTGCAGGTCTCTGGGGTTTTTTCTCCATGCACCTCAGGATATTCTGATATGCTTTCCAAATATCCAACACCAGGAGCATTGCCAGTAAACAGGAAGCCAGCAGAGGACACCTATAGTGCTTTTCCATAACTTTTTAAATTTTGCTTGTTAGCACTCAAGTATTGTAAATCCTGGAGCACATTGTTTCTGAAATTCTTATTAATAAGCCACACTATAAATATGAGTATGCTATTTTATAAATATTGCTTTTCTAAATTCTCTGTGGGCAATAAATATGAAAGTCAGTTCCCTGGAAACTAGCAGGATTAAGAAGCTGTAATGTAATAGCGGTGTCTTCTCCTTAGTTACCTTTTTTCAAGCAGTTCGCGATCAGGTCAGTGTTGCTCCTTCCTTTCCATCCAATATTGTCTCTTCGCCCCATTGGCAAAGCCAAGAGAAGGGTGCATTGTCAATGACATTTCTGCTGAGAAATAAAGTTATCTCACTGCCAGTAACACTCCTAGTGATGCTAATGAAAGCCAAATGTTGTTCCTAACATAAAGCTGGGAAAAGCGTATTCATGGTGGGAATCCGGTAGTGATCTCCCTGCTGCATTGTAAGGTAATATCCTGTGCAAAGGCTGTACAAGATATCTGGGGTAGCTGTGATTGTTTTGCCTGGTGCTTGTTGGCATGGGATAGAGTGCTGTTTGCACTTGTCAGCATTAGTATGATCTATTCAGATTATTTTAGCAGTGTGGCCTACAAGAGCATAGAAGTCAACTACCAGTTTATCTTTTAAGGCTACTATTTTAAAAAGTTTTAAATTGGTGATTTGCAGGTTGCTCATGTAAGAAATCTAATCCTGCAACTAAGGCGCAGTTACTCACTAACCAGAGTGACTAAAACAGGGTGTTTGTGACATTTTTTCCAGCAAGTGCATTTCTATTGAAAACAATGAACAAAGATAGCTACTGTGGGGTTCTTCCATTTGTGATATGTGTTAAGAAGTAGAGAGGAGATGGTAACAAACAGTCGGGTTTAATAGATCAAGTTTTGCAGACAACCAGGAGTATGAATGGCCGTTTTCTATCTTAGAGGCTGCAAGTCCTTTCAAAACATGTCTCCACCATGCAACCTCTAGAGAATAGTTAGGTCGGTCTATTTGACTGTCCGAATATCTGAATTTTGTTTCCAAAATAAAGCTAGTGAAATCCTCCCCAGTCTGTCTGTTTTCTTTATTACAGCTATGTTTTCTGCTAGCATAGAACGCACTGAACTGACTCAAGTGCGAGTTAAGAGTGACACCAAGTGGTTAAGCAGTTTATTGCTATGCAATTTTTTTTTAAATATTTACTGCTTTATCTCTTATTTTGGAACATCGGTCTTGTTTTTTTTCTTCTAAACAGTCCTGATTATGTCACTGAATATTTTTCCCTTTAAATACACAAACACAAGTTCTCACTTGTTTTATAAGCAAACATCATCCTCAAATTTATGCTCTGATTCTTTCTGTCCATATAATACTATTAGTATAAAATTTCTTTTCTCCAGAAGGCAATTTCTGGGTTTTAATGAGAAAGGCGTGGCAGTGTTCTCAAAGAGAAATAGGAAAGCAGCAACTGCACGATAATTCTTTGACTGTAGAACAGTAAAAAGAATCAGCAGCAAAATATGCTTTTGGGTAAGGAATCTTCAGGGCAGAGAAAATCTAGTATGCTAGAATAATGCACACTTCTTTCTCCTACACTCCTTTTTAAGTGATAGATATCTAGTGGCAAGCTGTTCCCCTGTTTTCTTCCTCAGCAGAGCTCTGTGAAGGACAGGTATGAAGTAGCCGACTTACAACCCTGCCCAGAAAACCTAAATTGATAGAACTCTTGAATTAGAGGCTACTGCCAGAAAGCTCTTTAAATGATGGTTTCATTCATATAATCAGCAAAATAACAGCTCTGATGATAGTTGTCCCCTCCCTTATCAATCAGTAAATGATTCTTGGTAGCCTTATGAACTGTCATTTTCCTCAAATTAGGTAATCATTGTTCTTCCAGAAAGAAAAGATCTACTAGACTGAGATGTTGCTTTCTGTGGTAAGTAGGAGGACTAAGTCGAAGCAGTCTTTCTTACCAAATATCCTGATTATCCTAGCCAAAACCTATGCTCTACAGAAGTCCAGTACTTTCATTTTTGTGGTCAAAAATACAAAGGAAAAGGAATCAGTGTTAAAGAACACTTAGACAAATGGCAGACAGAAAAAGCATATGCCTGTCCGCAAGACAAGCCTAACAAAGTGAGCACTGGAGAGAATAACAGTGTAGATTGCCGAATGAATGCTAGTTTGAATAGGAGCCATTGGAAAGTCTCTGAGTTAATGGCCAGTCCTGCTACCCACAGGGAAAACAGTAGTTGTGCAATTGCTTGCATTAAAAATGATGCCAAAGACAGACCAGTTACAGATCTGTGAATAATGAAATAATTACTTAGGTGAATCTGCTATTCTTTCTAAAAATATCATATTTAAATAACTAGTATTTCAAAAAAATGGCAACTATTTTAACTGCAGACATGAAATTGTTTCCATAAGTGAATTTTGGCGTAGATAGTAAGCTCTCTGCTGTTCACGTAGGACAACTGTACTCATGCCACTGAGTTGGAAGGTGTCAATGTTTTTAGGTGATGCCCTTGTGATCTCAGTAATTATCACTTCCCTTGCCAGGGTAACAAACTAGAAGAGCAAAATAGAGTTTGTGGGTAGGGTTGTGAGAATTCAAGTAATTCAACTGCTACTGCAGAAGCAGCTGATGTGTCAGGATGGAGTGAGAAAAAACTGCAACAGATCACACTGTTTTGTGGAAAAGTAGGAGCAGGACCATCATAAAGGGACTACAGCCATTTTATATAAATGTCTCCAGTTGATGGTCTAGTTGATTTCAAAATTTTAACACACAGATTTTTTTTGAGTTTGAGTAAATACTGTATTTGGCCATTGCTGTTATGTTTTTGTTTCTTGCAAATCAGAAGCTGCTAATGGTGAGTTCTTCAATTTTGCAGGTAAAAAATGGATATGTCCTTAGTCCATGTGTGTGTTTTATACAGAAAGTGTGAAGCTCTTCACTAACGTTCCTTGTGTGCCTATTACCTGGCCTCGCTTTGGCAACCTCTTCTTCATGTATTCCATTTTTCCATTTTTCTGCTTTATGGCTCAGCAACCATTATTTTTGTGTGACATCGGTATCAGTCCAATTTTGTAGGACACAAAATAAAGTTTGTTGGTAATAGTCACTTTCATGATCTATTTTGTCAGTTATAACTAGAACTGGTTTTGTACATGGGATTTTTCCAGGCACTTTTGAGTTTTAGATGAAAAGTAAAAATTGTGGGCATAAGGCATTGGTTGCCATGTCAGCTACCTCCCCACCTGCAACAGACCATTGCATAAGTGTATTTTCTTCAGCTGTGACTTTACATAGTATACCATAGCATAACCTTATGTTTTGGAGCATCAGGTGACTGTTTTAAGTATCAGGTGCCAGTAATGGCAAATACACAGCCATTTCTGGCCATGCCTCTCAATGCTCACCATTTAGAGAAGCACCGGTGGTTTTAGTGCCAGAGTTCCCTGATTTCCATGGAGATTTGGTGTTCTCTTGTTGTGAATGTTGAAAATTACTTAATAAGAATCTCCAAAGAAAGACTGTAAAAAGAGCTGCTTATGCTATAAAAGGAATTCCATATGGCTTCACATTTCCCACATTAAAAATCTTTTTGCTATTCCTCATTCATGCTTTAGCAAGTTGAGAGCTATGTTACCATCTTCCTTTGCAAAAGGACATCAGGGATAGCACAAAGAATAAACAAAATGCAAGAAAAATTATTGTTGTCAATCAGTGGCAAACTAGGACTGTCCCCAATCTTTCATTTGAAACCTGTATCTCATAGATCTGAGGGCAGCATGGGAGATTGTATCAGGAGGTATTTTGACATGGTGCTGTTTATCTCCATTTGCAATAGAACGTAGATTTTTATGTATTTAATTATTTGTAATCGAAGTTCTTCAGTGGTTCATGCCAGCAAATATCAAGAGAGTTCCAAGACCCCAAGCAGTAGGCATTGGAAGATAAGTACTAAATTTATTTCATGGTTTTGTAAGCATAGAGCAACATAAAAATAGTGTTTTTCCAAGATGGAGAGCCAGGAAGGAGCACATACTTGTGTTTGGTTTGTTATAATGCAGATTTAAGTCCTACAGGAAAACAAAATCACCTTCACTTTCAAGATCCAGGCAGGTTTTGTGACATATGAGGTACCATATGGGATATTGCTGAATCGTGGGACTCAATTTAGATCTTGCTAAAGCTGTTTTATCTAAGAGATATTTTGAATTGTTTTCATACAGTTTGCAGAAGTTAATAAAATATCATATGAAACAGTCTCTGAATCCATCAAAAGCACTTTGAATCTCTCCTCTACTGACAGCAAAAAAGGCTGAGAGCTGTTTAATATTGACTGGCCTCCCTTGAGATGCCAATCAAATCAGCTGTAACAAAGTGACCACAAAATTTTACAGTATTGTCAAGAACACTTTAGAACTGTCACTTTTTTTAATGCCTTATGTGTTAAAAAAAAAAAAAAGTCCAATCAAATGTACATTTCTGGTAAGCTCTTCATCGACCCCAGCAAAATGAATATGATGCATGACAATTCTAGTAATTTTTGTGCCTAGTATTAGAGTAGTGGCACACCAGAGTTTGAAGGAAATCTGAGAAAAGATTTTATACAGTTTGTACTTTCAAAAGCCATGGGCAGGACCAATTTTTCCAGCAAGAACTAAAAGTCAGTGTGGTCAATGTTAGCTGAAGGTAAGTTATGTGAATTCTTGGCTCTTATATTTTGAAGGAGTAGCCGTAGGTCCTGTTTGTGTATCATTGGTACAGCTCTTTTTTGAGACTCTGAGTGTGTCCTTGGGTATGCTTTTATAAATTGAGAAAAAGTCATCCTTAAACCCTAATGTAGGCAAGTAGCAATAACAAGTGGTCTCTCACTCTTTAGCTAAGAGTTATGAGCTGGTCTTTGGGTTAAGAAGCTGGATCAAGCTAAGTTACCATTTGTTGTTTTAGGATTTTGCAAGGTAGTTATCCTGTTTTATTGTCAAGAAAATATCCTTTTGCTTAGTGAGGACGGAGTCTCATCTTTTCTGTACTTATATATTCTGTCTTAAGGCAGGCATCGTCAGAGATGCTAAACCTTAACTACAGGAAGCCCCCATTTGCCTTTGTTCTTCTTTCCTTTTATTTTAAACTGTTGATGTTTTTAAAGGTTTTTGTAGGCTTAACTATTAAAGACTCATTACCATAATCTTAACAGAGAATTATACAATACAAAGGAAAACCAATCTATCCTTTCTGTACCAATATAATACTATCATCTTTCTCCCAGGATAAGTAAACTCTTACAGTTTTCCACAGAAATTCTGTATCTACCAATTTAGAAGACCTTTAATGGAAATGTCTTAAGGAACCTAAAAGCAGCTAAGCAGATAGAAGACTGCTGGCAATTGCATATCATCAAAAAATAAAATAAAACCTAAATTCATATCTCTTAATAATATACAATTGATATATGACATGCGACTAAATTCTCAATTAGGCATTCTTATCTAGTTAATGTGCAATAGCCAAAGTGCCTTCTCTAAGTATGTCATTGGTAACCTACCTGCTTTTTCCAACTCTCACCAAGTTGCATTCACCAATTCAGGTATGTGTAAGGGTTAAACCAGTGTCAATCCTTATTATTGCACATTATTAATTGACAAGACATAAATTACTTCATTATTTTTCAATGAGGTGATTATGTATGAGGTCTTAGCAAATCATTTAATGAAATCAACGTGCTATGCATATTAACATTAGAGCAAGTACCCTGCTCACAAGGGGGAGATAGGAAAAGTAAGAGTCATTAATGAAGGACTGAAAAGTGAAAATACTAACTCCTTATTCTACTGAAATTAAACTGCCTTGTATAAGAAAATAGGATAATTCAAGCAAATTTTCTTCTAAGTTTTCTACTTCTTCACTACATTTACAAGTGGATGCTGCATGTTTTCTCATGCATCTTCGATTCTTACACATTTCAAGGCTTGAAAATCAGTCGTATCTCTGTGTTTGAGCCACTTTTACTCAAATTTATTAGAGGAAAAATTAATTTGTTTCTGCAGATTTTACTTTTTAAAGAGGAGGAGTTCACCAAATTTCATTTTATCATTTTTCACATACACCAAGTAAGTTATTTTACTTCTGCTTTTTTTTTGCCAGGACACCCAACAAAGGTGTCCTTTGCATTTTTCAAGAAAGAGAGACCAGTTTGATGACTGACATAAATAGAAAATTGAAAGAACAGGCATTTGAATAAATTCCTGCATTCCAGAATAGAAGAACCAGTCTTGATGTGCTTTCAAAAACCTCAAACTTTTTCGTGGTTATGCTACATCAAGAAAAATCATTGTTCAGTGTGCTCAGAACTCTTCTGTTAATTTTAGTGGAAATGTGAGTGGAAATACTTTGGAAAATCTTGAACTAGTGAGTAGTATTTTCATCAGTTTTGAAAGTCCTATACACTCTTAAAAGCATTAAATGTAATTATGTAGAAATTGTTCAATTTTATCATTCTTTCTGTTTGATTGTTGATATTTTAGAAAATAAGTCTGTTACACTTCTTTTAATTGGTGTAGATTGGACCAAAATACCATTAGAAGGTTTATCACTTTATATTAAATTATATATTACTATCTCCACTGAAAATTTGTAATGAAATTCACAGTGACAGGGTTGTCTTTGTGGTTGAAAAACATTCTGCATTCTGTTATATTTTAATGAATACTTCAAAAACCTCAGAGATTTAGATTTTCTCTGACATTCTGTAGGTGTTTCATAAGGGTTATGTTTCCTTCAGAGTTGGCAGGCATTCTTGAAACTGAGTGAATGAATAAACATTGCAACATTGTCATCTAAAATCATTTACATCCTTGTCTCTGTAAACTTCTTATACATTCAGTTAAAGACCCGAAGAAATTGAAGCTGCTTTGGAGAGAAATTAGGGCCAAACATTATCAAATCGATGCTGGGTTCAGATATCAGAATTCAGAAAAAATGCTTTCATTTTGTTTCATTTCCCACAACTGAGAAATATTTGGTTTCCTACATAGACCAGGAGGTTCTTTCATCCTTCGTCATTGTTTATTGTCATCAGGCATATAAGGAATTCTTCACAGGGCTCTGTCACTCAGCCTCAGGGCAAATTAAATAGCTGCATAGATATGCTGCAACAGCCTGTTCAAAACTCTGGAGCAAAGGTCTAGTCTCAAAGATCTTTCACTTTGAAAGCTCAAGGACAAGGAGGGAGAGGAAAAAAATATTTTCATAGCATAATACTGATTATGGTTATATTATATTCTTTTACCTTGAACTCAGTATCTATAGTCACCACCAACTGAACAGCAGATACATTTCCAAGTATGGAAAACGTGAATGTCCATTACACAACAACAATAACAAGAAGGTCAGCAGGACCCTCTCAGCAAATAGGAGTGACCAAAGTACACCAAACTTTGGGACTTTTAAGGCATGCTATTCAAGACAATTTCAACCCTTTATTTTATTTCTATATGGCCCCGATTATTATACTAAAGCAGTGATGAGACCTGAACAATCAAATTGCTATTGTGTGCAGACTCACTGCTGCAGCTTCCCTCTGCAATAACAGGCACAGAGTGCGTCCCAAGGCAGCTGTAACTCAGAAGTAGGAAGTTTTCCTTAGAAACTGCAGAGATCACTAGACCTGCTAACATTGTGACTTTGCAAGTACGTATAAAGGAGGGGGGGCACAGATGTACTGGAAGATCATAGATTTTCAGGCACTGAGGATTGGATAGAGTTAGAGAGTAAGCCACTCTAGCCGTAGTAGAAAAGCAAATCAAAGATGTGATGCAATAAGAAAAATATTAATACAAGTTGCAGGTGAATCATTTTTGGAGGCTTTGACAGGAACAGCAGTGAAGAAGGGGGATGGCTTCTAAGCAACATTATATCAAATCTTAAAAAAGAGATGTGCTTTTTTTCTTCAAAATACTAGTGTTTCCATCTCTGTTTTTGCTTCCTTTTCCATTTTGCTGGGGTTAAGAAAAGCAAACCTTAAAAATTCAGAGGTGGTTTTGCTTGTTGAGACACTGTTTGCTTGTTGCAATCACTGACACTTAAGTAAATAACACTTCTATTTTTTTATTTGTATTTACTCAGTATTTTGTATTAAGTGAAGTAAAGCATTTTCAGGATCTTCATAGTAATGCCTTGGATTTAATTTTAGGAAGTTAGTTTTATGTAACGGCATAAATGCTTTTGGGGTTAAGATGGTAGCCTTGCACTTCTATTTTTCCCCAATTTCACTTTGGGTTATTAAATTCTTCTTGAGGTCTATACACTTTCACCTTTTGTTGCAACTTTTCACGCAAGAGAAACAGCAAGTCTGTATAGCAAGCGTTCTCTTGGCATTGTCTCACCTAGTTACTAGCATAACCTCCATAAGTCTGGACACAGGGTCTTGGTGCAAAGACTTAACTGCTTTTTCCCAGTTTCCAATAGTGATGGATGATCCCCTATCATCTTGTAACTCAAGTTCAGAGGAAGAGCGTAGACTTAGACTGTTCAGTTAGAATTCTTCTGCATAGTCATTAATTTGTATAAAAACAATTTTTAAATTTAAGGTGGAATAGCTATTTCCAATTAATTCCTTTTGCAGGTTCTTACAACAGAATAATAGTGCTTTTTAATCCAGTTCAGAAGAAGGCATTTTAAGCTCTAGAATAAGAGTTAACAAAGGTTATCTACTCAGGAGTGGTTTCCTCATGTGGATGAGCTGCTCAGATTCCTTGCCTGATTAGCTCTTCAGTGTCAATGTACTACTGCTGTTTTTCAGTTTCAAATTGCTTCCAATACGACCAAAACTAACACTGCCATTGCAGTGAGCATGTAAACATTTACTGACATTTTTTCCTGTGCAAGTTTTGTGTTTGAAATAAACCCTTTCCAAAACTTCCTAAATTCTTGGGCCCAAATTATGAATAATTTTTTTCTTTTTTTTACTTCATTCATTATCTTTTACAGTGGCTACTGTATTATATTCATTCCTTCCAGAGAAGTAAATCCATCTCTATACACTGAAGCTGCTTTCAGCAACTGTAGTTTGTTGCTTTTCTGACTGATATTAGTGCTATCTCAGAGAAGTTTGACACTCGGGCAGCAACAACCGATTTCTAAAAACCTCTACCCTGAGCAGCGGGGTTGTGCATGACTGCTCTGGTGTGACCAGGAATCTTCTACTAAAGATAACATTCCTCTGAAGGGACCACTCCATCACCTGCCAACTGCTGCAGTATCCTTGCCACTTAAGCTCAAAACAAACACCATTTAAAATGGTACGGTTTTACTGGTTTAAAAGGTCTTTAGTTAGAAATTGAAGAATACTTGTCATGGAAGGTGTTCTGAACAAGATTGTATTTGAACACCTTTGAGTTTTGGGAGTGTCTGCATTATATCTTGCATTTTATCAGGCTGTTGTATCAGGAATGAGCCACACTGGACTCCAGGGCACTAGTGGGGTAACGGAACATGAATTTTGTGGCCTAGGTGAAAAGTGTTGATGGAGAAAATTATTTCTGATTGCAAAGAGAGAAAATATTTTGGCAGAACACAAAACAGGGTATTGTGGACCAAACAAAGTGTTATTTATGTTCTAAATATTTTGCCTTTTTTAAAAAAGTCTACTTTAAAATGGAAAACACTATTTTGAACAAAGCTATATTCAAAATTGCAACATTTCTTGTAAAATTCCCTACTTTCTTTGACTGAAATTATTTGCCAAATTTGCAAATACTTTTTGCTTCCTGAAATGAGTTACAAATCTCCTGCTCAGCAAATACAAAATTTTGCCTATCTCTTTGCCAAATACCTTGAAACTCAGCAGAAAAGACAGATAATTGCACTTCCTGCAAGCTCATCTTTACAATTAATTAGGTAGTAAAGATGGGCATGACTCCCAGGCCTGAATTAAGGCAGCCTGGGGTTTTTAGCATATTTCAGTACCATGACAGAGGTGCCTTCAGGCTTTCCGGCTTTTTTTCATAATTAAGGTGTAGAATATTGTCTTGTTTTTCTATTAACAAATCTGAAATTCTGATGTAATCGTGTTACTGTAGGTGCTGTCTTTGAAGGCTTTGGTGTGTTCTACTTATCACCTAATCTGGCTCTGACAATAGCCAAGTTATCCAATTAAATATTTTGTGCAACTGTCTGGTACGGTTACTTCCATTCTACAAATGAGCAGCCACATGAAATTTATGTGCAATCAGACCAGCTCCCCCCACTGCCTGGCCTTATGAGATACGGCAGCTAAATGGTGGTTTTTAAAAGTACAGCTCAGAAGTCCTTTTTTTCAAGATAGTTTTGTACTCCCTTGGCTTGGCAGGTGACAGAAGGAGAGCATAGGGAATTATTCCTGTCCCTAACTAAGCTTTATCGCTTAGTTAACCAGCTGCAGCATTGCTGCTGTGTTTTCCATAACAAAGGGCAACCGCATATTTTTGATCTGGCTTTTATTAACACTGTGAAAGAAACAAAAGTTGAGATTCCCATGAGGAAGCGCTGCATGTGTGAATGCTGTAAATGCAGTCAGAACAAAATGGTTCTTGTCTCAGTTAAAGAACGGCTGCTCTTAGAAACTTCAAATTCATGTTTATGGAATACAAAGAAATCTTAGTTCATAACTACTGCATGCCACAGTAACTATATTTAAATGAAAGCTTGTTCAACCCATACATCCCATAAACTGGGTGTGCCTTTCACTTTTCTATTTCCAATAAAAGAGGCAGGACTGACATAATACAACAAAAGACCTTCATTACAAGAACACTTGCAAATGTGAACTCATTACTAGGCTGAAAGTTCCAAAGGCACTGGCTAAAAATACATGGAGATCTAATATGTACCTTAAGTCGGATACAGCCATCCAACCGTACTTCAGTCCATGTCACTCTTTCTGCTTTGTTTGGGTGTATGTATGGGGGAGAACAACTCCAGCCTGTGTTTCGGTGGCAGTTCTCCAGGTGAGGGGGAAGTGCTCTGAGTTTGTGGATAATAATCCTGTAAGTTGGCAAATTGTGGTTTCCAAAATGGGGAGAGCCAGAAATCAAAGAACAGTTTTGAAAGTTTGCTGCTACTGACTTTAATGAGACCCTGACTGAAGCCAGAGGCACAGGTACGTTTAGATGCACTCATTCTTTGGGCTGAGCATACACTGTGTCTGTTACACTTTTAAAATCTCCATCTTCCCTTTCCTATGCACACTTGAGAGGAAAAACAAAATGCCCAAAGTCACATACTACTGCCTTCCAAAAATAAGAAAGTGACCTGTTTAGAAAAGTGGGATCACAGTGGGGGAGGACTGTTTTTAGTTTAAAAATGAGGTGAGGTCAAATCTCAAATTCTAAAGCACAGTCCTAAACCACTGTAATAAATGGAAGATAAATGAGAAAATAGGGCAAGCGTATGGTTTGTAAAAGACTGCCATTTTGATGAGATGCAACTAATTGCTTTTAACCCTCTGGCAAGCTGAAGAAAACGGCCATCTCCAAAATTTATGATGTGTCTTCCTTTTCCATGAAGGTATTCAACAGAATTGTAACCTACAGGCAACGCTAACATGCAAGCTGTATTATCTGTGCAGCAGGATGCAGTGTTGTTGATAAAGTGAAACTTCCCTAAGACCGATCTGATTTGTAAAGAGATTAAAAAAGGGGTCAAGACATGAATGAATACTTGGGTGTATCAGAGCTGGAGTAATGGAAAAGGGAGTTTGGATTAAGCATTCTAGCTGTAAAAACAGCATTTCCTTTTTCTCATTGAGAAGAAAAGTGTAGAAATGAGTAATTACATTAATGTCCTTGGTATTGTTCATAAAAGGTCCTGCAAAATTAACATCTCTGAAGAGTTAAGTATTCTTTCATTAGATAAATTTAGCAGGAGAGTAGTGGGAGTCTTACTTTTTTTTTCCTCAACAACACATTAAGCTTCAAGTATTAAAATGCATTTATGTGAAAGGGCAGGCCTGCTTTAGACATTTCAGATGGGTTTTAGTAATGGACTTGCTGACTTTTTCCCAAACCATTTCAGCAGGTATGTCCCTTTTTCTCAGGAAAAGATATTACTGGCCTCTAAAATCTGCAGAAATTCTGCTGTCAGTACAAAATCCAGTGTTTTGTATGAGCTTGGATGCATGCAGTCTTGAGGCTCCCTGTCCTGGTTTGAGGTAAAACAGGATCAATTTTGTTCAGTAACTTTGCTTCTCAGCTGGGCCTCTTCTAACTACTGAAATTAACAGCATATTGTGCAGAAACTGTTTGCTCTCAGAGTGATAAGAACTATGTTTATAGTTGATGCAGAGGAATGGTATGCAGAGAGGCTCTTGCTTATACTTATTGCTATAACACCCGAGGCCAGCCAACTTTGCTCTGTTGGAGGGTCGGAAGCGGAAAGCACAGTGGGGTCCTGCGGGGAGGAGCGGACAGGACAGGTGACCCAAAACTGGCCAACAGGGTGTTTCATCCCATCAGCCTCATGCTCAGTATAAAAGCTGAGGGATCAAAGGGTCAGCCCTCTTTCTTCAATGGCCAACGTCTGAGGAGGACTCTGTCTGTTCATCTGCCTTTGATCCCAATCCCTAATCCAGATCCGGAATCCAGTTCCCGTCCATCATTGAGTCCAGTCTGGGACTTCCCCAGTGCCAGACGATGACGTGATTGTCATCCTGGGAGCTTGACATGGTTTTGTATGTATTCCATTATTTTCTTTCTATTTTATTATTAATATTTCTTTAAAGTAGTTTAGTTCCTTCTAAACTGATAAGTCTTTCTCTCTCCCGCCTCTCTTTGAAGAGCCTCTTGTAATCTTTGCACAATTAATTATCAGGGAGAGTTTGTTAGAAGGCCCTCGGGCTTCTCTAGGTGCTGTTTTTAATACCCAAGTAAATGGGATCAGAACAGTATCAGAAAAAGACCAAAAAAAAATCCAAATATTTACCAATATATATAGCCATATTTCATGCATACTTGCTTCATGAATATGCTCTGTTATCCAACATCACCAGTGTTAATTTGTCCCCAGAGCTATGTTTTTGTGAGGATGCTACTCTGAATTTCTAAAATGCTATTTGGAGTATATCAGCTTTATTCATGTCTCGCTGATGCCTTCCCATGCAAAGAAGTACACCTTGAATGGTATTTGTTCTGCTCTAGTATTAAGAAAAGCAGACAGAGCTTAGGTGATTCATGATTCATTCTTTTTCTGCATTCGACTGTACTAGTAAACCAACAGTAAAAAAAAAATATATAAACTGTAAACTCAGTGTCCTCAACAAATTTTTAATCTCTCCCCTAAGGACATATTTCTATGTATCCTAAACTGTGGTTGTCAGTAGGTAAATCTGCCTGTCAGCAAGGCACGAAACAACTATCCCAAATTTCAACACTGAGTTTGATACCTTAGAAACAAATCCACCATCTCAGAATTTACAAAAATTTAGTGAGAAATGAAGGCAAATATTCCACTGAGAAAGGTTACAAGATGGACAGAAACCATGGGGAAACATTGGTTCAACATTTTGTCTTAGGTGTTAGCTAATGATCTTAAGGACAGCCCAGCCCACAGCCAAAGCACTAAGAGGGGGGAGGGAGCCTTCCTTTATTTCTGAACTTACACTACCCAACCCCATCCCCAGGAAGCTGAGTATTTAAAGAAAGATGTATTTACCAGTTTCCTATATATGAAAAATATAATAGGGCAAAGAAGAGTGGAATAACTAGAAGCCAAACTAAGTAAACCTGCAATGATTTTATAGCAAAGGATTCCAATTTAGCCTCCAAAATATCAAAGTTGCAGAAGAATCATAAAATAAAATTTAGAAACTGTTCAATGTAAATGTTTCTAATAGCATTCTTATTCACACAGCTGCACTATTTAAAAACAATTCTGTAAGAAACTGGGGTGGTTTTTACATGATTGGAATATTCATAAATGGATGACTAGTACAACTAAATCTCTTCTAAATGAGATCCTTATAGATTTACAATGGATGTCTCTCTCAATGGAAGTTGCCATGGTTACAGCAAAATTCTGCATGGAGCACACTTTCATCACAAATTGTTGCATGTTTATATACAAATAGATTGAACACACTTTTTCAACTTCTTTTGAAATGATAGCTACAAGGATAGTCTTAAAGGAAAATTCCATACTTGTGCCTAGGCATAGCTGCACTCGGAGTCATTGGATAATTCAGGTTGGGGTGAACCTCAAGAGGTCTCTAATCAGACCTCCAGCTCAAAGCAGAGTCGGCTATCAGAATAAGACCAGGTTACTTGGGGCTTTATCCAGTTGGGTTTTGAAAATCTCCAAGGTTAGAGACAGCACTGCTTCCCTGGACAACAGCTGAAAGGTCAACCTTATTTGCAAGAGGTGGAACTGATGCTTTGAAAACTCTTCCTCTTTCCTTCCTGTGGCTGGGGTAGAAAGCACTTTTGTACAATCTGTTTTAGGAGAAAGACCTTACTGACTTATACTCAGTCAGCTTTGCACTCCAAGTCTGCAATAAGCCTCTCCCCACTTTCTGCTGTCTTTCTCACAGTATGGAGAACAAACAGCAGAACCCTTGCCCCGGTCTCCCTTCCTGTAGTGGTGCTCAGAGGTAATTTTAAAAGCCTCCTTGTATAAAGACAAATGTCCTCTGAGCAGTCAGTTGTCCTGCTGAGGAGGTGTTATTAAAACAATTTTTTTCTTTGTCACTCTGCTGCACTTTAATCTCTGGCTGCATCAGAGCGTGCCACACACTGAACAGAATGGTAACTCCTGTATAACCTCATGTTCACAAAATGCCTAGTGTTCAAGAGATCTTCTTCCTTGTTAATGTGGGTACTGGATGATTTGTCAACGTTTAAGATAAAATTCAACATCTAAACACGCATCTCTCTGTTTTTATTAAACAGTCTTCATGATTGTCAGTGCCTGGGCAAGTCATCTTTTTTTTATAACGTCATGTTAAATTACTGAGGATTAGTTTGTGTGAAGGCTTCATGCTATAATTTGGGGTTGAAACAGGAAATTTCCCAAAATTTTCCTGCATGATTCAAAGGACAAATTGAAACCAAGCTAAAAAAGGCAAAAGGCGGGATATCATTGCTCAGGAAGTATTAAGCTGGCAACTCCTATATGATGCTTTCATGCACTGTTTGCAGTACTCTGGGAAAATATTTTGTTTAACTTTTGCTTGGTGAATTCAACCACCAGCGAACCACAAGGAATGGAGTTAGTAGCTTTTCATGATGTCTATCTACAATGTACTGGCTCTACAGGTAGCCAGAGAACAGGTTTTCTTGGTTGCTATTGGAAATAGGGAAGGCTTAAGGGGGATATCTGATGCTGTGATGTGACTACAGGTGCTGTGGAGGGTATAGAGTGGCCAAATTTATTGGAGGGGTGGAGTGTTTTTATAAAACAGTAAGAGGAGGTCATTGCATCTACAAATTATATGATGGTCTTACAGCTCTTCAGTGCCATCTCTCTGAAATCAAGCCACAAAACCTGTTCTTCATTCACGCTTTCATGGTACCCTTAGCTCCTGTAATGGATTTCTGCATTTGTATAGGCTCAGACATAGGTGTTGTTTAGAATATTATTTCTGATACAACTCTGCAACTCTGAAAATGAGGGAGGACTACTTCTTTTCACCAGTTTGATAAATTCAGAAATAAACCAGGCTCTTTAATGACTTTGCCTGTGATCCTCATGTGACTAATTTGGCTCAAGGCTTCTTGGCATGGTTTAGGAGATAGGGCACAATATTTTTTCTTCTTCTCCCCCTCTCCCTTACTAGGCCCTGATAAGTAACATAAATTAGAAAAACCTGCAGGAGGCCTAGGCTGTTCTCTGAATCTGAAATAAATTTTCAGCATATGATTCTTGATGGTTTAATTGCAAGTACAGTCTCAGAGGCAAGAAGGAAAGCTAAGTTTCTAAATATGTCAACATGTAATGGAAATGAGGCCCCAGGTGCTGTCTGTGTGTCTTCCTAAACCTCCCTGTTGAAATTTTTACCTATTTACAAATATGTCTACATACAAATACTTGGACATTTAATGCAAAGTTATCTCACAGTAGTGCTGTGAGGAGCCCCAATTTACTTGGAATCTGACTTGCTTGGAATCTGACGGGTCTCTGTTGAAAACTAAGTTTGCCTTTTGTTACTTTTCGGGCTTTGGGGTTTTTAAAAATAATTATTGAAACAACTCTACAAACAAAGTCTGCTTATTACTTACTGCAAGTCCAGCCAAAACCTTCACTGTGTGAATTGTGTTGTTTTATATGTGTGTGTCTGCACAGCATGCATAGATCTTTCCTCATATTCATCAAAAAAGAAACATTGACTTTGTTGTTTAATATGCAGCGTTTTCAAAATACTCGCTGGTCAGCTCTGCAAATGACCATTTAAAAATAAAACTCTAAACTTATTTAATGATCTCACTGTTCAACCTATCGTTCATTGGCACTATCTGTTTCCACTTCTTTAATGACTTTCAGAATCTTCCAGTAGAGAAAAGAGGATTGTAGTAAAGTTATTTTCTTTATCTTTCAGCAACTGAAAAATCTAATCACTACTAAAAATCTTCTGGGCTTTTATTAAGTTAGCTCTGATTTATGTAATTTGCCATAAAGTTCATTAAAGACTTCATTAATTTTTCACCAATCTGTAACAGTCTTATCACTGCTGTTTTTATTAGCTGAGATATAATTAACTATGTTTGACTTATTAAATTTGGGGGCAAGTAATTTACCTGCCCTATCACCACTTTTATAATAATTACATTTTGCTTTGTCAGATGTGAAATGGTTCTGTTCTTGTCCATCAGTTCCAGTGATTAGGACGCCATATTTCAGACCAAGTGCTTGTACTGACATTTTGATCTCAGTAGTTTATGTTCTCATTAGCTGACTGAATCTTTGGTCTTTCCCCTTTCCAGAAGAATCATGGTTTTTGATATTTCCAATGCTAAAAAGACAAAGAAAATTCCCGTTGACCTGCAGCTCAACCATGAACCCTGAATGGATTGATGTCAACCTGGAATTCACTTGGTATTTGTCCATCTGCCTTCCCCAGAGCTCAGAAGCCCTTCCTTGGAACAAGGAAATATGAAAACCCTGCAAAGGTATGTTGCATGTCAGATGGTAAGTCAGGGCAGTGATTAAAAGCATTTTGTAGAATAGGATTCTTTAATAATTTTCTGTACTCTGGTAAAACTTTTCCACTCCCTAATGCACCATCACCTGTGCTATATCATCATGCATTTGCATTTGACTTCAAATCTCTACCAGTCATTTCCAAAGCGACTGTCATTCCAGCACTGTTGAGCGTATGGACCCATTAATGGCCTGGCAGATCAACTAGACCATTCTGTTGTGGATCAATGCCTACCAATTCTAGTAGGCTGTGTCTCAATGTATGATACGCCATATACTTTTTTTATAAATTTGTAGGAGGTAAATGATAAGGATGAGTAAGTATTGAAGGCAATGGTGGGAGGTGAAGTGGGAGAGAAGGGAAAAAGTGACAGTTCTCTAGCTTACCTCAAACCAAAGGTTAGTGACCTTTTTTCATTCAGTAATCTAAAAATGGCTACAAGAAATGAATAATAAATATATTTTCAAAAGAAAAATGAAGCCAGTACCCACTCTCTTTTTATTTCAGAACTGGCACTTCATAGTCATCTCCTCTAATACTAATTAGCAGTAATTAGACAACAAACATAATCTTGCAAGAGAAACCCTGTTTTATTCAGAATTATTGTTATAGTTTCAAATTTTCTTCCTTTGCCCCCTTTCATTTGTACTTATCCTTGATAAAATAAAATAACTGTGTAAAAGGTATCAACACTATTTGTGTGATAACTCTGAGCCTTCTGCTACTGCAATATTTGGAGCCCTTCATGCCAAAGGAATGTTTCAATGCAGAAAGCAGAGCAATACATTTGGCAGGCACGGAGGTTGTTTGGCACATTCAAGTGAAGTCTGTTACAGACACGGGGACCTGACAAATACGTGTTTTGTCTCTAATATCTTAATTTCAGTGGTTTTAATGGCTATCTTTGTGAGAATTTTGACAAAATATTCATGTGAAGGACTTCTGGGATGCACAGGTGACTCCAGTTCACATAGTGATTTTAAAGCGCTCTCCCTTGTGTTTGCTTTTTAACACTAAAGAGAAGATGTGGAGAGGCTAAGAAGGACCCTTCGCATGCATTTGAAACTCTGCTTTGAAGCAGGAATATGTTCTGACATTTAACTAAAAGTTTATTCAGGGATGTATCCTTTAAATTTAAACTTTAGTAGCAAAGGAGTGAAAGCATTTCAGTTAAGCATACCTCTGACTTTTCCCTCTTGACAGATGGGAAACTATTAATATAGCTTATTTCTAATTCTCGTGATCGTTACAAATAGTGCTTTCCTCCTGCACAACATTTTTGATCTGGAGAGCTAGAACAGTCTGTGTCAGCATGGGAAACAGAATCACCATCCTGCATCCAGATCTTCTGATCATAGTCTCTGGAGATTATATGCTCCAAAATGCAAAAGCTTCTAGTAGCTACTCATAGTTTCCAGCATATGAAAATGAAATTAGACTTGTTTGTATGTCTAAATTAAAATACCTTGTTCTATTTAGGGTTCTTGATTAATCTTTTTAAAACTATTGTTCCAATCTTCAGGTTTTCTCTAAATTAGCAATATTTCTTCTTCAAATTGCTCCTAAGAAGTAGGCCCTATATCTGCACCAAGCAACATTAACTCCAATAGGAAGAGGAGCTTGCTCACATAGAATTCACAGCTTTGATGACAAAGATTTAACCTTCTGATAGTGTACATGTCAGATAAATTAACGTGCCTGCAAGGAAACCGCAGTGCTAGGATTTCGTATTGTGTACTTGAAACTTTGAATCCACAAAGATGAAAACAAACATAAAGAAAAACTAAACAAATTACTTCCAAGAAACACAGAAGAGGAGAGAAGGAAGTGGGTATTTTGTCTGTTATTTCATGACTTTTTTCTAATTTGAATGTAAAACCATAGCATTATTGCGATAAATTCTTAATGGCAAAAAATGAAAGAAAATCTGTCAGTCTGCAATGAAAAACAAGCAGTCTCAGCTTTGTAATTGAAAGATAATTGAATTCTTTTCACATAGGAAGATTTATTTGGAATTCCCTTTGAGACTGATTGGAGTTTCAAGGGCTGAGCACCTCTGAAATCAGAATTTAAAAGCTTTTTAATAGCCAGCATCTTTCAGGACAGGGAATGCTGAGAGCCTGAAAAGCTGGAGAGAGCTGCCTGTGCTGCATGCCAGTTTGCGAAGACATTTTCCAAGGCTCAGAAGAGACAAGAAAGCCATTAGGAAACATCCCAACTGATTCAGCAGTGTTGCTCGTTGTTCTTTTTCTGATTTATGCGTGCAGCTCTGCATCGTTCTAGACACTGCACAGCTGCAGTTTATCTTTTTCAGTGGCCATAACAGGGCCTATCGTTGTAGCTGCTGACCAGATGTAGGTGAAGTTCTTTAACAGCAACTAGTCCTTTCAGATGCACTTGGCTGCATGCCTGTGACTTCTCCTCCTTTTTCCAAATACTTCTCAAGCTCCAAGGCAGTTGCTACCCACTGTTCTCCTCCCAGCTTCTGCTGTCACTGGGCTCATGCTGTCTCACGTCATCCAGACCCGGGACATTTGTTGCTCTTTGCTACCCATGACTACCCCATCATTGCTGTCTTAACGCACTTCTTCCATCTGCTACTTCTGTACTTCAAAAGCCCTCTTCCCACTATAAACCTCCAAAAAGATACTCCTTGCTATCACTGTTGTTGAAAACAGAGGCATGCACAGTCTGAATCTGTACTTGTCAGCAAAGTCTACCTTGGTTATTCTTCTTTTTATTTTCCTTTTCCTCAGGTGGGTATTGTGCAGGTGGAGATTTAAGACCGACCTGAGCAAGTCTGTATTGGAGGCTTTTCCATGTCCTGCATTATCTGTTTTTCCAGCCTGACACTTGTCTTGCACACAGAATGACAATTCACCAAATTGCCTGCTGATTTCACTCAGGCACACCCACATACAGACAAAAAACCTTTAGGGAATGTCAAAAACATACAGACTCTTGAACCAAGATATATAAAGTGTGATCTTTAATAGTAGCAGCTGGTATGTTATTCACTCTAGCTGCTGGCTTAACAGTAACAGGTCCTTTATCCAGTGAAAACCTCTTCATCCTCATGAAATTTTTGCTTAGCCTTCTTCAATAGCCTTATGAATATTTTAAACTGTCTTCTACCAGCATTACTCCTCTAACATGTTATTTCCTCTAAGATCAGTTGTCAATTTATGTGCTACTCACTTGGCAAATGTCTTGCTCAGAACAATTATGCACTCTATAATTCAAATAAGCATTTGAAGAGGCATAGGCTTTGAATGTGTGCATAGGTATTCTGTGGATCAAGATGCAGTAAAGAAAGTAAGTAAGTAAGGGAACAAAGATCTGCCCTGTGCACACGTGTAGATTTCTCTCAGTATCTTCTAGATTGCCTGTGTTTTAAATGTGTTATGTGCTGGGACGTAAGAACAGAACTGCGGTGTCAATTTGTAACAGCTAGCTAGCTACTCCCTGGTAAAAATGAATGCATAAGAATACACAGTAAAATGTATTTTAGACATTTATCATATGCCACTGTCCATACATATATTCTATTGAAGCAAAGATGTTGCATGCTATTTTTTGCCTTCTATTCGAATTCTGTCTCACTCAAATTTACAGTCAATTCTTATTGTCTATCAACAGTAGCAGTCTGTAATATGTCTTATTAGACCATCTTTCACTGGAGGATCTTAGAGGTTAGTTAGGCTATACAGCATCCCAAGACAGACAGTTAAGAAATATATTCTTACAGGAATCTCTTCAACCATCATGGAAATGTATCTTCTCTAAGAAAGAGTTGCAAAATATACAAAACAAGGCACAGCAGTGGTTTCCAACTATATGAAAAGAAAAAATATGAAACAATATCCAACAATATGGAAAGGAAAATTTATATGGAATTGAAGCTGATACTATCAATCTCATTTTTTTCCAAATGAATCCTGGAGAATTTTTACGCATTCCTTTAAAGACAATAAATTACATCATGTTGTCATCAGCCTAAAATTTTTAGTACAGGAGCAAAATTTGCACAGTGATTTTCTTTACAAATTAAAATCAATGAAAAATTGGTGAAGCCAGCATTTTAATTTAATTTCAACACAGCGCAGTATACGTTCTTTGTCTGACCTGCAAAAGCAGTCATTTTATTACTATTAGTCTCATAAGCACTTCTGTTATTGTGTGCACTTTTTGTATATTTTAACCTGTTGTTAAATGTGAAAGCACTCAGTTTCACTTAATGTATAAGGAGAGAAGGAGATTACATGTTTTTGCTGAATCTACCTAGAAACAGCAGCACTTATCTTTTTTAAATAGGGTGAAAGATAGAGGGGGCCTTCAGGCCAGTAGTAAAGGCATTTTTGTATTCACTGTACTTCTAATGAAAACATCTGTCAATAGGTCTCAACATGTCAATAATTCTGGACTTGTCATTAATTCTCTTGGGTTTTGATGGGTCAGAGCAATCCCATGCACAAATACAGGCTGGGCAGAGAATGGGTTGAAAGCAACCCTAAGGAGAGGGACTTGGGGTGTTAGTTGATGAGAAGCTCAACGTGAGCCAGCAATGTGTGCTCACAGCCCAGAAAGCCAACTCCATCCTGGGCTGCATCTAAAAAAGCGTGGCCAGCAGGTCGAGGGAGGTGATTCTGCCCCTCTACTCCACTCTCATGAGACCTCACCTGGACTACTGCATCCAACCCTGGGGCCACCAACATAAGAAGGACATGGACCTGTTGGAGCGAGTCCAGAGGAGGACCACAAAGAGGATCAGAGGGCTGGAGCACCTCTCCTATGAGGACAGGTTGAGAGAGTTGGGGTTATTCAGCCTGGAGAAGAGAAGGCTCTGAGGAGACCTTATAGTGGCCTTCCAGTACTTAAAGGGGGCCTACAGGAAAGATCAGGAGGGACTCGTTATCGGGGAGTATAGTGATAGGATGAGGGGTAACAGTTTTAAACTGAGAGAGGGTAGATTTAGATTAGATATTAGGAAGAAATTCTTTACTGTGAGGGTGGTAAGGCACTGGAACAGGTTGCCCAGGGAAGTTATGGAGGCCCCGTCCCTGGATGGCCTTCAAGGCCAGGTTGGATGGGGCTTTCAGCAACTTGGTCTAGTGGGAGGTGTCCCTGGCCATGGCAGAGGAGTTGGAACTAGATGATCTTTAAGGTCTCTTCCAAATCAAACCATTCTATGAATCTATGATTCTATGATTAATCTAATTTGGATAATACATATTCATTCCTTATAATTCAGAAATAACTACGTAGCCCAAAATTTTTAGTTATTAAAATTAACATTTTGTTAATGTTTTCTTATTCCTTATTTCAGTCCATAATATAGAAATATAGTTAAAGCATTAGTACTGGCATTTTAAAACAGCTTTATGTTGTGATTTTTTTTTTTTTAATCAGTGATGTTAAGTCTTTATGTAAGGTGATAAGTCTAGGAGACAGGCTGAAGATTTTGTTGCTCTGGTTCAGTGTCTGGAGAAACAGTGTTAGTGTGCTCCTACTGCCAGCTCAATGCATTTCTTTCCACTGTGAGTGGCAGAGAGACATAATGCTTCAATTTATGTACTGTGTTTAGACAGCAGTCAGACAAGGGGTCTGATATAGAGGGTCTGTTCTCTAATACTTGATCAGTCAGTAAAATCCTTAGGCTTTCATGATTTCAGGTTACTAATTTATGACAGGGATACTGAGGGAAGGCAGCTTGGTGAGGTTAGCAGAAGAAAAAATATCCCTGCCACATTTTGGAGGACAAACAGGATATGGAGCCCTGATCTTGGTAGAGTTGTTTGGAAGTAACAACAAAACTTGTTTATATAGACATGATAATAACAGATGAGTTGCCAGGCGGCCTTAAGGAAGTCTGATGAAGTGCTGGCAAAGCACTTGGACTGCAAAGTGGGAGGTAACTGGGAGTACAGGATAAGTGGAAGTGATAAAGGGAGAGCAAGTCTTTTTGTCTGTATGTTCTGTCATCATTCAGAAACTGGGTTGTGTTTCTTCTCCCATCCTTACACTGTCTTCTGGATATAGGGTTGAAAACGTTACTTGGATTTCTTGTAATAATTCCAAATTCTTTCTTCTGCGAAGACTGCCTTTTACAAGGCATTTTTGGCACTAGAGAGAATGAACTGAATTTGGGTCTTTGTTTTTTTAATTCCAGTCTTAGAGAAACAGAATATCAATATTTATCATATGATAGCATTCTGCGAAATGCTGACAAGGCTTTTTTAAGTGCTACATATTTTAGCAAGACTGTCTTTTTCAATTCAGGGTGAAAATAGGATACAGTCATTTAAATGCATTTTGTGACAGACATTTTACCATCTAGTACATTATTTGTTGAACAACAAGTAAAAGAGTAACTGAGTTTTCTGAAGGTATTGCAGAAATAAAAAAATATTAAGAACATATAAAAAATAAGCTATTTTTGGTACTTCTGATTCACTAATATTTTGACATTTGGTGCTGTCCTTCCTAAGTGGATCCTTAACTTTTCCTAAGTAAACCAATGATGAAATTCTGTGGACAGGACTCAAGATTACGTGATTCTTTTTAAGCTAATGAACTGATGCAACTTTCAAAGATTTTGGGGAGTATTTTACATGTTGCATATAGGCATATGTCTGAGTTTACGCAGGTCCTGTAGTCCTGAAATATTCATGTCATGCAAAAACTTGTCTGAATATAAATGTCATCAAAATCTGTTGCATTTAAATCACAGCTTCTCAACTGAATGTTATTTCTGTAAAGAACTACATCAAAACTCAGGTCTAAACACATCTAATCTTTGTTTAGATCCAGATCTAAATTTCACAGCTGAGACTGATCTGTCCTATTCTTAGTGTGTCCTATTCTTAGTGTATCCTATCCTTAGTGGATGAATCTCAAATGTGCAAGAAAAATTGATTATATTTTTAAGTAAATATTAATCATATGTCTGTAATAGTACCCAGTGCTCTTGATTTTGAGAGCCTTTCTTTAAATGTGAATAAAATATTCAATTTTCAAATTCTGTCCCATGATCAAATTGCTTCTCTGACTGAGTTGTGTTTGAATAATCCATCTGTTGCATTCAGCTCTTGGAGTTATAATTCATGGGTTTCAAAAGTAATTTTTCCTCAAAAATTATGTAAATCCCTGTACAAACCTGCAGTAAATGCAAATCAACTGGGATTCTGTTAGATTTATTTTTCAAATGTCTTCTCTTTGTTCTTCGCAGCTGTAATGAGAAAAAAAAAATTCTAGTGTGCTAGAATAGTCTGGCTTTTGCGTCCTCTAAGAGGGAACCTACTTCCACCATGTGAACATTTCCCCGATCATATGAACAGGAAGAAGTGCGATGCTCAGTTCAAGTTATCAAAACATGAATCAAAAGACATTTTTAGAATTTTTTTTTTACTATAATATATAGTTCTTATAGTTGCTACAGGCACACACATATGAAAATAATAGCCAGTGAAACAGAGCAGAGGTGTGATGCATTTGCATATAACAGATCTTTACTGTTCTCTTCCCACAGCTATTTTGCTTTGGGTTTTAATCTAGTGTCTTAAACCCCTAAGCAATCTCAAGCAGCCAACAATTAAAGCTCTGTAAAAAATGTTTCCATTTCCCCTAAGTATGGAATTTCCCCTAATCTTGCATATGTTAGCTCAGTGGGTGGCTTGCTCTTGGTGTGTTTTTAGAGCTATACCTCAAAAAAAACTTACTTTGTAAGTAACAAAGTGACTTGTGGAAAAAAGTGGCAACAGAAATGCAATTTTTTTATTTTACCTATAATTGAAATCTAGAGCCCAGTTTCAGTTCAAGGCACTGGGAACTGCAATGTTGTAGTAGCTTTAAACTCATCTGCTCCATCCCCATTTCAAGCCTGCCTTTCCTACCAGTCTGGCTGCCCTTTTTGTTACTGGCCCTTGTACAAATCTTCTCTTGTTTAACACTTCAAGCCAAGCTCTTGACTAGCTTCTCTGTGCTCCTACAGGACCTTGAGATCTGATCAGTTCTGTTCCCCTCCAAGTTTTCCTCTGTTCTTTGTCCCTTGCTTTCTCATATGCCTGGACATTGCACATTAACACCAAAGTAAAATCACTATTATTTACTTACAGAATAGGTGGCAGTGCAGCTTACTGCTCATCAGCACCAGGGCAACTATGCAAGACTCACTCACAGGAAATAGAGGCAAGTTGCCTTTTTAACTTTGCTAAAGGTTAAATGAGTGGGTATCCTGGAAAAAATTCTAGGGCCAGTTCTGAATTTCACTATGATACAAAACACTTGGCCGTATAGGAAATGCAGCTCAAGATAGAAAATACAGCTCTTTGACATTCTGCTGATGTAACGTACTGCAGAATTCTGCCAGAGAACTATGAAAAGAAATACTAGGTTTCTCTTTAAAAGCAGGCTATGAAAACGAGGAGGTAGAGAAGATTATTCCAGCTACACAGTAGAGCCTGGATTTAAATTAAACAGTGACAAGCTGCATACATTTCTTCAACTCATGACAATTATTTAACATTTGTGCTCTGGTTGGATAAATCATGGAAAGCAATGCTCTGTCACAAAGGTAGTCCATGATTAGCACTGAATAACTGCTTTTCCAAGCACCTCTTGCTACTCCTAAGATAACAGAAGTAGCTACTTAGTCTCCATTATACAATTATCAGGTTCTAATCCTTTTATAGCCCATAATCTAGCTTTAGGCCTTTCCCCATCCATAGCTGTGCCTCTAATTGAGTTTACTTAGGAAGTGAATTATGCAGTTGTCAGTAACAAAATTGACAGACTCATTTTTCTACTTCTCAAACAGCTAGCAATGCAAACAGCCATAATATCTGGCAGAATCTTGCTATTTGTCTGTCGGCTCAACATTTTTTCTTCATTGTCTGTCTAAAATACTTTCTATCTCTAAAATAATTTACATGTTTCTGTGGCTTCCTGAAAGGTAGGAGAGTCTGTAAAGATGCTGCCAATGTGATGTTCAACAACAAAAACTGATCTAGTTATTGTATTAGTCTGCAAGTTTTTTAAAAAGGAACCTTATTTACCTAAACCAGCCTACCCAGCATCTAACAGGATTTGGAGCTGCTATTCTGTCTCACTTCCAGTCAGAAAAATGGTGTAAGCAAATCAGAGGAAGACAAGTATTCCTTCCTTTGAAGCCAGTGTTGAACCTGGAAATGGAGATAGAAAGTACCATTTTGTCATTGACTCAGGTTGAAGTAATGCAGATCCAAAAGGCAGTTGCTGGTCTCAAGGAGCTTTCAAATGAGATAGCAATATGGAGCAGATGGGTACAATGGAGAGACAGTATATTAGAAGGACAATATAGAAAGAGCTAGTATGGTTTAGACATGGCTCTGAATCAAGGGAATTGTTTTGTTAATTGTGTGATTGACACAGAGGATGGTGATATGTTAACAGCAATGCTAATGGGTAAAGAGTCTTGCCATGACCTTTTCATGCCTTACAAAGAGGAGAATTGAGGTAATTACACCTACAGTCCAACACAGGCTAACAGTGATTGCCATGTTTACTCTGCCTCTGGATGGACAGAGAGCTGCAGTTCACTGGGAGGATGTCCAAAAAGTGCTCATTAAAAGAAATCAGGAAGGGGGCAAGGGGGTAATTTTAAAAAAAAGGTGAAAGTCAGACATGGCATAAGTCATCTGTCAGATCCAGATACCCCAATGCATCATCAACAGCACAGCCCAGAACTGATGAAGATCCCACAGTGAAGAAAACCTTTAGGTAACGATTCAGAAGGTGACAGACTGAGAGCGAGGCACAATGTGATACACAGAATGAGAGGAAGAAGGCTGTACTCTATAGATATATTTAATTGTCACTATGGAAGGTGTTATTCTTATTCAGGGTGGAAAGATCTCTTAATTTGCCAGTATTATCATTTCAGATCAGAACTGCCGGGGTTAAATCACTTATGTGCCTCAGATGAAAGTTTACAAATAAAGCCCAGTGGATGCAGGAGCAGGCATACACTTCCTAGAAAATCTCTGTATAATAAAAAGCAAGCAATCTCTGATGATTTCAAACTCTTGAGTGCTTGCTGTTTCTCCCTCATATTCCAGTAAAGCTGAAGGAAGAGGATGAGAAGTGCTTGTAAGTGGCTGTATATCACTGATGCTGAGATGATAACATTCTGTCTGAATAGGGAAGCAGCTCAGATTTTAGTACCAGCACATTTGACATCCAGCATTTTATCCACTGAGACTAAATAAAGTGTTTGACCCTTGTGCTCACAAAAGAGGAAGTCTTCCTCTGGGTGAAAGCTTACTTATTGCGGTACAGGCCCAAGTTCTGCTCGGTTCAGCAAAAATTGTGTTTCAGTCTCCATCAACTTCCAGCAGGTGTTTTTATATTTTCCTTGCATTGCAAAAGTGTAAAAATAATTTGAATTTCGATACTTACTTCATTGCTTTCCTGAATGGTGCCATAATGCCATTGGATAAAGCTGTTTTCACCAGTGCTTTAGCTTCTCTGAGATTAGTTTCACAGTATTTCATAATTGAGTGAAAAAGCGTTTCCACAAAGTTATGCTACAACACAAAATCTTCTGTTCATCTAATCTCCTGATCATTTGCAAGTACGACTGGCACTCATAACACTTGCCAGAATAATAATAACCTTTGTTTCTCGGGACATTTTTAGTATCTAAAATGAGAAATCTCAACTTCTGAAGGGTTTTAGAATAGTTTTAGAATATTTTTTTTCTTACAAACTTTTAGAAACAACACAGCAGAAAGGGCTGGTGTTTTTTATATACTGCGTGTGTCTCTCTGAGTGTCCATGGCAGTTTATCTGACTAACCATGAATGGTAATTTGTCACACCAGTATTTTCATCGTAGTATCACCTGATTTCCCTTTCTAATTCCAAGTGTCTTTCCAGGGCAAGTTAAATTCACAAATACAAAAAAATCCCAGAAATTACAAAGTATAATTGCTCCAGGCACTGAGCTTTTCCAAATCTGCTTATTTCTATGCTTGTAATTAATAATAATAGTAATAGATATGGTGTCCTTGTCATTGAAGTACATAATTTCTTAAATAAAGCTCAGTGTATCTAAAAATATTTCTTCAGATTCAGTACATGAAAGTACTGCTTCTAATGAGTCAGAGAACAACTAACAAACTATTGCAGTTCATTTTACTTGAACGTCTCAGCTCAGAATTAGAATACATTTCTTTCAGACAGCTAAATGAGATTAACTCAATATAACTAAAATCAAAATTTAGTCACACACAAAACCATGAAAAAGTAAATGTTTGTTACCTAGTGTATCACTTAGTTTTATTTCATGCCACTGAACTATAAAGGCATCCAGGAGTACTCAAGTGTGATCATTAAGCACGTAAGCAATACTGAATATCAGTGACTTGGGAGAATCAGAAATATGACCTTCGGAGATACAGAAAATTTGCATAGATCAATAGTTTGTACAAGATTTTTTGTGTTACAGAACCCCACCAAACTGCAAATCTAGATATGTTTTTATTATGTAACAATCAAAGTTAAAAATTCCATTATCAGAGCTAATAGTTTCGTGGTGAATAAGGCATGATCAGAATATGTTTTCTTTATTGTCTGTTTTAATGTCATCTTTCAATTTTCTGATAATACAGAAACCTTTTTTTATTAGGAGATTAGGCAGATTTGACTTGGAAGATAAACGTACACTCTGATATGTATGACATTGTTGAAGGTGCTTTTTCCTCCTTAAGTTTAAAATGTGTTTTTCCCGAGTAAATTCCCCGTGGTATATACATTTTTGTTTAAAACATGTAGCTGCTTTTCTTCTCTGAGGCAAAATTGCTAGGCAATTGCTTTTTATTTTAATTTCCTTTTGGATAAAACTTTAATCTACATCTGCTAGAGGCTCTAAAGTGGGATCACCGGTGGAAAATTCTTTTGGAATTATTTTTTTCCAGAATAGAATTAAAGTTTGGGGGGAATAAAGATCGGGCATTTTATGTAAGAAAAGAGGCACCCTACTGCAGCACATCTTCCTCTTGTTGCTTTATACAAGTGTATCAAAGTAACATTCCCTTAACTTTGTTTTCTGTGTATATAGACTTTCAAGACACACCAAAAGTCAACATCATTTTTAACTCAATTTTCCAGTGATAACAAGTACTGCATCATTCTTAATTTGATGAGTCTAATATTTAATGTTATTCACCAGCAGATGAACCTCAGATTTTGTCAGTTAGAGAAAAATACAGATAGCTCAAATCTTTCCTCTTTGAGCAGCAAATGCTGGGAAAGACAGCTGTTCTCCTCAGCCCTTCACAAAAGATATCCAGAGAGGTTCAATAATTTTTGTTTCTCTAAATCACCTGTGTGATGCTATTGTTCAAATGACGTTCTGTAAAGAGCAGCAATGCAGGGACAACAACAAAGCACAAGGAAAGAGTATCAGCTTAAAATACCATTGGTAAACTGAAATTTATTAGAACCCCATTGAAGAATATGACTGAATTTTAATAGAAAAAGGGAACTGGTGGTAGAAAATTAACATAAACACAGTTAAGTCACTATACCAGAGGTATGTGGCCTCTGTTCATGTAAGAAATATGCTGTCTGAAGATCTGCTTTGCTGCATCTAAATGTCCACAGTAATGGCTGCTAAAATGTCACCTTCTTTCTGCAGAGCACCAGAAGATTGTCCTTTCTTATCAGACTCTAATTTGGCAACAGCGATGCATACACATGACTTCTAGGCTTGATTATCGCAATTCATTATAGCTAGGAATTAAGCCATTTGCCTTGAGACAGCTCCAGTTATATCAATCCAATCATTCGGCAGCGAGAGCTGCCAGCTCCCTGCTATCAACTTTCTGCCCTGTTCTCTGCCCTGGCTCCCTGCAGAATACACAATCCAATTCCAGGGTCTGATCTTTCCTGATGGGCGCGGGCTGCCTAATCACAAACCATCACCGGAGCTGGCACTGACTAGTGCCTGTGTTGGCACCAGGTGCTGAGCATTGGATGCGTCTGAAGATTGAGCTGACCGCTCCCTTACAGATGGGCTCTCTCCACCTATTTTCTAAGCCAGCTCCTGTGTTCTTTGCTTTTCAAACCACCCACTGAAAGGAGGATGTTTTGCATGCACTCAAAATGAGCAGGATCCCAATCTCTTTCTTCTTCTGAAAAATATTTAGTTAATTATGATGCTGAAATAGAGCTGAGGCATTTATAGTTATTATCTAAATTATTATTATAGGCCAATGTTTTTGTCTGAAAATAATATTTTACGTTATTGGGGTTCATAAAAGTCTGTGCAAGTGGTGCTTCCCACTGTTACTATACAAACATAGATTCTGTGATCAGAGATTTGTGAGATTGAACTCACGCGGCATGGACCAAAAGTCTCTGACAACAGCTAGTGGCAAATGTCTAAACTAAAAGCAGTGAAATTGGGTGAGCATAGAGAGACAATTTCCTTGATATTCCTTCCCAATTTCCTACGCTCTTTTCCTTAGGGACTTCCTGAAGGGAATACCCATGTTTTTTTGTGTTTAATAGACTTTTGGTATATTATACATAAATTATATATATTCTGTAGAAAACTTTTATGGACAAATAGTCATTCTCTTTGCCAAAGATGTGAGAATAATAGGCATAAGCATGAGATTACGTTAGTATTGTAAAAACAAAAATTGAAGGTCATCTGGTCCACAGCAAGCCAAACAGAGATCAAAACTTCAATTTGTTTTCTTCAGTCTGCAGTCTATATATGTTAGCTGTCTTAAGGAATGAAAGCACCCTGACAATTTTCAAATTCTCTCCTAGGAAGGAACAGCAATAAGTATATTGATCCTGGTTACACACACAGTTCAGCCATGCTGAAGCCAGAGCAAGATCAAGGTAAGTATTGCTTACAGACACAACAAACCCCATTGTGTTTGTAGCTAAAGAAGAATTTCAGTCACAGTTCTATCACTAATCTTTAAATACCCCATATACAAATATCCTCTCTTTACATATTGCTGAAAATAGGAATGTAGCATGGCTGTATTAGGTCACATCGAAGGTGATTTCTCTTCCATCTCTGATGCCAAGGGAAGACTGTAGGAATAGGTAGAGTGTATGTATATGTACAACCAGTACTTCCCAGCCTGCAAACTTTTGTGGTCCTGGGACATTTTGAGATTAGCATAGTTTTGGCAAATGTTTTCCACTTCTAGAGTTCTCTTTTTTGAGATGCAGGCACCAGAAGATTACCTTCATCCAGTTTGCCTTTCTGAGTGTTACTGAGCACTAAGTTGACTTTTTCATACAACTGTCATAACACCAGGATTTCATAATGTTCAGCTGGGAACTCATCATTTCATGCATGATTGCTGTGCGTCATTTATTTAATTTATTTATATTCAGCTTCACCTGACATTTTATTTGCCCAGTTACTCAATCTTGTAAGGTTCTTTTGCAATTCTGGCTATTTTTTGCAAATTATGACTCTCAGAACAAATAGGAAATATTGTATTGACACTGAAAATGAAAAAAAAAAAAAAGCCATAGTAGAAATGCCATGCAATGAAAAAAAAAAGCGTATTTGCATTTTGGGAAACAAATGGAGATCATGTACAAGCACAAAAAAATCAACAGATTTTGACTGATTTATTCTAAAATAGAGAAGACAGTTCATGCAGCATGACAAGAGGAGTAGATGTGATCCATTATGTTTGGATCAACTTCTTTTTAAGCAGTAGCACAAATACTTAAGTAGGAAAGACCATATTCTGATCACATTATAGGACAAAGTACTGGAAATCTGGTGAGTATCCTGTCCCATTTTACCCACTCCACAGCCATTGAGCTTTGGATGGTTTGTCTCCAAACCTTTGGAGATCCTTCTATTACTAGTTTTCATACTGGTTATAAAGGAAATAAGCTTTAATATTTTAAACCCAACCTTTTAATATCCTAAACAATTGTAGAAAACAAGTAAAGGATAAACAATGGGATCTTTTTTAAAGATATTATTGTATTTTAGCAGGTAGCACACTGTAAATAACTCCTTGGAAATGCAACCATTAAAGGTAACTCCCTATCACAAAGCTTGAACAAACACAGTTCTAGGAATATTGCTTGCTTTTCACTGTGCAATTGGCACTTCTCGGAGCAAGGATTTTTAATCAGTGACGAAGTGGAAATGTTGCTGTGACACCAACCTCCTCAGCTACCTAAATATAACTACAGACACTCAAGTGAAACGTGAGTTATCTTTCTCCTTTGATTGGACAGGTGTTGTAGCACACAAGTAGGTTAAAGGTCTCTTCTGCTGTTTGGCCCAATTTCAGTGGTTGCTGGGCCAGCTCTAGTGCAGCCTCCTGGCAAACTCTTGTACAGCTTACTCACAAATACCCTGTACTGAGGCTATAATAACCAAAGGCTAGGCTAGGCTAAGCTTGAGCTTGAAGGATAAGAGCACAGCCATGGAAAGGCAGCTGTTTCATTGTCTTCGTCAGTGGCTGACATGGAAGGGGAAAGGGTGTGGGATGTTGACTGCAGTAACTATAGTCGCTTAAAAGGAAAGCTGAAAAATGTTAAGCGTGACTGTAAAGTAACTAGAGAAAATCAAAGTGCATTTTAAAATGTTAAAACATGCATAATTACCTGGTAGGCTGGATTTCCTGCTGAATGCTTTGTAGAGATACTAGACCACAAGATTTCCTGGTATATCATAATACCTGACGTAAGCTACCAGGCTGCTACGTATGTTGTTAGGGATAGAAGCAAGATTGAATCTGGAAGCAGTGTTCCTTTAAATCCATATTAGAAATCAATATCCAGGAGACTTTTCAAGGCTAGAATATGATGTGGTTTTAAAGCAAACAAAGGAGCAGCAGCATGAATGACAGCTTTACTAAAACATTAGGCTTCACCTAAGGCCAAAATCATGTGTAAGTGGAATAAAATTGCCAGTAATGATCTTGGTCATTAATGTTTAATTGTGCATTTCATTATGTAAAGTTCTTATTGTAAAGGAGTTCATTAGTAACAATTAGAGTGCTTCTCTTCAAATTTATATGCACCTGTTCTTAATTACCACAGTATTGAAACCAATACTGAAAAATGCTTAGGTACTTTACATTCTACATAATGTGCTGTATACAACTAGGATTACACCTTCAATGAGGTCTGCTGACATTGGATATACCTCCTGCTGTTCAGCACCATACGGTTATTAGCTGAAGATCAAGTTAACTTAACATCTGCTAAAATATGTTCCTCTTTGTTCTAAAATGAGGTCAAATCATATCTTCCTGTAAAATCCAAGTTCCATAGTGAAGGCAGAAGTTATCTGATTGAGTATTGAATTGATCTTTGTAAGCCATTTTAAAATAATCTTTTTTCTGTTTTCTATCATTTTTATGTTCTCCATTCTAAAGTCTCTGTCACTATTAGATACCACTGCTATATATAGTATACATAATATGACTGTTAAGTCAACTTTCATGGCATTCATTAGCATATGATGTCCTGACAGGAATAGTTGCTAGGGATAGTAACTATGTGCCAACAGTGAGAAAGCTAGCCTCAGACATTTCATGTGAGACTACAGACTAAAAGCCCATTATCAATTTACTGCTCACACATGCCGGTTGGACTCTAAAAATAATTCTATTCTTTGTAATTATCATACATAGCCAGACATTGTATACAGAAAGTGCCGTTTCTATAATATTTAACTTTAAATGGGTAATAGTGCTTTCTCATGTAATTAATGAAAATTTTTCTTGATATGTATCGGCGATTATGTTTAGTAAGCAAACCTTCAAGATGTAAGCAATCCTTAAAATAGTAACCCTTTTAACTTCAGCGAAGCAGCAGTGAGGTTACAGAGCTGTGCCCTAAAGTTAGTCGGACCCAGCAACAAACACAGAATTAGAATGAGAACCCTCCCAAGTTCTCTTTTTCCTCTAGCATTTTGGTTTTGAAACCATATAGCCCACTGAGATTTCAAACGTGTTGCTACTTAAAGCCATTAAAGTTAAGAAATGGTTTGTGGTAAATTGAACCTCAAGCATACCAGGCACCTATAGGAAGCCAGGCGTGGCTTTCTAGATTGTATCTGATTCCTCAACTGTCAGGCAGATATTAGGCATGCTCCAGGCAAAATGTGGCTTAAGGTGTCCTTTCAGGTACCAGACCTGTTCTGGTTTAGTTTTAAGCATACTTGAGTCAGATCAACCACACTGCCTTTCTCTTTCTCTCTTCCCTGGCCATCCTGCCTCTTACTCAAGCTACAGCAGCATTAGAGCAATGGCTCTGTGATGAATGGTCTTCAAACCACTTAAATCTCCAGTCTGATCCATGTGGTCGCTCATGTTCTAAGCAAAAGGATTTTGCACCTCTCCAAGAATTCACAGTATGTTCTTCCTCTGTAAAAGGAAAAACAAGGGAAGTGAGGTAATATCATAGCACCAATGTGTTAGCAGGAAATATTAGCAATAGTACATCTAGCCTTTTTAGCACTAAAAAGAAAACTGACCCATGACACACTAACACACAGAAATAACAGAATCAACATATTTTTCATAGGAACTGAAATGAATGTTCGTTCGCAGTTATGACTTAAAGGTATGATATGCCCATAATAAACTATAGCATCTTTTTTGCATGAGAATGAAGTTCTCAGACACATTCTTTTACACAAATTATTTTTTCAGTGCATCCTGTACGAGATGTACTAAGCATGTGCTGGTATCTCAAGGCAATGCCACAAATTTTGCCTGTGAGATTCACAAGAAGGTGAAAGAATTATAGAATAGAATCATAGAATGGTTCAGGTTGGAAGGTACCTTAAAAACCATCTAGTTCCAACTCCTCTGCCTTGGCAAGGGACACCTCCCGCTAGACCAAGCTGCTCAAAGCCCCATCCAGCCTGGCCTTGAACACTTCCAGGTGTGGGGCCTCCACAACTTCCCCAGGCAACCTGTTCCAGTGTCTCACCACCCTCACAGTAAAGAATTTCTTCCTAATATCTAATCTAAATCTACCCTCTCTCAGTTTAAAACTGTTACCGCTCATCCTATCGCTACATGCCCTAGTAAAAAGTCCCTCTCCATCTTTCTTGTAGGTGCCCTTCAGTTACTGGAAGGCCGCTATAAGGTCTCCTCAGAGCCTTCTCTTCTCCAGACTGAACAACCCCAACTCTCTCAGCCTGTCTTCATAGGAGAGGTGCTCCAGCCCTCTGATCCTCTTTGTGGCCCTCTTCTGGACTCGCTCCAGCAGGTCCATGTCCTTATGTTGGTGGCCCCAGAGCTGTATGCAGTACTCCAGGTGGGGTCTCATAAGAGTGGAGTAGAAGGGGAGAATAACCTCCCTTGACCTGCTGGCCACACTTCTTTTGATGCAGCCCAGGATAAAGAAGGCGAAACTGTCTCTGTAATATGAGTCTGGCAGGAGGAACCTTCAAAGAAAAACTGACTGATGTAGCAAATACACAAAAAAGCATAACAACAAAGCAATACTCTCGATCGTGGGGAATTTAGGATTTGGATCTGAATACTTCACTTCAGACTCGAGTAAACACTAACAAAACAAATTAGCACTGACAAACAAGAGCTAGGGCTTGCTTCTAGTGCAAATTAAAGGCTATTCTTTAGGGGTTTTCTCTGAAATATGATTTAGAGATGCTACATCTGCAAACCATATCTTAATTGCATTGCTCTGATGGTCTGGCTTTAAACATACATTTTTAAACATGAAGCTGACAACCTAATAGCATTCATTTAATATGTTTATTTAAATTATTGTTTTACATCCATTTCTTTAACTTTTTTATTTAAAATAGCCACTCAAATGAACAGTCCTGAAATATCACTTTGTTCAGAATGACAATATCAACACTGCAAAAATGTCTGCAATGAAATTACATTGTCAATGTATTTTAAATTATGCAGATAATTACAGTTTACCTTCAGAGAAAAATACTCTAAACAAAAATAATTGTCAGATGTAATCACAGAATCTAATTAATTCTCTTGCTCAAATATGGCAAATGTTGTTTTATGGCTTGGTTTAGTGCTTGTGGAAGACTAAGGAAGAGAAGCAAGTAACATCCTTGCACTGGACAAGCATTCCTGCTTTTATTCTCCAGTTAACTAGAGACTGTTTTTTTTCTGTTTCTGGGCCTTTCCTGCATAAACTGCTAGTTATATTGAACTGTGCAGCAATTTTTTGACATGCACAAATTATGTATCAGTCTTCCTTTCTCTTTGTACAGAATCCCAGCTTTGTGATGCAGTACAAGGCTTTTGTCTGGTTTGGGATCAATCACTGAGACTCTGGTGCTGTAAAGCGACTGGAATTGTTCATTAATCTTCCAGTCCAATAGTTTTATCTTTTGTGAAGTAAAATTGATTTCCTTATCTGAGCTTGTGAAGAACTGGAATGTGCACCTTTCTTGATTCATAGCTCAGAATACACAGTAATGGAGAAACTATGAAAGCAGCAGCTTTTAGGACACAGAAATGGCAGGTTTAGGTGCAAAAGTCTGATACTTACTCATGGATGGACTGCATATTGCACAGTAACTAGGTAGCACTTTGAAAATAAGAGAGTAGTTTTACTTTTGCGATGACAGAAAGTCTCTTCACTCATAGATGGATATTTAAATTTGGGGAAATGAGATCCTTGGGAAGCATTAGCTTTTTTACAGATGTGGTTTATTTATTCTTTGCTGAAGAGCTTCATGACAGTTTATATAGTACAACAGTACTTCAGTTGCAAGAGGGATAAATTTATTCCACTGTGTTTGAATCAGCTGGGGAGATCAGGAGAAAGTTTTAGTTGAACCACTGAGTAATTTACAGCTTCTTTTTCAAGGACCAGCAGACCCAGGAATAGGCAGCATTTCCATCAGAATCTAACCTATTTTCTGGCCAGATGGTAGCAAAAAACATTGGAAATCTGACTAATATCCTGTGGTGTTTTCTACCAGCTCCATGATTACTGACCTTTCAAATACTTCTCCAAACCTTTGAGATTCGTCTGTTAGTAATATTAACACACGTGACAGCTGTACCTAATATCCCTTTGGGCCACTACAAAAAGGAGTCAGATCTTGGTTGTCCTCTTTGATTTAACTGAAGTTCTATGACAGTCTCCTACCTAGAAACTAGCATTTGAGGGGCTATAGTGTTTCCCATTCCTTTCCAATGTAGTCTGGGAATGGCTGTACAATCCTTGCATAGACACCAACATAAATTCTTGAATCAAAAACTGAAAAAAAAGGGTCCGTATTACTTTGAATTTAGTCTAGGCTTCAACCTTTTATCCAACATCTACCTCATCTTCTTTGCTGTAAAAATGCAAATTATTTAAGCCTAAGAGTATAATTAGTGTTCCAGACCTAGATCCCAGTTCCACATGGCTGCTTTTTGACTAAGTTCTTATTTTGTTCATTTTCTTTCCATTGAGAAGATACTCAAAGCAGTACATTAATGTTCTGTGGACAGAAAAGAAACAGACATAAATCAGCTAGGTATACCAACATTATTCCCTGGTCTGCAAAATAATTGCCTTGATCACCATTTTTCTTACTGTTTGCTCCTACTTTCAGAACCATCTGCATTAATAATGAGGCTGTACATCTAGATATTGCTATAGCAGGGCATAAGCTCTGCTAAAGTAAAGTTTAGCAGTCACTGCCTGTGCAAAGATCATCATCTCTATGGGTCCTACCCACATGGTTAGTTAGAAGAAGCAATAAGGAGTGTACTTGCATCCATATTGCGTCAATAAACATAGCAGGAAATTTGTACCACTAAAGACAAAATATCACACCCACAAAAGGGCAAAAATGTAACACAGACCTTTGATGGTTCTAGATTCTATTCCTCATTCACATTACATAGTCCTTTATCCCATATAAACACTTGTGACTGCAGAAAAGTAAACGATTTACAGAGGTGTTACCTACCAGGTGGTGGTGTCACTGTTTATGATTGTTTCCAGCAGCTGGAATCAATATCTGAAATATAAGTCAGCCACTGGAAAACTGAAAACTTTGGAAGTGTGTTTTACTGCAGCTTGGAATTGCAGAACTGGAATCTCTGACCCATGGACACTTGCAATTTAGGGTCTCCTGACATCATGGTCCCTCTGTAATTTCTTGTAGCATCAGCAGGACTTAGCTAAGCAGGCAAGGAAGGATCTTAAAATAAATACCCTTTGTATTTGTCCTGGTTTGAGGTAAAACAGGACCAATTTTGTTCAGTAACTTTGCTTCTTAGCTGGGCCTCTTCTAACTACTGAAATTAACAGCATATTGTGCAGATACTGTTTGCTCTCAGAGTTGTAAGACCTATGTTTATAGCTGATGCCAAGGCATGTTATGCGAAGAGGTTCTTGCTCACACTTACTGCTATAACACCCAAGGGCAGCTAACTTTGTTACTTGCCCCGTTGGAGGGTCGGAAGCAGAAGAACACAGAGAGATCCCACCTGCAGGGAGGAGCGGACAGGACAGGTGACCCAAAACTGACCAACAGGGTATTCCATCCCATCTGCCTCATGCTCTGTATAAAAGCTGAGGGATCAAAGGGTCAGCCCTCTTTCTTCAACGGCTGGCATCCAAGGACGACTCTGTCTGTTCCTCTGCCTTTGATCCCGATCCTGAATCCAGATCCGGAATCCAGTTCCTGTCCATCCCTGAGTCCAGCCTGGGACTTCCCCAGTGCCAGACGGTGATGTGATTGTCATCCTGGGAGCTTGACATGGTTTTGTATGTATTTCATTATTTTCTTTTCATTTTATTATTAATAGTTCATTCAAGTAGTTTAGTTCCTTCTAAACTCATAAGTCTGTTTTTCCCTCCTCTGCCTCTCTCTTTGAGGAGGGAGGAGGAGGGGAGCATCTGTTGGTCCCATCTGGGGTCTCCCATATCCCCAGTGGCTGATTCGGCCTAAACCATGACAGTGTTCAACACAGCCAGAGTATGAAGGTCACCTTAGGAAAAAGGAAATCAATATAGCCAAGAACAAATTATAACATACTATTATCCCAACCTCAAAAAATCATGTTTGGTCATCACTTCTGCAGGGATGAGTGAGATGGGTGCTTTTGGAAGTACTTTTGAACAAAAGAACAGATCAGCTGAGAAAATATAACTTCTGTACTTCCCATTTGCTTTGTCAGCTTAATGGAATCAAGATAGAATGAGATATTAAGTATCATTACTATGGGGCTGAAGTGGAAAGCCTTTATTCTACAAATGCCAGCATTAAAAGTGAAGGGAAATCCAACTACCAGTTCAAGGTAAATTCCTGCATAAGAGAAGAAAATCAACGAGCTATGGCAGTTGTCTGAAAACCTTATTAGTTCAATGAATCACATTTATATAGACACTAATAATTTTAATATAAATAAGGCAGTCAGAATAATGTAAAACAGCCCATCATATAATACTCAGTATGTCAATGTTATTACCATAGTGTTACAATTACTGAAGTTTAATAGAGAAATATAAGACACACACAGAAAGTAATTGAGATAAAAGAGCACAGTAAATTGGTATAGTGCTGCAGAGAGTGATGAGCCACACTTATTAATTTCAACAATTACAAACTTATAGAGCAAGTTCTGCTTCTCTTATCCCAATGAATGATTGTGTTAAAGCAAATAATCCACACTCCTAGTATAATTCCCCTACTTCATAAATCTAGAAGGTTTATTAAACATCCCACCTGGATTTTCTACAATGCTTTGCTGCTTGTGTTTGAGTGTTTCTTCCACAGAATTAACTGCAGATGTGGAAATTCCTTGAAGTGCTGTAGAATGTCTCTGCACTTTGAAGTGTCTGTCCTGAATGTAGCAGACATGCCATCAGCCTTCCTCAAAGCTAAGGACATTCATGGACCTCAAATGAAAGAAACTAATTCTTTTTTTTGTCTCACTTACCTCTTCTTTACTATCCCTAGAGTTATCTCATGTGCTTCTGCCCTTTTGAGTGGCTTCTTTGGATGGAGGTAAAGAAAACTGGCTGTCAAGACAGCATTAAGAAAGAAGAAAAAAAAAAGAAAAAGGAGAAAATAATCCAGTAAGACACAGTAGTGGTCATGTTTCTACATTTCAGTGAGAAAAAGCAGAACAGAGGTTTTGCATAACCAAAATAATCACCATTATAAGGAACAAGTCAAATCCAGAGAAATACTAAAAGTCTAGGAAGCAAGTCAACCTGGTGGCACCTTGGCATAATTTACATCAGACAACATTTCCTGGAGAAGAATTTCGATTGGAGAGGGACGGGGAAATGCTCTGCTTGTGGTGCAAAGGATACTGCCTAACTTGGTTGTCTTTGGAAGTCAGATGAATGAGATTTTATGATTACTTAGAAAATTAACAAAGTGAAGTGCTTGTATGGTAGGTTATCCAACTAAAACCTTGTTGGGCTCCTCCTGTGATGAGCTCCTCCTTGCTCAACTCACACATCCTGTGAGATCTCCCACTTGTCCAGATGTTTATGACTTTTCTAAAAGACCCATCAAAAGTCTCTGGCCTTATTGCACTACTAGTTTGTGAGTAGTTGTCTGGTCTTAAAATAGTCTGAAAAATGAGGGTGACCTAGTTTTCCACACACTCACAACATCCAGCAATTAATTATTCTGTTCCCAAAATAATCTTACCCCCTGCTAGTTGCACAGGTGTTCCTTCTGCAGCTTCTTCCTCACGCCACCTTCCTTAATCCCAGAGGGCTGCAGAGGACCCTTAGCCTGACTGCTCCAGAGGGCAGGAAAAAGTGAGAGAACAGAGCATAAGATTTAGTGTCAGCTGGGGGCTGAGGGAAAAAAAAAGATGCAGGTATCCTGAGATGCTTCAATGCTTTTAATGAATTGTACTGTGAATGAAATGCTTTCAAAGAGAAAAGGAAACCATTTTTTAAATGTTTGCAAGTTCAATTTAGTAATTAATACTTTGCATAGATATTAATACGGAAACAACTAAGGCTGGACGAGACTGAAAATACCTGTTCTGCATTTGAATTTTTGCAGGCAATCAGAAGGACAATTAAAAAGGCTAACGTGTAAATAAGGAGGGAAGATAACAACTTAAAAATTCATTAAAGTAGAGCTTCAAAATCCTTTCATTTCCAGAACCCCTTCAGTACAATATTTAATAACTTTTGCAGCATTCCTAGGATTTACAGTTGGAAATCTTTAGACTCTGGGAGCGATCAGAGGTTTGTGCCCATTTAACAATACCACCTGTGAGTCTGAATATAAGGAAAAAATATGTAAAGCTGGGAAAGAGAATTACTGCTAGGACATATGTATGCATTTTTCTGCCACTGTAGGATTGCACAGATTATCAGTCTGGGTCACTTTGTCTCTGGAAGAAATTCAAGAATTCATCCACAGGCCTTGTTTTTCCAGCTGCTTTTCTTCAAAGGTATCTAAGTGAGCTCTGTCAGCATAAATCTTTCCATGAAAGAGCAGCATCTGCATCCTGCCCCATAATATGCACACCCTTTTTCAGTCTGCTTCATGGGAGATTAAGTGTCATGTCTGATGAGGGGAAGGTGTAGTGTCAATTGCCTGTTGTATGGCCCCAATAAAAAATTGTATCCAGGATATTTCACAAACACCAAAATAACTTCTTGCTGTTGTGAGGTGTGTCTTTATGTTTTTCTGTGCCAGCTTAATGAGAATGTGATAGCACTAGTTGCTACTGATAAAGCCAGACTATTCCAACTGTATATTTACATCTCTTTTGATACAGACCAATTCCTAGGATTTAGTAGAGTAAAATAAAAAGTTGAAGTATACTTTATGTTAAAACAGCGTCAAAGTAAAAAATGGCATTACAGTTTCTTAACTGAGCTATTTCAAGCCTGAGAGCATTTTCAGAATTGTATTTCAGACACAGAAAATCCAAATCTTAACTTTTCACACTAGTTCATATCCAAAAGGGATATAGAAACCTTTAAATGTTTCATATGATGGAAATCCTTTTCCCTCACTAGTTATACTTTAATCTGCTACTCCTTCCCCTGCACACCCCCCAAAAAAAACCCCAAACAATAAAAGGAATTAGTAACATTGGTCGTTGAAGTATTCATATAAAAATTAAAGAGGAACCTCAGGCTTTTATAATATAATTATGTATGCATGCCTTTTAAAGTCTGATCCAGTATCCACTGACATCAAAGAGCAGACCTCTTTTGGATGAGACTGGGCACCAATGAGATTGGATATTAGTCACTGAAATGAAGATGCTGTGTTACCAGACTCTCTGTCCATATTATGAATCTTAGGTGAAGACCCCATTATTAGTTTGCGTCTACATCAAGCTTTAAAAATTACCACAGTATTATTCAGTTACTGTGGTATATTTTGTCTTCAGTGTTCAGATCTCTTAAAAATTCTTTCTTTGTTATTAAAAGCTATATGTAAAATACTGTTAGTTCATAATCAGGCTGCAAAATTTATAGATGAAAAAAGTATTTCTCTTTTGAGGAAGCTCATAGTAAATTGGAAAAAACAAGAAAAATCTGTTTACCCATAAAATTAACAAAACAAACTTTATGATTCAAAAGAAAATCTCATAAATACAGAAGCTTAAGACATTTGCATAACTCCGATGAGAAATTTCATGTAGCATACTGCCAGTTTTATCAGTGTTATGTTAAATAATCCTTTCCTGCATTTGCTTCATTGAGCCCTAATAACATTTGCCTTTCTTTCTGAATTGAAATCGCGTTAGCATGACAAACACTAGAATAGAAATCTGCTGGGTGGTTTATGGGAATGATTTATGAGGAACTTGGTACAGCAGCTTTTAATAATACCTAATCCTGGAACCTTAGCCATGACCTTCATTAACCAGAGAAATATTGCCAATTATTAAAAAAGATGAACTTCAAGTGCCAAATTTTACTTAAAAGCACTAAAAAAAAATAAATAAAAAAAAAAAAACAAAAAAAAACCAAACACCAAAACACAGACAAACAAACAAAAAAAACCACCAAAGAAAAGCAGGTTTTGGAAAAGGAAACGGGAAATCTGCTTATGGGGGAGAAAAAAAGAAATTTCCCAACCAGACTTGAGTAATTATTGAAGGCCAAATTCTGGATGCCAAAAACAAGACAAAAACCCCAGATGTGACATGACAGGCCGTTCCCCAGAGGTCATGTCACCAACAATGCCACTGTGCCTTGTCAGTTGGAAAGCCTTGCTCACTAAGTACCAAAGTCAGGAGTCATCAAGTGGATCAGAAGCATTCTGTCCTGCCGGGTTGTTCCAGCACCCTGCGGAGCACAAACTTGGATCTCACAGATAATATAGTCCTATTTTTTTATACCAGGGCTTTGGAAGAAGTGGAGTTGAGATAGCAGCCATTCAGGAACGTTTTTGAGAGGCACATCAATAAATTGGAGAATCTGTGGGCAGCTAGAGCTGTTCTTTTATATGGTGAATAGGTATATTGATACAATACGACATTAAACACAGCTGTGGTCCAAGTCTTCGCAGTAAAGAAGGACATTTCTCCTCCTGGAGAAGGGTATCACTTGGATAGTAAGTGTGGTGAGAGCACTGGTTACAGTAGTTATAAGGTCTGCCTCTTCCTGCAGGCTAAAAACACTCGTTATCATGCTCTGTGCTAACAGCCTGTGCTTCCTTGAGGACTTTGAACAGGAAGTATATACATGGCTGCAAATCTAAAGCAGGCCCTCTCCCTCTTCTTTTGGAGGAGCACAGAACAGATGAGACTATGACCATTTATTCCTTGGCTCTGACAGATTTACACGCTATCATATACTTGTTATGTTTGGTTGTTTTCCTTCTATCAAAAGAAGGATGTTTCAAAACTGTTGAGACTAGACTACAAACAAGTCCATACCCCATATGTTGCTATTTATATTTATATACTCTTAGGGCACCCAGCAGACCTGGTTGTGGAGCAGGTCCTTGTTGTGTTCAGTTACTATTCTGCTCATAAACACTTAAGTGCAAACAACTAGATATTGCTGTCTCTGCACTTAAATTGCTCATTGTAATTTCACATTATCTTATATTCCATATCAATTTTCTGTGCAACATATTATAGTATCTGCTCATGTATTTTGTGCAGACTGTGTAGCAAGAAGCTTAATCTAAAACATCTGCAGCAAGACAAGATGATAGCATAAACATTATTTCTTGCAGTTTCTGTCTATAAACTGCACTGAAGAATGTTTCCACTGCATCAGCACAATCCTACCTTTGCATTTACCTTTTATCATCAAAATGGAGAGCAAAGGAAAATAAAATACAAGGGGAAAAGTCAAATTCCCAGGCACATAATCAGTATGTTCAGACAGAAACTGACAAAGCTCTGAAAATTATGTCCTTAATCTGTAAACCTGTTCAATAAACTGCATTAAATATCACTGCTGAGTATCTGTTTATGTGCCTAAATTCCCAGTAAGCCATATGGAAAATTACTTTCTAATGTGGAATCGCCAGAGCTTTTTGATAGTGAAAATTCCACACACACGCTAAACTGTTCCAGAGTAATTCATGTAGTCAGTGATTTGCAATTTTCAGAGCCTAATGGATACAGTAGACACTTAAGGGATATCTCAACTTCAGCAGCAGCATTGTGCTCCATCACATTACCCTGCAATGGAAGCAATGGCATACAACACAGTCGTGTAAAAGACGGTATAAATTACCCTTGTGGTTGAGATTTAACCTTGAAGGTTGGTATCCATACCCAAGCAGTTTCTCCTCAATCATGCCCTTTAGGCATTTTCCAAAGGACAGTAAAGTTGCTTGGTATCAGACATGTTTCAATTCTAAAGGTACTTATATGCAGTCTCATCTGCGTATAAAATATAATAAGGATGCAGTTTGCCATCAACACACAAATAGCTTTTGTCAGCAAACATGCTAATTACAAAAATATGCGTTCCAAGACTTTCCATGTTAGTTCCTTAATGGACTAAGCACATTAGCTGTTTTCTCATTACATCATTTTGGATATGAGAATGAATGCAAGTCCCAACACAGGTTTCAGGCACTAGAGAGTGCAGATTAGAAAGACTCACCTAATAGCTGAAAAATTTCACAAAAAAAAAGTGTCATTTTTACACTGGAAAATGCTCTGTATGGAATATCTGTTAAACACTGCATACCCCATGGAAGTCAGTGGAGCACTTGGATCCCCTCATACCTTCTAAGATTTTATTAATAAAAATCTAGTCAGTCTGCATGATTTACAGCCTCCTGTTTGATCTTTCTAGTTCAGAACGTTCTTCAGCATCCTCAGTGGAACATAAGCAGAAGAGTTATGTATTTGTGCTTCTAGATGCCTATGAGGATTTTTCCCTTTTATTATGGCCCACAAAACTGGAGTAGGATTCAATTAATAAAACATACTCTTAACTCCAACTGGCCTATAATATGATAAGTCAGAGTATCAGAGCCACTGTTGTAAATGCAAGCGTGTCAAAACTTGAATGTCCGGTGACAAGTAATTCATTTGCTTATATAATTTTAACCAAAATAAATTAATTTTGTGGGGGGAATTTCATAAGATTTTTCCAAGCAGACTATAAGAAAAAAACTACCCTGGCTTCTGGTGCTGAAGTAGCAAAGGAGTAAAGGCAACATTTACCAAACAGAAAGCAAACTCCAGGGAAGAAGTTCCAAACCTTGAAACTTGGCTCTGTGTACCAAAGTAAACTGAGGACACAGTACTGTTAGCCGCTGGTGAATTCTCTTCTTTGGACTTTAAGAAGTCTGGAGATTAAATATCAATAAAAATCCATGGATGATGGGCAGCCTTTGTTTCAGATGGTTATGCAGGAGAAGAAACACAGCCCCATGGCACTGAGTTCAATCTCATCTGACAATGTAATCAACACTCCTGTACTTAGTGCCCAGGCAGAGCCTCACTGACAAGCAGAGGTTCCTACATGCGCAGGCACCGACATGTCAGCAGATCACAGGTATAATCACTGTGTCTTCAGCTGGGGGAGGAAAGAACTGTGAGAAAAAAACTTGGGGCCAAAAACTGCCTGGAGCCTAAACACTGGCAATGACTTCACTTTTCTATTTAGGACAGAAAGGAAGGTAGGAAGTCCTATTATGCGCAGGGAAGGAAAAAAGTCCTGGAGGCTCATTGGTGAAGTCTATGAATTGAAAAGTGCTAATTTAACACATGGGTAGTAAGTGGAATGATGGCATCTCTTCAAATGAATTCACAAGTTAAAAGGTATTTCACATTCTTAAGGGAACATTTTTGTTGGTTATGAAGAAATTAACAAAACTGAAAACCTCTGAGTAATACATTGTAATTGGATTCACAGGTTATCGCTGAACACTTGTGTTAAGGGAGGAAAAAAAAATCTGCAAAGGTTTTGAGCTTAAAATGAAAACTGTAGCAAGGCATTCTCAAAGACAGTTTAGTTCTTGGCAGCTCTTCTAAGAACGCATTGACTGATCTCTGGCCACATAAAAGAATAGCCTATACTTAGTGCCTTCAATAAATTGAAGGTTTGGATATCCCAAGAGGGTGCAGAGAATATGGGCAAAATGAAGATTTTTAAAATGGATTTTTTTTAAAATGCCAAGTATTTTCTTCTTTAGAGTTACTGTGCTCAATACAGTGAAAGCTGGGTGAAATGCATCGCATATGGAATAGAAGTCAGACTAGGTGAGCCCTTCTGACCTTAAAATGGAGATATAACTTAACTGAGTTTTATGGGACTCAGTAACATAGACATCTGGTCAAAACAAGTTTTGTGAGAGTATTCCTTTGCATTATAGTTGTGCATTTAATGAGATTTCATACTTTTACTGTAAATTAGTGTCTGTATCAAATTACTTTCTTTAGCGGGTTGTTTCCCATCTGCTTCTTGTTCCTTTTTGCTTCATATTTCTCTTCTTTCATACCTTCTTCTCCAACTGCTTGTCCTTTTTCACTTTCCTGTCCCCAGCTACTTTACTTTCTTTCAGTTTTTACTTGCATATCACAATTCTTTTCTCTTCTTTCCATCATCATCCTCAGAAAATAAATACTGATAATGTGGCATTTTGCTGCTTTGCCTGCATTACTAAACATATTTTAAAGCTGGGAGATTGACACAGGTAATAAAGAATTTGCTGGTTTGCTAGTGCACCTTTAAAATATGTGTCACTGCAAAAAAACAGAACAGAGATCTTCTGCATTACTGGGCAAAGCCCTAACTTAAAGAACATTTTTCTTCTTTTTTACAAAACTGAAAGAACTTTTATTACAATTGTAAATATAGCATAATCTTTCAGAGATATACATACCATTTCATCAGTGAGAAGTCTGGTAGAACAGTTTTGGAAGGCCTTTCTCTCACACCCTATCTCTGTTTTCAAGAGGTACCCATGTTAGTGTTCAAGTTACTCAGTAAGCACATTGGCACTACTTCCATTAAACAGAAGTTCTTTTGTAAAAGTACAACACTTCTAAATCCATTCCCACCTTTTTAATACATCAGATAGGTTTCATTTCTGTGTTTTTGTCCTCTGTATTAAATTGTCGTGCCATGCTCCAAATTATATGTCTAACTGCCTTCCAATGCACTCTCTACAGAGGATGCAGAAGACACAGAAGTGTCTCTCAGAACTCACTGATCATGCTGTGTTTTATTATAAAATAATGAAGAAACTGATTGGCATTAGTTTCAAAGCTTTGAATCGAGCCCTTTGAGAATAGATGAAATTGGATTGTATGATATTATGAGCTAGCAGATTTAAAGTAGAATTCTTTAACTTTGGGTTGTATTACAAAAGATCCCAAAGATATTTAATTAAAAAAAAAAAAAATTAGTCATTCCTCTATTCAGGAAGGCAAGAAGAGTAAGGCAACCATTTTACAAAGCTGAACTATTATGCTTCCTCATCTATTTTGTAGTGAATTAAATAATTGTTTATACATGTGACATTCTCACTACAGGATTAAATTCATAATTATTCATTATAGAGCAATTCAAAGTAGAAACACTCATTGAAAATATGAAGGGTCTAATCAAAACTATTTATAAATCATTGGTACTAAAGTAATTTTTCTGTATCAAGAATTTACCAGTGGGCAAAAAGAAACTCTCTAAATTATTTATAACAACACAATTAACTAGTTAATCAAATAATAATAAATTGCTTCTTCTGTAACTTTTATTGCTGAGAATTAAAGTGCATGGATATTAAGCAGGGTCTTGTTTCATGGCAGTCACAGATTTTATAGTGCCTGAGAAACTATCTTGTCTTTAACTTAAACTTTCATGGCATCTAACTTTTCACTTGAGCCTGCACAGGATCAGCACTTTTGTTTCACTCTATGAAATTACAAAAAGAAAACCATTTTATTTTATAAATGAGCATTTATTCATCTTAAAGCAAATGGTTCAGGGTACACCTTGTTCATTAGCACAATTACAGACCTAGCCAGAATTAAATGAACTCTGCATTTAAACTAATATGCTGTAAACAGCAATGAATAAGGGCACCTAAGCAGCAATTTAAATGCATTCATTTTGGTGTAATGAGTATTATAAAAGAGAGACTTCGTTCATATTAGAAATAATTTCCTGCCCAACTCAGCATCTTTATATTATCTCCTGTGCTTATTTACTTTTCATATCATTACCACTGTTGCTTTGCCAGATCTGTTTTTTAATTATAACATCCGTTTCTCTCAGCCAAGAATCTTATTTTCCATAATTGCTTCTTGTATTAGAACTTTTTGAAAATTAATGGCAATTTGGCACTAGTTGTTGAAGTGATGCTGAGGACTTTCTAGACATCCAGAACTAAAACTATACTTGAGAAGAGATCGTGGAAAGTGTTCCCACTACCACATGTAGGTTCCTAATCCAGCTGATGATGCTGACCGACACTAAGCCAGCAAGACCATTCAGGGCACCTCTGAATTCAGTGGAGATAGAAAGGTTCTGTTCACTATTGTCCTCTGTACGTAATTTAGTCATTCTTTCTCTATTGGTGAGACACTTGTGTGCTGCTCATTAGGGTTGCTTATCTTTTTTTTTTAATATCCATATGATGACTCTAAAAATTAGATTTCTTGTAAAAAGAAAAGGAAAATGTTGTTAGAACTATATAATGCAGAGTAAATCAGGATTTCCCAGAATGGCATTCATAAGATTTTTGCACTAAGAACTGACTTTTCAGAAAAGAGATCAGCTGTAGGCCAAATAAGGTAAGAAACAGTGCTTTTATATTTTTATAACTGTTGTACTCAATTCTGCCTTTTTTCATACTCTGAACAGTCAGAATTCAGTGATGAATGCAATCACTTGTTTTAGAAGTTTAACCTAACCTGACATTTACTTTATGTAAGATGGAAAAATGATCTCTTCACAGTTGAGATGGGACAGATGACAGTTATACAACTGCCACAAGAGTAATTGCAAATTCAGAAAGCTGATGACGAAAAGACATTGTAGATGGGGAAAGTAATCTTACCATCTTCTCAGAGCTGTGCAAGGCTTAGAGTAGCCCTGAAGGAGGACTGGAGCACTATATTCATTGTACCTATCTGGTCATCTCCTCTCCTGACCCTCCCCAGATCTCCTCCACCTAGAAATATCCACGAAGGCTGTAGCAGGTATCTGTGCTGGTTTTGGCCGGGATAGAGTTAATTTTCTTCATAGTAGCTAGTATGGGGCTGTGCTTTGGATTTGTACTGAAAACAGTGTTGATAACACAGGGGTGTTTTAGGTACCACTGAGCAGTGCTTACGCAAAGTCAAGGCCTTTTCTGATGCTCCCACCAGCCCACCAGCAAGTCAGCTGGGAGTGCACAAGAAGCTGGGAGGGGACACAGCTAGCACAGCTGACCCCAACTGACGAAAACGATATTCCATACTATATGACATTATGCTCAGCAATAAAATCTGTGGGAAGAAGAAGGAATGGGAGGATGTTTGGAGTGATGGTGTTTGTCTTCCCAAGTCTGTTACGCATGATGAAGCCCTGCTTTCTCAGAGGCATCTGAACGCCTGCCTGCCGATGGGAAGTAGTGAATGAATTCCTTGTCTTGCTTTGCTTGCACAGTTACTTACTAAACTGTCTTTATTTCAGCCCATGAGTTTTCTCTCCCCCATCCCATTAGGGTGAGTGAGCGAACAGTTGTGTGGGGCTGAGCTGCTGGTTGGGGTTAAACCACAACAGTATCTTATCTGTTCTCCTCTGAATGAGGTGCCAACAGGCAACTGAACTAATATGACCAAATATCATTTAATTTTGCATGGCAATTCCTTGAACTCAGTTCTGTCCTCAGTTACACTGTATAAAGCCAGAAAAGTTCCACTTAGAAGAATATGACTGCAGAATTTGATTACTTCTTATATCAAGTTATGAGAAAATGGCACAAATGTAAAGCTCGAAATCAGTGTCTCCCAACAATCCTTTTCCCACAGTATTTCCTTACGAACTTACAAAATCAATATTTATACCCTATTGGGTATAAACTGGAGGCTGAGGGTTTCTGGAATAAAAGATGGTGAAGAAAGTTCAGCAACTATTTAGAAGCCTTCAGAAACAACAACTACTGAATCAAAATATTATGTTATAGTACTGACACATATGGGACACCAACTGGGATATGCACTAGTTCACCCTCAGACCCAAACCTCCCTTGAACCCACATTGGGACTTTATACTCATGGTTAAACGCATCCTGTAAGCAAGCTGCAGTACCTGCTGCTAAAAATCCACCTATTGCAGCATAGTTTGATGGGCATGCTGCTCATCATATATTCCATATATTCTCTGTTACAACATCCACTGGACAGTATCAGGAAGAGAAAATACCCCTTCCTGGAGAAGAACTTGGCATCATGTGTTGCAGGGCAGATGAGAGTTCTGGGCAGCTTCAGTTCAGGCTGCTGTTACAGCAATGTGGAGTGGAGGTCCTGAAAAACAGCTGCTGTACATCCAGTATCATGGATATGCAGACTCATGTTTGGTCCCTGTGATCAATGAAAATGTAGTCTGTGCAGTTCTGAAAATAGCCAAGTATGTGTGGGAATACTGAGACATTAAAACCACCCTACTTAAAGTAATCTGAAAATTAACTTATATTAGCATAAGATCAATCAGATCAAAATCTAACACAGAGATTCTCTCTGGGAAGACTTTCCCTATGATTGCACTGCTAATCTATGCTACAGAAATTGCATAACTGTATTTTGGGACTTTATCAGGTGATCCAAATTTCCTCACTGCTCAGATGTGGATTCTATAAAGTTATTCACATACTGTAGACATCTTGATGAGAAGCCTGAACGCAGAGGTTAGTGTTCTTAGGCTGTCTATAAACGTTGGCAGAGGGTGGGGGCTATTATAGGACATGGTTCAGAATAACATCTAAATTAGGTTCAAATGGAGCAGCACGAATATTCCCTCTTCCTTGTGCCTCCCAAAATTGTAATATAGGTGGCACAGTCCAATACTTAGGGAGGACAAAGGCAACCATATGTTACCTCTCAACTTTCAGGGATGCTCTAGGTACTAAAATGGCACCCCAAATAAAGTAGCATAGTCCTAGAGCCATTTATACCAACCGTATGCTGCTTTTGCACAGGTGGAATCCTGTCCTGGCCCCTTCAGTCCTGAAATCTTTCTGAAGTTTATGTTCTGGGGCTAGTGATCTGAAGAGTTCTGAAACGGCCCAACAGCTCAGAGTGGTTCAAGGCAGGAACCTCCAGGAGCACAGTCTCACTGCAGAGAACCTGGTAAGGAATTTCCACAGGCTATAAATGATCCTCACTCCTTTGACAAACAAAAATGAAGGTCCAACCAGCTCAGCCACAGAACAGCTCTGCTGTTCGTAATTCAGGGAACAGGATAATGCTCCACTGACAGCATTTTATAACCTTTGACAAGACAAATCTCTACAGTCTCAGTCCTGCTGGTTGCTTCATGTGCTGGACTCCTTGCTAGACTGCACTGGGACTTTGGTGCTTGGAAAGACAGGGCACTTGCCATGAAGAGCCCTTTGGAGTGTGTCAGTGACAATGCTTTTGTAAGCTTGTCTCATTTTATCCAGCATTAAGAAAGGGTCTAATGTATTTCATGGCACTGCGTGGCTTAATTGCTTGTGTCTTTTTTTTCCTCCGACTCTTTCAAAATGAAGAATGTTATTTCCATATATCCTCACAGGCTATACACCATTAATGATCATCCAGGCCACAGCTATATATTTATTTCTGTGCCTGATTTCACACTGTGTCTGTGAAGTCTTTACTTTTAAAGTTACTCAGTCTTCTCTTGAAAACGTGAATAAGAGACCAGCTGATTTGTTCCCAAAGATAATCAAATTCTGCAAGAAGTGTCTGTGCTGTTTTTTATAGACTACTCTTGCCTCCAAGGACAGAAGTACTTTTTAAATCTAAGTGTTAAAGCAAGTCAAAGGCAGGAAGGTGAATCAACTAGGCACTCACATTAGGATGAGATAACTCAATGCTTTCGTACTGCAGGATAGCTATTTCATGATCTTTTGCTTGCAAAGGGAAACAGCAGTTCTGATTAAACACTATTTTATCTGTGCTCTTTGCAAGCATAACTCAGTGAAGATGACAGTACGATATGGCTGAGTTTTGAAGGCTTGTGCTTAAAAGACATATATCTTTAAGGCTAGTACCTAATGTGGATTCTCTCCTAATTAAGAACACCTGTAGAGGCCTGACCAGACCCTGTGGTTCAGCAGGAAAACTGCCGAAGGGCTCTGAAAAGGCAGAAACTTTGCGTTGTCTTTTAACCTAAATTATAACAGGGTTCAAGCCTGTGCCAAGCAGAGTGAAGCTATACAATTTATGAGCTATGAGGGCAGCTCTGGGCTTCTCTGAGGTGATTTTTATCAGTGCAGTAGCATAAACAGTCCTTCTTTACCTGAACATTGGGAACAGGGAGCACTGGGAGGCCTGCTGTATAAAGGAGATCCAGCCTGTGCTAGGATCTATGTAGCCCACGGATATTCAGGTAAGTGTGTTTGCATTCCTCTTCTTTTTTGGAGCAATGGCTGAGGAAGAGGTTATGCTGAGTTCTTCTGCAGTGTGCTAAAGTCTGAGCAAGGGCTGTGTGCTGCAGGATTCTCTGAGTTGCAGTTTGAAGACAACAGTTTATTTTTTGCTGTTAAAGTTTTAAGCCTGTTAAAGAGGATCTTTTCTGCTTTGTTTGATTCATTGTCTGCGTTTGTTTTGTAAGGCTCTGTTGTGCCAAACCTCACCAATGGTGTAATGGGACTACCCACAGTAATACAAACTGTGCTCAGCTGCAATGATGAGTTTGGGCCCTTGCTTTGTATTTTGAAGAAGTCTTGTTCCTATGCACAAGCAAGTATTATTTAGGTACTGGTCCTTGAGTCAAGTGGAAAACAATTAGATATAAGCAGAACATATAAATAATTCTTTTGTTTGGTTTATGACTATATGTTATTAATATAGTCATACATAAACCATGGTTTTTAATAAACTCAAAATGACTGTATAGAACAGAACTCATATTAATTCTGTCAAGGTTTGAGGGGCTTTGGGAGACTTAAGCTATTGCTGTAGCTGCATGTTCTTTTTGGCAAATACTAGGCAAGAGGTAAGAATAGCCTAAAAATATCAGATAACTGGAAACAGAACTAAGGCAATGTCCAGGTAACCCACCTCTAGAAACAAGAGATAGGCTGCAGGAGCATCTGGCTTCTGTTTCTGCCTCAGAAGATTGTTTTTTGTGGTGCAGAGGTTTGGGGGGGGGGGGGGGATCTGTTTGTTTTCTTTTAAACTGTAATTTTTACTCTAATCATTATAGGAAAAGGGAGGCTTTGAAAATCTTAGTGCTTGTTGTTGTTGCATTTATTTCCAGTAGCTTTTACTCCTTACTTTGCAACTCCCGCAAGTGAAGTTCATGGTACAGTGAAAACTTTGAAGTCTTGTGTTGTTCAAAAGTGCATCTTTAAGTACATATCGTTAAAAGGCATGTACTTTTATCTGAACAAGAGGATAATCTTGAGAGATCTTTCTTGATACTAGCTGTTACTGGAATATTGACTTTCCTTGTGCATCCTGTTCTGAAAATTTACTTCTGGCCTAGCTTATTCACATAGTCACATAAAACATGTGGCACGTTCACGTCTATGAGGTAGGAGTTCAACTTTTTTCCCCAATGCTTGCTTTAGGAGGAGAAGGGAAAATCTTTTCTGAAGTAATAGATCCTGGGCTTTACTCAGTGCTTTCCTTGTTCAAGGTTTTCCCATTTGTTGTGTGTCTGATAAAGCAAAACAATTAAACCAGTTCTCAGACAGTGTAAGCACAGTGTCACATTATAGCTATGGGCTGTTAAGATGCGTAGATGTATAGCCACATTTACAGGCTATGTTTCTTGAAAAGAGGCTAACCTGATGTATTATTCCTGTAATAAGTCTTTTTCTGTTTCTTTGTCCATTTCCCACATCACTTCCATCCTCTCCCTCTTGCCACTAGAAAGTCAAGAACTTACTTCACTGTCTTTTTGCAGATGGGTTAGAACCATACCGTTGACAGATAGGTCTAGACCTGTAAGTGGGATTACATGCTTTACTTGAGTCCCTGTACCAGATGTGAATTCTAAAATGTATGTTGAACTCCCTAAAGGTGTATAGTCCATAACATCTTTATCTAGCAAATGTAAGAATGATCTGTTCTGAGTTATCTGCAAAAGCAATACACGCAGATATACTAGAGCCCCAGGAAAGTGGCTCCTTATTCTTACTACAATAAATAAAGGCTGCATGTTAATTTTGATAGAGGTTGCTTTAGGTGATTTTATAAAAGGCCACCTTGTCAGCTGCTGCTGTTCCTGTATTGTGGTAGTCAACTTGGAGCAGTCAGAGCTTCCCAGTCATGTCAATACTGCCTTAGAAAAGTCTGACTATGCCATCTCAGTTAGGAATGGAATTCAGGCAAATTACCAGACCTTAAAATAGCCTTGAAGATCTCCTGACAAGTTTTGGATAACACTTTATGGGAGGTCTGTTTAATTGTGGTATAGATCAAATACTCTTTAAGACAACACTTTAGGACATCAACATTGCTAATGTGTATAGATGTGAAAACCTACTGAAACTTCTGAAAATTTCATCAAAAAAACACATTATTTCAGTGTAAGGAATCAGTTTTCAAGCGATGTAAATAAGCGCAATTCCACTAATTGCAGCCTAGTGCTGGGAATCTACATTCCAGCTTCAGTGGTGTGCAAGCAAGGTAAGCCAGAGCAGGTTGCCCAGGACCATGTCTTGGACGGCTTTTGAGTGTGTCCACAGATGGAAACTCCACAACCTCTCTGGACAACCTGTTCCACTGTTTGACCACACTCGCATTCCAAAAAAAAGTGTTCTTTTGTGTTCAGATTTAATTTCCTGTTTTTTTAATTTGTGCCCATTTTCCTGTCACTGGACACCACTGTAAAGAATCTGGTTCTGTCCTCTTTACAACTTGTTAGCAGTAACTTCACCAAGACAGTTGCAAAGGAGATGATTAAGGCAAGCTAGCTCTGTGCTGCCTGTTTTGTCTGGCAATTTCCCCAAGGTCCAAAGCAGCACCTGAAAGCTACCCAGCAGAAAAGGACCTGGGGGTGTTGGTGGACAGCCAGCTGAATATGAGCCAGCAGTGTGCCCAGGTGGCCAAGAAGGCCAACAGCATCCTGGCTTGTATTGGGAATAGTGTGGTGAGCAGGACTAGGGAAGTGATCATCCCCCCATACTCGGCACTGGTGAGACCCCACCTCAAGTACTGTGTTCAGTTTTGGGCCCCTCACTACAAGAAAGACATTGAGGTGTTGGAGCGTGTCCAGAGAAGGGCAACGAAGCTGGTGAGGGGTCTGGAGGACAAGCCTTATGAGGAACGACTGAGAGAACTGGGGTTGTTTAGCCTGGAGAAGAGGAGGCTGAGGGGAGACCTTATCACCCTCTACAACTACCTGAAAGGAGTTTGTAGAGAGGTGGGGGCTGACCTCTTCTCCCTGGTGACAAGTGATAGGACAAGAGGAAATGGATTCAAGTTATGCCAGGCGAGGTTTAGATTGGATATTAGGAAAAATTTTTTGACTGAAAGGGTTATCAAACATTGGAATAGGCTGCCCAGGGAGGTGGTGGATTCGCCATCCCTGGAGGTGTATAAAAAAGGTAGACATGGTACTTGGGGACACAGTTTAGAAGTGGTTTTGTCAGGTTAGGTTAATGGTTGGACTTGATGATCCTACAGGTCCCTTCCAACCTCAAAAATTCTATGATTCTATGATCTGCTTCAGTAAAAAAGACCCACTGATTCCCTCTGCTGTAGTCCCCACAAAAGACGGAGGTTTGAAAGACCTGCATCTTAAAGATGCTCTTCTATACTTCAATAATTTAAAAGCTGTAAAACTTAGTTTCCTGAATTGACTTAGAGTCACCACATTCCAGCGTGAGTTGTCTTTCAATTTCACGTTGACTCTCTCAGTGTTTGTCAGTTTAAAACCTCAGAAAGTTTGCAGTTCTGCCTGAATTCATTAGATAAGGGAAATAGGTCATCTAAATCTCTGCAAACTTTGGCTGTCACAGAGATCCCGTATTGCATATCTCCAGTGAGAATAAAATGTAAAATGACCTTAAAAGCCTTTGTTGGTTTTGGTTCCTGATGGTTACTGTTAAAACAGCTGCAATAGTTGGTGTCTTAATTTAAATTAAAAAAAAAAAAAAAAAACACCAACTCTTTGAAGTTGCTCTATTTTTTATTTTCTCTGTAATGTTACATGCTGACTGCCGCAGAGGGAGGGGTGGGGAAATACATTTCATGCTCAACTTGCCAGTTGCGGCAGAAGGGGACTTGTTATTTAAAAGCTTTTTTCTTGATGAAAAGCTGGAGCCCTGCCCTCATTAAGCACTGCCAGTTGACATAACTCTCTTGTGCTGCCCAGGTATGCTCCGTAAATTTGGTATAAGAAGCACTTCTTGCTAAATGATTAAGAGGGAGACTCTTAGAAATGTTTTACAACATTATGTAAGAACTGAGTCAGGCTGTAGGTTGCCCTTGGACTTGAAACAACCAGGGCCACAGTTCCAGCCCGAACATGAGCTTGGTGCTCTCATCTTGGAGTTCTTCAAAATTTTAAGCCATTGTGGTCTATGACTAACTCTGAAGCTTAGACTGGCACAGTCTCAAAGGAAGGTATTTCCCTGCATCTGGAAAAAAGTGGACGCAGTCAATGGCCTTTTAAAGCATACTGCAAGAAAACTATACAACAGCTAGAGGCATCGTGTGTAGGTTGTTTAATTTCTTCAGCATCATTATCTTTTTAATAGGTGTGTGCAAGTACCATAACTCCACTTTCAGAAACCCAGTAGAAGACTAAATGCTTGTCTGGTTCAGGGCAATCGCTTCTATGGGATCTGTACTATGTTGTATATTCAATGCAATGGGTTTGTTCTGTAAACAGAAGATCAAGGTCAGACTTCTCTTGTAGGATCTGAGCATCAAGAAAAGTGAAAGTAGCTTTTGATTAAAAACTTTTAATAGGTGAAGCAACCTATCTAATGCTGATAGGGTTGTTCATAGTGTGATTGAATAATAGCGTCACTCTATACAAACACCTGCCAAATAAATATTATATAAGTGTATAGAAAACATATGTGCCTAGCCTCGCTGAGTGATTATGCAGGTTGCAACATTCATTATGGCTCACACGTCATTATTTTTTTTTTGTACCTTTCTGCTCAATGTGAGTCTGTTTAGCTTTGATCCAGAAAGCAAAATGAGCATTTTCAGTAACAAACATAAGAGGAAAAAAAAAATTATCAAAGGCAGTTTGGAAGCTTCCCTCTCCCCTGTTCCCCAAGACTAGATCTGAGATGGATATTCTCCTTTGTTTGAAAGGAGGAACAGAAAGTTGCGCCTTAGAGCAATTTAGCACTGTATAAGACATGCTTTGTCCCTAAAACAAGGTGTGCAAGTTATAATAGTTGAGGCAATCACCTTGTTTATCACTGTGAACAAGCACAGAACACTGGCCAGATGAACCAGGCAGCATTCCCTTTAGGTATTTGAAAGCCATTACTAGCTCTGGTGACTTTTTCTGCAATACCTCACGGGAGGCCTCCTAGAAATAGAAGAATGTGGAATATTATCCCCCCCCCATGTTGTCCATGTTTTGCCACCTGACAGATAACAGCAGTTTGTGCATAAGTTTTCTGTTTCTTTGTATAGGTCTTCAATAAGTGGGCAAGTCTGCTGGTCAGATTCCAGGGTATGTATGGGTCAGGAATATTTCATACTCACCAGGCTGTCTAATGTCTGTCTAGACACTGTCTGTTTCAGGATTTTATTTTATTTTTTTATTCACATCACTGCACACCTGAAAATTGTGGTGGTTCTAGCACCTGACCAAGAAGTATGTAGACCTCAGTTCTTCTCAGCTTCTTTTCTGTAATATTTGCATTTGAGACTCAGTGCTGCTCACAGAGTATTGAGTTCGAGTTGATCATAACTAAGATCACTATCTACCTACCTCTACCAAAATGTTCTGAGGATTTTATGCTTCAACAAAGCCTCTTTAAAAGACTATTTGTGCTTAAAGTCAGGTTACTGTGTGAAGCAGTTCTTGTCATAGGACTGGACAGTGGAAGTCTGCCAAAATCACTTCCTTCAAAAGCTTCTGTTGGAGATCCTCTGTCTCGACTTGGTGCTAGGTGCATCGTGTGTATCTTCTTGGTCACTGTATTGCTGTGACTCTTCTCCAATCAGACAGAATAAGTAACTGACCAAACTGAGGAAGCAAGCCCGGAAACACTGCAGGATATGTACTATAGGGAATATGCATTCTATAATGTGAATGGCCAGCACTTAAATGAGATGGTAATATCTGCATAAGGTAAGTGCAGTGTGTTGGTGAGTACAGAGGTAAGCCCACCCTGGAACAAAGGAGTGCATGGTGGGGTAGCTGCTGAAAGACTGCTGATAGTAGACATCAGGAATGTATCTTCACACAAACAAAATCCCTGCAAGTTAAAATAGCACCATGACCTAAAAGGCCAAGAAGTCATGATGAAAAAAATGTGAATCTGTAAATCATCAACTTGAATCAGTCTATGCTTTGAGGCAGGAAAGGCAGTGGGCTTGGGAAATCTGAGTGTTGTGTACTTTGCGCTCCTTGTGCTGTAAGACCTTCAAGGGAGGGAATAACTTCCTGTGATGGTGGAAGATGATCTGGATGCTTCCAATAATGAGGTTGTTCTTGGCTAGTTGAGCAGCTGGCTACAATCACAGCAATACTGCACTGGTAGGAGTCTTGAAGACCAGGAAGTGGCAGCACAGTTACCAGGCAGGCACAGTGTATCTTCTGTTGAACTTCTGTACCCTATTTAATCCTTAAGAAAATAAGATGACATGTAACAGTGCTTTTTAACTAGGACAATTTCTTAGATGGCAAAAGGAAAAAACTCCTGCTGCTCAAACAGGTCTCGCAGTAGTGAGGCATCATCAGGAAGGTGCACTAAATCAAGACAGGTTACCAGAACAGAGCAATGCCTGGTGTTGATGCTGCTGCTGACTGGGTAGCTGCCTCTGTAAGGCAAAGGGAAATCTGTAAGAAATCAGTGGATGGCTGGGATCATAGTTGTTCCTAGAATCAAAATCTGAGGAAAGAGGGCAGGAAATATTTGGGAATATGATGGGAGGGAAACCCATTTTGCATGGAAACAGCATGTTTGAAGAGCAAGCCTAAAATGGGTATTGTCAGGCATGGACTACACAGTATGAGAAGGCATAGTTTCATATAGCACTGTATAGTTTTGGGTTTTCTTCAAAAGAAAACAATAGAGAGCTCAAAAGAAAACAATAGAGAGCTGTCTCCCGGGTAACTGTTGAGAAGAGGAAAATGGTGCCACAAGGACTAAAAAGAAGCAAATCCAAAGTGTGTATTCTGGCTGTGCACACTAAACTCATAGTAAGCCAGAAATTAAACACAGCTTAGGTTGGCAACCTCACTTAGGGGACAGGGATTACTGTACTGTTATAATTGACTTCAAATACAGCTTGGTTGGTTATAATGAAAGGACTAGGGAAAATTGGGAAAAACTAATTCTATTCTCTGTAAGGCTTCTGTCATACTCAAAACAAATATTTCAATTTTGATTAAAATCTATGGATTCCTTCCCTCCTGTACTTAAGCACTTCTTGTATAAAGCTGCAACAACCCTTTCTCTTTACCAGTGTAGAATTCTAACCCTGAAGACTTGCTAGAGAATTGCTTTATCCACTTTTGCTTTCAGCTAAACCATGTAATCCCACGTGCATGAAGTAGTTTGTGTTTTTCACATGATCAGAGCCTCACCATGCTAATAACTTTAACCTTACAAACTCTTCAGTACTGCTATGGTCTGTCTTCCTTGGACATTTCCATTGACGAACATTGCTTATTCACAGTAAGCTTCAGCAGAGTTCAGCTGGAGGTGCTCTAGTTTTGATCCATATGCAAACAGAAACGTCAGTGTACTTCCCTAAATGTTAGCTTTGATTTATGGTTTCTTTTTAATCTGTGCTAATTTTGGGGCTACTTGGCAGTAATACATGGCTTGAAAAAGAGCATTAGTGACTCAAATGTTGCCAGGTTTCTGTGGTTTACTTTTGCCCATACCAAGCATTAAGCAATTAATCTCAAGGCCTTAGGCATGGAAAAATAAAACAACCTCTCAGATGTGGCTTACTGTCAGTTTGAGAGAACTTTCATTTGCAATGAGGAATTTGAAAGAAAGAAGAACGGAGTATTTATAAACAATAACTATATGACAAAATGTTTCTGTAAGCAGAGGCTAAACTTAGCATTTGCAAGGTTTTTACCTGTTTTCCGAGTATTCTGAAGCACAGGTAAACCATTTGATAGGTAAAACTAAAGATCTTTTATGAGTCATTTACAATTCTTACACATATGTTCTTATAACATCTTCCTGAAAACTACATGGTGTTTTTTTCTTTAAAATATTTTTCTCGATTTGAGAAGGTTTGATAGACTCAGGTGGAAAGTTGTCTTTGAAATTGGTGCTAGGTATTGTACAGATGAGTTAAACTGCCTGCAGCAAGTGTTGAGTGAACAGTGGGTATACAGCATATGGCTATCCACACTAAATCAAAGTGACTTTTCCTTTAGTGGGTATAGGTGCTACACAGCGCCTACAATTCTGGGGACAGTTGATGAGCCGTATCATGGTGCGTAGATAAAGCACTGTATTGACTTTTTTTCATACTACAAAATGGGAGAAACTCACTGGAAAATAATAGAGAAATACCACAAGAATTTTTTGGTTTTTCTTGCTCTGCACCATCTTAATATGTTGCATGTTTTTAATTATGTAAGCCAGAATAAACCAGCTTCAGAACCATTTTCAAAGCATTGGATGACATAGGACAGTAAGTACTTGCATATCTGGGCCAGGCATGAACTTTCCAGCACTACTGCATGACTTGCCTAGCTTGTTTAAAACCAGGCTAAACTGTGGGACTCAATAGTTCCCAGGTCCACTAACAAACCATGCACTGTGCTGAGCTCTGATACTGAGGACACAAATGTGCATACATGCTGAGGAATGAGTGAAAAGCTTTTTAAAACACTTCTTCTGACAAGTCTCTGAACTGCTCACTGCTGGCTGGAGTGAGCAGTTGGACCGGAGCCTACCTGTGTGTGAATGCCTGGCACATGGGACACCTCTCACCTGAGACACATAAACCAAGGGTTGAGGATCACTCGTGTGCAATCAGATTCTACCCTCAGCTATGAATTGCTGCCCTGCAGCTGCAGTGCTTGCCAGCTGCCTGTGCCCTGGTCTGACAGCACAGCAATTAAACAACTTAGCTGTGACCACAGGTGAACTGGATTGGAGCAAGTCAGGCTGTCTCCATGGGAAGCAGCCAAGCTGAAAGTTGTGCTACTTCAGCAGTGGTTGAAGACAAGGGCAGCCACTCAGGAAACAACCTCATCTCTTCCATATTTGCTGCTGAAATAAGTCTTTTCAGCCTTCATTTTGGGTGCACTTAGGCTTCCTCCCCTTCTTTGGTGAAATCCCAGAACTCTGCCCGAGACCATACAAAAGCATGAAGTGCGAATGCTGCAAATCTTCGTGACCCAAATTGCATAGGCCTCAAGTGGGCTTTTCTAATGGGTCAAGATGACCAAGAGCATGTAGAAGCCCACAGATAGACTGGCCAATACCAGTGCAAAATGCCAAGGCTGGGTGGCCAGACAACAGCTTTGGAAAAGGACTTCCCTCTGCTTGATGCCGTTCTTTGCTGAGACCTAGGATGACCTCTGTGTGTGTAGGTGACAACATATAAAAAAAAAAAAAAGGATATTTAAACAACCAAATTACTTGAAGCAAACAAAGCTTTTGATGATACAGGTTGCTTTAAAAATATAGCTGTGCCTTCAACCTAAATACAAACCAGCCCTAACATTTCTCTTTCCCATCTGTCCAGGCATATATTCTGACTTCATAAGGGATTGAAAGGTTTGCTTGTTTTTTGGGTTGGGTTTTTCTTCTGAGAAATAAGTGGGAGTTAAGGAAAAAATTTTTGAACAATACATTGTTGTTACTGGAAACTTTCTTAATAATCATAGCTCAGCGAAAGCTTAGCAGAGTGTTAGCAAAAGTATAAAAGGAAGCCAGGTAAAAATGGCTTTTGCAGAGAAGGTAGCAAATGTTTTTGGATTTCCTGTCATGAGGCGTGCTTTCATGTTGTTGTATGGGGAAACCAGAGACTCAGAGGAAACTTAACCATTTGCCAAATACTTTCAGTATTTCTAACAGGTTTGCAGAAGGAACATAATCTCTGCTGCAGCTTTTGAAAGCTTCATTAGAACGCAAAGTGAAGGACCTAAAATAACCAAGGTTTGTAGGATTATATTGTCTCATTTTCCCCTGACAGATTTGGAGATATTGGCCACTTTCAACCAAATTCATCAGGAGAGTTTTTAAAGATAGTGAAGCTCACCAAAGATTTATGAGAGCCATTGTATGAGCAGGGAAGAGTGTTCCTATATCTAGTGCTAGAGAAGTTGCCTGTGGGTATGTACGGTGTTGCCCAAGCTGATGCTGGTAGGATTTGAGACAAACTGCAGGATCTTCTCCCAATAAGCATGGTGTGGCACAAGAAACATGGAGACATACAGTAGGAGAAGCTAAGGGTGTGGGTCTGAAGGTAAGAGTGTGGGATCTGGTTTTCTAACAGAATTGTTCTGTGCTGCTAATGAAGTAATTTTAAACCAGCTTTTTGTAACAGCTCTCTTGTGTACCCTGCCAAAGCTGTAAGTGACCCAGTTAGCATTTTGGAAGTTGTGAGGATTTGGGATAGTTACAAAGGGGAATTCCTAGCTGGAGACAAGCCTTCTCTCCGAAAAGCAGGGAACATACTTGTTCTGCTGGGGAAAGAGCTGTTCTTTCCTCCTAACTGTTTTGCTACTATTTAACAAAGCAGAAATCCCACTTTTCTCCTCCTGTATGAAGCAATGGACCCTGCTTTCTTACAGTCTGTCTGCACGACCACTTTCCTACTTAATGCATGTAACCCAAACAAAGCTAGCTATGTTGGTCCCCAAAACCCCTTCCCCTATTTTCATGTTACCTATTATCATCATCCCATTCATTTTAAATAGTTGGTATCTATAGTTACCTCTTATCTTTATCCACTTAGGGATCCTATTTATCCTACATTTGTAGGCCCATTTCCTGTTCTCATGAGCCCTTGGAGTCCTTTATGCCTTTCCATGTACCTGTTTACAAGCTACTTTTGAGGGTCCAGCTGTCACTATAAGACTAAAGACTGAATCCAAAATGAACTAAATAGAGTTGTTCCACAGGGAACAACCTTTACTGATAAAGCCATCAAATTACAGGAAAAAATAGAGATGTAGAACATAAGTCCTGTACAGCCAAGAGCACTTAATAGTATTCAAACAATGGCTAAACCAGCTGGGTAAAAAAACAAGGTTCAATACAGCCAGGAAAAAAAAACTACTTTAACTGAGTAGTGTTGTTCAGGCAGCCTTGTCCTAGGTGTAGTCTGGGATTTTGCCTGCTGCCCAAAAGGTGTGATTATTGTGGAGGCTCCATCAAGAGAGAAGGCCAGCACTGTGGATGTTGTACTAGCAAACCCACTAGGAAGTGTGGGTTAGATGAATGGGCAGTGGGGTGGATTGAACAGTGGCTGACAGATAGAGCTCAGAGGGTTGTGGTTAGTGGTGCAGAGTCCAGTTGGAGGCCAGTAACTAGTGGTGTCCCTCAGGGGTCAGTACTGGGTCCAGTCCTGTTCAATATATTCATCAATGACCTGGATGAAGGGATAGAGTGTTCCATCAGCAAGTTTGCTGATGATACCAAACTGGGAGGGGTGGCTGACACGCCAGAAGGCTGTACCGCCATACAGCATGACCTGGACAGGCTGGAGAGTTGGGCAGAAAAAAAACCTGATGAGGTTCAACAAAGGCAAGTGTAGGGTACTGCATCTGGGGAGGAATAACCCCATGCATCAGTACAGGTTGGGGGCTGACCTCCTGGAGAGCAGCTGTGTGGAAAGGGACCTGGGAGTCCTGGTGGACAACAGGATGACCATGAGCCAGCAATGTGCCCTGGTGGCCAAGAAGGCCAATGGCATCCTGGGGTGTATCAAGAAGAGTGTGGCCAGCAGGTCGAGGGAGGTCATCCTCCCCCTCTACTCTGCCCTGGTGAGGCCGCATGTGGAGTATTGTGTCCAGTTCTGGGCTCCCCGGTTCAAGAAGGACAGGGAACTGCTGGAGAGGGTCCAGCAGAGGGCTACAAAGATGATTAGGGGACTGGAACATCTTTCTTATGAGGAAAGGCTCAGGGACTTGGGGCTTTTTAGTCTGTAGAAAAGAAGACTGAGGGGGGATCTTATCAATACTTATAAATACTTAAGGGGAGGGTGCCAGGCAGATGAGAAGAGTCTTTTTTTCAGTGGTGCCCAGTGATAGGACAAGAGGTAACGGGCACGAACTTGAGCATAGGAAGTTCCATCTTAACATGAGGAGGGACTTCTTTGCTTTGAGGGTGGCAGAGCACTGGCACAGGCTGCCCAGAGAGGTTGTGGAGTCTCCCACACTGGAGATATTAAAAACCCGCCTGGACGCCGTCCTGTGCAACCTGCTGTAGGTGTCCCTGCTGTGGCAGGGGGCTTGGACTTAGATGATCTCCAGAGGTTCCTTCCAACCCTGACCATTCTGTGAACCCTATGATGATGGTGGGTATCCGCCACAGGTGGGACAGGAAAGATAGCTGCTTCAGGGGTAAGCAGAAGGCCAGACATTTTCCAAAAGATTAGGCAGTTCCTTTCTCTCAAGTCTGACTCTCTGTGTACCCTCATGACGAGACACCACAGGGTCATGGGCTGGAAGGAGGGGTTGAGTTTCTGTATGAGGAATCTGGCTGTATAGGTAACAAGTATATCAACCCTTGAGAGCAGTGCAGTCACAGTAATGTAGATTGGCAGGGACCCCTGGAGATCATCTTGTCATCAACACTGGGTCCTACCAGCCATGCCTCTGTCTACACAAGTCCTTAAATTCTCCCTAGGTGTGGAGATTCTGCTACCTTTTTGGATAACTTGTTCTAGTGCTGCACAACTACACCCCTTGTGAAGCTTTTCCTAACATCCATTTTTAATCTCCCATCTCCAATTTGTGACCATTACCCTTTGTCATATCACCTGTCACTATTGAGGGTAGGTTTTTCACGGAGGGAAAAAAAGCTATTATTTTCCACATCGAAGGCAAAGAATGAATTTGTATGTGTACGCTGTGGATCACTAGGAAATAAGAGCTGGAGTGAATAATGTGCCACATCAAATTCACCACTAGCTGTGCCCATAATGTGTATACACCTAGGAATCCCACCACCCTCCTCCACCTGAATTTTTGATTTAAAACTGGGACCCTGTGATGAAGTAAACTCCAAAGATTCACACTGTTTAATGGGGTTTGCCAGGGGGTAGGAGGAGGACAGTAAACAAAGAGCCAGCTTTATTTCTACAGGTGCCATTTTAAAGCAATATGGAAATGATAGCTGAAGTGACAGTCCTACAATGACGTTGGTAAGTTGTTTTGGAGAAGTTGTGGAAAAAAAATAATCAGAAAATAGACTGTAATAGAAATGCTTGGTAAGGGTAACAAGCTGCAGGATACTATGAAGTCCACGGTTAAATTACTGGCTTGGGATAGGATGGATTGAGTTAGCTAACATGCATTTAATTTTAAATGTAGGCATTCATTTGCCTATTGCTGAGGTTAGGATAAGATTTAGGAAAAAAAAATCTGGACAACTCATGCTGTTCTCTCTTTGTTAGTCTGCAGAGTTAGGAGGAGGGCTGGGATTGGAAGGTATATACAGTTTGTATTCATCTTGCTGAATGTAGAGGTCACTCATATATTTTTAAGTCATTAACATCAGGGAAATAAGATTTTTTTCCACACAAAAAAAAAGAAAAAAAAAATGGGAGCAGAGGAGCTTGCAGACTTGCTTCCTACACAATTTTGCATGGAACCTAGCTAGTACAAGGGCTAGCTTGTTCACAATCAAATAGTTTATCTATTCTTGCAGACCCTTCCTTGACTCTTGTTTCATTTGATTCCTCTTAAATACTTTCTAGCTTTCAGCCTTAAAGCTGAAAAGCTTTTTGCTCCTCTTCCTGGATTTCCATAGAAAGACAATCTTTGAAAGTTTAGGCAAAACTGACAGGCTGCTCCTGCTTTCAGTGCCTTCCCTGGTCCAATGTTAACTTTACTCGGAGTGTCCATCTTTGCCTCTTGAGTCAGGGATACACTTTCTAGCATGAAGAGCTATGAATAGACTCAATCAGTGCTAGGAACTATAACAAACCTGGGCATAAGCAGCAAGCATAAACCTATACCGCTGCCAGATACTGAGATGCTGGGGCAGGGGTGTCCAAGTGGCATTTGTGAGCTTCTATCAAAAGCTTATAACTTGGCCAAACTTAGATGGATTTTTTTTTTTTTCTTGGAACAGCACAGGATCCTTCCCTGACATGTGTTCCTCTCATCCTGTTTTCATACGTATACCCTGCTGCATTGAGGCACAGAAAAAAAATGTTACCATAATTCTTGGTAAATTGCTAGAATTCACAGAGCTTTCTACACACACACACACGCACAAAACCCAACCAAAAAAAACCACCACACCCCAACTTATACATGCATTGGGCATAGAATATTTAAGCCCAAATGACTGAAATCTTGCAAAATTACAAGCAATTGTAAATACATCTTGTGAGGAAGAAGTGATGAGCAAGTATATTAATATGTATTAATGTTAAAAGCTTTGCTATTAGCCAGTTCAGATTACGCTTTATCTGTTGTGTTCGCTTACATGTTACAAGACTGTTTAAGTGAGAAAGACAAATGAGATTTGATTCTTGGAGGGTTTAAAGCTTGACATCTGAAGTGCAGTCTGATTTTGAAGAGTGATTAGTATGTATTGGAAAACACTATAAAACACTGTATCTGTTTCTCTGTAAATTCATGTCAAAGGTGATTAATCTCATAAAATAGTGATAATAAGGTTTTCTTTTAAGTGTTAAGCTTGAGCTCGGATCAGAGTTCAAAGCCAAGGTAGGTTCCTTCATTCTGACCTACATACATTTTATTATTGATGATGAACCAAACTAGACTTTTGTAACAATTGCATAACCTTATAGAGTTGCTGCTGTCCGAAAACAAGCAATTATCCTCCCAGCCTCCATAATTTTGGTGGTTTTTAATGAAGAACAAGGAAAAAGCAAGTCTTCAGCATATCCTTGACTGGCCCTGTAGAGCTGACAAGATACAAATAGCAAAACTCTTGCATTGGTAAAAGAAGCTCTTAATCTACCAGGATACAGAATTCATCAAATGCATGAGCTGAATGTAAAGGTGAGACAAAGATGGAGTACCCAATACTCTGAAATGTGTTGCTATTGATTGGTGGTTTTGGAAATGCCTACACCAAATGGTGCAAAGGTAGTGGAGATGGTGAACAACTATGCATTAGTAAGGTGTAATCTCTTCATGTTTTAGAAGTGATAGCATAGAGACAAAGACCAGGAACTCAACTGCAAGTAATGTACTGGCTATATTTTTCTCTGTAGGTAAATCAACAACTGGATTTTTCCTAATAAACTCTCCAAAGGTAATCCTACTGGTCTGCATAACTACACTGAGCATAGTAACAGTAAGACTTGAGGGTCAATGTGCCTTGTGTAGGTTTCAAGCCTCCAGTTACGATTTGTGTTGCTCAAAAAACATGGCTTCTTCTACAGCCTGTCTAATCAAGAGATTACAAAAATGCTAACTGTTATTGTTTGGAAAGTAAGCTTTTAACTGCAGAAATGAAAACAGGATGTGAACTAGCACACATTCTGCAGCATAAAATGTGCTTACAGTAAAGATCTACGGGACTGCACGCAGCTTTGGGCTAGAGGGAAGCTTAATAGATGGAGCGGTTGGTTTCTCTTTCTCTTGCCAGTTTCTCTGTAGTAGGGCAAAGCTTTGAGCAGTTATATACAATATCAGATGCAGTGGGGAGGAAAGGAGATCTGGAAGAGATGTTTATTGTAAGAATTGAGTATAGCTACGTTTGTTAATCTCTAGCAGTACACTATCTCTGTGCTGTATTCAAATATTCATTAACATTACAACTGAGCCACAGATGTTCGGTTTAAAATTGGTATAGGAAATTAGGGGCTGGAGCCAAAAGCTTCCAATTCACAAGTTTTGGGAAAATAAATAAGGGCTAGTGGAGAATTAAGACAAAATTAGGACAGTACAAAAGTACTCTACGAAATCTCGGCACACAAGCAACACTTGAGGAATCTCATGCAGAGCTGGAAGTTACCTTAAAGCTCTTGGGGCTTTCTCTGCTCCAATGAAGTAATGGGAATGGACATGGGAGAAGTATTTGACCTTGACCTACAAGTGGTTGAAGCCTCGCTACTACTTCAGCTAGTGGTGATGTAGTGACATGAAGCTTGCAGAAGATGTAGTAACATAGTTGCAATTCAGAGAGGAAACAGACTTCTGTAACAGAAGATAATTAACTTCTTAAGGGGTGGCAGTTGATGGTCAAATAAAAGACAGAGAGCAAAACACAAGACAGGTAAAGGAAAGAGCACGCTTACAAGTGTCCTGGTGAAGGGAAAGGCAGCGCTCTAGGTTTACATTAGAGAATCTAAATGACTAAACACACCAGTGAAAGAACTGTTACCAGTGCCCCACCAAAGAAGTAAAAGCTTTAACCAGAGCCTGAAACAACTATGAGAAATGGAGCAGTCAGAAGGGAAGGGTTGGCATATGTGAAATCTTGAATCATTCCCTTGTTTTCCACCCTCCTCAGTCAGATGGCTTTTCTTCAGTTTTTGCTTGCCCTCTTTCCCCTTACCAGTGAAATTCCTCTGTGGTCACAAGTGATGAGTCAATTTTCCTTAGTATCAGTTCTCTCATGATCTGATCTTTAAATCTCACAGCTGAGAAATATTAACATGGTGGGGTCTTAAACATGTTTAAAAAAAAAAAAATGCACCTGCAGACTATCCTATCTCGTACTAGTTCTGCTTGGTCCAAATTAAAATATTCAGCACTAGATAGTGGCCTGATCTGAATGCTGTTGCATGCAATTAGCTTTTGAGTCAGTCTCAATGTAACTGACAGTAGAACCAGCTCCTTTCCATTGTTGCATTTTTATATCACTAGCATCTAGACAAGCTAGCTGAGATCAGACCCCGGTTTTTCTAAATGCTATGTCATACACAAAGCAAGACTGTAAAACCTTTGCAATACTAAGATTAAGGATAATAAACTCTTAAATAACAGTCTGGTGGGGAGTAGGCTGCTAGTTGAAAATCTGAAATAAGTGAAAGCAAGTCTTTGTTCACAGACTGGCCGAACTGTGGTTTCAGCACACAACAAAATTACAATATTTTACAAATAGCTGCCTGCCAAATGAATCACAGTAATAGTCTACATGGATACACTTGATCTGTCCCCATAGTGAGGTAATGCAACTTAGAGCTTGCATGAAAAAAATATACTGTATCTTTGGAAGCAATCTGCTTCAATGAAGGAACATACATAGTATCAAGGAAGCTGAACAGACATCAAATCATTTTATTGCCTCCTCAATACAAAACTCAAAAGAGAGCAGAGAGTCTTAGAGCATCAGGGAAATAAATTCTGGTGATCTGACTAAAACACAAGACAAATATTGTGGCAGCACCCCCAAGAGTGAGTTCTGAAGCTTCTGGAGATATGGTATGAATTTCAGGATAAGATCTGTACAGTGAAAACTGACATGTCATCTTTTAAGCTGAAAACTCCTAACTAGTTGAAGTTCATTTCACTGCTTCTTTCTCTAGTGAACAAGGAACATACTGTTTTACACTCTATGTGACAAATTAGGGGCCTTTAGAGGAACGGAGTGTGTAAGGGACTGGGTCCAGAAAATCCAACTGAAAATCCACGTGCTTAATTGGGGAACAGATGAGTAAAAGCTTGAGTCCGTAGCCTTTGAAGACTTCCATGTATGCTTATTTTACACACATAAATCGTCTTTTTTATTTCACTGGAGAACTTCATATGTAAAGCTAAGTAAGTCTGTGTGTGCAAGTGAAATGCCTTCTGCTGATCTTGCAGGGACTGACTGCCTCTGTTGTAAAGCAGATCTTCTTACAAGCATGTATTACTGCATTTAATCCTCTGTATGTATGTGCATTGTTACATGATAGCGTTGCGTCCCTGTAAGCATTCCAAAGCATTAACCCGTTTCTGAGAATGCTTTATTACTGACCTAGTGGTAGGCATGCAGAAACGTGGAGAACTGAGCTGCTGATCTACAGGTTAAAAGATTTAATAAACAGGAATTTTTCACGGGCAAATTGCAATAAATATTGTGGGTTTTCAGTAACAGCAGATTGATCTAACTCTAGTGTAAAGCCTAACTGTAGTGTATTTTATCAGTACCATGAACATCATCAGTAGTAATTCTTGATAGAGTTGCACTGAAAAAGGTGAATAAACTTTAGTAGTTAGGCTGTTACTTGAAATGTAAACGTATGATTTAACAGATTGGTGGAACAGATTATGTATTAAAATGAAACTGAACTGTGTCACTTCTTTAGAACATTGACTGAGGTTAACAAATGCTGTATGAAGAAAAAGAGATTCCCTGGAATTCCACTGTCAACAGTTTAAAATGCATTAATCACTAACTGTATGTGACGAGCATACAAACAACTAACCCCAGTTGGAAGAGATCTAGAAGATGGGTTCTTGATTGTGTTGGCAGGTATCTAACATTGTATTTAAACTGAATTCTGATCCCATCTCCCTGGTGTTGCCATGCTATTATAGAAGGAAAGGCAATTATTATATCAAACTTACAGAGCATTTGTCATCCTCTATATGTTAAAGAAATCTAGCAAGTGATGCGTTATTTTATGACTTCAGGATGGAAAAATGTATGAACTTTGAAAGAAATAAATTTAAAACTACCTTCTAGCTTTTTGATTCCAAAGGACTTAAAGCAAGGAAACAACAACAAAAGATATCACGTACTGTTTTGTCATTTAGTCATGTCCAGTGCCAATAGCCATTACCATTCCTTCAGCCATTCTGTAGATATTCCTAGTTTTGCTAATCATTAATTAAGCCAAACATGCTGACTGTATTTAGAAACTCCACAGGAATAATTCAGCCCTTAATAGAGCTACTTAATCATACCTTCATTCTTGAAACTAGTCTGTCTGTTGGACATGGCATTGGTAACCAGACCTTGCTTTTCCTTTTTGCTCTTTTTCTTTATTATATAAAAATAGTTTGGGGTTGTTTTTTGAGTAGTGATGCTTTCTGGGTAGGGGTTGAAAAGTAAAAGTCATTTTAAGTGTCAAGCAGAAAAATTTAATGCAAGGAACTGAATTTGCAAACTTACAGTGCTGGATTGGAGGGGTAGCTTGGGTTTGGTCTGCTTTTTTCTGTTGTTGTATTAAAATCTCCATAATGTTTGGTTTGTCTTTCTATGTCACAGGTAATGTTTTACTGAGAAAACTTAAGAGGTCCAATAGCTTACAAAAGCATAATGCCCAACTGTATTTAGAATTGCTTGTATCTGTACAACAAAGTGGGAAACTCAAAGGGGCTAGTTTTTAAATTAACTACCTGAGCCATGTGATCTAGCAAAGCTTCCAAAGAATGAAAAGTATGTTTAATCTGGTAATGACTTGTTTGATCTCTTACTATCAAAGCAACATAATCGGTGTTGATTTCTCAAGAGTTTCTCTCTCAAATCCACTTAACTTTATTCTCAATAACCTGGAAAAATTCTCCCTTACACTTTTAAAGCAAAAATTCAAGGCTGAGATTTTTCAGAGTCCAGTGAAGCCCGGGTACCCAATGCCTACTGAATTCTAGTGGAAACAAAAGAGACTTTCACAAGAGGCTCAGGCCAACCTGTTGGTTTCTAGCTGTTTCATTTAAAGATACGTTTGACTTTACTGTGGCTGTAACTGTCAGGACAGAAAGCTCTGGTGTTTAAAATAGATCTCAACAATCTAGTTATTCTCAGTGTTGCATCTTCCTGCCACCTTGATGTTCCTCTTCTCCCCTGCCCCCACGATCTGCTGCAACCTCTGGAAAAGAGCCAGAAGGACATATGCAAAGGACTGGCACCTCCAGCCTATGGCCCACCTACATGCAAGTGAGAATAATTCAGCTCTTCTCAAGCTATAGTGAACTTGGCAGGGAGCAATTGTACAGGCACACACTTCTCATGGTGTACCCTATTTCCATCTAAGCCTGCTGAGGTTTGGGTTTTTTCGTTTGGGGTGGGGGTTTTTTACCGTATGAGAATCTTACAGTCAGTGCTCAGCCTGGCAATCAGGTGGTGAGTTCTCATTGGTACTGCAGTGTGTCCTGCAGAGAATGGATAACCATGGTTAGTCAGCGTTTGAACACCTCACTCATGTCAGTAATTCACTGAAGAATTGGGGAGGGAAGATTACCTTTGTCCTCTTTATCCAGCCTGTTTTGGAAGTTAATGTGTATTGGAACTGCTAGTGGCTGTGGCATTGATGCCTTCTACATCATAACTTATTTTGCCAGTGAGAGGTTCTCATTCTTAGGTATTTTATAGTGGAGTTTTGGCGGTTTGGTTTTTGTTTTTGTTTGGTTTGTTTTTTTTTTTTTTTCTCCTTAGTGCTGCTGGCCTGTCATTACCTGTATATTTTCAGTAGCTTTATTTGGACCTATAGTTATCTTGGACTCTTTTAGCATCATAATTCAAAGCATTCCATCCTTTGCCCTCCTACTAGTTTCTCCCAAATTAGTTCATAAATATATGTCATTTGATAATTATATATAATATATACTGTGTAAAGCTGGCAATATAGCCACTCACAGCTTCTTCTAGATTCTTCATTGAAAATACATTTATTCTTTATAGTTTTGGGGGTTTAGTTTTGAGGTTTTGAGTTGTGTTTTTGTCTGGATTTTTTGTTTTAATTATCCTGCTAGTCTGTTGTCAAATCCAGATGATGCTGGCACATGTGACAACCTTTGAATATTAGTGAATCTATTTCTGTGTTCTTATTTTAGTTACTTTCAGTTCAACATCAATAAAAGCTTGTAGTTTTCCCACTTACGAACAAAAGAACATAAAAACTTTTAAACTCTTTCCTGCTATAGGTCCTGCTAAGGTCTGAAATATGATATGTTGCCATCATAATAGCAGGTGTGGGTTTTTTTATTATTTGGGGAAATGAAAGGGTGGTATTCCACACCACTTCAACCCTCTCCCCCACACACACACTCTTAGTTTCCATTTCATATGCCAGTAAAGGCCATCATGAATCTGAAACAGTTTGTTGTCAAATAATAATAAAAAAGACTAAGTTCTCATTCTTTCCCATCTACACTAGCATACAGCCCCATTTTAGTTCCTTGTACACCCTCCTTACATGCTACTGTTAAAACACTTGTCCTGAAGATTTTGCTGTCTTCATTCTGGAGAAGTAGCACTTAAACTCCAGCTCTCTGTAAAAAAAATTGGTAATGCTGCAGGTTTTTATTCATAAAAAATAATATAGCAAGAGATGCCTTAGAATAACACATTCCTGGTGGAAATAAGGTGATCAAGCAATCATTTTTTCACATAGCACTTTGTGAATAGTAATTACAGCTAGACTGCAGCAATCAACATTAGGATGTGGCCCTAGACAGAGTTGGCTTCTCTTCTACAACAGATCCTTCAGTGGCTCAGAAAATGTAACAAGGTGTGGTGGGAGCAATGATTTTCCTAGCTCTTTGACTGCATGAGAGAAACTTGCATTTCACTCTCTTCCTTCACACAGTGACCTCAGTGATGAGGGGAGAGGATGAGATTGTCTTCATTATCCACAGGTCCTTCATCAGTACTGCCTTACCATGCAGTAACCACTGTCCTCCTTTGCATCTGTTCTCAATCGACAGGATCACTACCGTTTGTAGTAAAGTTCAATAATCATCGATGTGGACAGTGAGCATAATACCTCTGTATCTTCAGATCTGTAACTTGGTCCACCTCACAAATAACTTCCCACATGGTAAAAGGTGCCCAGTTCTGTGTGGAGCACTTATCTTCAACCTATGGATTGGGGCAACACTTCTGACTGGTAAAGCTTCCTGTATCAAAAGAAACCAAATTAATGTGTGTGTATGTTTGTGTGTGGCTATCACTTGCTTGTTTGCTGTCTTGCAAACACATACGTAGGCTATATTACATCAGCTTTTATGTTTAAACATTTTACATAAAATTCTCAATTAACAATGGTCATGAGCTGCAGAGCTCCAATCCATAGCTAAGATTAACACACCTCATAGCTGAAGAGTTCCTTAGATTTTGTTTGGGCCCATCTCAAAGAAGTCCATACTAATAGCGATTTTCTGTCTTTTTTCTGTTGCCACTCCCCCAAAGCATTTACAATACTTGCTTACCTGGGGGCTTGGGAGGGAAGCAGTCTTTCCAGCCAAACTGCTGTGTAAGCCTTTAATCAGTTGTCGGGAGGAGCCAAAGTTAAAACTTTTACTTTTTTTTTCCTAGACTTCCTGGCTTTTCTTCATTCTTTGTTTCTTGCTTATAAACCCAAACTTTTCAACTTAGGAGCTGAAGAGAACAGCAAAGGCTAATCAGGACCCCAGCTGTTGGACTAGACTGCTTTTATCAAAGTGTTTCTAGTCTACTTGTAGTGGAGAAAGTCTAAAACATATAAATTGATCAATAGATTTAAAAGCCTGATGGATTTTCTTTCTTTGAAGCTTTTTCCAAAACTGCCTTTCCCAAAAGCACAGGATAACTTTGGAAACTTCAGACCTGCTCCCTTCAAGCTTGCTAGAAGCAGAGCTAGTACTTGTGCTGTTTCTATCTTCTTTCTATTTTGGACATGCTAGAAGGAGATTGAGAGCCTAAAGAATTGGCATCTCAGTAGAACTGTCAGCAAAAAGTCCTGTGCTCTAACAGAGCTCTTCACTACCTCTGAAACTGCCTCTCTATGAGCATGACACCATTTTTAGCTCCAGCCGTCTCTTAGTAAAGACAGGCATGACCTTCCTATTGACAGGAACTCAGGCTCAATATAAGAAAGGACATATTCCATAAAATAAAGATGATAGTTATAAACTTGGGGAAAGAGCTGGGGGAGCGGGGGCAGTTCTAAAGGAAGGGAAAAAAAAAAAATGTCTTCTTCACTGGAAGGTATTTTCAATTTTACCAGGAATTCCCTCTCTCTTCCTAATCATTGACCAGGGTATCCACAACTAAAATCCATTGCCTACACTGTCCTTTCTGTCCCCTACATCCAGTCACAACCAAAAGCAATGAGTAGCCATTACTAATTGCAGTCCTACAGAGTCATGTTTGCCCAGTTACCCTGCCTTCAGTTCTGGTACTGGCCTCAATCTTTGCACTATGTTCCAGTATGTAATGTAAACAAGTCCTCAAATCATCATGCTGCCTCATCTTAAACAGGAGGCTTTTCCTGATTTTGGATCATTGATTGCTTTGTCGTGAATCTCTCTTTCATAGAGTGGTCCCTTTTCCTAACTCAAAAGATGGAAATGTTGTTAAGAGTATATTCCTGCAGAGAAAGGCAAGGTAAGGTAACATACAATACCACTAAAGCTAGTGGCCTCCATAAACTTTGTATGAGCATATGCAGTTTGCTGAGGCTGCTTTTTAATTCAGCTGATTAAAGAGCCTGCAAACAAATATGTAATGCTTAAACTGTGTACATATATGGGTCTTGACTTTTAAGGGTGGAAGAGAGCCTAGAAAATTCTTAAAATATACAAGCTTTTTAACTAGGCTTCACAAACTACTTTCCCTTTGGCCTCAGGCCCAGTGTAACCATATTATGATCTCTTGGCATCAAACTGTGTCTCTGATGTTTTAATTCTTCTGTGAATGACTAACACTTCACCAGAAACTTTATTTAAGCACAGAAGAATGGATGACCTTCAAACAAATAATTTTTCAATACCTGAGAACCTGGCTGGGAACTGTCCTGGAAGTGCGTGGAGCTGGGCATTGTACCACAAGCACTGTTGCTTCCTTTTATCTTGCGCCTTATGTCGTCCTTGGGCCCTTTCTGATCAGTGTCACCGCAGTGAAATATCTTTAGCTTATCCTTTGTGAGAACAAAGGGCTTTGCAACCTGGTTGTGAACCAGATTACTTCTTGCAGCCTTTCAAAGTAGTTCACCAGGTGGTAGTTTTCTTGCCAAAAAGGAGGCTAAGCTCAGCTCCTGGGTTCCTGTTGACTTCCATACTCACCAGCAACCGGATGATGCTGAATGCCCTCCCAGTTCTGAGTAAAGCATAAAGATACTTCCTTGGTAACCAAACGTTCATTATCTACCACTACCCTTTAGCTGCTCATTGGTAAAAGAGGTAAACTGCTGCAGTGCTTGAGGGGAACGGCAAACAGGAAAATAAACATTTCTGTGTTCATGTGAGTTGTTTCCTTGCTCACAAAAGCCTAAGTTTCAAATATGCTGTTAGCATGATCTTTTGATGCTAATGTTGCATCTTTCCACATAGGAGTGAACTAGGCTTTGCATTACTGTGGGGAAGTACGTGTCTGGTCTACAAAGGGAGGCAAAAGGTATCAGCAGTAACACCTACGCAATTCAGAAACCCCGTTTCCTCCAAACCATCAATAACCTTGCACGCTAGCAGCTTTCTCTGTCAAAAAAATTAACTTTTATAGGGACAGCTACTGATTGTCAATCAGCTCAAGCCAAAAAGCTGCTGAATAAGAGGAATGAGATCTGACAAGCTCCTGTTCTTGAGAATCTTCTGAAGCCTCAGATTCCGGTGTGATGCTCTTGTTGCTGCTGGGCATCACAACTCCAGGTTGACTTCACTATATGCAATGAATTACTCTGTTCCCCTCCTTCAATACTAATTAGCCTAACTTAGATGTAGTGCTGCTGAGTGAAGCAGCTCCAGGCATAGGCTCTGTGGAGGTGACTTTGTCCTCGGAAAATAGTCCAGATTTTAAACACACTGTGTAGGTGAGTTAAGGCCACTGTGTTCCTAATTTAGGTTATGAATATGGGCCACTGCTAGTCACCTCTGTGAGAGACGGTTCTAACAGCTTGGGATCTTACTGAACCTCAGTAGTCAAAAAACAGGGAACACTTACAGTTCTGGCATCCTTCAACACTGGGCTTCCTTGTTGTGAAATGCAAAGGTATTGCAAAAGGTGTACTTGATAATAAGTATATTAACTATCAAATGCATACCCTGAAGCATGACGTTCTTTCCAATAAAACAGGCGGTAACAAAACCAGACTGCACTGGATAGGGAGTGTTCAACTGTCCAAACTGGATTTTGGCAGGAAGAACACCACAAACAGTAACACGCCTCCTCTTGCAAAAGAAAAAAAAAAAAAATCAGAAAAAGGCATTAAGTTGTTAATGACCATGTATAATCGGAACTTTGATCTTGATTCCAAGAGAAGGCACCTCAAGCCATTAGTTGATATCTCAAAAAGCAGGCACAGGCATTGGTTTAATAATGGTACAGACGAAGCTTAATGATGCTGTCTGGTGGTTTCTCCCATTTTGCTTAGCCTATGCCTACCTACATAATCAACAAAATCTAAGAGGTTGTTTGGTTTTTATTGATAACCAAAGACCCTTATGGTTTCTAAAAGCATTCTACAAAACTGATAATAAACCTCTGTTTTTCAAGAAAGGATGTTCTGTGGTAGTAAGAGGCAGTATGTTTAGTGTGAATACTTGTTCTTAGCACAGTTTGACACCGTCTTTATTAAACAATGCCTGTCAAACTTGGGTCTCAGAATTCCTATTGTGAGTATAAAATCAGCAAATGATAAACAGGAGGCCATTGTTTTTAGTGATTATTTAGTATTCTATAAATAAGCTTGGAAGTACTTGTGTGTACTTTGCAGAAGTCATATCTAAAAACTGAGACCATATGTAAGAAGCTGCAGAATACGAAACCAAGTAAATTTAAATACTCACTGGTATGAACATACAACTGCTGCCTGCCACAAGTGGTAAGGAGGGTGGAGGTGGGAACAAGGGTGCCTTGAAAAAATTTGCTCAGACTCCAGGGGAAAAAAACAAAACAGCTTGTGCATAAGCTAGGATTTCACTGAGGAGAACAATTGTGTTGAACAACACAGAATGGTAGAGCAGAGGGACGGAGAGAAAGGGTAGAGAGGTCTATGGTCTTCTCAACAACAGAGATCATGATCTAGAAGGGAGTGTGGGCAGACAACCCCTCTCATGCGAGCTACTAACAATAAAAGAGCTGACAGGGTGGTTTTGTTTGTGTGCACAGCCTTTGTAACACTCTGGTCCTTTTAACTCTACTGCTTTTGAGCAGCAACCTACTGGATGCCCAGCAGTGCAGACTGCTGGAAGAGGTCTGCATCCAGAGGAAGACGAGTTTAGAACTAGAGCAACTTTATACTGACCAGCACAGTAAGACAGAACAGTTGTACAGCAGTGTGCTATAAATGAGCTGTGCAGCATGCGCATAGTACATCCAGTACAGGGCCTAACAGGTTTCCAGTGGGCAGATGACTTGCATGTGCACAGTGTACCCATCGGGCTTACTGCAACCTGTACCTGAGAGCCTCGGTCATGGAGGACACAGTTCAGCTGGACTGAATCAAGCACACAACCTAGTTCAGGTACCTCTAACCAGAACTGTTGGTGAAGGTCAAAAAAGGGAATGAATGTGAAGTAACATGCACTTCTCTTCAAAGAAAGCTTAGAAGAAAAGAGGGAAGAATAATGGAAGTAGAAGGAACGCTTTGGTTTTATAAATGTGAATAGCTGGCACCAGCTAAACCATCCCTGTAGCAAGCATAGAACTCATGGGAACTGCTGAAAAAAATGCAGGTATTACCTGAGCTGAATGTCTCAAACTGCATCTGAAGAGTGAAAGTTTAAATGCTATCATAGCTATAGTTTAGATCTTGTCCCAGATCATATAATCACATAACTTAACCAACTACCTCTGGCAATCCAAAACAGTAACTTGCATAGAAAAGCCATTCAAATTTTTGTTTGTTTGTTTGTTTTTTGGGTTTTTTTTTGTTTCATGCACACCAAATACATTCCATTTTCTACAGTCAAATATGCTGTGGGGTTTGGTTTGGTTTGGTTTGGGTTTTCTGGGGGGGAAGGTGTTTGTCTGTGTATTTTGGCGTTTAGGGGAGTTTTTTAAGTCTTTCCTAAGAAAATGAAAGATCAAGCTCTAGAGGCTTCAATCTCCTGTAGTTTTCACCATTCTAAAACTACGGGAAATTCCTAGTGCTTTTATGAGTTCATTGTCTTCAACCTTCTTTGTTTTGGTCATAGGGTTTGTCCTATTGCTTTTTACAAGACATATGCTGTGTTCCTACTGATCGTTCCCTTTGGGGGGAGAAAATGTAGTATGTGTCCTTCCTCTCCTGAACTATGGGACACACCTTGAGTGATTAATTGCAGATCTGTTTCAGCCATCGCTCCCTTTGCTTCTAAAGCAAATCTGTATGATTATGCCAAAGTTTGCTTTCAAATAAGAAAGTTAATTAATAGCTCTGTTTTGGGGTAGAGGAGGGTTATTTTTCATGTTACATGTCAAATTCTAAATGTTCCAAATCTGACCATCGTGAAAACAAAGTAATTCTCTTGTTATATCATATTGGGGAAAAAAATAATTAAAAAGAAAAAAAGGTCAAACTGTTCTCTGTGTGACCTTATCACCCTCTACAACTACCTGAAGGGAGGTTTTAGAGAGATGGGGGCTGACCTCTTCTCCCACGTGGCAAGTGATAGGACAAGAGGAAACGGGTTCAAGTTATGTCAGGGCAGGTTTAGATTGGATATTAGGAAGCATTTTTTCACTCAAAGGGTTATTAAACATTGGAATGGGCTGCCCAGAGAGGTGGTGGATTCACCATCCCTGGAGGTGTTTAAGAAAAGGGTAGATGAGATGCTTAGGGACATGGTTTAGAAGTGGGCGTTTTTAAATCAGGGTAGGTTAACGGTTGGACTTGATGATCTTAATGGTCCCTTCCAACCTCACTTATTCTATGATTCTATGATTCTCTGGCCATCCTTCAGACAGCTAAAAAGTGGTTTCCAGGCTGTAGTTTTAGGGTATGTGGGTTTTTGTTAAACAACAACTACAAAACTCCTGTCAGCCGCAAATGCAAGGTGAATCATCAGGGCAACTGAATGACAACAAGGAAGGGAAAGAGTCAACAGAAGTGAATTAAGGCATTAAGGAATTAAGTTACTAAGATTGCAGTAAAAGTCAAGTACTAGGTGTCTTCACAATTCAGACCTTAAGTAACTGTTTTGATTTTGTTGTAAAGGGTTCCTTGCACAGCTGCTGTTTTAGTTCCTAAGCATTTTGAAATATATTTACATCTTAAGTCTGTTTTGTGTGGTATTTCAGAAAAAGGGTTGTATTCAGGGGAGATCTAAAAAAATATAAGATCAGGCCACTGCTGCTATTTCTTATGCAAAAGGCAACTCAGGCGTTTCTTTGCTATAATCCACCCTCATTACATAGTGATGTTCTCCCTAATCACTTTGGCCATTCTAGGTGTATGGTGAATGGAAGATGTGCCTGGTTTTATCTCCCCTGCACTTACATCTCTTTTGTCTCTTTCTTATCAGCAAATATCTATTCATTGATCCTATCTCATTTGTTTACATTTATCTGCATTAAAATGTGTGTCACTCAATTCCTCAGGGGTTGTACATAAATTAAAGTCTCCTGCATCTAGGAATTTTATTCTTCCTGGTTATTGTGTAATCTAAAAATAAAATTATTTTTAGTTTATAACAGATACTTGATTTTCTATCCTTTAACTGTTTTAGTTCAATCATTCAATTTTTGCAATTAGATTGTGTTGAAGTCCCGTGAGTTTGACAGAATAATTGCAATCAGAACACTCTTCTTCCAAACTTGAGGGACTAGAAACTTCTTTTTTGTGCAAGAAAAAAAGTTTCTCACCCTTTTCTAAAAAGAGCTTTGAGAGTTATTTAGATGAAAAACTCACAGGTTTACAAGCCTGAGCTGTATCAGCCTTACCCTGTAATAAAGTGCAGCACCTAGAAAGAAGTCATCGTACTTAAATGTGCATTTCTGGTGAGCTACTTATTATTTTCTGTCCTAGGAGTCTACTTGGGAGAAAAAGTCTTTGAGCAGTCCTGCTAACTGCTCTGTAATCATAATGATTTTTTACTTCTCAGAGTACTAATATATTCTGTATATAGGTATGTTCATGTTAATTTTTCACATAACTTAAAAATCTTACCATACATAATATTTCTTGGAATAATGTAAGATGTTCACAGCTAAACGTTAAATTATACGGAGAATGTAGTAATGCAAAAAGGAAAAGTGAATTTGATGATCAAAATTAGGTCTTGATAACTAATGCTGTTCTGTAATCTTTGCCTAATAGATATGTAATAAGCCTTCCCAAAACAGTTGTATCATAGTTCTAGCATTTTATCCAACTAGGGGAACCAAATGCTACTATTATTTGACTCTATAATCATGTGATTAAGCAATTCCAAAGCCCACTAGTGCTCCTAGAAGGACTTGGATAGGCAAGTCTCTCACATGTAGTACTGCAACCTTCCTGGATGGAGGAACATCCTTTCCTATATGCCACTCTTTTGACTAACAGAATCTGTCCCCTTTTGCCAACCTCAGCTACTGTTCCTCCCGACTGCCATGCTGCCCAGTGGGTGCATTACTTTCCACTGACTGCAGCTATTTTGACAGGTGTAGAGGTGCAGGGGGAATTGTTTGTTCGTGGTGTCAAGAAAGTGCTTCTTGGTGCTTGACTGGTATTGGCTTCTGGGGATAATGCGAATTTGATGGTGAAAACAACTTAAAACTGGATTAGGAACGTCTGAACAGACTTTAAAATGTGGCACAGAACAGCCTGGCTTTATTTTCCAAACATGTTGCTTTTCAAGTGAGTGTATAACTCTATTCTAGCTGAATAATTAAATATTTAGCACTCAAATATGTTTTTTTTTTAATGGGAGAGTTTAATTTGTTTCAGTTACCTGTACAAATAACTCTAATCTACAGATCAGCTGCCCTGGTTTGAACAATGTGCACGTTTAACACCAAAACATGTGTCTAAACTTGGCTTGCGAAGTTGAAGCAACTTATTAAGACAAACAGATATTTGATGTATATTTGGTATCTTAAATATGTACAGCTGATAATTAAAATTTATCATATTAATTCTATTTAGTTAAATGTGCAGTTTTTCCAGCAGAAACACAAAGAATATTAACATGGTGTCTGAACAAACTACCTGTAATTGCTTCCTGTCAAAACTGACGTAAAAGTAACGGGAAACAAGTTAACTCTCTTACTTCTTTGATATTTGATGTTCTATTGTCTGATGGAAGAAAAAAAAAAAATTACTACTACCATAATCTTATTTCTGTAGTACAGAAATGACTTCACAGTTACATAACCACGTCTTTTGCACACTTTGGTGTCTTTTGTTTGTAAGTCATCTCAAGGGAATCCACAAAGCTGCTACAGGCAGTTAGAGAGGCAGGAATTTTACGTAGTTTTCATGACAAGCATTTTCCCAAAAGCACTGTGTTTCATGGTCAGTTCCTGCTAGCAGCCTCATTTGATAAACATCCTCCATGTGTTTTGGACCTCCTTGTCCATGAAATGTTACCCCAGTAGTCTTCTGTGGCAGTGCTGTGGATAAGAGGCTTAGGCAATGCTTTACGTATATTAGAGTAAAATCTCTAGTCTCTTTTCTCCTCCTGTGAAGACAGAATCCAGTCATCTCCAGGATAGCCAGTAAGTATAATAGGATATTTCATTTCTTTCTGTTATGCTAGCTGAGCAGACAGTATATTACCAGACAATGAAATGCTGAAATATAATAAACTTCTACAGAATTGTTAAGAAAGTTGCAGAGCAAGAATTCAAGTCTGCTCTCATCTTCCTAACTCTAAGTCTGTAGATGTAAACTTGAAGGCAGAATTTGGTTTCTTTATTAAACCAGGAGTTACAGGAAGTCAACTAGCTTTTCCTGTCCCACAGAATGTTTATGGAACATCAGGGGGAGCAAAGAGAGAGAAGTATTCCTTCAGCTTGTGTACAGAAGCAATAAACCTGGAAATTTAGGATTATATTTTCAGATTAAAATTTGTTGTGGGCATGAAATACACTCCCAGGAGGTTGGTTCACAGGTGGGAACCTTGATATCAGATGTAATAATGACATACTGGACCATATCTTGTATTAATTCAGAAGTGTTGCAAGTTTTGCAACTTCTTCATATAGCAGGGTTGGGTGTTAAAGCTCTAAACATGGTGAAGGCAGTATGAAAGCCTCTTGCGCACTAATTGCACTCAGCAGCTTGATAAATAGCGTGTAGCTGGGCCAGCAGCATGTATCATTTACTTTGTAAAATAGACAGTTTGATCAGTAAAAACCTGCTGGTTGATCAGAAAAAAAAAAAGAGTAGACATACAGAATAAGTGAAGAATACAGCTGAATCAGGTGTGTTAAGCAGCAATGAATGAGAGAAATGTGCTGTTAGTGTGATTATCATCAGTCTTTAATGACACATCATAACTGTTTTCCCACCATTCGTGTATAGAGTGTTAACGGCATACACTCAGAAGAAGCTCAAAAAGAAACACATTACATCATTTCCTCTTGAATTGTTCTTTAAAGTTGTTTTAGACATGAAACAGATGAATAGTAATGTGAAAGTGGTAGAGTAGAAGATAACAGCTTTCCAAAAGGATTCACCGAACGCCTGCATTTAAAAGGGTTATGGTAAACTTATTACACTCTTATCAGGCAATGAATGTTATATAGTGTGCTTAAAAATGGGGTTTTTTAGATTAAGAAATGTGTTTTATAGTTGAAAATGTAATTTGCCAGTGACCGATCATCAGTAACTAAAGGCAAGCAAGGGTTAGGTCTGTCACCTCAAGTTAGATACCAAACCTAGGGGTGGCAAGATCATGTTGTCCCCCAAAAACAATTTTTGGAGGGAAATGGTTCAGGGTGCAGAAAGGGTAGTCTTCCCAAACCCATTTTCACAAAATGCTGCAGTGTTTGATTTCAGATAAGATCTGATCTTGGATAAACTGCAAGTAAATGGAGTTATGCAATTATATCAAATAAGACTGGCAGGTTTCATATGCACGTAAAATATCAGGTTGCATGACAAGCTGTGTGAAAAAAGCATCAGCCTGGGTATTGAATGGCTTGACAAGAAAGGGTGTTTTGCATCACCGCAGGTTAAAACTTTAGGGTTCTGGAGTACCATTAGCATAATCTGTTTACTGTCTAGGCAGGTGATAATTGCTCCTGGATAGGCCTAAGAGAAATGAACATTTTGAAAGCATAAAGGGGCTCTCAGTGGCAAGGAGAGAGGAATTCTGAAGTTACCTGGGACCAAATGAATATTAAGGAATCATTCTCATCAGGGTGGAGTGAGGAGGAAGCCTTGAATCTTAATAACTCCCTAAGAAGGGTGTTGGTAGTGGGAAAAAAAAAAAAAAAAAGAGAAAAGAAAAAGGAAGGATTCCCAAAGCTAGACTCCCTGTATCCATCAGGATATAAGCTATGCAAAAAGACTGCATCTCTGAACGTCTGTGTTAAGAGTCTAACAGCATATTGGCTGGATAGAAGGGAAGTGGAAAAAACTTCTGGTCATGTGATAAGTAGATTTTGTATGGTTCCCTCTAATTTCTGTCCCGTCTGTAAATACTTTGTATGTAATTCAGTTATCTATTTTGGATTTTGTATAAACAATCTTGCTACTTGTTCTTAAATAACCTGGATTTTAATGACTTCAAGATACCCAACTAATATCAAGGTATTCCATCCTTTACAGGCATGATAAACCTTAAACTGGTATGCTGGACCATTTTCATAGTGTGCCTTACCCACTCCCTTCCAATATCACCCTAAGGTATCCAAAGGACAACCAAGTGTACCTCCATTAAGGTGCATGAACTACTGTAGAGATGCCAATTCAGAGCTGTGGGTCAAAGAAACATCTTTGGATTGGCAGCATTAGCCAAAAAGCTCCTTGGTATACATTAAGATAGTGGGGCCTGTGCAACGAGTAATACTTAATGTTTCCTCCCACTGAATTTTGGCAGCTTTCTGCTCAGTGTGTCAGCTGCTATAAATGGTATTTCACAACGTATAGGAACATAGGTTGTATTTTAGGGAGAGGATACATTAACTTAGGCATTGAAACATTCACCTCATATATTCTTTTTGAGAGTCTAGTCCTAGGTGATATAGAGGCTTTCAAAAGTGTTAAACCTTGCTTAGATTGTGCCCACATAAATCTTTTACACATTTACTTCTATATGATGAATACACAGGTTCCTAACCAAAACTGCTAACTAATATTGTAGCAATTCTACCCACAATACCAAAGGTATGGATTAATCAACAATACCTTCTTTGAAAGTTATATCTTTTGGCAACTTTCAGGGGATTCAGGAGCAAAGCCATAATCAAAGAGGAGTTTAGGGTTTCTTTCTTTTCCTGAACTGGAACTGTACAAACTCAAATCCTAATCAAAATTGATCTCGATAAATTCTAAAGAGTGTCTCTCCTGGTAAAATATCTCCTTAAGGTTTTGAGTACTACTTAGTCTTTCACTCTATCAAACTTGTTCTTTTAAGGTCACTGCACTTGTTCAGTCAACAAAACTTCCTCATGACTTTTCCTCTAATGACTTGTCCTGCCTCTTTCTCAGTTCCCTTTTTCTTTTCATCTCATATTTTCATTTTTAAAATCTATTCCTATTCATCCAATTCACACCCTCATTGGTATTGCAGAATATCCATTGCCTTTATGATTTCTTACTTGATCCAACAGACTTCTCTTTTTTTTTAGTATTTCTGATTATCATCTTCCCACCCCACCCCACCCCCGATCGTTTGGTCTAGTCCCTTCACTATTCTCTCTCAGTCATTCTGTTAAGCTTCCAATTAGACACTAATGTGTCATTCCAGGTGCAGCTATGTTAAAGTACAGACCATTACATTACTTTAAAGTAATAGGTATGAGTTTTAATCTTTTCTTCTCAAGAAAATCAGGCTTTATTGGCAAGCAGACAGAGTGGAATTGACTGTCAGAAATTCTATATTGTGTTTCCAGTTGTGCATCTGTCCTGGTATGTAACTTACTAGGATTTTCCTCCCAGCCTAGGTATTACAATGCTTGTCTTAATTCTTGCTAGCATACTGTAATTATTTGTATTAATTTACAAGTCTTGTGCCTCAGACTAGTAGAAATGACAATGCTAATTCAGTATGTCTAACTTTGATGCACTAAGTTCACTTTTAGGTCCATCCAGGAAATCTACCAAAAAATCGGATAGTATATTTTTTGAGATTTGCAGGTTAGGTATATTAAATGGCTTCTAGATTTTGCTTCTCTTTTCTCATCACTGGTTTTAAGTCACTTTTAGAGCTTCTGAATAGGGCTGCAGTAGCATCAGAAATGACAATGTGCTGGTCTTTTTTTATGTCATCATTTATAATGCAGTTAATATTAAATTCAAATGTCAAGTTTAATGTTCATTGTCCAAAACAAGATCATCTAGATACCATTGGAAGAGAGCTCTAGAAAATATTTTTCCTTTACATTCCTGTTAGTTTAAGGCTTAATTTTCCACTAGATTTAGGGTAAAAAGACATCATCTTTAAGCTTGTATGCAGGCTAAAGGGCCTGTCTGCCCAAAGCTGACTTTAAGAGGAAGATTTCAATCACTGTATCTTCCTCTTCTTGTCCGGGGAGAAGTGGCCTATATGGAAACTCTAATACTTCAGGGTTACTGTCTGCCAGTATAGGATGTCTATGACGACAGTATTGCAAGGGGACCCTTTGCTATGTTGCACAATAAATGTGACACATGTAGGGAACTTCCTGCATTTAAGCTGCAGTAGGATGCCTGCTTAATGGATGCCACAGATTTGCAGATAAAAGCCAATCGTGGGTGAAAGAGCTCATGCTGTTGCATGTGTCTTCAATAACTGCACAGGAGAAGGACCTCTGAAGTCTTTCACTGAGAACGGGACCAATATACCAAAGTGGTTCATTCTCTCAAACAAGATTCTATCTAGGAGCAGAAGACTCTCCTGGAAAGCATAAAAGTGACATTGGCCTAATCGTCTCACACTGGTAGATCTTCCAGGGGCTCTCCATGGATGTAATGCACGGACGTTAAGCGTGTTAAAAAGTTTGCCATTGCTGAGGTAATTCTCTATTGCTAAAGCAACTTCTCAAACTTTTTCCCAGAGATACAACAGTGAGAGAAATCTAGGAGCAGGAATCTTAATCTAGTCAGGGCCTGAACATTGGGAATAAGGATGTATGAATGACAAATAGCTAGAACTGCTTTCCAAGAGCTTCAGGGACTTTATTGTACAGTATGAAAATTGGCAAAGCTGAAGATAAAAAGAATTTCTCATAACCTGTGTCACTTCAAAAATTGGTTAAATGTGTCAAATGAGCTACTTTCATGTTCTCAGACACTTCCTTTGAGGCAGTCTTCCAGCTCAGTAATACTTTCTGAATTTTCCCTAAAATACTGCTTTACCATATCTGCCATCCACCTTCGCGAAGGGGCAGGTGGGAACAGAGAACTTTTTGATACCACCAATTCCTTCAGGCACCTGATTCAAGTATCACTTGTCTGTTCCAGATTAGTTTCCATTTTGCCTCCCTTTGGGTTAAAACTTTTATTTTGTTCTATTAAAGCAGTGAACATATAATCATGTGCATATTCCACCTCTTTAATTTTGTCTGAAACTGATTCTGACCCTTGGGTTTTAATTATCATGAGACAATTTAAAAACCTTCTGTGAAGCAAGCCCATGCTGCACATCTTAATTGTATTTTTCAAATTGAGGATTCCTGCTATCAAGTCTTCAGATATATTTGAACTGCATCCTGAAATAGAGGCTTGTAGTTAAACTCCCTCATCCCCCCAAAAAAAGTCTTTCTGTAGAGCAGTATATCTAGTTAATAAGAACCCAATTCCAGTTCAGGTGTGGAGTAACTAGTAGATCATTACCCCTTCAATTCTCTCAGGAAATAAGTGAGGGCAAGGCAGTGTATCTGGTCCAGGGCATTAATTGTTCACTTTGTGCCTTTCTTCTATTATGATTATCAAATGTGTACCCAGGATTATAACCAAATTGGGCTCACAAGAGCAATTAAATTAGCAGAATTTCAAAATCCATGGCTTTTTATGACTGTATCTCTCTTCTCTTGGCCAAGAAGAATCATTATTATAATTCCATCTGGATAAAGGATGCTTACCACCTCCTCAACAATTTTTTCACTATTATTATCTCTATCAGTATGCATTCCCATACCCCTCTCCAATTTCTTATCACTGGTTGCTAGCTCTGGAGGAATACAGCAAGAGGCAGAACTAACAGGAGAGTTAGATTAGCCCACTTTCACACACCACTTTCAGTAAATCTGCACCTGTATAAAAGTTTTCAGTAGCCAGAAGGGAGAACAGAAGGTAAAACTTGTAGCTCAAGAGAGGCAAATCTGTTACTGACTCCTCAGATGAAGGACATTGCAGGTATTCCCTACAATGCTATTCGATCCATATCTCTCTGGTGTAATTATTGGCTTAACCTTAGACCTTCCTCTTTCACACAAAAGAAGAAAGCACTTTGGCTTTGCAGAGATGGAGTGTCAATCCTCTACAGTGAAGCACTACTCTTGTTACTGCAAGAAGAAACCTCATGCTGATAGTGGAATTAAGCTAGTCTACAAGTACAACATCCAGCATCTTCTCTTTAACAGAGAAAGGCAGATCACTCCTGGAATTAAAAAAAAACAGCTTTACTGACTGAAAGGGTTTTTGGTTTTCCTGTGTGTCATTCTGTGTCCAAAAATTCAACCTGAAAAACTCAGACCTTTAACAGCCTGTCCTGGTTTGAGATAGAACAGAACCAATTTTCTTTTCAGTAATTTTACTTTTCAGTTAAGTCTTTTCTAACTGAATGCACTCTCTGAAATTAACAGCGTATTTTTCAGACAGTGTCTGCTTCTAGCAGATAAGGTCTGATGTTTATACTTAATACCAAGGAATGGTATGCAGAAAGGCTCTTGCTTATACTTATTGCTATAACAACCAAGGCCAGCTAACTTTATGTGCCACATTAGAGGGTCAGAAGCAGAAGAGTGTAGCAGCGTCGCACCTGTGGGGAAGAGTGGACAGGACAGATGACCCAAAACTGACCAACAGGGTACTCCATCCCATCCACCACATGTTCAGTATAACAGCTGAGGGACCAAAGGGGTCAGCCTCTTTCTTCAATGGCCAGCATCCAAGGAGGACTCTGTCTCTTCATCTGCCTGCAATCCGAATCTGTGCATTCCTAAATCCAGTTCCTGTCCATCACTGAGTCCAGTCTGGGACTTTCCCAGTGCCTGCCAGCAATGTGATCATCATCCTGGGAGCCCAATACTGGTTTTGTGTACATTTCAATATTTTCTTATTAATATTATTACCTTTTCTATTTCTGGTTAATAGTTTTAGTTTCATATTTCATCAAAGTAGTTTTAGTTTCTTTTCAACCCATAAGTATCTCTCCCTTATTCTCTCTCCCTTCTCTTCTGGGAGTGGGGAGAGGTTAAAAGAGAGCATCTGTCATTCATTTACTGGCCATCCCAGCCTAAACCATGACACAACCTGTTGTGATGACCATAATAAAAGCAAATTTTGTGCTTCTTTTTCAGTATTAAATAAATAAATTTACTATTTCTTCTATTTATTCTTGAAGTGTTAGGTAAGCTATTATTAACCCAAATCACTGCATTTAAAAGCATTAAATTACTGTCCCTCATAAGTAAACAGAAACCATCCCAAAGAATTCACAGCACACTGAAACAAGAAAAAAAGCAGTAATTATTGTTATAGTGTACACTTGTATATTTTGGGGAATGCTGTAGGTAGTGTTCTTGTGTTTCTTAAAGTAATTATGAATACTTAAAAGGTATTTTGGAGGGGCTTTTTAATGTTGCAATTTTAAATTTGCAAAGTCTCTTTGGTGTGTAGCTTAGAGCTGAATGTATGAATAAATGTTCTAAGTAAGGAAATAGAAGAAAATGCCATTATTAGTTTCAGTTAATGTGCAACCATTGAGCAGAATCCTAAACCAAACCAGTTACTCCCACAACACATATCCCACTCTGGAAGAGCGTGGTAATTTATGCTTGACAATACAAAGTTAAAATGCATGTATGTTTCAGATTTGTACCAGATAAACTGAGATGCTATAATTCATTTTCAGGTTATTGATCTTTACTCTATCTGGTAAAACCCCAACCTTCTAATAAAAACACCTGATCCTATGAGAGTGTCAATCAATGGAGACAGTCTATTAAGAAGCTGAATGCTGTGTGCCTAATTAGGTTTGGCTGAGCTAACTGCTCCCTGAACATGTCTTCCTGTGCTTCAGCTAGAAAGCCATCCTTGGGACACAGCTAGTTTTCTATTCCTGCTGTGCTGCCACAATCTAGTAAATTTCCACCTCTGAACTCATTAAAATATTTTATTTCCTTAATTACAAGATGCTTGCTCCTTTCTTCTGCAAGACCACTTACCCTGATTCCATCTCTGCATTAAATGTTTTTAGATTTGAGCATATCTAAGCACTAGTGAAACAGAATCAGAATTCATTTTGACTGTGAGTAAGTGGAGTGACCCGATTGCTGGAAAAGGAGCTGTGCTAGTGTCCTGGTTCCGGCAGGGATGGGGTTAATTTCCCCAAGGATGGGAGGGGACACAGGTATTCCACACCATGTGAGCCATGCCCGGGCTGTGGGGGGGAGCTGCCGGGGGAGGGGGCGGGAAGTCGCTGCTCAGCGCGGCCTGCGGCGGTGCGGGTCCGGTCGGTGAGCGGCGGTGCCCTAATCGCGTTGGTATATTCCTTTATCGGTGTTATTGTTACTGTTTTCTCTTCCCTTTGCTGTTCTGTTAAACTGCCTTTATCTCAACCCACGAGTTTTGCCTTTTTCTTCCCATTTCCCCCCACGGCTGTGGGGGGTGGAGCGAGCGGCCGCGTGGTTCTTTGTTGCCAGCTGAGGCCAAACCATGACAGCTAGTTTGAGCTAAAGCTAATGAGATATTCTTGTAAGTCTTCAGACATTGCTGGAGTACATTAATAGTTTTTCCTATCAGAATTATTATAAACTGCCTTGAAGACATAAAGCATAGAATTACAATAGTTAGACCCAGTTCTTTTTTTACCCAAATTTGAGGGAGTATCAGGCTTTGGGTTTTAGCTAACATCATAACATCATGCCCTGTAGCTAGAAAAGTGGCACTGGGCATTGATTCGTGGTGTTAGCAGAGTCTTTGGGTATCATAGTCGAAGTGTTTTGGTCTTCTGTAAATGGTCATGACTTCACTTTATATGCTGCATAACTTGATTCAAAACGCATTTTAAAGATTTCCATAAAAACTTGCAAAGGTCACACTAAAATGGCATAGCCAGTCAAATGTGAGGCAGCTTCAAATATTCTGCATTCCAACCTTGTCTACTGTCATGGTGCAGGGATTCTAGGAAAACAGTATCAATGGTTTCTGTTTAGTGTGCTGGACTGCTAGTTCAAGCAAGAAAACTGAGTAGCTGAAAACTAAATAGTTACCTAATATTTTTAATCTTAAAAATTAGGAGGGAAGGGCGACCAAAAGAACTGGCTAAACAATGTCGTATTTAGCCTTGCAAAGAGGAATGAACAGAACGCTGCTATTCCTTTCGGCACATTCTCATGGATTCTCAGAGAACTTATCGCTGGTTCAGACTTTGTGTATCTTGGTGGGGGGGAAGAGGAAAAAAAGGTATTACATTTGAGTTTCTAAGTAGTGTTTTATTTGTAAAATAAAGTGCCTTTTCTGGTCAAATTGCAAGACTACAGCACTGGATCTGAAATTACATGTGTTCCAAATACAATTTGTCGTAAATTTGTATTGTGCCAGTCAGCCTAAATGTAGGTTTTTCTTCCTATAAATCTAGAACCAAGAGATTTTGGTGGATTTGAAACTTAGGAAATTGTTAACATAAACACAAAGTAATGATAAGAAAATTACCTAAACTTCTGCAAAAATACAAGTGCTTATGCTTTTGGACATATCACAATCTTCCTCTGTATTTAGTTTATATTATTTATTCTCTTTTATGTATCTTTTTACTCATAGTGGTACCTTGTTTGTTTATTTTCTTTGAACTTTTTGAGGGAGGGGCCTGTGCTTAATTTATTTGTAGAGAACAGGCTAGTACGTGCAGCTCAATGTGTCTGGAGCCTCAACTCCTGCCTCCTTGACAGTATGTATGATAGCAGCTTCATTCACCTGCTATCCCTGCTGATTCCAGTTAGACTTTTCCTTCAGCTGAACTACAGGAGTGGGCCCCAAAACAGCAAACGAAGAATTTCTACAAAGTTGCAAAACAAGAAGAACTTGCTCTTAAATTGAGTGTTCTGACTAAATCTGCTCAGCACAAAAATAGAAAGGTTTTTCTTGACATAAAATTGTCATCATGAGTAAACTGGACATGATAATTAGAGGCTAATAATATGAACATAAGCAAATGAAGGCAAAGCAAAGAGGCAATGTATTAAGGCAGACTGCATAATTTCTGGAATATCTGTGCTGCATACTTTTCTGCAACAACTTCTGGCAGTTGAAAGCAATGAAACACCTTGCTGCTTACAATGAAATATACTCCGAAATTTTCTGTGGTGGCTCAAAGAAATGAAAAGCGAAAACAATTTTCTTGGAGGGGTGAGAGGCAAGGGAGCCTTTCTTCATGTGCAAAGATCTCTATGGGAAAGAAACCAAGCCATGCCATTTAATGATGGCTGTGCATTACTGCTTAGATGTTGGGTTTATCTTTCATATTTTTTTCTCTTCTGTTGTCATTTAAAAAAATCTGTATTGAAACTGAAACTTGAGAAACAAAACTAACTTTGAAGTTTAATCCTGAGTTTATTGAAATGAGCATCTTCATTTTAGTAGCTTTTGCATCAGTCATTTGGTATACTGCTTTTCTCATAGAGCCACGTAATATTTGGGAGCAGTATACGTATACTTCTCTGCATACTCAAGAAGCCTAAATGTTACTGTCAAATAGAGAAAGAAACAATGTTACCTTGGTTCATACTGAATTCCGTGTGTATGAAGCATTTCATAAAAAAACAGATTTGTTATGTTGTTATGGTGGTTGTTATGGTGTCACATACCTGGCAGAAATCAAGATTACATTTTTCTTTTTTTTTTTTTTAATGTTTATGCAATATACCTAAAGAAATAATGTGGCTTTCAAAATGCTTGGCTTCTAGTGTCTAGGACTTCTCCAGAAATGGCAGAATTTGGCAAAGATCTAAATGCACAGTAGTATCACAGCAGGAAACACTCAGGCACACCCCCATTCACATGCACACCAGCTTCATGTCCCCACACTCTACCTTCCCTAACAAATAAATGCTCTTGTCCTAATTTGGTGTACAGTCACAACCACGTTTTTCAGTCATGATTGTGACATGCAGAGGACATGATTCAGCAAGACCCTAAAGCATGTGCCTCACTCATAGCACATTTACATTCCTGTTGATTTGAAAGGAGCTATGAAGCAACTGAGTCGAGGTAAATACTTGCCTGTGTAAAGCCAGCAATGTGTTTTAAATTCTGGAATTGGAACCTTGAGAAAGGGTAAGTACCGTGTTCCTTTATAAACTTGTTTTATCGTCATTTTCAGGGAAAAAAATTAAACCAAGCAGGCTTCCTTTAGGTTCACTAAGTGACTACTGGAAATGATTGCTTTAGGGTAATAGAAACCAAATAATCTTTTTTCCACATTCTCTTGGAACTCCACCAGCCACAAGCACAATGGGGGGTGGAGGGAGGGAAGTCTTACATCCCATTGTCTCCACAGGACTCACTGTTCCCTACTGAACATAAGTGTCAATTTTTCCGACAGCTTACAGATTTGTCAGATGGAAAGCATCTTTCTGCCAAAGATAATGTATATGTTTTGAGTGTATGGGTAAAGAAGAAAATTGTGTCACTCGCATGTGGCTTGCTTGGTTTTTTTAAGCACTTCAGTAATCATTCCTACCTTGTAGTTTGTGGATGTTTTGCAGTACTTAAGACTAAATTGTACTGAATCCTACCTTCAAATATCTCAACAAAGTAGTATTGCTATAGGTATCAAAACTATGTACAACTTTTTTTATACCTTTTTTAAAGATCAGTGCCAACAGTTCTCTAAAAAAGCTCTAGCAGTCAGCTTTTTTTGTGGGAAGTTTCTGGTGTCTGATTTGCTCCTCCTAGAATGTGACAAAATGAAATGGAAGGAAATTTTTTTGCCTCCTCTCTGAACTTACATTAACAACGTGCTTTTTTTCTGAAAACAGAAAAGAGTTTCAAGACCATACGAATATTAATGCTAAGCTTTAATCCCCTGAAAATAAAGTCAGGCTAAAGCAAACGGTCCATTGAGCAGAAGCATTTTTTATTAGGGCATTAACTTCAGCCGTACTGTGAAAGGCCGTTGTGGGTGTGTGTCACTATGCAAGCATCAAATAGGAAGGCATTCTCAAGCTGCTTCTTCCTGTATGATACTGAAGGAAAACTGTTTTAAAACTTAATTCTGTGAAGATTATTCCTTATCTGTATCTCATAAACAGAATACATCCCTAGTCTATGTCCTCTACATCACCAGCACATGGCTGTCTGAGGGAGATGCTATGTATTAAGTCAGGGTTAGAGACTTCAAAGGCCTGCAGTGAGAAGACTGACCAGGCAGTGAAGAGATGTAGATAGCTTAAGTTTTACGATTGAGCCCTTGTCATCACAGATTTGTTTTCCTGTCGATTCCTCTGTACTTGTTACTATTCAGTTACAATTCCACCTTGGCCAATGCTGTCACAGAGGTACCATCAGCACTAGCTTAAGCACTATGTTTCCTGACCTTCAAAAAAAGAACCTCAAAGGACAATTTGGTAATGCCCTGATACTGACATGACTTTTCTGGAGCTGCACTGGTAATAGCAGGAGGAGGAATAGGAGGAGAGAAGAAAGAATCAGAGAGGGAAGACTACTTCAGAGGTGGAAATCTATTTTAGAGCACCTCCTAGATTGAATGTGTTTGGATTTGTAGCATTCCAAGGCAGTGGTCTGTTGTGAACGTGACTGTCCCTATCTTGCACGCACCTCACCACCGGCGCAGACAACAAATGCATATTTTTTGTTGGCATCATTAGAGAGAGACCGTTTGCGGGAATACAAAACAAACAAACAAAAAAAAGAAACAACAAAATGCATGCACACAATCAGGAGCTTGCTGTCAATCAGCTCTCCTACTCTTCTATTACACCAAGATATTTTGATGTCATATACCATACAAAAAAAAAAAAAAAAGGTTCCGTTTCATCCACCCATGAGTTCCATCCCAGTAGAAGTTATTGAAAACAGGAGTAGTACACTGCTCTTCTCTGTTCTACCTGAAGACTAGATGAGTTATTACTTACATTGGCAAATGTTTATTCCACCTGCCTCACAGATTAAGTTCTGTTGAAGTATACGCTGTCAGAAAATTACATGGCAATGCTGTCCCCAGAAGGAACAGAATTGCTGGCCCGGCCTCCTGCAACTGAAAACCAGAATGTCTGTCTCTTTGGGGCCTCTGCACAGATGAGACCCTAAATTTAAGTCATGTTGGAGAAAAAAAAAAGGTGGGCTCCTTTTGCTGAGATTCTTGAAATTACAAGCTACTGCTTTACGAAGACTGAATAATCTCTGAAAAGGTTTCCATGGCCAAGTTATTTTCACTATATTTCAGACTTTAGAAAAGCAGACTTCCTGAGGACAAGAGAGCAGAGTTGTGAGTTGTCTTTATTTCAATGAAATTATAACCAAAAATGGCTGGGTGACCTTGCTGGTGGTTCCAGCCAAAGGGCTGATCATGAGCCATAGGAAGACAGAAAGCTGTGGGATACCTGAGGAAGACAGGATTGCTCTGGGTGCAATGAATAGAGAGAGATGTTTTGGGGCGATTCCATCTGCCTCTGCTAAATTCCTGAAGTCTTGTTATTTCCTCCCCACTCAGCTTTCTGAACGATTGCTGATCAGGTTATATTAGCATGAAGACTGACTCTGTGTCTTTTGCCCTAAGGAGATCATTGACTTTCGAGATGAATGCTGCTTCTGTGTTGGTTTGCAGTGCAACGCAAGTGGCATTTAAAAAAAAAAATAAATGGAAAAAGTTGCAGTAAATTTGATCCACCTCACCCTTCCCTGAAAAAAATCATTTTTCTGTGCATTAAGTTTTGGATTACAATTAAAACTTTCAGCAATAACCTCTGAAGCTGCTTCTGCTACTTCTGCCTTCTGCTGCTTCGCTATTTGCAATATCTGGGGCTTGTACACTGCACACATCTCAGTGCTCAACAGTTAAAAGTTTTGTTCAGCAATTTGAAGTGTCCTCCTGTGAAAACAGCAGCTCTGGTTTTAGAACTAGAGCACTACCACAATATTATTTTTACTAGCTCAAGGTTCAATTTCAATATAATAACAAATAAAAAAACCCTGTTCAAACAGTTCCTTAAAAATACTTCAGTTCAAAAAAGAAACTGCATAGATAGCAACTATTCCTCTTGAAGGAAGTGACTATAGGCCATGCAGTCTCTCCCTCCTGTAAATGAGGAAGAGGAGAAAGAGACAAATTTCAAGAATCGCACGCTGCTGTCCTGAATGATGAAGTTGCCACTCAACATTGTGTAAGTGGACTGATCTGTTCTGTAATGTGTGCGTGCTGCTCTCAGGAAGGGGGTGTGTGCAGTAGTTTCAGGTGCGTGATGGCTGGCAGTTCATTTTCTGATTCACTGCTGTTTAGAAGCTGCATAATCAAGTCTGGTTTTTTTCTAATGAGTGATAGCTGTGATATTGTTAGTATCTTCTGAAACAACAGGGCCAAAATTTGTTTGCCTTTATTTTAGGGTAAGAAGTGTAGATTACATTGAAACGGAGGCACCCTTGGCAAAACAGCAATGACTTCTTCTCATTCTTATGCTACGAATTTGGCACCCCCTGTAATATAAATAATGTTATCCTGGAATCACACTGTCCAAAATAAGTACTTTTCGGGCATTTGAGATAAACTTAAGAAAACTCCGTGAGCTGGTTTTGGGATGAGAATTTCCCAGGATCTGGCCTCTGCATCACATGGGAATTTGGCAATGAGCCGGCCCAGCCCAGGCACGCGTAAGCCGGGGAGCCCCAAGCAGTCTCTTTGCAAGTAACTGGCTTGCCTAAAATACTCTTATTCCAAGCTTCCTTGCAAATTATTAGTAAGTATTGACTTTCATTTTAGCTTCTATTTAGTTTTAAGAAACAATGTCTTGAAGCTCCTGTGTACATTATATTGCTCCTTTTCATTATATATATTGATTTGCCAAGGGATATTATGTTGTTCTTCAGAAACTTATTCTCAGAATGTCAGTGAACTGGAAATTTGATAGATTACAAGCTTTCAAACTTCGGATTTCACCTGCAATTAATCCAGTGGATTTGTCTCTCATATATGTAACATTTAATTAATAGAAAAGTAATTCTGAAAATACGAATGAAATTACAGTGTTTACCCAGTTACAAAGACTTACACTAAACTATCTGCAAAAAATAGAGAAAGATGATTCTCTGACGTAAGTACTGTTCAAAGTAAGGCTATGATTCAAACAACTGTGTTAAGGTACTAGGTTTCAGTAACTACACAACTGGTCTGATAGCCAAAAGCCACTCACTTTAGTATATGAACAGGGTAAAGCACCTTCATGGGTGATTATTTTTTTTCTAAGAAATAGCTAAGAAACCTCAGCAGTAACTTACACTGAAAAACTGTTCAAAAGTTATACAGATAAAGTCTTCACATGTTTAGAGAAACCCACCTGCTGGAAGCAGTTCCACAAGCAGGCACATTTGAACTATCGAGAGATGGCACCACGATTAAATGAAAAAGTAAATAGTAATTTGCTTCCAAGACCTTGAATTTTGCCCCCACCTGTCCAAAAGGCAGCAGTATTTGTTTTCTTTTTCAATTGATTTTCAGCTTTGAATTACATCACTGTATGTTTGTGGAGCATTTTGGTATGGATTTGATAATGTTAACCTGTTACAAGGAACAGTTTTTGCCATTCAACATTTTATTTTATTTTAAATCTCCTTGGAATGCGCTGCTTTACCAACAAAAGGCATGAACTCATATGTTTTTCTTGGAGAAGTCCACAAGAATTTTGCTAGAGTTATCACAGAGGATCATCTGAGTTTACCCTTTGTGTATATGGAAATGAATTTTTAGTTATATTTATAAAGTGAGAGGCAAGGAGTAAGAGAAGGGAAGGTTATCCGAGAGGGGTGGAAAGACATAAATACTGTGAGTGAAATTAAGCATTTTCAATTGTAACTTTTTTCTTTTTTTTCGTCCCAATTGCCAACACTGTTGGCAAAACTGCCATTAAGTTTGTCTGAGACTGGTTTGCTTCCTGAGTTTGACAGTCCACTAGTTATCTCAGCAGTATTAGTCCAACCCAACCATTACAGAGAATCTTTTCTCTCTGCTTGTTTACTGGTATTCCCACCCTTGACACTTCTCAAAGCTCTCTGTGCTCTAATACATGCCAAATACATCACCTGACATGTCAGCAAAGACGCGTGACCACATCCCCCTCTTCCACAAACAGTCTCACTAGTCCCACGCTCACTTGAGGAAATGCTTCAAAACTTGTCTTCCTCTTCTAAAGAATAATGGGATTTATTCATCACTGTGTTACTCTCTCCTTCTGCTGCTATAGCTTGCTCTCAGTGGAGTTACTACTGGTTTACAGCAACAGGCTTCAAGTGAGGTTGCTACGTCATGCAGCTGAAAAATAGCAATGAAACAGGCCTCCCCATTTCTCTGCCTTCTCTTCCAGCTCCTAGCTGTGCAACATCCACATGGCCTGTCTCTCCATGTAATTTCACTGGTATTCACCTCTGATTTTCACATTTCTTGTCATGTAGACCATATTCTATGTGTCCCTATGCTTCTCTTTTTGTGTATCAGCTGAAGTTTACTCTCTCCTTTGTAGCTGTTTATGCTTAAATTCACGCTCCTATTTGTGTCATTAAAACTGTCATTACCATCCAACTCCACAAAGTCTTTTGAAAAAGCAACATGGGAAATAAAGCTGCAGCACCTAGTAGTATTGTCAAATGGTTGTAGTTAAAGATTCAGAAATCAACATGTTTCCTAATGTCATTCGTACTCCTCCTGTTGCCTCCTTATTTATTTTCTGCAGAAATGGGGGAGTTTAACATGTTTTTCACATCGTGGAATACAGGTGGAACAAATACAAAAATGTAAATTATGGGGAAAAACCCCAACAACTTCAGTACATGCCAATATTTCAAAGACAAGGTCATGTACTTTTAACGTTGATGGCACCCTGAAGGCCAGCATCCTACTGCTAACTCTAATTCCCATTTATGTAATTATCAGGCATGAAAGGATAAACACAGCTAAGCATAAGCTAACTCTTACCCTAAACTGTGGGCCAGTCATCAATAATTTTGATTTTGAGAGCCTTTTTGATTATTTTAGATTTTGTAACTGGTACAGCTGATTTAAAGAAAAACAACAAAACACCCATTTCATAATTTGCTTTATTTCTGCAAACAATATCTTTGTTTGTTTTCCCTGCCAGTGCAGGTTCTTGTCTCCTGTCTTCTCTGTAGGTGTCCCTTTGAGGCTTCGGATCTGTGATAAAGAAGGGATGCGGCTCAAGTTTAAGTTACTGAAACATGTCTACAATAGCTCATATTGGCTCCCCTTTCCACTGCTGAAATTTCACAGACGATCAGTCCCTCCTGAGGTATTCAGAATAGGCAACCAGTGACTTAAGGATGTCTTGGCTTCCTGATTCTGCCTGCTGATAATGGAGGAATTGCAGAAGTTTAAAATTTGTCATTTCTACTTCCATGTGCAACAGGGGGGAAAGAAATGGGGAACTTCACCCCAGCTGCCTACTAAAATCCAGCATTAGAAGAGCTACACCTGTACTGCTCAGCTAAGTCTAGGTCATATATAAAGACTGCCAATCACCAAACTAGTGGTTAAAAATTGGCAGGGACTGACATAAAAGATACCGACTTTCATTTTCTTACTTTAATCTGTTCACTGATTCTTTCAAATAATGTCAGGGACAGTATCATTAAATTTTTTCATTCTGTTTGAGAAAAGGGTGTAAAACAAGTTCCTCAGCATGTAAAGAGATTACATTAAAGTCAATATTTCCTCTTTGGTGAGGTGGGTCAGTTTTGGAATCAATCCAGTTTGCTTTCATAAGTGTAAGCGTTTTAGAGGAATTTTCAGTTTACCCCACCCAGTCAGCTAGCACAGCTTTGTTTAACATTTTGAACCCTGCCTGGCTCCAGCAGAGAATATCCCATATTTATTGATACAGAGCTCTTCTATGGATATGACCCTAAGTTCTTTGTGCTCACCAATCGCACCCCAGTCTTGTGCTGAAGGAAGCAGCTGACTGGCCTTTCTGTCCCATCATGACATTTTTACTGTGTTGTCCTAAAAAAAAATAAATCTCATAACCCTATGAGATATGTCAATCCAAAACCCATGTTCTGCTTGCTTATTATATATATAAGAAGTGAAAGGCTGAAGAGGAAAAGGTATGACAGAACAGTATAAACTATGCACATGACAAATCATACAATACAGCATACAGTCAGGGTTGTATCCTTTGATATGAAGATGAGATCTTTCTGCAACCAGTGCATACAGGTGTCTTCAACAGGCAGGAAGGAAGGGAGAAAAATAAATAAACCCGAGTCTGGAAGAGAGGAAGGAGGCTGTGACACACTGTCCTTTCTTCCATTTTGAATCTTACCCCAGCCTTGCTACCAGCAAATCCTGTGTGTCTCAGATCCAATCAAAGGGCTTTTGGCTGCTTTAGACAGGAGGACTGGCAAGTTGTGTATCAAACAAATAAGAACAAAACAAAGGAAGACTAATTTAATAAAGTAAAGTTTCCCCAGCAAGAGTTTTCCTGTGGATAAACTATACTAGTGTTTGCTAGCTTTGCAAAATTAACCAAAGGTCTACGAGTCATATTGGCTTTTTTCCATACTGCAGAAAAAACTTTTGTGCAAAACAAATACTTCAGTTTTTGCTGCAGTATCATGCCCTTTTGCTTATGTCCATTGATGTTTATGTAACCTGAGGTCTAGAACCAATGGAAAAGCTTTAATTTTTTTTCACTAAAAATGTCAGTTTGTATTTGAAAACAAAACCAAAAAGCCTAGCCTTTTCCCATACAAAGACCAACTCAAAAACTTCTGAAACAAAGGTCTTTAAAACCTGTATCTTGTTTTGGCAAGTTTAAAAAAAAAAAATACAAAATCATGAGCTTCTGTTTAAACTAATTTCCTGGTCAATATTTACACTATTACCATATTTCAAATTACACAGACTGTGTCATTGACATCAGTACTTTTGCTTCAAAAACTACACATATGGCCACACATGTATATATACTGTCCAAACAGGGGAGTATATACATGTTGCTGTAAGAGAAGAAGGGCAAGAATTGTTTAAAAAAAAAAAAAAAAAACAGCTCAGATGGATTTCCCTTTTTGTCCCATCTTATGCGTAAAGAAACTTTCAAATTATACTTTCTAGTTGGTGCAAAACTAGCCAGATCTACTTTGAATTATCATTAGAATTTATACAGTTGAAACCAATTAGAAGTAACTAAACAAATCTGCCAAGCAAAGGCTTAAACAAGATCACCCAGTTTAGCAGGAATGTGAAAAAAGCATATATACTCTCTGCTAACAGTACCGTTTTTATATACGGCTTTGGAGTTATAGAAACTTGGGCTTCAAATTCATTGCAAACAAGCCAAGTAGTCCTGAGGCAGTGAAATCCCCCAGAGGACATCACTGCCTATTCCCGAGCATGAGCTTTAATCACAGAATCACTAGTTGCTTGTAGTTATATTTAAGCTCACCCTGATGCTTAAACACCTTCATTTACATCCTTGCCATAAGCAAAGTTCAGCTGCTTCAGCACCCGATCTCAGTGCCCTTTTATACAGCCTGGGAACGAGTACATATCAAACCACTATACCAAATAGTGAAGGTACAAGTAAGTCTGTACGATACAACTAACCACGTGTGCTTACATAGTAAGTACATTGGTAAATGAAAGCAGAAGAGAGAACTGTCATTAGGTCATATTTTGAGATCCTGATTAGGAAATTACATAATGAGGAAAGAAAATGTCTTCTGCATGATTTCCTGATATTTCACTTCAGTAGTCTTGCTAGTGCACTTCTGAGCAAAGCCTCCTGTAGAAAAGCTCTTTCACTCCTATGGAATTTGGTAAAATCTTTCTGCTTGGCAACAATAGCTGTGCCCTATTAGCCATTCTCTACATCCTCAAGGTTAATTCTGCCACTTGCAATCTCCATTAATCTCTTTAGCAAGCTGAATACTACTTGTTGGCCATTGTCAAATAAGAAATGGCATTTCTGACTTTGATTCAGGCTCTTAGAATGAATGAAAGGCAAGGAGAGAAGCTAGAAAAATGTTTTAAAGAACAACAAAGAAAATACACATGTAACGTATACACCACAAACCCAGCTATTTTGGCATTCAAACTGCCCTAAATTCTGATTAAGTCTTTGGACGAGACGATTTCAAATAAAGGAGGAAGTTGATATTTCAAATCATCATCCTGGCTTTTTCTCAAGACATCAGTATTTCAAAAGTAAGAAAATTAAGTGGGTTTCTTCAACCAAAAGAGTTGAATTTGCCAGAGACTTGTGCTTTAGGGGGTAAATTAATAGCAGGGGAAAACTTGCTTCTAAACAAACTACTTTTGTGTATACGCATATATGTCAACCTTCTATCCCTCACAAGCAATTGGGTGGTTACAAGGGAGGACAGGAAGAGAAATGGGTGTGAGATCTGTCAAAGTCTGTCCAATCTCACACATCATCTCTTTAGGCCTGTATCTCACAGCTGAAGCACCACGCTATATCCTGTCTCTTCCTTTATTGTTTTCTGTGCCGACACAGCTAGCTGACCTGAACGAGAGCCTGCTGACCAAATGCATCAGGTCCACGGGGTACTGGAAAGAGGTCATAGCACTGTACTGGAGCTGGAGATGTGCCTCTAGACAGGACCTCATCTTGAAACCAGTTCTGCTAGAAGCCACAATCTGCTTTTGCAGCATTATACCCTAAGCCCTCCTATATTACTTGACAGGATATATTCCCTTTCTGCAGCCCAATGTACAAGCGTGTACCATGCGTTGTTACTCAGCAAGTAAGTGCCCTGTGAGAGGAGAGGGGGGAAAAAGTTCTATTCTAAAAGTACAATAACATATTGTTCTGTTTGAAGCTTGAAAAGTCAATCTGGATTTGTTGCGTGCATTTGTGTTCTCTCAAGCTACCAGCACTCTTGCAGTGCTGGCTACCCTGCTCTGTTGTACCAGCTTCCCTGCAGCACAGAAAGTTGTTCCACATGCTTTACAGGGAAGCATACTTCTCAGCTGCATGCTTTTCGTAGTAATGCCTGATTTAATAGTTCTTGTTCTGGGTTTCTGAAGCTGAGGTATAGAAACTCATACTTTCTTTACATATTGATGTGCAGGTAGTTCTTGTACTAAAATATATGATTACAACTATGGAGAAGTAACCTAGCTGCAAGATACAATGTACAACTATAGGGAAAATATTCTAGATACAAACAAGCTTTTCAATGTATCAAGAGAAAGGCAATCAGCAGACTAACTGGGAAGGTTATAGCCTAATTCAAAACACAAATGAGACTCATTTCTTAACAGGAAAGGATACTCCATCTCCTCCAAAGTCGGCAGGCCTACTAATGGTGCCTTCCGGATTTAAATTACACAGATACATGTTAGAGCACCTAACAGCTGGAGAGGAGGAGGACTTCTCCTGTATAGAGAAGCCACTAATGTGGAGAATTTTTTATTGGTATACCTTGTTGGGGTGAATCACTGGAAAATAGCTAGGTAGCACCAGTACCTCCACAATAGGGCAAAGTTGCCTTCAGAAAAGCTTCCCTACCCACCTACCTAAATTTTCTAAGTTTTCTAAATACAGTAAAACCAGTCCAAAATCAATTGATCCTGAAATTTTAAAGGACCTTTCTGTATTAAACATCTTGATTTCAATTCATCCATTGTAGTGCTCTTACTGGAGTTCTTGATTTTGGTTTTTTATGAGATTTTTACATTACTTGAATTTTACTCAGAAAAGATAATGAACCCCTTATGCTCTGTTTTATTACCGTGTACAATTCACTCAGACTAAACTCTGAAGGAAGAAGACAAAACTTTACATTTTTTACATTCTTTGCACTCAGTGGATTTCTTTCTAGACCAAATAGCAACACAAATGTCACACCACAGTGGGTATTGTGGTAGGTGTCTAATGACCAATGTCAGAATCAGATCTGTATTTTATTTGCTGTACAAAAATTCTGAGAGGTAAAGGACCTGCTCTGAGGCAGAAATCATTCAAATCAATGTAGAAATGATCTGCTGCAACAGTTTGGTGTAGAACCTCATAATCGTTTAACCAGTCCCTAAAATTTGACCTGAGCAGAGGTGGTCAAATTTTTGGACTAGTATGTTTTGTTTGTTTATTTATGTTTCTATAGTATAATTATATTAAATATGTTTATATTTATTTATTTATAGAACTAGTATGTTTTATTCTAGTGATTGATTCAGTAAGATATTTGGAAAAAATCAGGGAGGGAATGTAGGTGTTATTTTGTCCCCTCAAAATAAATACTAAAGAGAGAAAAAGGTGTTGGTGGAGATTTGAAATTAGAAAGTCTGTCACTGGGACATAAAAATGATGGCCAAAAAAAAGGAGTAATTGGAAGAGTTCAGTAAAGATCAGATACCAAAAGATATGGTGTAGCATAATACACAAATCTGATGTGGTCTTAGGTCCTGAACTGTTTCACAGGTCTACATGTCTTTCTCTTTATCAGTTTGTTACATTATCTGCATTATAATGAATATTCATCTTATCTAGAAAAGTTTACTCTGGTTTTCTTTTTCACTGTGACTTCAGCTTTATGCTTACATGTTTTTTGGAGTCTTACAGGTACCAACTTTCTTTTGGTTTCTAAACAAACACTATTAATCCTTTACACTTTCAGTATTTTTAACTGGTTTTGTGTTGTAGTGGTATGTCACTAAGCAAAAATCCACATAATGGCTTTGGGAGGCTGTCGGGGTGGATAGCCACGGGGTACGGCTCAGATTGAGACAGGACTGTGGATTCGGTTGGAGTCTGGCTCTGCCAGGCCAGACTTCGGGCGGTGCTGGTGTGAATCACCTGGTTTAACAGAGGGACAAGTTTAGAAAGGATTAGGTGAATTAGTTCAATTCAGTAATATAAGAGTCTGAAAGAAAAATGCATGCCTCCTTAAAGAATAGGCGGGAGGTTGGGTTGCTTGTAGATTGAAGCCTGCTATGGAAACATCAGTTATTTTTGGAGGAAAACGTGGTGAAAATTGTATGCAGATTTCTCAGAAAGAAAAATGAAACGGCCTAAAACTTATCTGAAATTTTCCTAAGACTGCATTTCAGCCTTTGAACATACTTTCTATAAATAACCATTACAAAATACACTGGCTTGTTGTCAAGTAGTATTTGATGTGAAGGACTCCTATATATTGTTGGTCTTACGTTATAAACCAAGATGTCTGCTGATCCTCAGTGTTGTTATCCTCAAAGGTTTAATTTATATAAGGCATTATATTCCGGGGTTTTTTTAGTTCTGTATCTGTAGTCTAGGAATTGAATGTATCGTGATGAGGGGCCCCACCTGGAAGACTGGGCAAGTTTATCACGTAGATAGACGGGTTTTGCTTTTATTTCATAGGTAAGCCTGGCAGGATTTTCTAGAGTTAAATGAAACGGCGGTTAATTCGCATCTCGTTCTCGGAAAGGCATCTCGGTACAAAAACCAAGCTCTGACCCACGGCATACCCCTTTATTCCTGACAGACCCCTTCCCGCCATGCCGTCGGGGGCCCACACAGCTCACCGCCTGCAGGCGCGGCAGCCGAGGCCCGGCCCCGACTCCAGCGGCAGGCCCGGCTCCCCGCCGAGCGGCCGGCGCTGCGGCCCAGCGCGCCCTCGCACCGCCGGGCCACGGGCGGCGGCTCCGCTTCCCGCCCCCCCTTCCCCGCCGCTCGCCCAAGGGCCTGCGAGGCTCTCGGCCGGGGGCCGCCTGGGCCCCGCGGCCGTTGTGCGGCAGCGCTTGGGGCGAGCTCTCGCCAGAGCAGATGGCGCAGGCGGCACGGCTACCGCCGGCGCTTCCCAAAGTCCGGCGTCCGCCGCCTTCCCGCCCCGGGGCTGCCTCCCTCTTCCCGCCCCGGCAGCGCGGCCGCTTCCCGGCCTCAACTGCTTGAGTGATGAGCGCAAGCCGCCGCAGGGAGGGGAGGGGAGAAGGAGTGCGGGGGGGGGGGGGGGGTAGCAGACAGGCGCTACGCCATTTTCGTAATCTGTGGTGGAGTACGGGAGAGGGAAGTGAAGCGGCAGGGGGGGGGGGGGAGGGGAGGAAATGGCTCCGCATTGGGTAAAGCCGGCTGCGGGGACGCGTGTCTAGTCCGCTCCGCATGGTGCGTAGGGGGTGAGTGTGGAGAGCGTGCCGGAGCTTGGCGTAGCCGTGGTTGGTGAATAGCGTAGCGGCGGCGGCGGCAGGAGCTGCAGGAGGAGGAGGAGGAGGCGCCGCGGCGGTTTGGTACCGAGCGGAGAGGGAGATGCACACGGCACTCGAGTGAGGTAGCTATAAAACCCCATTTGTTTACATTCCCTCCCCCACAACCGGCCGGCGCTGCGGTGAGGGTGGCGGCCGGCCCCGGGCTGGCGGCGGGGGGGTGGCGGCGGGGGCAGGGGTTGCGGACGAGGCGAAGGAGCCGGTGACGGTCGGCAGTAACGGACACCACCTTCCCCGGGATGCGGAGCGGCATGCGGGGGGACACGGCGGCGCGGCCGCCTCATCACGTGGCGGCGGCGAGACCCGCCGCCGGGCCTGGGGCTGCGCGGGTGGGCGAGGGAGGCCGGCGGGGGTCCGGGGGGGTGGCGGGGGGGGGGGGGGGTGTCTGGGGGGCCGTGTCGGGCCTCCCCTCGCTGAGGCAGCGGAGCACGAGGCGCCGCCACGGCCCTGGCGCATCCCCCCCCACCCCCTTTCTTCCTCCTCCTGCTCTTGAGCCGACCATGCGGCAGGTAAATCCTCCCCCCGGCCCCCCCGTAGCGAGGGGACTGGGACGTGGCGGCGGGGCTGTAACTGCCTTCGCCGTTTTGGGCGGAGAGAGAAAAGCGGGGCGGGGGGGGGGGGGGGTGGCGGCAGGATGCGGCGGTGGGTTGGGGGCGGGCGGGGGGCACCCAGCGGGGCGAGCGGCACGGCCGCTGCAGGCTGCGCTCCGTCCCCTCGAGGGGCGGCTCGGTTCGCCCGCGGTGCTTCTCCGCGTCTGCTCTTCCCTTTCCCCGCTCGCACCCTTCCTGTCGGGAGCGCCCCGTCCCCGCCGGGCCGTGTCTGGGTGGCCACGTGGAGGCCCCGAGCGTAGGTAGAAGGTGGTGTCCCTCGCCGTGTGGCACAGGGCTGCTGCTGCTGCACAGAAAGAATCGCGTACCGGGGGGGACGGGGAGCCTGGGGGATGTGCCTGTGAAGGACTCGGGTAGTGTTTGCCATGTTTGTTTGGGGGTAGTAATGGTGATCGCGGATGATGAACAAGCCACGCGATTAAATCTTGCTTGGTTTGAAGTTCCTAGTTACCAGAAATTGCTGTAACCTGCATATAACCTTAAGCAAAGGTAAGAGAGGGTCAGGAGGTTTTGTCAGTGCCTGTAGTATACTGTACACGGAAATCATGAGTGAAAGGAATTGATTTACTGTTCTCAACTATTTCTATTGCTTACGCTGCATCCTTTGGAAACATACACTTAACATTGAAACTTCGGAATAAAATTACTCTTTAAATCTTTAGTTATCTTTGTCTTTTTTTGGGGGGAGAGGGGTGTCTGTTAGAAGTGTTCACACCTGCTTGCTCTTAAAGTCTTGGCTCTGAGCAAGAGTTGCCTGAGTTTGAAGTAATTCTGGTTTCTAGCACTCTAAACGCTGTATGTCTTTAAATAACAATCACAATTTTTTTTATTAAGATGGGATGTCGTACCACAATACTGAGGGAAGTTGTCATACGTGAAGCCTGATACAGCATTGAGAAATGCACACTGGAAGGCCTGGTTAGTTTTCAGAAATGTGGAAGCGGTCGCCATCTAGTTAACAAAAGTAATTCCTGGGGTTTTTCAACTGGTATGCTTTAGTGTCCCTTTGGGTAGTAGTAACTGAAATAAAAAACTTCCTGTACGGAACGGGTGTCCTATTGGGTTTTAAAAATTCTATTTTTACAGAGAACGCACTCGGATTTAACTTCACTTACGAATGCGCTTTCCATTAGGTGAATAGGGGAATAGGTATTCTGTGTGGACTGGTGTGGCGTACTACTCTACTCCAAACCAAGAATTAGACTTACTGATGGTTACTTCTGAGGTTAATACTCTGGTATGACAATGTAAGAAAATAATGGGACAAAGTTAGGTGGTTCCCAAGAACATTGAGACCAGTGTGACTACAGATGTTCCTAACTAGATTTTTGTTCTAAATCAACTGCTATAATAGAATAAGTGGCATTGTTTTGCAGCTTCTTTCTAAACTGCTTGCAACACCTACATACTTTTGAGGAAAAAAAGTAGGCATCCATGCAATCTATTTCTAAAAGAGAATAGGGCTTGCATATAGACTGTGAATTAATTGTGTATATTTTGCGACAATTGTGGTGGCCCCATATGGGGATGTGCCTTAGTGTCCGCAGAAGGCGGATGTGGAAGAATCATAAACAACTGCCTATCTAGAATAGGCAACATGAAAGGAGATTCTGCCTATGTAAAAAAAACAAACCTCTCCAAAACAATGAGGTTTGTTTTAATTAATATTCCTTGCTTTCATGTAGGTCTTTGTACTTTCCAGGTTAGCTTAAATAAAAACCAGGTACGAAGTTTGGAGTTTGTATCCAAACAGCCATATAATGTGCAATTAAAGAAAAGTGGTGGTTTAAAGTGGCACGAATATGCTCACAGGCTTAGCTGCCTTAACATTTGTTTCTGCCATTACAAAAAAAAAATAAATCTAGTGAAATTGGATTATCAGGGTAATACAGGCATGTTCCAGAAAGTTTACATGAAAAAGCACAGATCCTGGTGCTGACCTTCGTCTACTACAGTGCGTGGAAATAATCCTTTTTAATTAGTGATCTCAAACTAAAATTTATGTGACATTGTAGCGATACTCATCTTCTAAAGTTAGATCTGAAAAGTCAGCAGGAGAGTATTGAATTCATATGGTACTTAGGCCTTGTATGTTAATAAACTTCCTTTTGAATATTCAGTAGGAAACCTTAGTAAGATACATACTTCCTGTGTAGTTTGATTTACACAAATAAGATAAATGTATACACATGGAAAAAATTAATACATCCAACCTGGCATAGATTTCCTTTGTGGTCTTCACTAAGTCAGTCAAGCAACTGTAATTTAGATACTTCTATTCATAATACGTTTTCCGCAAAGCAATGGCTGATTCAAGTAGGAAGAAACTTTTAAGTAGTGCCCAGATCACATGGACTTCAAGCTTGGGTGTGCATAGACCCAAAGGAAGTGTGTTTGGACTTGTTTGCTTTGGCTGTCCAGTTTTAATGTTGTTTGATCGTGACTGTGCGTATTGTAATGACTTTGTTATTCCTGTCTCTGTCACAGTTTTTACAGAAGTCAAAGTTTACTTGAACGCATGATGGGCATTTGATAAATCAGTGATAAATCAGTCTGGATTTGGAAACAGTTGGGTGTTTTCATCAGATTGAATTACTGAATTAAAATGACACAAGCTACTTACAAGTTAAGCCTCATGAAAGTTTTCCTGTAAGTTACAATTCAGTCCTTAACTGTGGTGAAACTTAGTAGAAAGATAGTGGCATCTTTACAAACTATTCTATAGAATCGGGGACGGACAGGCATAACTGTGTATGTCAGCAATGAAAATGATCCCAGAACAAGAAAACCTCATTCCATTTTCTTCACAGTTTGACTATCAACTGTCAGAACATTTGCTATTTTATAACGTGTTATTTTATAGTATGTTTTCAGAATTGTCAAATGAACGTATCCTGACTTTTTTCTTAATGCATTTAAAAATGTCAGTAGAAGTTTCGAAGAAGGAAAGCTTAATAGCAGTTCTGTTCCTTGTGTAGGTATGCTTTTCACAGCACTGAGCTCTAGTTGCAGGGAGAGTTCTGTGAATACCAATAATGTATGCCTTTCGGGGAGCAACTTCTGTTCACCTAATGTGAAGAAAATCAGTATAACTTTCTGTTTTTCTGTGGGAGTCCAACTTAATTTAGAGAGCAATTATTTAAAACAATTTTATCATGAAAATTATTCATCTCTGGGGGAGGGCTACCGAAGGTATCATAAATGAGAACTAGTAATTTTAGCTTGCTGATAAAGGCCTGAAGTAATGCCCGATGCAGGAAGAATTTGGATTGTTTTTAGGTCATTCTTAAATTGCAGCTGAGATATTACTTGAAATATACCTAATAAAGTCCGGTAATTAAATGTGTACCAATTAGGCAAAGCTAATAAAAACCAATGGGTTTTTTAAGTTTCAAAAACTGATTGAAATGCTGGGAACCCTGTCCTGCCTACGTTATAATCTCCTAAAGGAAAGGAAGGTACACGCTAACATTAGTCCATGTATTCCTAATACTTTGTGTGCTGATGTATCAGTGACATTTATCCAATTTTTTTGATGTAGTATAAATCTGAGGAGTAAAGAAGTTAAAAAATAGTTTAAAGTCATTTGTATTTTGTTACCTCTTGTGATAATTCAAACCCTGTACAGGTTTTAATACTCAAAAAGCTGGAGGCCAGCATGGAAGACTGGGAAGATGATGGTTTCCTGATGCCAGTCTCAAAACCTTATGAGAAGAAGGGGTGTTGAAATTACATGTAGGGTGTTGTACCCATGCTGGGGGACACAGCTCATTACACTGGAAATGTTTTCATCTTTTTGGTTTCACATTGTGCTGCCTCATCTTCTCTTTTCCTGTTTTCTGACTTCTTTGTTGCTGCAGAGGAGGAATGACTCAGCTGTTGTCTTTTCTCTCTCAGCTTTTGATGACCTAGGAGCTTCATTTTCATCTGGGTATCACCTTTTCTATAGCGTGCTGCTTTCCAAAGCAGTAGGATGAGAGTGAAGAAAATCTGCTGGTTTTACTAATGCAAAATTTAGACTGCTGCTAAAACAGATGGACTTATTACAGAATTTATACTGCATTGTCTATAGGAGAGACTGAACGTAGGTATATTTGCCTGTTACTGCTGCTCTGTGAACAACATGAACAGAGTAAGAAATATGCCAGAACAGATCTTGAAACATCAGCAAAATGAACCTAGCAAGCCATGGATCAGTTTGCTTGTGTTTATTAGAATTTTTTGGCTGTGAAAATTAATAAAATTAATCTCCAGGGTTGTTTTTTGGGGAGGTTGTTTGTTTTTGTTTTTTTCTTTTGGGTTTGTAGTTTTGGGTTTTGTGGTTTGGGTTGGTTTTTTTTTTGAAGAGCAATCTGAAGAGAAATCTCGTTTTCACTTGAGGAGTATATCTGTAGTCTTATGATCAAATTTCCTATAGAAACCTCCCCCTCTTTTTCTTCTGTGTTGACAGTCACGTCATCTCAGAATTAAAGTATCAAGTATGTACAAAATGTGGAATATTAACTAGGGAGGAGTTAGAGCTTCTGAACAGTTAAGAGGTACACAAAATTGTATTCTGTAAGCATTCAGTTTGGTGCTTAAGTGACAAAGGGACTTACTTTTGTAGTCATTGATACTAGGTAGCTAAATTGATCTAGAATTGAGATAGTCTGCATAATACTGGATGTTAATGAATAACTATGATCATGTCTGAAACTCATTAATCAAATGAAGTCCTGTAAGAGCATTCCTGTGGTTAATCTTTTTGTAAGATAAAAAGCTCTTCAAATTAAGAATGTACGAAGGAAGTTTTATACAAGATTGCAAGATTTGCATAAAATCATAAATACACTCCTCAACAGAGACTTTGTGCAGTGTTTCTGCATGTGGGTTATAAATGCTTTAGAAATAGTTTCCAGTCACAGCTCCTAGTAGACTACTATAAAAAAAACGTGAATTCCAGATAGGTGCTGTCATACAGTTTATATATAAAGATAGATATCTCAAGATTACCTGACTTGTAACACATTCATAAAGTGATCTTTCTGCATTTTTATTACAGCTGCATTTTTATTACTGCAGTGTGATGATTATTAATGGACAAAAATAATACCTTGAATTCTGAAGGATAGCTGTAAATGATAATTGATTTACAGCTAGTGATTGAATATCTATCAATAGTTCCTCTTTTAACCAAGCTAATTGGTGATGGTAGCGTGGAGCCATACTTTGGTTGGAGTATCAAAGCAAAACAAAGGAAAAATATGTAGTGTCCAAGGCGGTCTCCTCAAATAGGTGTTACTCAATGTGATTCTTGATGTGGAGGGATTTTTTTTGAGTAATATTTCTATCTTTGGTAATATTGATTTGCATTTTAAGTGGGACTGAGTAGCACTGTATCCTAGGATGACTAGTTCTAAGGTTGTTCGTGACAGTAACCATATGTCACTTGTACAACTAAAAGTTGAGTGTAACTCACCTTGCAAAATAACTAATAATACCACAACTGAGTGTTGCTATAAGGAGGAATAGTGAGCAGGTGTGCATCTAAGTCTTATTTTGCCGCTGTAGGCACTGCTTCATTCATATCATATACAGAGCAGTCCAGAAGAGCTTCTTCACATGAAGTGGAATATCATACTCAAATGTTTTAACTGATATTACTTCTCAAGGCTCTATGTAATTTCTGTAATCTGTTCCTATAAAGAAAAACCTCTTTTCATCAGGGCTCCACTACCTTGAGAAGTACTCTCACTCCCTAAAATGCAAACCATATCATTTAGGCCGTATTTATTGGCTAGTTCTGTTTGCAGAACATAGAAGCATTTTATTTATTGCTGACCTGAATGTCTGTCTACAGAAGACAATATCTCAGCCTAAAAGTACGATTCTAAATTGTACTAGCTTACATTAAAACTTAGGAATATGCTACTTGGCTGCAGTCCAAATAATGCGGTAGCCTTGCGTTGCTACGTTTTTATGCTAAAAATAAAATATTCCCATTTATTTGATGTCTGATATGATATGTAAACAGGATAGACTTTCTGTCATTCCTGTTCTGGACTGCATATTGAGGCAGTTGTCTAGCAGAGGCATAGTATTATAAAAACAGTACTTGAATTGTCCAGTTGCTCCCAAGACTTGTACCATATATTCAGTAAATATACAGTAGTTGCAACAGGATGTATATGCGAAATTTAGCTTTTTATTGTAATATGCCCATAGCTAATTTTTTAATGCTTGTAATATATTCTAGACTTTTGTTTGCATGTTATTGAAGAAGAACAGCCTAAATGGCCTCCCATGCTAAAACTTTTTTTATTTTTACACAGTTACTATCTTTATACTACAATTAAGAGACTGAGTTTTGTAAAGTATGTAGTCTGAATTTATGTATCTGCATCTTGCAGAGTACAGAGTCCCATCAGGAGATCATTTTTAGTGGCTCTGCACAAAAATTCTCATGCTGGATTTTGCTAACTATATATGTTATAGTAGGAAGAAGCATGTGAGGGGTTTGTGCTGACTTTTAAAGGAATAGATTAGGATGAGATGCTTTAATAAGAATGCAGCAACTATAGCAAATTACTATTACTCACTTCTGTTTTCTATGTATCCAACTTTGGATCAAATTAATTGCAGTAAACAGTTATGCTAGGCAATGTAAAAATACTTCCACTGTCTTTGAAGACCATACTTTGTCTCATATTCCCCATAGAAACTGCTGGTTTTTCAGTGCTAAGTAGCTGCATTTGTCTAATGAAGGAGTGTATTATTATGGTACTTTTTTGCCTTTGATGCACAGGAACACCTCTCATAGTTTAATTGCGGTATAGCTTAGCCAAGAACCCCTTGAAAATGTATGGATTTATTATTTTAATGGGGTTTTTTGTTAATTGGACTATGGACAAATCAAAGTGGTGTTTTGAAATAAGACAGTGTACTGTTGTTGAGTTCCTAAAATAGTAATAAAATTGAAGAAGGCAAATTGTCACTTCTTTAGGGAAAATTCTGAGGGTTTCTGCAAGTAAATTAATTTGCTGGAATCTTGTCTCTTACTGTAGCTTAATTGTTAATAATAAATTCAGAATGTGGACATCAAAGGCAAAGGATTAATTACATTTTATAAACAAAATATTCTCAGTGAAACGTTGAAAGGAGTACATTATTCTTCAAATAAAAGTAATTATAATGATGAAAAAGTACATTTTTTGCTGAATTTTCTCCTGTATCTTATGAAATGTGTCATGCAGCAGTTCCAAGCAGTGATTGAATGACAGTGAAATACTGAAATGATACCTCATGTGCTCTACTGTTTTCTATTCTGTACATGCCGTTATGGTTTGCTTTGGTTTCACTTCTTGAAAATAAGCAAAGTGTGATCCTTAACATTTCTACCTCACAGTCCTATTACCAGTAATACACCTTTTAAACATTACATTTACATTATAAAAATTGAAGCTGGGTACTAGAAAGTACATGTAGTTTAATCAGAAATTTAAAAATAGTGAACTTAGCTTGTCAGACAGGAAAACATTTTTTACTGTTTTTGCTTATTTGTTGTGCTTTGCTTTCAGGATACAGTTGTGTTGGCCAAAGATAAGATGCGTTGTTAGCCTTGCCAAATTTCTAAAAAAAAAGTATTTCAACCTTCATTATTCAGGCATCAGGTTATGAGATTTCCCCCTACGTTGAAAACTTGTCTGATCAGGGACTGTGGTATAGCATTAGCTAGATACGGTTTGCGTGCCAAATAGCCAAGCTATTTATTGAAGTATTTTAACTTCTTAACCTGGCAATGAGGTGGCCTACTAGTAGACAGCGTGTTATTCTAGTGACTAAATGACTATGAAGAGGATCAGAGGATTCACAAGAAACTGTTGTGCATCTAGAAATAAGAAAAGTAAAGCCTCAGACTCTTAACAGCACACGAATGTTTAGGTGTCTCCTGCTGCGGTTAGCTGGGAATCAAAAGTTTGTCTGTTCTCAGGATTAGACTCATACTGTTTATGTTTAATGATATTTTAAACTGAGCTATTTTAGATGTTAAAAATAAAATACGTTTGGAGGTGTAGATGGACCGTAACTGTCTTGATTCGTAACTGGTTCTTCCAGCACATTTTAATTTTGCTGATGTGTATCAGTTCGATGGATTTCTGTCAGTTTACCCTAGTGGTTTAAGCCATCTTCTACCACAAGTCTGTTTTGTAGTCTGTTAACTAGTTAAACACATAATTTGAAATACAGTAGTTTTAATTGGCTTGATTTTGTAGAACAGATGTGCAGCCCTGGTCGCATAATGCATTTAGTTTGGATAGCTTTAATATGATCACAGTCAAGTAATTTGTAATATGACTATGATGTGCTCAGGAGACTCTGGAAGGGGGTGATGTACTGTCGATTACTGTAGCAAAAAGAGAGGCAAGGAGGGAGGATATTTTTAACAGAAAATGTTGACTCCGCTATCCATGGAATAGTAAAGCTTTTGTTACAGAAGCTCATATTTACATTCTGTGAATCTTAAATAGTTTTGAAGTTGAACCTGTGAAATAATGGTCACAACTGACTTTTGACCCTTTGATTTTAGAGGTACAGTCCAGTTTTCATTTGGTTTCAGCTATCAATGGCAAAGAGCATAAAACATCTTTCTCAGAGAACTTTGATAATTTCAGTGGTAGGCTGCCAAACCATTTCTGTTTGTCAAAAAAGATAAAAACTGCAAATATTTTATACCAGCCTTCGTGGAATGTGCCTCTTGATTAGTCAGGATGGTCGTCGTCTTCCAAAATACTGGATTTGTTTCAAGATGCACTTACTAATCACTTGTGTTAAAGGTTAAAAACAGCAAGTAGTGCTTTTTTTTTTTTCCATAAAACTGTTTCTTGTACCATAGTATGACACTAGAAACAATTTTAATTTTTAATACTGGAAAAATCACAAGAAGTTGGTTTACTTGCTTTATAACTAAAATTTACAGGCTTCAGGTAATTGTTAGGATGTTCCTGATAAGTGTTCTTTTTTTACAGAAATGGGTCATAGAAATTACACAGAGCCTTGAGAAGTAATAGAATCATGTAACATGAAGAAAGCCCTAATAGCAAGGGAACACAATAATCAGTGAAGATGAAAGATGTCAATGATCCAAGGATTGACATAGGAAACACCAGTGTCCTGGTGATCCCAATGAGAAGGATGGTGACCACAATAGTATTGAATCAAATCAGCAGTCAGTCCAGAAAATCCGTATAATTAAAATTATAATGAAAGGAAGAAGACATGGTGATGCTCAAGGAAAATGATAGGGGAGCATCCATATTTCAGGAGAGGTACTAGAAGAAGAATGTACCTAATTATAGTTACTGTAAAAGCCAGGAACTGATATTAGATCAAATTAAATGCTACACAACATAGTCTAGATTAGATATATTTAATTGTAATGTAGTTTTAGAAAAACTGGTAATGCAGTCTCATTTTCTATAGTATCTGACCTTGCTTGTCTGTATTGCTATTAGAATGCACTTACACTTGCAAGGTGGTGGGCACAGGAAAGTAGGTATACATAATGGTGGTTTTAAGATTTCAGTTTTAGCCCATCAGTATTTTTAATTTGATTGGCTAAGAAGACATCTCTGCTTGTATTTTAGATTAAGGCTCTAAGTATTCTGCTTCCTTTCCCCTTGCTGTCTATAATCTTGCAGTAAGAGTATTGGGTATTAAATACTATATTTTCATTCATTCGCCTCAAAGGTGTGTTCCTTCAAAGTTGCTTTAATACCTTGTTAAGAAAGGTTAGTTCACGGTGGGTAATTTTTGAGAAGCCAGTCGGTGTTTGAATCAGTTTGAATGGTTGCCTTGATCATCACACAGACCTGTAATGAGTAGCCGTGTAGATCTTTAACAATAATATTGGCTAAAATAAATGAGAGCTAAGAAATACTATGACTTCTGTTGAGGTCTTACTTGGAATGTGATGGAAGTGACACATTTTGGTTCAGCTGGGCATTTTCTTGGTGCATCTGCCTGTTGAAATACATACAACTTTCATGTCACACGTCAGACTGCTCAAGGGTTACTTCTGAATCTGCCAAGATGATTTTATGAACACCATTGTCTCCCACAATTATTGAACAAAGACAGCTTTGGGAGCCTACTAACTCAAGGTGTGAGTGGTTCCAGTAGTTGCCTGTTGTCTCTCAAATTTCCTTTACACCCATAGGAAAAGGAGGCTGTGTTCTTGCCTAAGCAGGTTAGTAGTTGTCTTGGTTTATACTCTGACAGAATGAATTTGCTAAGAAGAATTTGAATGGCATGTTGACAGAGGGCTTTCTAAAAGTCAGTGATGATCATTGATTAATTAAATCTCCTATTTAAAAATACAGATTTGAATCAATGGTATGTGTTGTCAAACAAAAAGTCTGCAACCTCTAAATTCTAGAAATAGACTTCAGTAATCATAATCCACCAGGCAGTAATTTGGCATAGCACATGTAAAACAAACATGCCTTAGTCCTATTTTTCAATGGCCTTTTATACTTGATAGCTTTTGTAAATTTTTTTTTTAATTTTTTTTTTTAAAGTGAAAGAAGTCATCACCTTAACAGTAGACATGCATAATTCCTTTTTGGATTGTAGCTGTGATAGAGGGGTTTTGATTGTAATAGTGTAGGAATTAAACACATATCAAAGATATGTCTTTAATGTCTTCTAACGTACTGCAAGTATTTTAACATAGTGTGAGGATGAAATAGGTATAGTGCTTTAAGTTATAGGAAGAATAAAAATACTACAACTGGTTTTAACACTTCATTGCAAACATTATTATATACTGTGTTGAAGGCAAAGTTGGAGGAGTTATTCTCAAATGGTTTTCAATAGGAAATCTGTCCACTGCTGTTTTTTCAGTGTTGTTTGAGTACATTTTGAGGTGGGCAGTTGTTTTATCTGTGCTATAGCCAAAATACTGTTATGCTGCAGATCAACCAAATCTGCAAGCCGGTGTTGCCACCACAATCAAGGTTGCTCTTTTTTTGTGTGGACTGTGGTGTTTGTGCAGCTGCACAGTGAACCAGATAGGAAAAGTAATCTGTCTTGAAAATAATCTTTTTTTCTTTTTCTAGGCTATTTTTCAGCAGAATCTAGTTGTACAGCTGCACAGTGAACAGATCAGCAAACAAACGTGCTGGTATACAAAAATGGTTTTGTGGGAATGGGAATGAATGAATGAAGCAGCAGGGGAGGGCAGGACCACTGCTATAAGTGCTACACCATCATAAAACATTTGTTGAACTTTAGCCTTAGTTCTAACAAAAACATTTGCTTATTTTAAGTAGAGGAATAAATATTAAAATGCAGGTGTAACTGGTTCATCTTTTCAAGTATTTCATTCTTACAAGCACTGGTATCTTAATAGGACCTAATTGAATAGTAGAATATTGGCACAAAATCAAACCAGCTCCATTATAAATTTTGCACACTAATAGATGTTTTATGGACTACATACAGTTTATACATGAAAGACTGAAAATTTGTTCCTGATAAGCAGAACTGATACTTCTAGAACTTTCAATTGTTTTGATGTTTTTATATTCTGTTGAGCTCTGAGAAGGATCCTCTACTCTACAATTTCCTGCAAATAACTGTCCTTTTGAAGAAGGCTGGCCAGGTTTTTTTTCCTGTTCAAATGAAAATAAACGTGCCTTTTTGGATAACTGAGCTAGTAACTTGCTACTGTATTAGTTTAGGATCATTTTCTAGTATGCTTGGGATTTGGCATTTCAAATACTTCCCATTTTACATTTTTAAAAAGTTTTCATGGTGTGTTCAGTTATGCATAAATGCTTTCTGTACTGTTTAAGTCTTATCTGGTATTACCTTAGCAAATACGGTTTGTATCAATTAGTTAATGGTCTGTTCTTACGAAGTGCCCCTCCTACTGGGCTGTAGATTTTCAAATGAATGAGTTTTACTTAAATCCACAAACCTGTTTCACTGGAACTGAAGAGGGAAGAAAATACAGGAGATGGGTGAGAACTAAAGTTAGAAATTGTTAATTGAAACTTGTTAGATCTGTAGCATGTTTTCACATTTCTATATCCAGAAACTAAGGTCTGCTTAAGACTGATAAAACAGAATATTATTTAATTAAATGCTTTTATGGCTTTCTTAAAGTGTCTTTCAGTAACAGCAATATACTAATGTCACATTATTTTTTTTTTCAATCATGTATCTTAAAAATGTGTGCTAGATTAGTAGGACTTTATATTCTGGCATTTGTTAAAAAATTGGAATTTAGGAAATAAAGAGTAGGTTCATAGGGATTTTCAGATTCCAGCCTTTTTTTGAACTGAATATTAGTATGAAATATTGCACAGTTGCTGGAGTGGAAGTGGTGGGGGGCTGCAGGCATCTCTCCTGCACATACATTGGAGTAAATACCTGAATATAAGAAAGAATTCTAATTTTCAGGAATTGCAAGAAAAACGGTCTATATGTAGTCAGTAGCTTTATCTCAAGAAACATTTCTCTCTTGTCTTTACGAGAAATGGCAAATTTTTTTAAGAGATATTACTCTGAGCAGTTCTTAATAGAAATGAATGACGTAAGTGCTTAACTTTTCAGTACTGAACAGAGAGAATATCTTAGTTTGCTAAGAATATTGCTTTGTCTTTGTGACACCTTTTGTCTTTCTCAGTTCTCTCTTATCTTAGCTGAAGCATGTTTTTGGTATTTTTGGCTGGTGTGAAACTTCTGGTTGCCCATGAAGTGCTAAGGCACTTTAGGCATTGTGGTATTCAAGCTGAGTAACTACTTAGAGAAGTCGGATAGTTTTTCGAAGATCTCTTCTGTAGATAGGAAAAAAAAAAAAGGGCAGAACATTCTTCAGAGACAGCAAGGAAAGAAAGTTGAACAAAAAGGGAGAGAAACTAAAATAACTTGGGAAGCAGCGTGGGAAGGGGAGAAATCCAATGCATTTATGTTACAAATATTTCAGGTTATTAAAATTGTTGGGAGCAGACAGGAAAAAGGGAGGGGGGAGAAAGTTTGGCACTTAAAATATTCTACTCAGCATTGTACACTAACAAAAATGCTGTAGTATGTGGGTTGCAAACACTAAAATGATAGATACGACTTTCAGTTGAGTTTGAATTTTGTATGACCGCATTATTTGAATCAAAAGTTTGTTGTTTTAAGTAAAGCCTAAGTATCAAACTAGTTTTCTAGTTTCAGTGAAGCAGTTGGTGATAAATAAGCAAAAATGTCCCCCAAAATCACGTTCATATTCCAGGCTTTAAATGAAGTCTGCTCAAAAAGTGCTATAAAAGAAGAGCAGTTGAAATAGTAGGCACTGTGGACACGTTTCAGGGATCCAAGGGAAACTGAACGAAAAAAGCACCAACTTTCATCAGAGGTGCATTTAGTTTAATAGATGAAACACCATAGGCAGACAGTGGTTTAGCATAGAGAGATTGTGAGTTTTCAGTACAGAAAAGATAACTCTGCTGATGTACTGCTCAGGTACTTTGACCTCAAGCCTCTGATTTGAGGACTTTGTATATGGATATGCAATCAGTACTGAATTTAGTGTGAATTATTTGCTTGCATTGATGAATGGGGAGGGGAGGGGATGCATTTGGCAGCGCTGTGTGCGTTTTCTGAAATGTCAGTTGGTGTGCCAGAACTATTTATCTTATCCACTGTGGATTTACACATTTGTTCTAACTTTGCAGCTTGATTTAGGGTGGGGTTGTTCCGCTGCCCTAGTGCACCCTGAAAGACTTGTCTTGTTCTTGTTTGCAGTTCAACGAAACGTAGTAGGTGCTGTTATTTCCAGCTCTGGCCCATGGGTGCTGTAGTTTCTTACCCAACACACAGCTAGATGTTTTTGCTCATGTCTCCCTGTTTTGGGCGCCTGACCATCACTGAGCTATGGAGGGAAGGAGGGGAGGCAGCAGGGGATCAGAGTGAATAAAATAAGGCAAAGGCTGACAGCAGTAATAGGCAGAATGTTTTTCAACTTTGGTGTAGCCTTGTCTTCAGGCTGCCCTTCCATATTCTTTTGAAGGGATTCAAGAGTGTTACTGCTCTGATATTGAGATCAGCTATATACAATTATGTGCCACTGAAACGTATAGACTTTGGACTTCAGCTTTCTGGTATTTTACACATATGAATACTGCCTGACAGGTTAAAGATGACAGCTATTTATAATTGCCTAGAGCATAATGAAGCTCGTTTAAAAAGAAACAAATAATCAACTCCTAATAGTTGGTCTGTTTTAGACTTTTTATGGTGGGTGTATTTGTTTTGTAAGCATCTTTGTTCTGTAAAAAGAATTACAATAGAAGATACAGAAGATTAAATAACAGGAGATCTAAAAATATTGTGCTAGGGTTATTACTACTTTAATTGAAAATAGTGAGACATCTAATTGATTTTGAAATTGGTCTGATAATGCTCAGCTCTTGTATTTCAGCAATGAATCACGATCATAGGTTACAAACTATTTTACCCATTAGGGCATGGAGAAAAGGTACCATTCAAAGCTAAACACCACAATTAGGGATGCATGACTGAAGTTTCAAAGTAATGTATTAGTAGTATTGTATGAGACAATCACATGAAAAAGATCATGAGGTTGTGAAAGGGATTATAATCATGCTTTAGTCATGAATTTCCTGGTAGAGATATTTTAGTCTGGATCGTGCTTGTTTAAGTGAGAATAATTTGACTTTGCCTTGTTCTGGTTATATTACTATTATGTGGCAAAGAGGGAGAAAAGGTGTTTTACCTACAAAAGTAGTATCATTTGAGTAATTGAATTTTACTTAAACTTGAGATGCTGTTTTCAGTACTGAGAAACGGAAGTTAAAAAGATACTGAACAATTTGCTAGAGCATTACAGTATACTGCATGTACTTACCTGCTGCCGCCATCGTCTGTGCGAGCGTATGTAAGTTCGTCTTTCTCCCAGGGCTTTCATTTGTCTTGCATGTACCTTAACTGCCTATTCCAGATCCTGAACCTGCTCTTCACATTAAGTAACAGTCAACATTGTAAATCCTCAGTTGATGAAAATCAGCATATTCCTGTAGAAATGCAGAGCTCTGTTGATCTGTCACCAGCCATACGCCTGATCCAGTCAGTACCTTTACGTACTGCCAGAATGTTTCTGCTTCCTGGGATGATGTAAGTCACGGAGCCCAGGTTCTCACTCAGCCTGTGTGAGAAAGAGCATATGTTCTTTATTTAAAGGTTATGGAATGAGTTTCCAGTCATACAATGTGAGTGTTGACTCAGTCCAGTGACTCTTGGATAAAGATTTGCAACCTGTTTCTTTCTACTCCACCAATAACAACTCTGTACTTACCTGTTTCCTCAAAGGAGAAAGAAAAAAGCTTCTGGAAGGTGCTTTGAGATGCTTTTAATGTTTCTGTACTAATCCCAGTGATGCGTTTATAAGAACATTAAGGATGCCCTAAATAGAGTCTGTGAGTGAGAAGGACTGTATGAAAATAATATCTCAGTAAATTTTGGGGATGAACTCGTCATACTAAATTACTTAAAAAAGGTTTGTCACAGCCCTTAAAACAGTAATTGGAATGTAGGTGATCGAACTGGAGACAAACTGTGGTCATTCCAGACTCATGATTGAACAGTTGTTTATAAAAATAAAACAGTAGTATACAATGATTTCACACATTGACCTGTTGGATGTCCCTGGAATCAATTTTGATGCAGATGCCTCTATTTGACAGATATTATTCTGATCTTCAGTTTGTAACTGGGTCAGTATTGCAGTTCTGCTTTTTTTTAACCTTGCAAGCGTTTGAAGCTCCAGTGAAAAGTGAATTTTCATCCTACAAGGTTAACAGGAAAAGCTTTTTCCCCAGTCTTCTGTGTTAACTCATTTATTTGCTATATGAAGTTACTAAAGGTAGCCCTTTTCTTCTTTCTTCTGATTCCTTTTCTCTGGCAACCTGTTGCAAGTATAGGAGCTTTCAAGAGATTTTTTTTTTTTTTTTTGGTGCAATAAGGTGGTTGCAAGTCCTTAAGCGCAAAACATCAAGGTAATATTTTAGGAAATTAAAATGGACTTTAAATGTTTGTGTTTTGCTGCAAAGCACTTTCCTGACTGAGTTTACAAAGCACATTTTAGTTGGCAGCTGGGGTGGGCCTGAGAAAGATGACTAAATTTACCATTTTTTGTCTGAAAGGCAGTAGCATTTTAGGATATGTTGACCAGGTCACTTGCATCATTGTGAATGTAGTCAGTCGCAGCTCTAGTCAAGGCAGTGTAAAAAGAGATGAAAGCATGCTTGAGCTGTTTTCCTCTTCACATCCTTGCCTTTGCTGCAGTGTTTTGGTAGCATCCGAGTATACCAAAAGCATCATGGATGGAGCTCTGTCCTTATCCTTTCTCTCAGCTCTCATTTTCTTCTCAGTCATATTCTAAATTTGTTACGTGTAAAAGCCCTACTTCTGTACTTGATTATTTTGTTTATTTTAGTCAGCTCTGTTAAACTGTTTAAAATAGTCATTCAACTGTTCAGATTGATTGGGAATCTCCATGCTTCTTTCTTTTTGTTGTCTGCTTGTTCGCTGATAAGAGGGCTTGATTATCTACTACATGTATCTAGCAGAACTGTTGTAAATGTTACACATTTTATTTGGCTTGGTACCAAACAGAACAAATTATGTGTTGCTAGAAAACCCTGGCAGTGTTTAAATGTGGGGGTTTTTTTTAAAAAAAACCCACACATGTATTTTAGAGGTTATATACTACCGAAAGTAAGTCTGTAGAAAATAGAATTAATAAACTACAGTTCTTGGCTTATCTTAGCTTTCTAGTTTTATCTGATTTTTATATAAACTTGGATGTTTTTTTCTTACAAGTTTCTTTTATAATAATTATTCTGGTATTACATATATTTTTGCTAGCAGATGTAAACAAAATAAAGCTGTCGTATTTTGTAAAATAGTGAATTGTTTTCAACTCTGAACGCAAGATAGACTTCTGCAGTGTCCTCTTCATTACCTGATGTTGAATAGTAAGTTTCTTACATTTAATACTAAATTGAAAACCACATTGTCTAGATGATATCATTTCTAAAAAGCAGTGCTAACTACTTTGAGCTAGAGTGTGTCAGCATTTCCCAAATAACCTTCGTTTTAAACTAAGGTCTACGTAGATCTTTGAAATCACTTAACTCATGTAAGTAAAAAGTACTAAAAATATAAACATTTAAGCAATACATTGAAGTTGGTTAATGATAACTTATTTTTAAATCACTAACAACCAAGCAAAATAGGGAATTGTGCAGCATGTGTGTGTTTAGCGGAGGTACTTTAGCAGCACATAAGAGAACAAATGATGTGTGGGTTTTCAACTATATTATCTCCCTGTCATCCCCGTAAATAAGAAAATGCGAACAGTATTACTGTTTTTAAATAATTTTTATTCTTTTGTAACTTGTGTTTTAACAAGATTTTCAATATTATAGGTTTTCATAAGCATAGATGCCTCTGAAAATATACGCAAAAAATGTTCTGTTATGACTGAGTGTAAATGCTGATCTTTTTCTTGTAACTGTCTCCTGTAAGTATGGTGTGTAAGACTCCTCTCTAAAATACACAGAGCCTATCTTACTGTTGCATAAGAAAAGTACATTAATACAATTTTTGTAGTAAAAATACTGCAATTGTTATTCTGTTAACACCAATATCTAAAAAGATTTGTGAGTCATCCACTTGATAAAAATAAGTACCAGACTGATACTCATGTAGTGCAAATGTTGAGATTACTTTTACACCTAAGTGCTTCCCCTTGTGTTTCTTGTAGGAAACAGAGATGAAGGTACACATGCACACAAAATTTTGCATCATTTGTTTGCTGACGTTTATCTTTCATCAGTGCAATCATTGCCATGAAGATGGACACAACCATGGTCCTAAAGCGGAACGTGTACACTACCATAATGACTATCAGATTTCAAATGCATCCTACTTGCAGAATGGAGGAACAGAATCTGTGCCGAGTAAATTTTCAACGTTGGAAGCTGAAAATGAACAAAAATACTACATTGAAAAAATTTTTGATCGTTATGGTGAAAATGGAAGATTATCCTTTTTTGGCTTGGAAAAACTGTTAATAAGCCTTGGTTTAGGAGAGGTAAAAGTAGTAATGATAAATCATGATGATATTGGCCATGATCATGTTTCTCACTTATATGCTTTAGAAGTACAGGAAGGAAAGCATTCTCACTCTCATAACCATCCTCATAGCCACTCAGATTCAGAAAACCAAACCATGACTGGTATGGCTGTGAAAAGAAATCATAAATGTGACCCTGAGAGAGATGCGGTAGTGTCATCAGTAAAAGATGACGGCAAGCACATTCATGACCAGAGTCGCCATCGCCATCATCACCACCCTCGTCTACATCATCACGACCGTAATGGTACACATCATTCTCGTAATGATTCAGTTAGTCATAGTGAACATGGAGAACAGAACCATGAACCTTCAACAGAGACAAACACAACTCAGGATCAGCCAGAAAGAAAACAACGGAAACAGAAGAAGAAGCAAAAGAAGATCAGTGAGACTTCAAGAGATGCTACAGGGGATTATGCCCCAGATCATGATCCAGACGACCAGTATGAGCACAATCGTGTTCATAAACATGATCATGTACATGATGCCTCTCACTTGCATGTACACCATCATGAACACAGCAGTGATCGTTCTACTAGTCATGGACATCAAGATTCCAGTTTAGGTAATGAGGATGGACAGCACCATACCAGCAAGCGAGAGGCACCTCATAAACAGATTAGTGTAAGGAAACATGCTATTTTTTCAACGCGTAGTCATAAGGACCATAATGAAGATGAACGTGATCGTGAAGAGGTGAGTATGAAATGGAGAACTCGTAAGTTCATTTTCGCAGTTGTTACATAATATTTAAAGGTGCATGCCCACAAATAACGCAGAAGCACGTTTGTGACCACTGTGTAATACAGGTAGCAGAGTGATAACGCTAAAGGTCACTGCCACAGTTTTGAGTTTACTTTATGGGTTTTCATTTCTGTCTGCCCATTGCCCATCTTTTCTCAGAGATCTCTCTCTTGCCTATTTATCTGTATAAAGGAGATATTTAAAGCTTTCTGAGATATCCTGCATGCAGGTGGGTTATTTCCCTGCCCAATGTTCATGAATACTTCCCCCACACACACCTTTTTTGGACTTCTTTCTGAATTGAAGGTCTTTAACATTTTTTGGAAACTGCGCAGAGACTCTTTCCTAAAAGAAACACCTGCATCTTTTCCACATGCTTCTAATTTCTTTGTCCTAAGAGATTGTGAAGCAATGTCGATGTAGCTTTGGTAGCACTGTGCTTTGTGTAAGCTCTTCCATTTCTCCCTTCAGCATTGTTTATTTCTGCCAGGACCATAAATATACTTTCTCTTCCCCCTTACAGTTACCTACAGAAGCAGGACATTTTGATATCATGGTTTTGAACTAGAAGTCAGGATAGGAAAGGATAGAGTGAGTGTCAAGTTTGAGGTTTTAAACTGAATTAAAAAGTGAAACTCCAAACACAGAAGGTTGGTAGGTAAAGAGAAGTGTTAGAAAACCTATTTTGGATTTACGTTCTTCCACTCCTTTCCTGTTGCTCTTTCTTCATTGCTTGTACTGTGTAATGGTAAAGAATATGGAAACTCATTTTCATTGACATGTATCAAAAATTATATAAGTGTTTGGAGACTGAGTTTGTAGTGCAGATATTTTTACTGTTTCTTTCCCCTCAAAAACCACTTAGATCAGCTTAGACATGTTTTAGCACTGGTGGAATGTTGTGGGCCAGAGTTTCTACTTTCTGTTTGTGTTCTTAAATCACATGCTAAATTTTCCATAAGTGTAGTTTTTTAATGAAATAGTTACTTTCATATTTAATTTGTTTGTGCAATTTGCTTGCAGTGCTTAAATGTTACCCAGCTGCTACGGTACTATGGTCTGGAAACCAGCTCTCCAATATCTCCTGAGTTGTTTATATATTTGTGTCCTGCTTTGCTATACCAGATTGAGAGAAGGCTTTGTATTGTACATTATGATGAGCTTGAAGATTTTATGAAAAGTAAAAATGCATCAATTGAGAATAAGGACAAAACAGGTGCATCAGGTAGGTGTGTAACAGCTAAAGCCTTCAAAATTATTTTGCATTGTAAATATTAACTTCAAAGTTTGAAATGTCATACAACTTAGCATTCACTGTACAGTAAAGGAATGGCTGAAATTTAACATATTTACTAGAAGAAATTTGAGACAGCATGCTCCTCCTTTAAGTCAGGAGACATAGCATCCTGTTTGGTGGTATAATAGCTTCTCCTAAGTAACCATGGCTCAGGGAGGCATACCTTTCTTTCTTGTACCTTTTTATCCTTTTTCAGTATTTTCACTTTTTATTTTATGTTTGCATATTTTTATTTCTTTTTTTGTCTTCTATCACTGAGGCCTAATGTCCTATCATTGGCATTTTGGCCTGGATTCTTCCCACATATCTTCAGACGTGTGACTCTTTTGTGATAGAAACGCAGGCAAGGTACAGAATCTTTGGAGACAGAAGGACCTCTATGGATGAGCAAGTCCACCCACAGTTTGGATTATTTCCATTGTTTAAAATATGTTATGTCTTTTTCTCTTAGCGTGACTGAGGTGCTCCATATATTTATCTCAAAGTTGGAAAGTTACAGTGTTACTTTCGCACAAATTTTCTTAATAAGTCTGACCTGGATATATTCATTCAAGAATAGAGAACAGCACCTTCATCACAGTTTGTTCACTGGAAAATATGATTTCAGGTGCTACTGGTTTTATATTCTAGCAGTGATGCAAATTTGTAGAATTGACATCCAGAATTTTTTGTGAACTTAGGAAATATAAAGACTTAAGCAAGTTACAAGAGCATTTAAATTGTCATTTCTGACAACAGTTCCTTTTTCTGACTTCCAATGTTAATTATTCTATACTACTCCTCAAGCATATGAGAGGTACTCAATCAAAATCCTTTGCTGATAGTTTTAATTTTGTGTGTGTCTTTGCCTTGAGTAAAAATCAGTAGACTTTTTTTCCTTCTTACCATAGTTCTAAGCTACAAATTTTTTTACTGTTGTTAAAGCAGTTACTTTAAGGGCAACATCCATTGTTGTGATTTCATAACTGAGTATACTTTTAAAATACATGTTTACTACTGCTATCTTTCATAAATCGTAATGGAACTGGTTAACAGATGTTTAGCTATGGTGAAATATGAAAAATCTAAAAAATCCGGGGTACAATGTCTGTGTTTTGAAAATAAAAATATTTGTAATTGTGAATATTGATTAGTATGTAGGTCCTTACTAGCATCGTTAGAAACAAGCTTGAAGTAACTACATTCTCATAGATGTTAATAAGTGTTGGAGAGAGTGTATCGCTGGTAAATTTTCTTAACAATGCTGGAGTCATTAAAATAATTAACTTGTTATAGATAAATCTCCTGTAGTGACACAGCTACTGTCTTGTTAACTGTTCAAAGATTGCTGTAAACTGGATGTACTGTGTGTTTTATATGGCAGCAAATCGTTTTGTGGGGTAGTCTCATTGTAGTAAGAGTTGACCCCTGCCTTATTACCAAGAGGATTTGTAGAGTCGCTCTAAGCATTTTCTGCCAATTAAAATGTTGAAACTGTGTACAAAACTGTCATGTTGCACATGCTTTGCACCAGTTTAATTAGAAAGTTCCTACAGATCAGTGCTTCTTTTTAAAATAATGCATTTTATTTCCTTGTAATGAGTAAGGGAGTTGATGAATAACTCAGCTTGAAGACCTTTGACATTTTAAGAGACTTAATTTGCAAAATTAGTGAAGCTTATTGTGAACACTTAAAATGTCTTATGGCATCTGATATCTTGAATATAAATAATAAATTTGCCAGTTAATTGTAAAAAAAAAAATTAGTTTTTAACTTACTGATTTGGCTCTGAAAACAAACAGTAACCTCTAAAACAGATCCGCTTGATTAGATAATAATAAATCATTCTTCGTAACGGTTTCCTGTATACTGTTGTATTAACTACAGTGAGACTTCAGCTGAGGTAATAATCGTTTTCCCTTCTTAAGGAAGTCAATCGCAAAATAATAAATCTTAACTGGTATATGGGGATTGTGGGAGGTGTAGGATAAATGTCAGTTATAGAGTAACTTAACCTGCAGGTTGTAGGATTCTACTAAAATGAAAATGTGTGCTTACCTGAGCTAATGTAAACATTTTTGGATAGAAATATTTGCCAAAGTTAGGAGGATGCAGACATTTTTAAACACTAGTGTTCTGTGGTTTTCTTTAGTTTTAATTAAAGCTTTCAAAAAAAACCCTTAATGGACCAGTACTGCTTCTGTTCATTGATACTAACCTGTAAGGTTTCCATTAGTTCTGACAGTGCAATTTTCTAAAGCAAATTAATTTAACTGATGACCAAAAACCTAGGAAGCCATATTGAGTTTTCTTCCTGTAATTTACAGAATAGTTCTGTAACATCTTCTAATAGAGGATTTTCAAGGGCTTATACATACAATTGAGCTTTCACAGTGTACCTGTTGGAAGAGGCGTCATTGTTACCATTGAGGGCTCCTGAACAACTTAACTTAAAAGGAAAGGTACACCAACTATCAATCAAGCTAATAGAAGTGATACAAGTAAACAGTGAGCAATTTTTAAAAGATGGAGATCAGTTAGAACTGTTGATTAGAAGTATTTCAGATCAGATATGTCTTCTAAATCTGCCTGTGCAGATGCCAGTGTTCTCTGGAGTTTACCATTCCCTGAACCCAGGAAGGCTTTGCTTCAGGGGAGCCTTTCTGTTAGCTTGCGTTCTCGTTAAAGCTTGCAGATAGCTAACTGTTCTCAGCCTTCCAAGGTGTCCACCTTACTACCCTTTTAGTCTGTTTTAATTTACGGATAGCTGTCCAAATCCACTGCAAACAGCTGTGTTTTGCTTGCTACCCACTGTTTCAACAGAAGTCCCTTATTGAAGAAATTGTTCAGTCACTTCCCTCTTGGTTTTTTTCCACAGAAATATTTTATAAGCCAGTGCATAACAACTTCACCTCATTGACCAAGCTCTATATAGTATTCCTAGAAGTGTTATACACTGAGTTCTTTTATAACTTAAGGGCTTTTGTTGTGTTCATAATATTGCATATTAGTTCTACTTCCATAATATTTTAATACTTTGAACACTACAGTTGAATTAAATCCTTCGATAAAATTTTGTGTTGGAATTTTGTCCTAAGTCTTCCTTAGTAGTCTTTTTTATACAAGGAGAGTTTGTACATGTATGTAACTGTGGGGTCATGCACAGCTTTTGTATATAATATATTTTTTAATCTTTGATTTGACAGCAACGTTTTGCTGGAAATTTTGGTTCACTGCCATTTTTTAAGAGTTTAAACAGAGACAGAAGCTGATGACCAAGATCTGAGAGATGCACAGATTCCGTATTCCAATTCTCATGTGTCTCATCTTAATCATGGTGCCACGTTTAGATAGTGTATCATTCGTAAGAGTATGTAAGCCCTTCAGAGAGACGTTTGCCAAATCTATGCTATGATATATGAAACTTAAGCCAGTTTGCATAATCTCCTTTCGATTTGTCTCCATGTAAGGCTGTTGGTCATTTAACCTGGCACTTAACATAATAATGTCTGTGTCCAGATTGGAGATCCAATGTCCTGCCAAACGGCTGTGTACTTTTTATTTGGGCTACTTGTGCATGCATGCATGATTCAGTATTGAATTACAAGTCCATGTATGCTGTTTCTTTCAGCAGAGCCTGTTAATCCAGAGTACATGATTGAAGTGTTCTGGGGATGAATCAAGGCCGCGTAGCGGCAGTATTTTGGTCGGCAGAGTTCTGCTTCCACTGTAGACCTACTTTTGTATTCCCATTTTCCAGCCTCTGGTTTTTAGTTCCTTATCTGATGGCAGTCTTCGCCTTTTCACCAACTCTGTTTTCCTCTCAGTATCAATTTCCATTTCAGTGTAAGCTGCATATTTTCTAAAGCTTTTTCCAATCAGTTTCTCCTGGTGGATGTGCTCTTGTACCCTTTGCATTTGAACTGAATAATTTCCTTTTCTGCACTGTTGTGGAATGACAGCTATAGACTTTATAAGAATCAATATCCAAAAATAAAATTTAAAACAGCAGTTATTGTAGGTTTTGGTGTTGAACCAGACCAGGCTGCAGCAGCCACGATTCTAGTGGCAAAGACTTGTCTGATCTGAAGGATATTTGGTACAGATAGAATTCTTGGGACATTAGACTGCTAAATTATAAAATTCACTGAGCAGATACAGCATATTCATTCCTCCTTTCTTCTCCGTTCCCCCGCAAACCCTCCATTTCCCAGGATGTTTTCCCCCACTTGATCAAAACTTGATCAAAAATGAGTGGACCTTAATAGGTGTCAGGAAATCAGATCATGCACCAAAGTATGGAGGTGCTAATAACTTTAAATCAGGAGTTGTTAACTTTCATTAAAGTTGGCAAACTGTGTAGACATTTTTGATAAAGAGTGAAGCTAGGAAAAAAAACTGGAAAAAACTGAAGCATTTAGGCTAAAATTTAAAATAAATAAAGTAAAAAAAAATAAAATGTTCAGATTGAGGAAATCATGTTCATGAAAGATCTCAGCCCAAACAGTTAATGTTTGTAAAATAGGAGCCCCCACTATTCCTGTCTGTGGGACTGTGAACCTTTTGAACTGTATTGTTGGAATTAAACAGTTTTTACTTACTGTTCTTTGAAGTTTCTGTGATGGGAAGAAATAAGAGAAGTGATAGAGAAGCAGAGAGCGAGAACAAAAAACGCAACAGTTTTTAATTCTTAGCCTTACTGATGACTTGAAAAAGTAGAAGAAAAAATATTTTGAGTGAGATGCTGACTATGAGTCACATTTCTTTGCTGATATGATCTGTTTCTTGTGTAATTCCTCCTTTTCCATGTCATATAGAAATTTGCACATCTTCCCTAATTAACAGGATTACGTTGAATGTACCATATCCCTTTATCACTTTTTCTTCTAATGATAATAGAGGTTCTCAGAAAAAATATTGTCCTGGTTTCAGCTGGGATAGAATTAATTTTCTTTCTAGTGGCTACTGTGTTTCAGATTTGCTATGAGAGGAATATCTATAATTCATATTGTTTCAGTTGTTGCCGGGTGATGTTTATATTATGGAATGACTTTTTTCAGCTTCCCATAGAAGCTGAGAGGGAGCACAGACATAATAAGCCGGCCAACAGAATATTCTGTATCATAGATGTCATACTCAGTGTACAAATGGGGGTTGGCCAAAGGGGCGGGAATCCACAAACGGGCTGGGAAACCAATTCACCAGGTGGTGAGAGTGACTTGTGTTGTATTACTTCGTCTTAGAATCATAGAATCATAGAATACTTCATCTTGTATATGCCTTTATCATTATTATTATTGATGTTTTCCTTTTCTGTTATTGTTGTATTAAACTGTCCTTATTTCAACTCAGGAGGTTTTTATTTTTCCCTTTCCCCCCCTTTTCTCTCTCTTCTCCCTGCCCCTCTGGGAGGAGGGGGAGAATTGAGCGAGCGGCTGTGTGGCCCTAGTTGCCAGCTGGGGTTAGACCAGGACAAATATATACTGCTTTTTGTTGGTAGCAAGTTGCTTTTGGCTCTTCAAGCTCTTACTATAGCATTTGATTTTAAAGTTCTTCTGTCAAAGGTCGAGTCTTACTTATTTCTCATAAATAAAAATGTGTATTTCAAAGCACCGGGTGAAGAGTGGTGCCTAACTGAACATGTTACTCCTAACAAAGGAGGAGAAATACTGATTCCAGTTAAATTTTGCATCAGAATCATGTTAAAAACAAACGTTAAATATGAATTAGTGCTTGTAGAGCCCTGGTAAGTTAAGTAGCAGAGATGTTTTTGTTCCAACATGAAATCTCTTGCTTTTTGTGTTTCGTTAAGGGCTGCAGAGCTAAGCCTGGAATTTACAATCAGGAAGAATTGCTGGGCTCTTTTTAGCTGATTGTCTTCTGATGTCTCTCGCTATATAGTACTGTACTGTGAATAAGCCTGTGTATTTTTTGCTGTGAACTTCAGTACTGCCTTCATATTTCAGCACCTTTTGAATGAACAATCACACAACCTAGGCTTAAAGGAAATTCACCTTCTTAAGAGATAGCTAAAAGTCGTTAGTCAGTCTTAAAAGTTTTACAAGTATTGTTCTGATAACCTTTCTGTATTCATTTCTTCCCACAGCCTGGTTTTGTGGTATCATCTCTATCACCGTCATTAGCCTGCTTTCCTTGCTAGGTGTGATCTTGATTCCCATCATTAACCAATGGTGCTTCAAATTTCTTCTAACTTTCTTGGTAGCTCTGGCTGTAGGAACAATGAGCGGAGATGCACTACTCCATCTGTTGCCACATGTAAGTATTGTTTCCTTACCTTTTATTCTTAATTGTAACTGTATATAGAATTTTCAAAGAATTGTTTGACAAGTATCAACAAATAAATGCTCACTGATGCAGATGTAGATTGACTTGACTATGAGGGACGTCCTGAAACAGTGTTTGTGTGTGTCTTAAAAAAAAAAGGGGGGGGGAGGGTGGAGAAAAAAGTAGTTGTGTATTCACAGTTTAACTTCTGTCACAGTATTTTAAAACACCTAATGAGACTAACGAGTATTTTAAATTTAGCAGTATTAGTTTCTCTTGTCTATTGATACTTGTGTATCAGTACCATCTAAAAGCATTTCAGGGGAATTAACCTTCCTGGTTACTAGCTTTTGGGGAGAAAGTAACCCCTAACTTACTGAATCAAGAAATTGTCCAGGTTCCTGGGAAGGTAAGCAGTTTTTAATTTGTGATGGTATACTCTAATTCTTAGAAGGGGAAATGTTTTCTAGAATTTTGTTACCTTAATTCTTTTAGCAAAAAGACTACTAATGTTTACATATTTTCTTTGTGTAAGTGTTAATACAAGTTTTTGGTAATGTATTTTTTTTTTAAAGTTTATATTTCAGATCAGAATTAAGGCTGTAATTGACAGTAATAGTTTTAAAAAAAGATCATGAGGTTTAGTTGCTAATGGGAGTGTAGGAATGGTAATTCCTTTTGACATTTCTGAGTGTTAGTCTCATTGTCTTTAGTGTTGTGACAGTCTCCTTATCTTCAGCATTGTCACAGAAAAAAGCTGAAACTAGATTACCTTTCACTCCTGCCCTAAAAATTTCCATGTTTTTTTATTGATTAGGGTAATGAATAGTGTAATGAAAAATTTCTATGGTAAAATGTATTTGTATTAATAAAAAAAAAACAACAACCAAACCCAATCCAACTTTTAAATTCTATTTGTGCTTCTTTTCTGGCAGGATTATGTATTTTGTCATCTGAGCTCAGAGCCATTTCAGGCTCCTGATTGCACCAGGTCATGCTGTGTTATTATTTTCTCTCCTAATAGTCACATGGAGGCCACAACCACAGTCACCACCATGGCCAAGGTCATGTTCACGAACACAAGCGGTCTCATCGACATGCCCACGGACATGGAGTACGGGCTGAAGGCTTTCTAGAAGAAAATGATCCAGTGCTGAAAGGTCTTGTGGCACTTGGAGGCATTTATGTTTTGTTCATCATTGAACATTGTATAAGGATGTACAAGCATTACAATAAACAAAAGGTACACACTAAAATTGCATGCTATTTTAAAATATGCATTACCTGAAGTTATTGTCCAAGTCTTGAGGCATTGTCTGTGCGATGATTCATTATTCTGTGAACATCAACAAGTGCTGCTAATCGGCATTCTGTTTGATTTTATGTGAAGAAACACTTTTCTAAAAGAGGTTGCTTTTCTTAACAAGGTAATTTGGGAAGACAAAGTAGAAGTCTGATGGGGGAGGGTTGCAGCTTTTTGGCCAGATGTATTTGGAGGTAGGTCTAAGTAAAAGAGACTATAGCTCTTTCTCTAAAGCACCATGATCTTTTTGCAAAAATATGAAAGGCAGTATGTAAGAAAGAACTGGTAATGGAGCCAGACAATTGTCAGACAATTTACAAGAAATGTAACTACACTATTATCTAACAATGCCAGTGTAAAAGAGGGATTCAGTTTTTCCACATGAAAAAAATGCCAAAATTTGCAAGCCTCCTGCTTTCTATAAATTGCCAGTAAAATTTTAACTTGTTTCCCTGAAAATGGTTAGATTTTTAGGACTGGGAGCATGCTGTATTCATGATGGTGGTATAAAAGGAGAGCGAGTACCTCAGGGGGAGTGTGACAGTGGGTAGAAATTCAAGTCACCAAAAAGCCATGTTCTTCCAACAGTCATTATAAATACACTTTTAACTTTTGCCTCCATCATTCGACTTCCAGGAGAAAGTGATTTTGGTGAAACTCTAACTCCTCTCCAAATGAGTGCAGAAAAATTTGAAGTCCTCTGTTTTCATGTCAGACCTGCTGCCTCTGCTGTACAGGCAGAAAAAGTCTTTCTGTGTTGGAGGAGGCATTTCTTAGGTCTTCTGATAAAGAGATATAAGCTGTCACATTGAGTATGTCTTCTTTGAGATTAATTAAATAATTAAATCCCCTAGGCTGCTGTGGCAAATTTACGATCTCTGTTGTATGGGCAGCAGATAGGAAAGTAGCAAGCTTTTCTCTAAGGGGAACTACAAGGAAGTTATAGGAGTGTAAAACTTAAAGTTGGACAAAATAGAGGAGCTGTTCTTGCTGCGTGCTTGCTTTCTTGAACAAAATAAGCAAATATAATAACTCAATATACATGTGTTTCTGGGCTGTTGGAGCAATCCTTGTCATAATTACCTTGTCTCTGCTACTAAAGTGAAATACTGTCTGTCTGTGTGTGAGTGAGATTCTGTGGTAAGTAGCTAAGAATTTCCACTGGGATAGATATCGTTGCTGAGCCCTACAAAGATTATTATTCTGCAGTCACATACTTGTGTTAGGCATATTTAGAGAGAGTGACTTAGTCTATTTTTAAGAGATTTTTTGACAACATTTCAGTTTCTTTTCTTTCCATCAATGTCCTTTCACAAACCAGATGCTATCTGTTTCCCGTTGCAGAGTAAGCAGAAATGGTGCAAGAAAAAACAGACTGAAGAATCACCAATTGGAAGAAAACTTTCCGATCACAAATTAAATAATAGACCAGATGCTGACTGGCTTCAGCTCAAACCCCTTGCAGGTAGGCATTTATTTTCAGAATTTTCTCTGATTACGAGATTCAAAGTAACGGCATGTAACCTATGGCATGTAGCATGTAACCTCTTGTACAGTTTTGCTGCTATTATGCAAATCATTGTTAATAAGAGTTAATAGGCTTTCCCTGTTAAGTCTTTTTTTGTTATTTTGTTTTCCTTAGATCTGAGAGCACTTTGAACACTTCCTAATATGCCATACAAATGGTTCTCAGACTTCTGAAACAGTCAGGTTTTAGGGGGCTGTGGTTCTTTGGTTGTTTTTTTTTCTTTGTTTGTTTTGGGGGTGTTTTTTAGTTAAGCTGTGCCCGACTAGCTCAGCCCTGGCAAAAATTAGATTAAAAATGAACACACACACACAACCTGAAGGGGGATATCTGTTACACTGAAGTTTTCAGCCTCTGACCAATACTAGTTTGGCTGAGAAGACTAAACAAAATTAATTTCTTTTCATAAATACAACCAAGTATTCTGAATGTTCCTCAAGTATCCAAAACAACTTTCACATACTGTTCCTTCATGACAGTCTGAATGCTCTATCATCCTTCTCAAAGGGGTGAGGGAAGGGGAAGCGCTTTGCTTCGTAAACTTCCCTTTCCATTGCCTGCATGGCTGCTGAATTAATTTGTTAATGAAGAATCCGTAGGCTATATTTATATAAATGCAATTTTGTTACTTTGAATGGTTTGTAGAAGGGAGAGTTTGGACTGTAGCCTTCTCCACTCAGGCAACTTAAAATGGGATTTGGGCCACTGACATAGAACATAGAAAGACTTTCAGCTGTGAGGGTGGTGGTATGTATATTTGAAAAGTCTTCATTTTCTTTTAGTGGGTGACGAGAGGAATTTTGCTTCTAATGACATGGAGTACGTGCTGGTTTTATAACACTGCTCCTCTGAAAGTGCACTCTGCTGATCAGTAAATGATTCGTACTACAGGCACTGGAAGCAACTGCAGTGCCACTACCACTGACCTGAATGGCCATTCCATTTGTTTTTAAATAGCCTCCAAATTATGATTAAGAACCTGTTTATCAAGAACTCTTTGTCTGGTGCTTGGGTACTCTGTGCCTGTTTTATTAATTCCATTTACTGTTTGCTTATTTTTGACTCTGAAATATTTTTGTTGAATTACTGTGAGGTAATAACTTCATTGTCTGGAATTGCTTTTTTTCCACAACTGGTTTTATTTCCTGGAGCACAGATTGCCAGTTTCCTTTATTTATTAATACTTCAGAAATATTAGTAGACTTTAAATTCATGCACGTATGCCTTCTGCATTGTTTTCTCTTTGTATTTCTTTGTAAAAATGGCTTTGATTGCTAGCAGGGTAATGAGCTACACTGAAGGAGCTCACCGTATGACACAAGTGCCTGACACAAAGATGCATGCCATAGAGAAACTATTTAGAGATCTGTTGTATCAGCGGCAGATCCTGGTATGCTTCAGTGAAGGCGAAGTTGTGACCTGTATGCGCATGCATAGAGAGTAGCCAGTTAAGGTTTCCTTAGCCATTCAGATTCCATCTGCAGCTTATAAGACATTATTATTGTTCTGGCAACTGTCCTTTTCCAATGTTGAACCATAAACTTCGTCAGTAGCAAAATTACAGCTACAAGCTTAGGTCGGGCTAAAACTGACTTTGTGTGCTATGGATACAGTGCCGTTGCCTTGTAGTGGAGACTTTTGTATGCTGTACGTGCAAATTAGTGAAAAAATGGGGCAGCGAGGAATTTTTTTTTTATTTTTTGGCTGAACATTCACCACAAAGTTACTCGATTGGGATGTGATAAAATACTTTCTTTTGCTTTTGCAAAGCAATTAAATTCTTAGCTCAATGATGCAGTAGTTGCTGGTGATAATTTAAATAAGAATTAATGCGGTGTCTCTCCCAACTGGCTTCAACATAGGAGCAGATGACTCAGTTTTATCTGAAGATCGACTCAATGAAACTGAATTAACTGATTTAGATGGCCAACTGGAATCCCCGCCCAAGAACTTCTTGTCTGTAGAAGAAGACAACAATATGCACCATTCTCACAATGATGTCTCACATGCTGCTCAAGAGCACGATCTTCACGATTCAGAGTATGACAGCCACGGCGAAGATAAAATGATAGCTAGAAAACACAGTCACCACTGGCATCACAAACATTCCCATCATTCCCATGGCCACTGTCATTCTGGAAAAGACCTGAAAGATACTGGGATAGCTAATATTGCTTGGATGGTAATTATGGGAGATGGCATTCACAACTTTAGTGATGGCTTAGCAATCGGTAAGCAAAAGCACTGAGTATTTCTCAACAGTTTCTTCTCAGCTTTAGTAACTTTGGTAATGTTTTACTTATCAGTGATCACAGGTAAGGCTTCCAGTTAGCTCCTGTGGTTACTGGTATTGTTTAATCACCTTCAGAGCAGAAATTAAAAGGCCATCAGTTTTAATAGTCTTTCCTTTGTTAATATTCTGTGACTATTTCCACCAAGATTACTGTATTGGTAGTAGCTAGTAGCAATCCCTGCCAAATAAAGATAGGTGCAGACAAACCTCCTTATGAATTATGGAGCACATGTAATGCGCATTTGTTGTTTCGGTCTTAGTATTTGCCTTTGAATAATAAATGCGTGCCTTTCAGTCTTATTTATAATGATATTTATTTATTATAATAATACTATTTCTATTATTATTAATACATAGAATTATACAGTACTTGTAAAGAATATATGTACTATGAGTCAGGTTACTGAAATAATAATTTTAAAAAGTATTACTTAGGATAATTTAAGTTGCATTTGAGCAAAGTATTGTTTTGGCTTGTGGTCAGTATAGACTTATTTCTAGCCAAATGTAGAAGAAATTGAAGTACCAAACAGATTTTATTAGATTTATCAAATCAACTTTGATTCAGATGAACCTGTAAATGTGATTTGAACTGTAAAACACATTAATTTGAATATATGTCATACAAGTCAAAATGATGGTGAGAGTAATGAAGTGCATACTTTTAATTTTTTACTAAGGTAGCTACTAAGATTACCCAGGGTTCTGAAACACTGGCAGAAGGAATATACCCATGTTGAAGGATGGGGTATAAGCTACTTATTAGGGTCTGGAGTTAACAATGGAACTTACTACAGTTTCTCCACTTTATCCAAACAATTTCTAAAGAAACTAAACTCCATAAAAATTAACTTTTTGCTTCATTTTCACACTAAACAGGTAAGACATTTAGACACTGGCTTCTAAGGCCAAAAAGGGTCACTACGCCATCTGTTGAGAACTTCACTGTATTGGAAGTCCATTTCTAAATATTCCTGTGTCCAGCCTAAACAGCTGATTCTTTGGTAAAATGTAGAGTTTAGAAAAGCATGTTCATCTATTTAATATATCAGGTTATGAAGAATCCAGAGGAAAGTTAAATTTCCTCTCTGTCTTCAGATTGTGTCTTCTCTTTCTACTTCCTTTTGCCTGTTTTGACTGATCACTGCAGGCTCTTCTTGTGCATTTCTCTGCTCCAGTACAGAAATTTAATACCCGTTTTCTCATCTCAGAATTATTTAAGGTATGAATTTAAAGTTGATTGAATTAAATTAGCTTACACAAAAGTTACTGAAAGAGGTTTATGCCAATGTTTTTCTCATTATTTTCCAGGTCTGACTTATTAATATGCTCTAGCAATAAGCATACAGGAAATAGAGAGGTTATAGGTTAAATATTAGTTTGGATTTCCGACCTGGAAAGGAGCGAGCTAAGACTGTTGCTCATGTGCGTTCTTAACTGTTCTGATGTACTTGAGAGTTCCTAAAAATGTAAAAGCGGTGCTATCTATTAGCTTTTTGCCTTTATGTCTCTGTTTTGCTCCGTTGTGTTCTCCTTTCCCAGGATTTGTCTTTCAGATAAACCGAGTAATAAAGTACATGGTGGTAATGCACATCCAGGATACTTCCAGTATTTTCAATTTATATACAGACAGGACACAGACAAAATGAAAAAATACTACAGCATGCATTCTAATAGAAGGGTGTCATCTCTGGAAAGTCTGTTGATTAAATCTTCTGACTTGAAAACAGTAAAATATAATTTGAGTATTTTCTTTTTTTCTAGGAGCAGCTTTTAGTGCTGGACTGACAGGAGGAATTAGCACATCTATAGCAGTATTTTGTCATGAGCTTCCCCATGAATTAGGTAACTAATTCTATAAACTCAATGTATTCAGTCTCTTTAGCTGTACAAAATACTTACCTAAAACCTGTTGTGATACGTGTCCTGATAAGCATAATGCAATGCAGATGCTGCGAGGGTGACCAGAACTTCAGATAGTAATGGAGCAATATTGCTTCAGAGGACGTAATGAGAATATTAATACAGGATTATTTTGGCAGGTATCTAGTTACAGCAGTTCTGTGAAGCTTTTTGAATATGTTTTAAAAATGTTCTTAGGAGCATACAGTTTACATTTTGGTGTTACACCTCTGCATTTTATAGAGAGAGTTTCACGCTACTCTGCGTGGCACTGTCTTACACAAACTTAAGTTACATAAGTAAACACAAATTTACATAAGTACAGTTCTTTGTGGAGATCTTCACAAGATGCTTTGTACCAATTGTTGCTGAGTCCAGTAGGTGTGGATGACTATTTAGGGTAAAGCCTGTAGGTATTGTTTGCCCGTGCCATTGATTCTTCACCCTTAATTGAAGCATTTCTTCTTGGGATTAGCTAACCCTGGTGAAACCTGCTGTTTTCCTGGGAGCCATAAAGCACATCGCATGAAATTTTAGTGCACCCTGAGACTTACAGAAGAGCAGCTAGAGAGAGGAGTCATCATCTTTTTTGCCAGTAACATGAAATTGTGCTAAATTAAACTGTGCATGTACTTACAGCTTGCTTACTTGATGAGCTGCTAGCTCTGAATGATCAAAAGTAAAGTAAAACAAGTACTTCAAAACCCTTAGAGGTCAGGAGTGAAAGCATTTTGTACAGGCAGATACTAAGTATAAGGTAAGTAATGGACACAGATGGGAATAACAGAGCAGATGTTCATGGTTTGACAGCGGTGCTACACCAGCGTTAGTTAAGTGAAGCTGCTGCAGTATACAAAGGATTGCAATATATATTGGAGTGCTTATAACTTGCTAGGTTAACGTGATTAAATTAACCTTGTATAAGAAGTGAGTAGTTCACTATGCATACTTTTGATTCTAGATTCAGCAATTAATTTCTAGCATATCTGACATGAGATTATTATATTAATTACCCTCATGACTGCATATCATCTTCCACCCCTCATTCACAAGAGTTCAGTCTGAAGGGAGTAAAACTATCACAGCTGATTACAAGATGAAAATTTCAGTCTTTATAGAATGTCTACCTCTGTCAGAAATTTCAGCAGAGCTGTCTTGAATTCAAAATAAAACAGGTTAACCTGGCATGTCTTAAACAGCAAACTGATTCAGCCTGGATGTGAAGTCATTCTTTCTGAATGTAGCTCTTCCTAATGCTGTATTTCTCAAATTCATTGTCACCTTCTGTGGGGACTAATGCCTCGTTATCCTCCTCTTGAATTCACAGAATGAGGTGTATATAGCTAAGAGGAATTTTCACAGGTATTGATCAAAACTAAGCCTCTGGTTTTATGTGCCATGAAGAACTTCCGTGAAGTAAAGACAAGTCTGTGTTCACAGATGTATTCTCTCTGGGAGGACCAGGCCTAGACTCCTCCATTTACTTCTAACCATTAATCACTGTTACCTTTCTGACAATCAGCGTGATGAATAGGCACCTTTAAATCATATTTTAATCAAGAGATTGCTGCACATAAATACAGCTCATATAAAAGTTGTCATACCCTGTTGCCCAGTCTTCCTCTGAGCCTCTGTAGCAGCATTTTCACTTTGGCAATGCCTCGGATTGGTAGGATAGTAAATGTAGGCTAATTTATCTACTTACTCTCCTGGGAAGCATTGATACTAAACCCCTGTGTTCTGTCTCCATTTTAGGTGACTTTGCTGTGCTTCTTAAAGCAGGTATGACAGTAAAGCAAGCTATTGTGTACAACCTCCTGTCTGCCATGATGGCTTACATAGGGATGCTGATAGGCACAGCGGTGGGACAGTATGCTAATAACATCACCTTGTGGATCTTTGCAATCACTGCAGGCATGTTCCTCTATGTGGCGTTGGTTGACATGGTAAGATTATTACGATTTTGTGTCATTTTTGCATTCCATGCATAAAACCTAGAACTTGAAATGGCATCTATGACAGAACTTTTTTTTTGTTATAACACGTAAAATATCTTCAGACAGTAGATGGCTGTTTCTGTTGTATGACTTTTTAAAATGTTGCAGATACAGAGATGTAGTGAAATTTCATAGTTGCTTGCCTGATTGGGTTTCTGCTACCGAAGTCTGCCAGTGACTCCTGTTAAAATACAAAAACTACAGGGGGGCTTGGAAAGACACTCATGCTTTCCACTAATAAATTAATAAAAATAATAACTTCCCACTAATAACAATAGGATGATTCTGTGGACTTGTGGATGGGGCATTAGATGCTGGAGTTCAATCCAGTATTTGGAATTGTTCTTCACTAAAATTTAATCTCTATATATTTGATTCTGGAAAGAGGATTAGATTCTGGTCTGAACCCTTAGCATGAGCAGCTGGTAATACATAGCTGTTGTGATTAGCTTTTTAAAAAATTATCTGGTGGAAAAATGCTGCTGCTTCAAGACCATATAGGTATATTATATTTAGTGTCTGTACACCATAGATCCAGATCCTTCATGCAATAATGCACTTGTGCATACTGCATCAGTCCATATTCAATCCTGATTTCTCTCCTAAGCAGCTTCAGAGCTGCATTTAAATAAGCCAGTTTTCTGAGTTCTTGTCTTTCCCAAGCCCAACGATGATGAGATCAGTTTTCATTTTTGGTGTATTTTGTCTTTCTGCTTTAACGTACAGAAAAAGATGCATCACTTCCCTGGATTTTAAGGACAGATCTCGTATTGTATTAAGTTATTAACCAATTAGACGAGAAACTCCAACCTAGCTAAAGCTTTAACTCATAAGGGTTCAGACAATTTCCTGTGGACTGTCTCCCTGGATTTCCATTGCTTCATTCACAAACTACTCTTTCCTAGTACAGACACCTAAAGTAGAGGCAAGCTTCCTCGCAGCTGTTATTTTTCTACTCAAATAGACAAAGTAGCCATCTACCTATTATCAGCAGATTGCTACTTGGATCACCTGGTGTGACTACATACTGCTTATAGAAAAACACTTAAATGTAACTGGAGTTCTGGCTTTGAGTGATGTTCCAGTATTTTGTTTAAACTCATGGCATCTCCATAGAGGGTTGGGTTTACTGGAATGGGGACCAGTTGTTTCAGTTTTCAGTTGTGGGTAAAATGGAGTATTTTACCGTTCTGAAGTATTTTAAACCCATGCATTTTCTTCAGCTTTCCAAATTTCTTCAGAGATTTTGTTGCCGTGTCTTGTAGCTCTGTTAGCCTACACTGCTAGTTCTGCTCTCCTGCATGCATTTGTGCTGACCGTCCTGGTTTCAAACCACGTTTTTTAGCAGCTTCTTCAAAAGTTAACTGGTGCAGGAGTGAAACGTGTGATGTTTGACTCTCACTGGCTGACTTGTCAAAGCAGGCAGGCATCTATCAGTTACTTTAAGCCACAGACACAGATTTTGGGTTTCAGCAATTCTCATTGAAACAGCATCACATCTTTGTCAGATCACTGTCTATGAGGCTGTCAGATGTCTGCTCTGGTGTGAACTGATCGTATTATTTCCCTGGTGCTAACTAAAGCAGGGGACATTATGAAGATGTCTCTTCCCTTTGCTGCTGTGCCCAGTAGTTGCCAGTTCCTAGCTGTGGCTGCTCAGTCTGGTTTCTCAGCCTCAGTGGTATCATTGAGGCAATTAGTGAAGACAGCTCAAAGCAAGGGTTTGGTTTCCACTGAATTTCCTGGTATTGACAGAAGCTGTCTTGGCCCTTCTGCCCTTTAGCAAATTTACCTCTGCAGGTAGTTCTGTGTTCAGTGCCACTGCCATGTTGGTGCTTAAGAAACTTCGTGTCAGTGGGGCTTCCAGCTTGCTTCTAGGTGGCATCCTCCACATCGGAGAACTTTCTCTTAAACTCAGCTTTGATTCTGAAGATCCCATGTTAGTCCCATTAGTAGTCATCAGATGGGGGCTTGAGCACAGGTCAAGGCAGGACACAGTGGTAGAGGCTGCTCCTGTGACCTTCTTTGTTCAGTCCTGCTTGCCATTAGGTCTTTTATGACTTGGACTCATGGAAGCCAAGCATTGGATCACACCATGGGATATTTCACTTTGTTATGAAGACTTTAATTTGTAAATATGCTCTAGTGGTGAAGTCAGTTTAATCTATTATAAGGTAAATAAGTCCTTTTCAAGGCTTGCTAAATACAGTGTCTGTGTAGTTGAGAGTGATCCTTCATGCAACTTTGGATGTTCTACAGTAGCCTATAATTACTGAAATATCACTTGCTTATAAGTCCTGTGGCTGATACTTATTTCCTGTACTTATTTTGACTGAAGACACCATGTATAAAGGAAAGCAATATCTTCATTCTTTTATTCCTTGTCCTTTTCCTAAGTCCTCATAGTAGCAAACAAATAGTCAAAGCCCGATGGTCTAGCTAAACAAAAGCAGGAAAGGTCCTGCAAGACACACTTGAAACTGCACCAGATTTTTGTCTTGATGTTTCCATAATCTGCCTCCTCTCAAAGACCTTGTCATCTGATGCTTAATAAGAACAGCTTTTGACGCCTCCCTAGCTTGACAGAGGTTCACACAGGTGCAGTTTTCTATCCATTCCTTACACCAGCCCACTGAGAATGGACCTTTTGGTATTTTTGCATCTGATTGTCCTGAAGTTTGTCTAACGATATGTTTTCTAACGGTAAAGATACTCTTCTCCAGTAGAATGTGAATCCTAAATCCTTCAGGCTTTTGTGACATTTTAATTGGTGATAACAATCAGAAGAATAATCATAATATCATCCTTCCTGACACTGCTGTTTTGGTTTCGGTGGGTACATTGAATTTTCCTATGTTCCTTCCAGTCCAAGTTGAATAATTTCATCTTACTGGAAAATAAATTTATCTATTATATTTTTCATTCCTTGTATGTCTAGGGCTGAAACTATAAGCTTTCAACTCCAAGAAGGTGCTATTTTTTTTTTTTTTTTTGTTGACAGAACCAGACTCTTTATATGGTCCCTGAAATTGATCATATCGATAGCTAATAAAGCAAAAAGTTCAGTAATCATCTTTAGACATGCTGTCAAAGTAGATAACCAGCAGTGTTAAAGCCCAATTATAGTAATGCTAAGGTGAAGCCTTCATTTTCATCCAGAGCATATTCCACCAGATCTCAAAGAAACCATCTGTGGCTTCTCTGAAAAATTTCTTCTTCATCCCTGCCAAGGTGCTATCGGAAGTTCTCTTTACACCTCCTTTAGCTACTGCAGCATTGCAGAGACATCAGAGTTGAAGCTGTACAGTGTAGCACAGTTGGGCAGTACCTATTCAAATGAGGAAGCAGTGCACAGCCTCCTTCCACCTTCCTCATTCACTCTCAGAGACTTTCCAGGACCCTTTCTACATTGGGATTCTGCAGCTCTCGAGGGAGAGCAGTGTCACTGGCCTGCTCTACCTGCACACTCGGGCTCGAGCAGTGTCACTGGCCTGCTCTACCTGCACACTCGGGCTCTAAGTACAAGGAAGAGGAGCAGGAGCACGCCTCCTCAGATACGGTGACAGTAAAAATAGACAAGTATTTTGAAGACAGTGAATGGGGAGTGTGCCCATAGTACTGGTTACTGTTAAATAACCTTTTTTCCTGTCTTAAAGGGGTCTTTTACTTGCTCTTCAGTTCCACAGTTTTGGGGACGTATGACAGCTGTCACTATCCATAGCTGAGATTTTCACTTCTACTCATCATGTTCTCCTTTTTCATGTCCATGACCAGAAACCTTGGAAGTTATGGGGACAGAGCACTGTATTCTTCCTAGGTTTTGAAACGGATGCCAGAGTATTCTTTAATTATTCTTAAGAGCATCTTTAGACTTGGAACAGCAATATTATGTCTCTGTAGCAGTTGATTACAAAACTTGAATTACGTGCAGATCTTCCATTCAAAAAACATGAAGGTGAGAATTGGCAGCAGCAATTCTTGCACAATTCTCTGATTAGGTTTTGTATTACTTGGTGAATACAACTCTCATTTATTAAAAAGAAAAGAATTCTGCAACAAATTGTGCCTGCCAACATGAGAGCTATATAGCAATCTTCAGTGGTGTAAAGTCTGTGATTACTTCATTTACTCTTAATGACTTAACAGGACTTTGTAATTTGGTGTTGAGCTGACTGGTCTTTTGTGTATGTGGTAAACATTTTTCACACCGGTATCTTTTTTATATTTAAATACTCAATGGGTCAAATTAATTGTCAGATTTATGCCTCTTTTTGAAATGCAGTAATACAAGACCAGACAGGTAATATATTTTTAGCAGACTTGATGCTCTGAGAATTTGTCATTGTCTGTTGTACAGTATTCAGGTACTCGGAGTAACCAAAACTATTCTATCTATCTAATAAAGAGCAAAAAATAGAGACTTGTGCTGTGTACTACGTGAAGTTTCCATTTTGTTCTGTATTCTGTTTTATGTACTGTGTGTCTTGAAGAAATTCCTTCGTTTACCTCATGCTTTCTGCAATTAATTTCTTTGTAAAACATTTGAAGTTATTGCTGTTCTGTACAGGTGGCTTTGTAAGACACTTCATAAGATTTATTTTTACATCTTCCAAGTCTGCTATTATCTGTTGCTTTTGTCAGTACTATTTTACTTTTCTTCATAGGGGAGGAATATAAGGAATATCCAGAGCATTCAGAATTTTTTATAGCTTCACATAGAATTTCTCTTGTAGCTATTGTTCCCATATTTAAAAGGGAAATGTATGTAAATATGTGTAAGCATATAACATGACAAATGAATGGCTAAGTTAATCAGCAAAGTCACTATAAATGGTATATTTATAGCAATGTAATTACTGTAGCAATAGTCAAAGCTTTTTATTATGTTTATTGCAGCATGACTTAATTTTAATTGAGTAAAAGAACTTGAAAGAGCAGAACTCGAAGAATGCTGGGCTGGTTCTTATCTTGAGGAACTTAAAGTTCAATTAGCTATGTGATACAGTAAAAGCTTAAAAAAAGAAAAAAAAAAAACAGGTCCAAAGGAAAGGAAAGCCAATTTTAGTTTGTTTTGTAAATACATGATGTGATCATGTTTTTATCAAATGTAGTGGTTAGGTAGAGTTTTAGCTATGTCTTAATGTATTGTTTTTATAACTGAATCCTGGAGTATTTATTCTTGACAGTATCATCTTGTAACCTTGTCTGTTTATAAATGGAATAGAGGTGAAATAACTTTCTACATTGTATTTCCTCCTTTTAGCTTCCAGAAATGCTTCATGGAGATGGAGATAATGAAGAGCACGGTTATTGTCCCGTGGGGCAGTTCATTCTTCAGAATCTAGGCCTGCTTCTTGGATTTGCCATCATGCTCGTGATTGCCCTCTATGAAGATAAAATTGTGCTTGACATCCAGTTTTGACCTAATTCTGGTAATCACTGTGGTTACAATACTGTTACTGTATGGCTTTGAGTCTGCACTGTTTCACTGTATGCACATTGCTCAGAGGAAAAGCAGTGGCTTGCACTACTTACACAAGTACAGTATATTCATTTCTGTGTAGGTTAACTTCTTTTTTTTTCTAATTCCAATCAGATGAGATTACCCAATGCATCTTCTAAACTCAAGTGATTGACATTTAGGAAATACTAAATATAAGAAATAAATGCCAAGTTCAATATAATATATGGGAAGCACCGCTTGCTTAAGAAAGAAAAAAATATAGTGAATGATCTACCCATTTGGGAAAATACCATTTCATTAGCACGTTTGAAAAGAATCCAGAAAATGTTACAGCTGAAATTCATACCTCTGCAAGGAACCTGAGTAAGCTTTTAGTGCCACATAAGTCTTAAGTAGCGTGCCTATATATCTATATATATGTATAGATATATATAGAGAGAGATATATAGATATGCATGCACATATATATGTGTGCATGTGTATGTGTATATACATATTCATTCTGTGCTGACTCTTTTGCATAGTGGTGACTTGAAGTATTAAATGTTACAATAGCACGTGACTGGAAACCACTGTGCTGATTTAAATTTTAAAAAAGAAAGCCAAAACCTAAACACTGTTTAAATTCTTAGAGTATGCATTAAGCTGCACTCCATCATTACAAGCTTCATGTGTAAGAAGGCAGGCTGTTACAATATATACTGCAAAGTGCTATGTTCTGTCGAGGATCAGTTTGACGATGGTTTGCTGACTAAGATTTATTTGATGTTTGTTCCTTGATATTAGTAGGAAAATGCAAAATGCAGTAGAATTAGTGTTAGCTTGGGGAAATCCCTGATGTTGGAGTTATTGAGCTATTTCTGGTTCTTTTTTACAGATGCTAAACATGTACTGTGTGCCACTTGCAGCATAAACTACTGAAGAATTGTGGCTGTGAATTTGTGCAAAATCTTTTAACAGAGAATCCATATGAGAATTTCTCCATTTTTAAAAAATTATTTTGGAGTGTTTTCTCCTCTTCACGTTAAAACAATCCAAAGTGCAAGATGCTGGTTACTGAACCTGGGCACAAAGGTTAAATTATGCTCTGTGTGTGTAGTACTGGTAGGTTATTCACCATCCTGAATATCAGATCAAAATCTGTTTCTACAATGCCTTGATATCAGACATTGTAGCACCAGCCATTTCTGGCAGTAGACAGCATGTAAGACGATTTCTACTTCCAGCATAAAGGAGTTAATTTCTACTTTTACAATTTTGGCATTTAAATTACATTATTAAAAAGCAGGTGTGATAGATCCATGGTATGTGTAATTTGGAAGGATGGATAGACTGAAAATTTGGGCCTTAACTTGCTGGGGTCAGCTGTCCTAGATCGGATTGTGCAGATATGCTTACATTGCCAGACATGAGTTAGGTCTTCTTGTACCCATCTCCTTAAAAAAAATAGTGAGTTTGTGAAGAGTGCAAGTTGATTCTGTAGTACCAGTCCTAAGCATGGTAGTAACCTTTTTTAAAACATGCAGTTCGTCTTCTTTTATGTGTATGCCGGGTAAAAGCTGTATCTTGACTATGTGCTGTAAGTTTTGTTTCGGTCTGCTTGGTGCCAGTGTAGCCGCTAAAAACACTGATCTTAACGCCTTTAATGAGAGCCAGTTGGTATCTTCATTCCATTTCAAATTAATGTATGTATGTTTCCTGTGGCCCTTTGCTTTTTGCAGCTTCATTGGTCAATTTAGTTTGTACTGAGAGCAGCTCATGTATTTTAAGGATATCGGTTGGTTCTTGCCAGTATTTCTTCCTAATGCAGTATCAAGAAACAGTATTAAGGGTCCATTTCAAAGAAGGGCACAGTTTCTTCAGTGAAGAAGCCAAAAGCCCAGAGTTCGGGCATGCAGCCATTTCATGCTCTGAACTCAGGTTTTCTTTTTTCTCCTTCAAACACGTTTACTGTTGGGCCCTAATTAGCAAACACACTGTTGTTAGCTTCAGATAGATTACTGAACTTCTGCAGTGTAAAGATCCTGGGTGACCTTTTTTTGTAGTGCCCGTGTTAGGTCACTGAGTACCATTTTCAAAGAGACAACTCGCTGGATACTTTCTGAGCATCTAAGTTTAAACAACCTATGTTTCTTATGTATTAAACTGACCCTTATTTTCCTTTTCTGTTAATTCTGTTGAGTATAAGGGGGTCATTACGCGGTTGAACTGTTATTTTGTCAAACCATTTTTTAAAGTTTATTTCTTTTAATTCTTTTCAAATGAAGATTTCTATATTTCAGGTAGTATATTTACTTTTGTATTAGTTGGAATATGGTTATAGCTTAACACACTGCCTCTGTAGGAAAATAGTTAACTTCCTTCCAAGACCATCTTCAGACAAGGGAAAAAACATGGTCCTTGAAGGTAGGTACTGTACTTTTCATTAAATATGGATTGTTTCCTTTTATTTTCTAGTATTTATTACAAGTTATGAAGAGCAGTGTAACAGCTGTGACTTCTTCTATATGATTCCACCATGAATTCCAAGTGATTCTAATGTACACTTTTGAGTCATGTTACAGACAATCTGAATTCCACTACATTTCTACTTGGCTTCAACATTCCATTCTGCTTGAATCCAGAGTCTCATTTAACTTGTATTTGTTGGAGGGCATAAATGTTACTTGTATATTACAATGCTGTCACTGTGTGACATCCCATTTGAATTTTGATGTAGATCACATTGCACTCAATCCGCTGTGATTATGCTTAGAAAATCTTGTAGTTGCTAGATGCAGTGTGATTTTTTTTTATTATTATTTTTATTTCCCCTCCCATTAACAATTGAGTCTATGGTTTAAAATGTGATTATGGTCCTACAAAATAACTTGCTGAGCTATCAGTCTTTTTGTTATAACTAAATCATTTTTTAAAATTTTATAAAGCTGGAAATGATCAAATGCTGTTTTGTTCATTGTCAACAGTGTTGTGTTCATTTTATGTATGTTCCTTATAAATAAGGAGCCTTCAGAAAATAAAATTATTCAAGGAGCAGATATTTTTGTTGTTTTTTATACGGTTTTATTGTGCACCTTTATATTTCAGTATTTTGTTTCAAATCTCATGAAAAAGGCACAAATGCAACATTGTAAACACACTCATTTTGATTCCTTTTTTTATGTGGCATTTCAGGACTGACATGCATCCCTTATAAGTGATCTGGAAAATGCACCTACCTCCATAAATTGTGATAGTTTTATGAGCTAAGTTGACATAATAACGCCACACCCCGTCTGATCCAGTGTTCTTGAGGTTTGTCTGAAGGAAGAGTCATTGCGATGACAAAGTTGGTGGAATGGCCTGTCGTTGACAGGATCCCTCTTCTTTCACTGGTCTTGTACACTGGGGCCAGGTAACTTGGGCGCTGTGGAATGTCTGCTTTCTTACAAGGCTTTAGCCAAATCTGCAGGAAAGAATAAAATAATCCTTTTCATCTCAGTTAAAAAAAAAGAAATAGGGAATCAGTCTTAGCTTGGCCAAAGCATTTTGATATTAGTTTTTTGGTTTGTTTGCTTTTTAACAGATAGCCCTGAAAACCTGTTTCTTGTTTCCTCTTTCTTAGCAGATCGCTTCCGCTCCCAAAATATAGAACACCAAGCTTCCTGTCACTGTCATTATTAGCAGAGGATTCTCAGCTCCTCTCAGACACTTAATTTCTATTTCAACACAAAACAAAATTACCCCATTAACGTCCTTCAAGACTACAGTATTTGTTGGTATATAATACTATAAAATGTCACCAAACAAAAGATACTGACCACAGGTACTGTATCATAGAGGATTTTTGGATGAGATTCTCCTAGCTTCTTAGTTTGCCTGTTCCAGCGTGCTCCATCCAAGAACAATCCCTGAACGTAGACCCCTGAATCAGTGGGAAAAGATACCATGTTACACAAAAACTGAAAATGTCTTCTAGCTGAGAGCAGCAGCAAGTGCAACACACTTTGCTGTCAGTTGATTGTGTGGGACTTTTTGTCAATATTGTGTGTACCAAGTGATGATCAAATAACTTTGAGTACAACACAATATTATACTGTATTACAATTCTATAAAAGTAAGTTAAAATGTCTAGCGATATCATAATGTGTCCAGCCTTTTTTGAGTGACAGAGGTTAACAATCATTCCAAAGTACAGGACACTATTTTTTGCAGGTGTCATTATTATAAAGTTTTCTGTATGTACTGCATATTGTCATTTTTAATGTTACCAGACTTGGAGGTTTGATCATATAAACAGTCATTCACTAGTTCACAGTATTTCATTGCTTATGTTTCAAATTACCACTCACTTATACCTTTCTAAAGCAGCTCATTAAAGGAATAATGTAAAAAAAAAAAAACTACTTTAAATGTTTAAAAAACCTAAGTATCTTTATTTTGACATGTCATAATGTCATGACGGAATAACAGCTGTCATTCCATCAGCTTTCCAGAAGAAAACAATAAATTACAGCAACATCTGTTTTTCATCAAACTTGCACCTTCTTGCTCTGTAGACTGAAAACTGTAACTTCTAAAACAAAAAATAAACCTGCCCCAACAGAAAATGACTTGAAATGGACTGGATGTGGCTCTCCCAGGCAACTCGCCAAGCTCTTTTTTTTACACAACTTCCAGTCAAACTGATCCTCAGAAAAGTATCAAAAAGAGTATTAAGAACAGTTCAGTTTAATCTGTCCTTTTTTTCTGAGGAAGGGCAAGCTAACAAATGTATCTGCAACTGGAACCTAAGGCAAGTAATACATAATAAAGTTGTTTGATAAAAAATAGTTGCACATTGTGATCATATCCATAGGATGTTTTTCTAGTGATAGTTATAGTAGCATACCCAACTTCTCTACTAAAGGTTTGGTTTTCTTTGGCTTAGGAAAATATGCATCTTCAGACATACACACTAATGGAGTGAAATAAAGGGGGGAAAAAAGCAAGTTAGGTATCAGTTGAAAGTTTGATCTGTTTTGGGAAGTTTGGGGTAAGGAGTGTCCTCGGTTGGTGTTATTTTATATCTGCATGCTAATCCAGGAGGTGAACTAATCTCAGCAGTTCTTAAGGACTTAAATAGTATTTTGCCTCTTCAGCTTCTTGTGTATCTCACGAGGAGCAGTGCAGTTTTGTATGTTTTCCAGCTGAATCTGTTAACTTAATTGCATAACTCTGAGTCTGGAAATTAATGCTAACTTCTGAATACATCAGCAAAGGCAGATAATTGTGTCATGCATTTACTTACCATCTTCAGGAGCAACTTCATATTCCTTATCTTCCAGCACTTCATAGTCAAATTCTAGTAGGTCTATTGGAATGGTGTATTTTCTGGCATAGTTCTGCTGGGCACCTGTTAAGAATGCTTGAGTGAAGAAGAATCCTGAAATCCAGAAGACTGGTGGAGGTCCATTTTCATACCACAGCTGCAGCAGCAAAAGAGAGAGGAGGAGTAAAGAAAAACACTGCCTTTTATTTTTTTTATTGTTTAGGAAAGCATATTTGCTATAATAACAGCAGAAGTAATTTCTGTGAATTTCTGTCTTTTCATTCTTTCAGGATTGTCTTTTTCTTTCCTGAAAGTAGTGGAATTCTTGGTGGCTGCCATGTCTTTTTAAACAACTTGTTAAAAATGTCACTAGCTTCTGTTTTAAAAAAAACCAAAACACAACCAAACAAAAAAAAAACACACACAGAGAAACACCCCAACACTGTTGCCTGGAAACGCTTTGCTTATGTTAATGACTTAGTCTGAATAAGTCTGTTAAATATGCATCATCCTTGTCAGGTCATCAAATGAGTGTTCAATTCTCCTTTTCTCCCTTGTTACTGAAGGCTGTTCAGCATTCACCTTTGTTTCTCTGTGCAAATGAGATTTTTTTTGCAGGCTGTTTTCTCTTTGAAAGAGTCATATTTCCCTTCCAGGGCCAAAGTCACATGTTGTAAGTGTGTAGAGCAAGGTGAAGATGAAGAGAGAGGATTTCTTCATGAGGATGATATGTGGCCTAATTAAACTTGTATTGATTTGGGGAGGTGTTGGTTTGGTTGGTTTATTTTTTTTAAATAGCTTACACTGTTGAGGCCTCTGTATAAAAATGACTTTTAAAAATCCCAAAATTCATTGGATTTGGTTGTAATATATGTGACATTTGTTGCATTGCAAACATCAGTTTTGAATAATGTCTGAAAAAATTCTGCTACAATTATCCGCTGCAGAGAATTACAATGAAGACAACTAAACTAGTTGTCTCTACTAGTAAGTAGTTTTCCTCCTAAGAAATGAAAAAATCATCCTTATCGCTACTGGCAGTTTTCCATTTGTATAAGTTTAATTTCTGTCCTGGGTTCTGTTTAAGAAATGGCAATTTTGTTCTTTACACATACTGTTGTCAGGCTTGCTACAGATGAAAGTGGAAGTTACTGAGGTGTGCTGGCTGTGTCATGTGTGTCCAAAAACATAAAATAGAGGTTGTCTGGAAGTGCAGATTTTGTAAATATCCTTCTAGATCTGAAACTGGATGCTTCTTTTGATTTTTTTTTTTTTTTTTGTAATTTTTTGTTTAATTTACTTACAATTTTTGGGTTTAGATCTTTTGTCTATCTTGGGACCTGTTCTTACAACAGGTATGGAGTAGGCAACCTGCTATGAGATTGGTTTTCTTTGGTTGATGGAGATTACTAAGCCACAGAATGGTGTGAGACTCTGGATGTTACTCATTTAAAGTCAGTTTGGGGAATCTGCAATCTTACAGGTGAAGGAACCCCACAGATTCTCCCTAACTCATCCAGCTGTCTTCTCCAGCACTCTACTGAAAGCTTGGTGTTTGACTTCAACATAAGATTTGGTGTTAAAATGTTTTACTAATTTAAATTTGCTCACTGGAAAAGAAACTCAACGGTATTTTCCTACGTTCTATTTTAACTAACTTCATTACCACCACCAGATCTATATGCAGTTTAAGAGGCCCTTAGTAAATTCACTTCAGAAGGCAAACTGTCATACAGTATTACAGATGTACTACAGTGCTCTTGATGAGGTGTAGGGTACGTGGCAAAATGTAGTGCTTCATTAGATGCTGTGATGAGCAAACAGCTATGCGAAACAGATGCACAAATGAATTTAACTTTACCTGTCAGTTATTCAGTGGAAGTAATTTGTGTGTGTGTGTGTTCACTTGTGCAGATGTCACCTGACATCAATAGACAAAAATAATATGTGGCATTGAACAAAACTGCATAAATGGGGTGTACTCACCTGTAAGAACTTCAGTCTGTTAAGGAAGTCAGTCACATAGCTGCCCAGAGGCTTGAGGCTTGGGTAAGACTTACTCATCCATAGTCCTGGAATTTTGCCTTTCAGAATGCTGTTTACCACTTCTTCCAGTTCAGCAGACATCACTACTAGCCCCTAAAAGAAATTTTGGAAAGGAAGATAACAAAATACTTTTATAAATTCATAGAATGGTTTAAGTTGGAAGGGACCTTGAAGACCATGTAGTTCCAACCCCCCTGCCGTGGGCAGGGACACCTTCCACCAGACCAGGTTGCTCAAAGACCCATCCAACCCGGCCTTAAACACCTCCAGGGATGGGGCATCCACAACTTCCCTGGGCAGCCTGTTCCAGTGCCTTACCACCCTCAGAATGAAAAATTTCTTCCTAATATCTGCTCTGAATCTACCCTCTTCCAGTTTAAAGCCATTCTCCCTCGTCCTATCAGCCTTGCTTTAACGATTTAACTTTTCCCAACAGCCTTGTTTTAATGATTAAAAATCAGCGTAGCTCTTTGTCCAACAGATGCTACGAGTTTCTAGTTAAGTCAGACAGGAGCAACACTGAGAACAAGAAGAGTGGACATAATGGATTTCCTAAAAAGTTACTGCAGTCTTCTGCCTGATCTGGGAGTTAAGACACTAGATTGGTCAGGGTGGAGGTCCACAGCCTTCTTTGGAGAAAACTGACCATATTGGAAAATTCTTCCTTGCCATCCTTCCGCAGAAACATGGTCTTCCCAGAGCACTTCTGAGTTTTACTACCTGTAAATGCTCTTTTTTTATTACTATTTAAAGTTTCCTCAAAACTCTGTGACATACATTGCTGCAGTTGCCTTATTAGTCGCGGACTGTTCAGTTTGTAGTTTGGCTTTAACAGAGACATGGGTGGTGGTTGTGTTGGTTGGTGGTGGTTTGTTGGTTTTTTTTTAAATTGTCTCATCAGCCTTAAGCTATAGTGGGATAAATAAAAATTACCCAAACTGACTTTTTCCTTTTTTTTCTGTATTTTGCACAGCTGTAGCTTTTGATTCCTACTGAGAACAGACATTGACTTTAGACTGTGATATCTTAACTGGAATCCTCACTGGGAGTAATTTGCTGTTTGAGGTGTTGAGCAGATCTGCTTTCATCTGTAAGGAATTGTGTTAGGTGCTTCAATCTTTTGTGACAGTGAGGCAGAAAAACAGATGTGAACCTAGTTACTGCTTGTCTTATTTGCCAGCAAATCTGCAGTTAAGAACTTTCTGGTTTGGTTTCTCTATGTAGGCACAATAATATTTTTATACCTCATTGTACTCCGATCAGTTTTTAAGATACAGAAAAATAAATCGGTGTGGAATCTGGATTCTTTAAAGTGTTTGACTGACCAACCTGAATCAGACTTCAGGGTCAGTTCTCTAAGGTACTTGCATTAATAGCTCAGAGATTGAATCTAGGTTCTAGGTATATGCCTTTAAAGGTTATCTTCAACTCACCTTTATTGCTTTCTGGATGTTAACACACGAGTCCCGTATTGTCTGCAATAACTTGTTAAAGCGTCCCATCTCTTGGACAAGCACAGTATTCATGCTTTGAGTATAAGTGGTTGGGTATCTTCTCATTGCTGCTTCAATGTCAAAATTCGGAGGGAGTTTGCTCAGGATGTCACCTGTGACTTCATGAACAACTTCATCAGTTGATTTTGCACCACCACCAGATGCCTGAGACTAGAACGAGTCAAAAACTTCGATTTTGTTTGAGGAAAAGAAAGAGGACTCAGGAGAGTGAGTAGTTAAAGTGCAGGAAAATAGAGCTATTATAAAGGCATTGTTTAAAAGATCATTACAGTTCCAACCCTCTTCTCCTGTGATTGAAATTAATTTGTTTCAGAATTTCCTATATTATTGTCGTAAGGTATTATCTTAGAATGAACAAAATGTGGTTTCCTGCAGATTTTTGTCTTCGCTTTTTTGCTGAAATCTTGCTTCCACTGTAAACCCTCTCTCCCCCATCTCTGATGTACCCGTCAGCACCACTGAACTGGACTAAAACTGGCCAAGAAGTTGAAAATTGTTAAAAGCTGGGGGAGTAGGAGATACCCAAACTGACTGTACAATCACAGAAGCTATGTTTCCTTAAAAAGACAGTCAGGAAAAAAAAAAAAACAAACAAAAAAGCCTTAAAAGATTCTTAAGTGGAACAGTAATTTCACCAGAATGGTGATAAACACAATAAGGTACAGTAAAAACTAGGGAAAAAAAAAATCTGAACTTACTTATGTGGAGATAGAGTGGAAAGTTATGGTAAGATGGTGTGTGACTTTTACTCCTTACATACCTGCGTGAGAAGAATGTTATCAAATAAAAGTTGCGTTTCTGACTGATCCTTGGTAATATCAGCATTTGCATTCATTCCAAATATCTCTGGGGAAGTATTCAGTGGAAGTGTCTTTGTGTATTCAATATAGCTTTGGTACTGAAAAAAAGGAAAATAAATAAGTACTTTACACTTAAAAGGAGATGCAGAAAACAGCCAAACAGACCCATGACAGGCTGCAAGCTGTGTCTCAAAACCACTACAAACTTTCCTAGTGTCATGAATACAGTGTGTAAACTAACATATAAATGGAAATACAGGGGCTGACTGCGCCTCACAAGTTCCTTTGGTCCATCCTCTTACACTGAAATCAGGATTGGCTCTGCTTAAATAATGTCTGACAATTTCTGACCGCTGTTTGAAATTCTCTTACAAAGTAAGACACCTAGTGCAAGGTGCTGCAGCCCTTTACTGGGCCCACTGCTTGCCAAGTGTCTGAAGGTGTTTTGCTGATGTATAACATAATTCTCCTGTGTGATAAATTAAGCTGATTACTATGTCCTTTCTACCTCCAGCAAATATCATAGAACCATAGAATGGTTTAGGTTGGAAGGGACCTTGAAGATCATAGAGTTCCAACCCCCCTGCCATAGGCAGGGACACCTCCCACTAGACCAGGTTGCCCAAGGCCACGTCCAGCCTGGCCTTGAACACCTCTAGGGACGGGGCTTCAACCACCTCTCTGGGCAACCTGTTCCAGTGCCTCACCACCCTTAAAGTGAAAAACTTCTTCCTAATGTTTAATCTAAACCTGCCCTCTTCCAGCTTAAAGCCATTCCCCCTCGTCCTATCACTACATGCCCTAGTAAAAAGTCCTTCCCCAGCTCTCCTGTAGGCCCCCTTTAGGTACTGAAAGGCCGCAATAAGATCTCCCCAGAGCCTTCCCTCCTCCGGGCTGAACAACCCCAACTCTCTCAGCCTCTCCTCATAGGAGAGGTGCTCCATCCCTCGGATCATCCTCGTGGCTCTCCTCTGGACACGCTCCAGCAGGTCCATGTCCTTCTTATGTTGGGGGCTCCACCGCTGGATGCAGTACTCCAGGTGGGGTCTCACGAGAGCGGAGTAGAGGGGCAGAATCACCTCCCTTGATGCCTATTTTATGATGCTTTTAACTTCAGCAGGCTGGGTTTCTCTCCTATTGTCCCCTAAGTGTGCTGACACACAGCAAAGTTGATTTAGTTGGTAGTAGCTGGGGTGGTTTTTTGCATTGTTTCCATTTCTTAGAAGTCACTGAAACAAGTTCTAATAGAATGGTGAGATTAAACCACAAAAGTGAACAGTGACAGCAGTAAGCACTGAGCCACATATCAACGTGAGTAAAGATAGATCTGTTTTTGAAAAAATAAGCTGTTGGTAATTTTGTTGTTCTGGGATACTTACATCTCCTTCAGGCGGAGCAAAATAAAGGCCACTTGGATCAAATTTATAATCTACATTTGTAATGATTTCCGAGGAAAAGAACATGTTTAGAACACTACGGAGTGTACGCCGATCCCAGTCGTCGGTGACTCTGCCACCATAATTACATTCTCCAGTCATATAGCGAAGAGCATCATATGGCACCTCCTGAAAAAAAGCAAGATGATCTGAACTGCAGCCTAGAACTTCTGGTATAATTGTAATTTATTTGGAAGTCATTCAGAATTCTCACTGGGAAATTTAAAAGCTGTTATTTACTTCTACTAGTTCATGCTTGTACCACTGATCTTCAACTACTTTAATAATCATCCATCAAGCCACCCAGCATTGCTTCTTTTGAAGAATAACAGCACCAAAAATTTCCATAGTAATACAGCTGGAACTCCCCTAGTACAAGTTTATGAAAAACTTTTCCAAAACTATCTCTACTTGTTTGGCTATACGTACTTCTAAATAAATGTATGCTGTCACAGGGCCATAGCTGTCCTCATAACTTTTGGGGTTTTTCTTACTTTTTTTTAGAAAAAGAAAATCAAATGTGTTTAAAGTCTTGAGGTTGGGAGAAGCTTGACTCCTCTTAGGCACCCAAAAGAAATGACTTATGAGTGATAAATTATTTACAGGAAGTCATGGCAAGAGCGGGTGATATGCTGAGAACTGAGATAAAGCAAATCAGTTGAAAAAAGTACCAAAAATTCTGTTTACTACATACAAATTATCTTTCAGGAAAAAAAAAAATGCTTCCCTCCCTGCTAGGCACTACATTTTCCCGTAAGCTTTGGTCATATAAGTGGAAGATATCCCTCTCAGCCCTCCCCCTTCACTCTCCTGCAGGAAAAGAAACACACACCTTCATGAAGTTGCTTTCTCAGGCTGAATCACAATTTACCTATTAGCCACACTGATATCCAGAAACACTTCCAACTGACAGTGGTTTGAACATAATACCCCCTTCCTGTCCCCAGCCATAACTTTAACAGATTCTAGCTATAGCAGTTTGCTTAGGAAGCTGAAACACAAAGAAGCATCATGTATTGCTAGCAAATTCCAGAGAAGCTTCTATGAAACACTGGCTAGCTCTACAAACAGGGAAGGAAACGTCATCTGCCAAATTTACACAAGTAGATCAGGATTGTTACTAATCTGCAACAGTCCAGGGTCTAGTATTGTCCCTATCTATGAGTGAATCACAGTTAGCAATTAAGTGTTTTAGTATGACATTTTACAGCTTGCAGCACCATCACCAAGAGCTGAATCCACAGCTCTTGCCTAGACACAGGCTAAGATTCCAACGAATAAGGCAACTATAGGGACCAAACACTGCTCTGTTTTGCAGAACGTCTAAATTGTAATTTGAAAGTTTCCCACATCAGTTATATACTGATCATGGTACGTCAACCACTTAAAATGAATGTAGCGAGCACTATTGCAAGTGGACCTTGGTTTCTAATTCACTGCCCCCACTAAACCGTTGCCATGGCAGCACTCAGCCTGCATTGGTCCATGCACTGACAGTCCTAGAAAGTGCAAGCAAGGACCAGTGACTGCTGTAAGAGGTTGCTGTACCTCATACTGGTCAAGGAAGATATGCAGCTGCTGCACGCTGATGCGCAGGTCCGTCTCATTGAACTCATATGGGATGTTCCAGCCCAACGGCCCAAAATTCCGCCTTTCTTGCACCAGCGCATGGAAGAAGCAGAGGCCGTACAGCAACGTCTTGAATTCAGCCTTAAAAACCGAATGCAACACCATTAATAATTCATGGCTGGTTAAAACAGTTTTAATTTTTCTCATGTGCTGCACAGCAGTGCTGTCTTTGAGTCACTCAAAACCCAGCGTGTCCTGCTCTTGTAACATACTGTTTATGGTCAGCGGTAGCTTTCATTTTTAAAGCTATATATCCATTATATATAATTAATATACATTACGAATACAAATACATGTATGAGACCATGTACCAATGAATACTTTTTTTACACCGCTGTATTACAAAACATTGTTCACACACTATTTCTGTTTGGTTTTTTTGTTTGTTTTGTTTTTTTTCTCATTATCAAGCTAGATTTCAGGCCTTTAAAGAAAAACCTCAGATGGGAACTTTTGTTTTGTTTTTCAATTGAGACCATTTAGCAAAGTATATGACCTGATTGAGAACAACAACATTAATTATAGAAAAATAATGTAAATATGATTGCAAACAGACATCTAATTATGAAAAGTGGTTAAGGTTTTTTCCCAGTCTTTTTTTTTTTTTTTAATTATTTTTTTGTATTATTGTACATGCCACAAAAGCTCAGTTGAAGAAGTAGAAGACTAGCAGTAAAATAAAAATTAAATTTACTTCACTATTGCCAGTAATCAAAACCAGTTTCATTGCAGTGGAAGACAACTATTTAATTTGGGAAGTTTTTTTCCCCCAGAGCATACATACACAGTCATCAGGGTCTGCTTTAACTGATTTACAAAGTTACAATACACCATTACTAACGGGTTTTCTGCAGCTGGTGAAAAATTCAGGATCAGATATTGGATCCATCAGGTATGAACGAATTATATTGGCCCGTAAGCCTTTTGGTGGTTCATTAGTCATCTTCACTCCATTCTGAAGTACAGACACCGGAAAAGTGGCAGATGGGTAACTGGTGAGCCAAATTCGGAAATCTGGATGTGTTGTATCTGGGTTTAGCTCCTACAATAAACACATATAAAACCAGGCAACTGGAAGACACAATAGATTAATATACACCTGAAATGTTATTATTAAAGCATTTTTTTTAAAAAAAGTGGGAAAATATACCAGTCCAAAGTTTAATTTCTTAGATGCTTATAGTGATTATAGTGAAAGTCATAGTTATGAATGATAACTTCCCTTCTACAGCTGGTGTGTTTTTATGCAAGACTTCAGTATTTTGAACTAAAATTTGCCCTTTCTGTGCACGTTTGTGGAGTATATGAACAAAACCATGTGCAGCCTCTGTACCACAAGAGCAATGGAATGTATACTTTTCCCATTTATTGCATTTACTGTCATACAGCTCTTCCGGGAAGGGCTGTAGTAATCATATATACACATCAGAAATGTGTTAAGTTTATGAAGGGCAGGGTGGGAGGATGGTAGAAAGAAATGTACACTTGTACCTCTTTGGAAAATTACAGCTGTTCAAGAGTAAAACTCCTTTGCATACTGGTTTTCTGCAGCAATAGACATATGATGAAACCTCTTGGCCTGAAGGGAGCGTTGTAGTGGCTGGGATTTACCATTCAAGGAATGGGCCAGACCCATAGTGTTTGTGAGCACTTTCTACACCAGTAGGCAGATGGAAAAAGACAGAATCAATATGTGATGATTACCCTTATATAACGGGAATCATCATGAAGTATGCTAAGCTGGCTATTCAGTCACCTGTATGGATCAGATATGCGTTCAAAAGTATTTTTAAGAAAAATATAATATTTCTCTTTACCTCACAGATTCTTTCCAGTATTGGCATCCATGAACTTGCTAGATGGCAATTTTGCAGAACTATCCATGTTCCTTCCTTTACTGCCTTCTCTATCATTTTCACAGCTATCGGGCCTTGGCCTTGACCAAGTGACAGTGAACTAAGCTTTGACTCACCATATCCCTGCATATAGAAAGCATATTATAAGTAAAAAAGAAAAATATTGCATAAATACACTAAACCTTCTGGTATGAGCGCTCACATCTATAGGTATTCTTGAAATATTTAATGTACAGTATATTTTAAAGTACAGTTTAAATCTTTTTGCATGTCATTCCAGTTGACAAAGACCTCTTATCTATCTTCCAGTGAAAAGCTCCAACTACTCATCCATTCAATCCAGAACTGTAAAATTCTGACAGTTTCAAAATACTCCTGAAAACAGTATGCTCCTTAAGGATGTAGACAACCTACTATAAAATGCAGGATACATTTACAGCTTGGTGGTTGGAGACTTGCAATATGTCTGTCATTCTCAGCAGCACAGAATTCTGACAGAATAATAGGCAAGAAATGCAAGAAAAACATCTTAACAGAAAACAGAAACTTTCTAGTATTATAACAGTACCCTTCTACATAAGAACTGATTTAGGCTGTTGGGACATTTTTGTTTTAAATGCCATAATAATGCCAGTCAAAGCCAACAAAAATCCATATTTGAATTCTGAGGTGTAAATGCCACCCACAATCATAAGGTCCTATACTATTACAGTGTTTTTAAATTAAGTAATATATTACACATAATGCTTATTAGAAAAAAAATACTATTTTCAGATAATATTCCTTACAACAAACATTTAAACCACTACGGTTTTGCTCCATTTTTCCACTTGAGATTATACTAACTAATTAGTCAAATAGATCATGACATCACAACATTATAAAATATGCCAAAAATATTTAACATACAATTTCTTACAAACAATAGACAAATTATTCATTCCTAAACACAATCCACTTGCATTAATTAGTGCTTCATGTTAAAGAGAACCACAAGATCAATTTTAACATGTTTTTGAGCAGTTAAGAACAGGTTTTTGAGCTTACTTTGGCATTTCAACTTCTACTATTAAAGTTCGTTGCTTCATACAAACATTTGCGTGTGCATACACACACAAGCATCAACTATATTTTAAAAGTCTGGAGATATTAAAATACCTGATCATCAGCAAACTTAAGAAGGGCTGCCATGGGGTCAGCACCAGAAGAAAGTATAAATATCAGTGGTGTACAAGAGTGACTATCAGAAAATGCTTTTGACAAATCAAATGGAGGTGGCTCAATAAATGGACGTCCCAGGTTATCAGTGATAAAATCCTGCACCATTGGTATTATCTGAAAAAAAAAAAAAAGTAAAAATAGAATTAAAGTGTCCTATTTTTGTGTAAGCATTAACACATATTACTCTAAACATTTTAATATAAATTTCAAGGACAGTATCCCTGCATATAAAATTTGATACAAGTACAGTCCCAGAGGAATCAATAATTTAGCATGTGTATATCCAGCCAAAAAATAGGCTTTAAGCTTGAAGATGTTCTAAGAGGGTTGAAACTGGAACACCTATGCAAATGATCCTTAATCTCATTTCTGTCACCACATCTGGACAGACTAATGTGCTGGTATAGGAAGCCGGATTTTTTTCTGCCCTTACGCCATCTGTATTACGGAGAGGATTTCAATTTTCAAGTCTCATAAGGCAACACCCTTCAAAGGTGTTAAGATCTTGGCTGAGAAAACTGCTGCGTACAGCAGTCTTGTAGACACTGCTGTTTAAACTTCCCACTGAAGTTAACTGGGCTGTGTACCAAAATGAGAGGCAATTTGTAAAATGACAGCTTAATGTTTTGATCCTTACAGATATGATTCTTTTAAATATTACCATTCATTCTATCTCTGGACACACTCTGGAATATTTTAAAACAAACACCTCCCCTTTAAAGAAATGCAACAGTATTTGCAAATGTGATAGTAACATTTTATCTCTGAACATGAATTTCAAGCAATGCTAAAGGTTTCAAATAGCAATGTTAATTCCACCACTTTGGTCACAATCAGTATAACATTTTTAAAAATTTTACATGTAAAATTGCTGTATTCATAACTAGAGATTTTAACTTGCATTTTTGACATTTCAATTATAAAATTTGTAATTTTCATACTGCATTAGCATAGGTGCTTTCAGTTAATAAATATATAGTGGGACCAAGTAACAGAATGTGACAAAGGGGAGAAAAAGTTCCAGTAGCTTCCTTTCTCTTGATTATACTGCTCATAAACTCATTTGTGTCTTTACTTACTTTATAACCTACCCTGCTTTACAGGTGCAATGTGTCACCAATTAGTATAATGCCTTAAATTTGAGAGCAGGAGGGAGGCTCTGGCCTATCCTCATTGCAGATGGAGATGCTCTTGAAAGAGCTTGCTTTGGCTTCCAAGCTCTTGAGTGATTTAAAGGATATGTATGAATATGAGAATCGTTTAAAAACCTTCACAAAGTGGCCCTTTATAAAGAACTGCAAGTGCACTCCAGAGAACGTAAGTCTAAAAATGGATATTTTGACTGTACCTTATTTTTTATATACTGTGCTTGAATGTGAGGTCATTGTTAAATATATTGATGTTCAAGAAGAGCTGTGAGCTTCCACTAAGCCTGAAGAAAAAGTTGAATACTCCAAATTTCTTCTGTTCCCTACTCAGAAATACTGCAGTAAGATGACTGGCTTCTGCATGTTCAGTTCACTAGTCTAGCTACAGAACTGACTATAGTTACTTTTCTTGCTTTTATTTTTTTTTTTGTTCTTGTCACTTAGAAGTTAATTTATCATATTATATAGTCTTTATGATTTTCATTCATAAAATAGAAGCCTACATTAGAAGAAATAAGTACATATCTAGCAGGAAGGATGAAGTAGCAGAATGGTCACTACTTAAAATTCAGAAATTGAAATTACTTAAATTTTAGAAAACTTAATGTTCATGTTCCTGCAAGCTTTGACTGGAGAATTAAAAAAAAATCCACCGGACTTCTATGTTGTACACACATGAAACTTCCAGGCTGGATCTCAGATGAGTCATACTATAAGAGTTATCTGAGAAGGTGTGAAGTTTGATAACTGAAACAAACTTAATTTTTAGTGTTCTGACCAGATGTGTTTCTGAAGTGACAGAAAAACATAGAAGTTAAAGATGTAGTATTCTACTCACATAATTTATACTTTAAGTTTGTCTATGTCCGTGGTCTTATGCTATGTTTTTTTCTCCAAAAATATTCTGTAAAGTCCTGGCTGTGGCAGATCTCACACACAGCTACTGAAATGCCTGTGTCGCATGGCATCTACTAGGTGTTATCTAGTAGAACAAAGCTACTCCAGTAGCTTGCAGATACCACAGTTATGCAGAAATACATTCACTACTTGTAGCTTATTCCTTGTTCCTTTACTAGCTGCTTATTTACCTGCTTGCAGTCCCCATACTTAAAATTTATTTTTCAAGCATGATCTGTGCTGATAGACATTGTGGGGAAAGGCATTATTTACAAGCTCTCAGAAACAGCTTGCTGATGTGAACATGAGCATTATGTTAGATGATGCTCTAAACTTCTAAACTGTCACCTGCAGATGGCAAAGGCGGGCTTTGTCCACTGTCCCAATGCAAATGAACCAGATGTGGCAAAATGTTTCTTTTGCTTGATAGAACTGGAAGGCTGGGAACCAAATGATGACCCATGGTAAGCTCAGATGTGACAATGTTCTTGAAGTATTCCTCCAAACTTCTTTGACAACACCCCCTTACTGATCATAAAATTACCAATTTCTCTGTAACAGTTCACAAAACTGAAGCATACCAAAAGTTTCTCTTACCCAGTAACCTTGAAATAGTTCATCATTTGTTAATTATATCCCATGCAATTCTTCATAGTGCTTTTGTTTTACCTCCAAAGAGAATGCTTTTTGTTCAACAAAGTAGAAAACATTGTAAACTCAGTCTCTGTCTTTCCTTGTATCTTCTTGGCTCACAGCTAGCTTTTATTTGAGATCCACTAAAATCTATTTCCTATGTTTTCTGTATGATACTTTTTCTACTGATAGACAGTAGAAGTGCTGAAGAAACCTGTCCAGATTTCTTCATCTCTTGAAAAGTAACTTTCATGGGTTTAGTATCTGTTCTTATTCTGGGTTTACATTGCAGGGAGGAACATGCCAAACGTCACAGCTGTGGCTTTTTATCTCTTAATAAGCACTTTGATGACCTGACAATGGAGGAGTACTACATGCTGGAGATGACACGGCTGAGAACCTTCCTTGTAAGTGTTAACCAGTTAATACAAGATTCAAAGCTAGAATGTAAACAAAACTTCCATCTCTAAGATTTCCAAGCATCAGCAAGGAGTGATTGTGTAAGGCTAGAACATGACTTATTCTGAAGTGGTGATATATGTGCACTATTGGCTAAGAAATCTGCACCTAAACTCTTCTCAGGGTAGTCTATTGTCTAGCTTTTGAAAGAAAACCTGTTTCATGTAGAGATGTTTTTCCAACAACTCATTACAGCAGAGAAAATATCTTGGGTGCAATAATCAATCAATCCAGAAAGCTCTACAATGAGCAGCTCTATTTTTCTCAAGAGTAAAGTTCAACACACGTGAAAAGACAAAATTTGACTGTATCATTGCTTCACATGTCCAGATTTACAGTCTAAGCTTTCAAACTTTAAAGCCCATTTCAAATGTTTTACAGTTATCCAGTTTTACTTCTCCCCACTTCTGGGATACCATGCATGCCATAGTGTTGACATATAAAAAAAAAGCACACAAAACTGAGCTGCTTCAACTAGTTGATTAAGATGAGCTGATCTTTGATATATAACCTTAATGCTATAGATAGGTAAGAATCAAGTGAACCACGTTCCCTGATGAGGCACAGTAAAGGTTCTGCATCTTAGTTCCTGGTGGGTTTGCACAAATAAGATCTTTGCCTTGCTGATAATGTTCTGTATTGAAAATACACCTGAAGACTGTCAAGGTTAAGTGTTTAAGTTCCCTATAACACAGACTCAAATACATAAAACCAGGACCACTTGCTGCAGTAGGAGCAGTCTTAAAAGGGCGGACTAAGAGGGAGACGATGACATTGTTATCTAACCTGAACACTGAATGATTTAGAGCAGTGTTCCAAGGTACAAATGGGGTCTTGGCCATAATATTACTTTATTTCTAAGTACAGCACACAGAAAACTCGAAGCAGAAGCTTCAAGCGGGGACACTCTGTCCCCAAGAATACTGTCACCACTAGCTTGGAGGGGACTTGGAGGGACTTCTAAGGTAGAGTTAGTGGCAGATGAGTGGGGTTTTGAGGATCTAAGTTTTGAACATAGTTGAACTAGACAGTTAAATTGCTCAATTGAAAGTCTTAATCTTTTGCTTTGCTTTAAGTGCAAAACTGGCAGAAGCATAATAAACTCTTTTGAAGAAGAAGTCACCGCAACAAGGCAGCGTCTTGTGGATAACTTTGTCTCCAAGCATCAGTATACACCGCCAGTGCCTGTCCATGCTGATCCATCTGCCCAACATTCTGAAAGCTCATACTGCCAGTCAAAAAAAATCCAGAAGTGAAGTGTAAAGGCTGACTCTAAAAGTTTCTCTTCTTTATACAGTACAAACATATTTTTATCTGAGTACTAATACAAAGGTGAATAGTTGTGTGAGGAAGTGTAGAGAATTCCTTTCATAGGATCTCTGGAACAGAAGTCATATATGCTAACCCCTATCTTTCATAATGTGCTTTGTCATTATGGCTAGGTGTGGACTAATAGTAGTCCCACTAATCTGTGAATATATGAAAAACGTCTAAGCAAATACTTATATTCTGGTTTTTAGTAGGTTGACTTTTTTGAATAAAGATTCACAACTGTGAGCCTTAATTGTGATCTGTGCCACATTCAAGCCTTACAGCTAGACAGACTCAAATCAGAACAGTTCTGCTTCAAAATACTTTCCCTAGAACAAAATGGATCTGTGTCTGCAATAATTGCTAACTTTAAGCACCTACATTATCTACGCTCCTGCTTACCATCAAATTATCTTCCTAGATATGACAAAATTTACCATAGACTGTGACATCCATCAAAAAAGTTGCATCAGTAAAAATAGCAGGTGTACTGAAAAAGGAAAGTCAGAAGGTTTGTAAGAGTCTCAAGGACGAAGAGCACTGCAGATTTTGGTATGTACACTGAAACGTAACAAAAGTTAAAGGCCTGTTCTAAAGTTTTTTTTCATCATAATTTCAAACTTGCTGGTTTTTTTGAAGACTCATTAATTCTTATTTTTCTTTATGATATACTGTTCTAGAATGATTGTAGACAACACGGCTGAAATGCAAACTTGCAAAGGCTTTTGGTTTCTAAGATGGGTAGACCTTTTTGAATAAGGGGAAAGTTTTGTACATACTTTGTCAGGTCTCAGGCAGCGAATGATGAGCATCCTTTGGAACGCTCCCAACTTGTCTTGCCACTCTGCAGGAAAATCCTCATGCTGGGGATCCTAAGAACATATATATTTCAACATTCTTTAAAGCATTTGTGAATTAGTTATAGTGAGAGTAAATAATCTTTTAACTTGACTTGTCAATCCATGATGTATTTTTTCTTAATCTACAGAAATGGGGTTGACATGTTTAAATTTTTTTTTAAAAAAAACTTTAAATATATGTTTATCTAAGAAGCTTCTCTTATAGCAGAGAAGTTATAGCAATTTTTAAGTGTTTAAAGATAATAACCCAAAGTTCTTCTCTAGAAAGTGGAGAACGAATGAGCTGGAGGAAACCTGAAAATGCACTTTACCTCCCTCTTTCTGTTAGAATGGAATTAATGGTGTCAGTCTTCAATATTATAGAATCATAGAATCCTCTAGGTTGGGATCTTTAAGATTGAGTCCAACCATTAACCTAACACTGCCAAAACCACCACTAAACCATGTCCCTAAGCACCACATCTACACGTCTTTCAAATACCTCCAGGGATGTTGACTCAACCACTTCCCTAGGTAGCCTGTGCCAATGCTTGATAACCCTTTCTGTGAAGAGCTTTTTCCCCATATTCAAACTAAACCTCCCCTGGCACAACTTGAGGCCATTTCTTCTTGTCCTGTCACTTGGGAGAAGGGAACAAGTCCCACCTCACTCCAACCTCCTTTCAGGTAGTTGCAGAGAGTGGTAAGGTCTCCCCTCAGCCGCCTTTTCTCCCAGCTAAACAATACCCGTTCCCTCAGCTGCTTCTCGTAAGACTTGTGCTCTAGACCCCTCACCAGCTTTGTTGTCCTTCTCTGGACATGCTCCAGCACCTTAACGTCTGTATTTTAGTGAGGGGCCCAAAACTGAACACAGTACTCGAGGTGTGGCCTCACAAGTGCTGAGTACAGTGGGACAATCACTTCCCTAATCACAATGCTGTTACAATGATAACCATATAATCAATGACAATTACATTACAGTATTACAAGATAACTATGAGTTAGGTTGCATCTGAATGGAGAAAACGAGTGCAGGAAAACAAGAATTGGAAAATTAAGTCAAATAATGCACCAGAGAACTTAGTTTGTAAATGGCCTATGAATAACCCAGCTGTTATATTGTTGTTGCAGTTATCAGGTTGGAAACAGCAGTGGTTGTGTGGCATGTTAACTTGTTATTAGAATGAAGTACAGTGCCAGCTGCATACGCCTTTCTGGAAGCTGGTATTACAGCTTTGCTGGTGAGCTTCTTAGGCTTGCCTGGAGAGGGTTGGGCACAGAGGTATGCAGACAGACCTGCACAGACTGCATTCTGAGCAACTTTGATTTAGCAAATCAAATCACAGTGTCGCTCATGTTCTACTAAGGATCTGGAATATGGCTCCCTCCTTCCCCAACTTCTAGGTGCTTAGTTTCAGATCAGAATACTGCATTATTTTTCTATTAATATATGGGAGAAAAGAGGTACCGCAAAATGACATTTATAACAGCTGGTTTAAGTGTTTAGCTAAAGAGTTGCAAGATTTGTAGAAAACTGAGTGAATTACGGAACACTGAGGAGTGCAGATTGCACTGAAGACTCCATTGAGTTCTGCCACCATGCTGAAAACTCTTCACTTCTCCATGAGAAGAGATGCATCAGTAGCTCTGAGATTAAGTCAGTCAGCTAGAGAAGAACTGAGTTTCAGTCCCTACTCCAAGATATGCAATACAACTTGAGATGAAATACATGGAGTCCTTGAACTGGGGAGTTGAAGTCAGGTTTCCCCTACTTTTGGAAGCGACCTGATCTACAAGAGTAGGAGGAGAAAAGCACATCTCAAACTCCTTTGAAAAACATGCTTCTTCAGTCTATGGTTGCTGATGACAAAGTGGCTCAAGCAACACTGATTTTGTCATCTCTCTTTAAAGCACATGCATACATGCATGAAACTCCCCTTGACGTAAAGTTGTGTATCACTAACAAAACAGGAAAAAGAGCTGGCTGCATATTACTGGGAATATGCTATACTGGGGATAAAAAAATACAGCTATCAAAAAGGAACCTTCCCCAAGACCAATTAACTAGCGTTTTTGAAAATTCCAGTGCACACACATGAAAGTACTAGTATTAAAGCTAGATGGGTAACAAAAATGTTTTCACCTAACAAGTAAAAGGCATGGCAACTCTTCTATATCAGGGCAGTGATAGATAATGCCATTCTTTTTGATCTAGCACTTAAGGTTCAGTAACTGACTGTTTCTGGCTTCAGTGTAACTGTTTATTAGATTCTTTATCAGTTAACTGATGACCTGATTCTATAGATCTCACTTTATTGAATGTCACTTAAATGAAGGCATTTCTATTTATTTCAGTTTGCCTGTGTGAATACACACATAGCAATCACAGACATCTTGAATCTTTACTTCTGAAAGTCAGCACCGTTAATTTATATTAGGCATTGCTTTAAAAAGCTATAATCTCAAAGAGCATTTCAAAGTAGGCCCCCCTCCCTCAATCTCTTTTTCAAATGCCATCATTTCTCTGTTCATTTTCTAAGCAACTGTTTCCCAAAGAAGAACTAAAGCCCTCAACTTGCTGTATCTTTTTGTAAATGCCCAATGAAAGCTTTATCTCTATTTGCCCATTTCCTGCAATCTGGACAACTGAAGAGGTTGCAGCTGCCTAGTTTCTTAAATGTCTCTCATCGTACATTTATGAGCATTTCCAACCAAAAATCCATTCTTTTCCTCTTTGCATACTTTAAGCACATTTTTTAAATAGAAAGGATTTCTAAATCCTTGACATTTACAATTAATAAAACACACGATTAATCTTTTTGAAATGTGTGTAAGAAGTCCTGAGTCATTTGACTGAATATTGGTGATAAATTTTCATCATTTAAGTTAACAGTGAGAAATGTGGTTCAATGGACTAGCACAAATGGACAGTATTATCTGAATATGGAAGTGGTTATGGTCAGATATGGTGCAAGTAGGAAAGAAGGATAATGTTTTTAATCATTTGTTCAGGAGGTACGTGTACGATGAGCACTTTGCATATCAAGAAGCTGAAGGGGTGAGTTTGATAAAATAGTTAATAGTAAGGTTAGAGAGGAAGCAAGTGCCCAAACGTGAAGTAAAATTCATCTAAAGAGCTTAGATTTTAAGGAAACAGTGATGAAGTTAAAGACAAAGTGAGTCATTCATGCATCTATCAGGTCACTGTGAGAACTGGGAATCAAAGGTCTCCTGAATCCCATTCTAGTTTCTCTACATGGCAGTAATTGGTTTTTTACACTTCTCCAGGAAAGTAGCATGCTACATAATAGCATGAAAAAGCATCCTCAAAGCAGGGTAAACAAACATCTAGACTGACAAGGGACAGTGGTTGCCTTAAGTTTAGCAAATCTCACTATTACCATACCCCTCCAGGTTTTGTTGCCTTTACTCAAATTCAATTCAAATCATTACTTGCTATTCAGAAGCCACCTTACAAATTGGCAATAATCTACTACTACACACCATTTGCTTAAATATTTACATTAATATATGTAAGAACATACCATGTAAAATGATAGCACTTTCTTTTCCCTGAATAAATGTTTTCAATGTGTTAATTAGCTTATGAATGCAAGCAATCAGGAATGTTAACATACCAAGCTGTCATATACCAATTTCCATCCATCCTTTAATCGTGTAAAATCCTTCCGAATGTTTGTGAAGCATGGCAAATCTTCTAGTCGACAAATTTCATCCCATGATTTTGGAGGAAGCCAGGTACATGGATTAGAAAAGGGATTGTCCAAACCTATGCCTCCAGTTAACAGAAATTTCCACTCATTCTCATTAATCTACAATGAAAAACACTGCTCTCAGGACTAAATAAATAAAATCTAATGGGTTTAGTAACTTATGTAGAAAATCAACAGAGTTCTCTGAATTCTTGCATTAGTTGAAAAAGCTTCTATACAACTAATAAAAGCCTATTTCCAAAGAAGTCAGTGTTTGGTTTTCAGTTAAACATGAATTTAAGGAATCAAAAAAACCTATGATATGAGCCAATTTAAAGATTCATCTGCATTCCTAACCTGGGGACTGAACAATGTTAACTGATTAGATTTTTAGACCCATTCTTCAAATCCCAAAATGATGAAGGAAAAAAATTCTGGAAGTATTTCAGGGAACCGTACATTTTGCAACCTTTTCCTATAATGCAAGTATGAAAAAGAAATATCAACCTATTATATGCCCCATTCCTTTCTCTCAATACTCCTTTATCTCAAAATTTCTTCAATGGCTTGAATTTGTAAAATTAAGTCCCTGTGAATGGGAGAACGGTGTCCCATGATTATTACTGTCAGCTCTTGAAAGAATTCACTTCTATGAGTTCCCCAATATAAAAATTTCAAAAGTTTCTAAAATTTTAAATGTTTCCATATTACACTGAAAGAAACAACCCCGAGCAACCATAAGTACTGTTTTGCAGATTATATGTTTAAAATGTGTGTATTTTATTATGACTTTAAAAAAATCCTGTAAAGAAATATTTTGTAAAGAATTACTCAAAATTAATATAATTCGGTTGGTACAAGGTGTTTGACTTTGAGGAATTCTATGCAAAAATAAACGCATTTAGCACCTTAAATGAAAAAGATGAGTAGTTTCTAAAATCAATGGTTACATTTCATTTTGCTATGATCTTAGAATTCGGAATATGTTACAGTAAAATTCTGCAAAGTGTTCACTGTAAGAAAAACATAGGCTGGGCTTTGGTTTAAGTAATGCTTAGAAAAACTGTTATCATCTAGCTCAGTTTTGCCATACCTGCCATAATAAAATATATTTATTTTATTCTAGAGAATCTTTTTCAATGCTTATAATTCCTTATTAAAATGAAAATAAAGCACCACAAAATTAAGGCATAAGTAATAAAATTATATATAAACTTATTTTTATATTCTTATTCTGTACTGATAGGAAGTATATGCAGTTTAATATATATCTTATCAAACTGCAAATTATTTTTAGTTACTGACCAATCTTTCGTATTTCAGGAGATTCACAGTTAGACAAAAAGAGAAGAGCAGCTTGTCCTTTTCAAAGAGGGAGCGACAGACATTGACATAAAGTGAGTAAGTAAAATGATCCTTGAGAATCTTCAACCTACAGGTGTCAAAAAAATAATAAAATTAATATCACTCTAAAGGGTGTGCACTCTGAAAACCTATTACAAACCATTTAGATCTCCTTTGTTCTAATAAACTCTCTGGTCATTTACCCCAAAGCAATCATTAAATGCATGTACCATTTTGAGAGCAAAATAACATAAAACACATTTAAGTGCAATTACATCTTAGCAACACATGATTTTCAGAGGAAGTGAGAGGTCCTTTTTGGGCAGGGCAGAAAAGAACAGCAATTTTAAAATTCATTATGTATATAAATACCAGGGCCAAAATCAAAACAGTCCATCTTTAAAGGTTATCTGAAATACATTTCCCATTCTACAGCATATTTTCCTTAATACACTATAATACAAATCTGTTTAAAACTCTGTGATTTATTATCAATACCATCCTTTAAATACAAAGCAAGGAGGCCATCTATTGTTTTATAATGGTTTAAGTTTGAATACCTTGAATATCTAGTCAAAATTAGGAAAAGTCCATTTGGGTCAATAGAAATGCAGTGTCTGAACTTGCACAACTACTTCAAACACTTCTTTCAAGGTAGCAACAAAGATGTGGAGCGGTGCTATGGCTTTTTTCCAACTACCTAGGTCACCAAGCCCTTGGCAGGGAGCTAGCCTGATGGTATTTCTGCAGTTCAGACATGGAGATCATTCAGAAACTTAAGTGTGATCTATTATAATTGAAAAGTGGAAAGATTTTGACAGAAGAACAAGATCAAGAGCAAGCTATGTTGTTTCATCTGTGTCTCCATTTCAGTCTGGTGTTTAAATCTATTTTTGTTTTCTTCCATTCAGCTAACAAGAAATAGACCATTTTTTCATAATAATACTGTAATATATAAATATGCCTGTTGTTTATTAGCATTTTAAGTCCTTTCAAAACTACTAATTCCTCATACGTTAAATGGATACACACACAATTTATACACAAGACACTGACACAAAGATGGCCATGGGACAAAATGTAAACTTTTTTCAAGCTAGAGAAGTAACATGGTTTGCATGAGAAAAGAATGACTAAAAAAATCTCAGCATAGAGCCTGTAGTAAAAAATGTCTGACTAGTAAAGATAGCCCAAGACAGTCTTATGTGAATTATTAATTCACAGAGAATTTTCTGTGAGTCTGTCTTCCTCTGCCTTCACTGGGCAAAATTATCAAAATGGGCTTACACCAATCCTTGCCTAGGAATACATGCTGTCAGCTGATTCAGGTCCTTTATCTCTATATTTTTGCTGACAGAAAGGTTCTGAATCAAAATGAGATTATTTTATTTACCGCTTACTTTAATTCAGGCATACAGGGTTTTTTTTGAGATATAAGAGAGTCAGATGTCAAAGAAGTCAAAGAGCTAGGTTTATAGGACAGAGATTGCCTTATTGGTAAAAGGCTACCTTGAACGTAGTTTCAAATATGATACCAAAATATTAAGCTTTGACTTAAATGATTAGTGGCAATATCTTTGATAAAACAGCTATGCTAGACTTGGACTGCCCAGACCTTGACTAAATTCTAATGAGAAAATAATCTTCATAACCAGTATGCCACTAAACTGAACGCTACACGTTAAACTACACACGAAGTACTACCTTACCAGGTACTGCCACTTACTTGTATTTAGATGAAATATGGACAGTAATGGATAATTCAGAAAATGCCGTTTGCAATATTAACTAGAAAATTTTTCTATATACAAACTGAGAGAGTAGTTTCCCTCTCCCATCCTTTGTTGATTTGATAAACAGGCAAGTAGCTAAGTAACAGAAGCAATGCTCTGTGATCTGAAGATCAAGTAAAGCTACTAAAGTAGAATTTATAACTGATGTGACAAAACACTGAAAAACTTTCTTTAAAAAAAAACCTCTGTGCAGATAATTCACTTCAAAGGTATACTTTGAATAATCCTAATGTGATCATAATAGTGTGGTCCAGCACATGTAAAATAAACTCAGATCACCACAGATTGCACAGTTTCTCTTGTTCTCATGAACAAGCTGGAAGTGGGAGAGACACCTTAAGTATAAAACAATAATCAAACTGAATTTAAAAAATGGTTGGGTTAATAATTAATGCCTGGCACACTCTACAGTCAAGAATCCCAGTCACAAGACTTCATTTTCTCTCACCAGTTGTGTGAAAAAGGTTCTTGTCTGTTTCTTGCAGACATACAAAGTCACATAAAATGAAATATAAAACCAAAGCAAGTGGACTATTTTTATCTAACTGATACTTTGTAATTTCACACACGACTTCAGGTATCAATTACTAGGTAGAAATAGTGGAATATGTTGCACTTGTAATATATTGTACCATTTTGTTTCGATGAATAAATTGTTTTCCAGAAAAATATCTCACACATATATATAAAAAAAAAATATTTCAAAATTCAATGCCTGAGATGATACATTTTGGAGAAATGACAGTAACACTTCTGGAGTAGCTATGAATATATCACCAATTACAAATGGCAAAGTTTGTAACTCTTACCTTGTTTGTAAAACTTCTGACTGCTCCGAATTATCTATAGACATGATGAAAAGGTTAATAAACCACATGAGTGAATACTGGTACATTGGCTCAATGTTGGCTAGATCAGCAATAGAAAAGAACAAGATTGACGAATGGATAGCAATAGGACGATAGCCCATACGAGTAGCATCAATCTTCTTTTCTGTCTCTTCAGCTACAGCTTGCTTTTCAGAAATCTCATTAGCCAGAACTTTGGAAGAAGACAATATCTTAATAGCAGTTTCATCCTCCAAAATATTTCCTTCTGAGGCTGAAAGAACTTCTAAAATCTTGTCTTCTATTTCTTTTAGCTGCCTAAAATAACATACAAGATTTTTCACGCATAAAAATTACAGCTGTTTCTGTTAGTTTCTACAAAAAAGATAATGTGTAGATTCTATGTTATGGAACTTAATAAGAAAAAAATGTTGTTATGTATTAAATTCCTTTAAATTTCTGAAAAATTCAGTCACTTTCAGTCTAAAAATGGATGGCAAAAAGAGGAAGTGACAAACCACTTCGAATACTGCGCATTTCATGCTTTGACCCATGGGAAAAGATGCCCTTTGCCATGTACAATCAGTGCAAATCTAGCACACAATGAAAACATTTCTAAAACACAACCATTAATTTCTAATCAAAATTCACGAGGACAGCAAATCGCATGCCAACATCACAGAAGAACATCAGAACAGATTACAGGATCAAGAGTTACATTTTGCAATTATGCAACCACAATGCAGCTCCTGAACATTTTCTAATAATCCCAGAAACAGGAAACCATATCAGAAGAAGAAAGGCACAAGCAGTAGGAATATGAGTAAGAGCATGCATCCAAAGCAGCCTAAAAAAACAAACAAAAGCCTAAGCTTCAGGTCTCAAAAATAGCAGTCTTTAATTTCCTTTAAATCAAATAAAAAATTTATTTCTCATGAAAGTATTTACTTAAACTGCAATCTGCTTCTATCCCTAGCAAGGGAAGTCATCTTGATACCTTTTATTCTCAGCTCCTTGAAGGATGAGGGCTTGTTTTTCTTCTTCAAGATCTGGCCTTTCTCTTGCAACTACAATTCCAAGAAGCTGATCCTGCATTCCTTCTGAAGTTATCATGAAGTTCAATAATGTTACCTGGTAGAAGAAATATTTTTGATAGATAGCACAGTTATGGCCAAATGCAATTAAAATGCTTCTTCATTTACACGATGATTATCATATAATATGCTCAACCAGCCTTTGAGAGTAAATGACTTGCAGCTGAGGGTTTAAGATTATGTGTTGGAAAGCTAACTCCAGGATTAACCCAGAAAGTTAACCACAAAAGGGATATGACAAGAATGTATAGAATTTCATTCTGTTCCTCAAAATTACACTACACTTTGAATATCAGTGCTTCAAGTTATTGGTCCATATAACGTGAACGAATACTATTGCCTCTGCCATATACATTTTGTCTTTTTAATGGCTTCATTCACATGCAGTTTGTGGTGTTATTATTACAGGGAAATTTGTAGCCTAGAATTAGGATAGCGTCATGTTCTCTGTTTCATGAGAAAAAGAGTGACTGGAAAAAAAAACTTTTGTTTAAAAGAATTCCCACCCCATGACATATTCATAATGGATCTGGAAAAAACCCACAGGCTCTTGCTGCAGAAGTGGCAAAAATGTACAATATTTTACATGAGAAAGGGAAAGAATACATTACCAGCAGAAGTCTAGAAAAGAGTTTGATGCATGTAGTTCAAAACCAAGAAAATAATCTACTTCTCTCATCAAGACTGATGAAAGTATTGGTTTTAATTAATTGACTAGGTAATAGTGACTACAGATTCTCTCTAGGCTTTTTTGGTGGGTACAGATATCATTGACTTGTGTTTCAAAAGAACATTAGCCTTGAACATAGTGATCAGTTAGAATATGGAATACCTGTGGAGTTAATTTGTCTTGATCTGTTTCTGGCACTTACAGTATCTGAAAGTTGTCCAAATATTTGAAGCTTTTTTCATGAGTTTTGCTTGTAAATTTAGGAGGGGTAATATTTTAACTTTCTTAAAATACATCACTAATAGTTTTTTGTTATAGTAAGCCTCATCTGAAAAAAAATTTAGGAGCACAGATAGCATATCACACTGTTACTGCACACAGGAATTTTGAGAGGAGATTCAGTTTTATACGATGCTAAGAATCAATAAGACCTTCACAAGCATCATGGCCTATTTCTTCCTCACCTTATTTAACAACTTTAGTAATGGGAAATATAAGAGGAACCTAATGTTTCAAAACTCCAAGAGTCTTCTATAGCTTCATTCCCCTTCTTCAAAGTAAAAGGCTTGCTACAAGCAGCATTATTAGTTAGCTTGCAGTCAGAGCTGCCACGCTCTGAAAGGTTGTCTCATTGGAATCTCTGAGGTCTAAGTGCAAACTGCTGTCTGCATTCTACATTTCTCCTTAGTCCCTGACAGACAGAATGATATTTTTTACGGATGTGAATAAGTCACCTTTCACTCCGCAGTGCTGAAAATGATCTGATTTTTTATTGGGTTTTACTAGATTTAATTAATAATGTTAGAAACAAAAAAAAGCTACTCCACATGGCTAATAACTGCAAATACATATCTATGTACTGTAAATACATGTAAATCTATCACCTATGTCTCTTTGCAGGCTTCACTATGTGAGTCACATCAGAGTTCAGTACAATCTTTTTCTGTGAAATATGATAACCTTATCAATAACCATTTCCCCTAGACTCATTTCATTAGCTAACTCCTGAATAATCCTCAGGACAAATTCACCACTGGATGTTGCAATTATCTTCAGACTAAGATATTTAGATATTACTTTTCTGCCTCCTGCTCCCTGCATGTGAGCCACCTTAGTCAGCTAGCTCAGCAGTGTGTGGTGTAGCTCGGAGTATACCAAACCATGTAATGAAGCAACTGCTCCTTATTACAGCAATTAGCAACTTATGTCTGACTGCATGGAACCTAACTAGACAAGATTCACCTTTAGAAACTTTATATTCTGGGGGGAGGTGGGGGGGGTGGGTGGTGGTGAAGACTGTATTGACTGTTGATTGGCAACGAGAAGATTTTAATTGTCTGTTAAATAAAAAACTTTTCTTAGGAAATAACCATCATATTTACTCTAACAGTAGATCTTTTCAATATTCTCTTCCTTTCATATTTCATCTTTTTTTCTGAACATGCAGCTAATTACCTTCTTTGATAAAAGATCAACATCTAGGTGATTTGATGTGCATTGAAGTGAATAGAAGTTCTTCCTTTTCATTAATTTTTGTCCATTTTTCCTGCATCAGTACTCCTTCATTGTTGAAACAACTTAGTGTTCCATTTTACTGAATATCATAATAGTTTAAAAAGTTTTGATTTCAAGGTTTTGTGTTTCGGTATAGTCTATGTTTAACAAAAGTGTAAATTTGCAATACTTTTCCATAAACAGATCTTCAAAAATAATAATAAATAAGAGGAGAAATACATCTCTCAAGCAACTTCAAAAAGATTAAAACACCAATTTTATTCTTTAAAGCAGGAAAGTACTTTTTTTGTCCTAACATAGAAAAACAAGAATAGCTATAATTATCAAATATATAAATCTGTAAATACATTTTCTATCTGTTATAAACAAGGCACAATGCCAGGAATTGCTCAGACTCCTGTCCCTAACTATACTGCAGATAAAAATCATGAATATGAAAGCCTACCGCAGAGTTTGCATGTGAGGTGACTATTATATTAAGTCCCTGTAAATACTTTTATAATACAGGATTAATAAATAGCATCAGGAGATACAGACTGGGGAACATGGTAAAATTAATTAATTAAATTCCTGACAGTATGAAAGAATGACAGTGTTGCAAGGTGAAGCATTAAACATGAGAAATGTCAACACTGCTAACATGATACCGACTGGTAAATTACTATCCAGTAAACTACTATCCAGTAGTGTAAAAAAAAAACCAACCCGGTGTTGGCAGGGGAGGAGGAATAAACAAGTGCCAGAAATTCTTCCCTGTTTTTAGTCAAGGAATCATTTTAAAATTAAGAGAGTTGCATGTTCATTTTCAAAATTCTTACCTTAACAGATGTTTCAGGAAGATAATGTGGATTTCTCAGCTTAGTTGTAATATAAAAGCGGAACTCGGGAGCATACTCGATAGTGGAGTCTCCAAGGCAAATACATATACTCCCTGACTGCTTAAATGTCTGTTTGAGCAAAAGTGGCTCTAGGATAGGATCAAGTTCTTCTCCAATATTCTCCAGTAGCACTTCAAAATAACATGAGAATTAGTAGAACTTTCTTGGCATCTATATTACTGATTGACTGTTTACAATGCATATGTATAATCTGTATTTACTGTGTGCAAACAAAAAAAAAAATTAATCGTGCAATATCTAGAGATAAAGTTAATGTTTCTCAAGAGTATTGAGCTGATTGAAAAATGAATCAAAGAAATGTGCCTTTAATTTCTTTTTAATATTATATGAATTTGCAAAAAAGCAAATAATGCTATCGTTATTAGGGCTGCCAATGGCTCAGAATAGCAGTTTAGGGCTACCATTTTTGAAAAGAGAAAAAACAACAAATTTAATGTCACATGCCACAGAAATAATTTCGGGTAACTAAGTCTGCTTCATTTTTCACTGTAAGCATATGAGATGATTGTCAAAATCAAGAAAGAAATAACATAGAATAAACAATCCATTGCTTTATTTGTAGTCCAGTTAGCCATTGAAAAATAGCAGGAGTTGTAGTATTATATTTCATTAATTTATTTCTATTTGAGGGTAATAAGACTACTTGCAATAAAGATACTACAGAGAATACAAGAATCATTAATGATCACAGCCTAGCAATCTGGTATTTATACTCTTGAAAAGCCAAATAAAAACAACATTGCTTTTTAGAAATAAAATTATTGTAACACAAAAATAAATGGTAAATCTCATAAAGCAATTAAAAGATACAAATTAAACTGAGTATTATAATTATATGGTGCTAAGAAGTATCTCATAACCTGGGGTGAGGACTTCAATTACTATAGTACTAATTTGATTCAAAACAAGAAAAAAAAATCACTGTTTTCCTTAACTATGAGAACATTTAATAGTCATTGGAGTTTCATTTTTTAGCTAATTGTGCCCCCTCCAGGTTCTTCTGTAACTTACACTTTCTTTAGTCATTAACCTACCTGGACTGCCAAACTGAATGCAATTTTCCAGTGTTGTAACAAACTGAGGGTCGCTGAGTTTGATTATATGCAAATTATTGGCTTTTTCCATGTTCTTTATCCATTTATTTGCTTGACCCTGAGGATCTATCATCAGAGGCCATCTTCTTGCATTACTGAAGGGAAAAATACAAACTTACAAAACTGAAATATAAACTCATCAAATATTTACCTCAAAGTACTTCTTAAGGCAATTTATTCCCTGTTGTCATTAAAACATAAGTGTGTCAGTATGAAATTATAGTAGGCACATACTCGGGTATAATCCTTGATGAATTTAACAGAAGACAGATGAATCTTGAAGTTCTTCGTATACAAAAAAATAATTTTCCTCTTTCAAAGAAAGTACTTAGAATAAGACTTCTTCCTTTCTAGAAAGTTTAATTGCATTTAATTTTATAACACTTTTAAAATAAAAAGATCACTATAAGTTTTGAAAATTTGAATTGCTTTAATAGAGCCATATGCATAAGTGAGCAATTTCAAGTGAAAACGAATGGAATTTTCCACTAAAGAGACATTTTAGAGTTCGTATAAAGAGAAATATATAAGCAGATTCAAAGGTGTCTACCTTTTAATCCCTAATCCTAAAGCAGCAATAGACACAAAGAAGTTCGGACCTTATTTTCGCCAGATTTAGTAACTACTTCACAGATTTTTTTACAGTGTTCTCTACCACGTGTAGTTACATTACTAAGACTTCTGTATTACGAATCACAAACTGGACGTGGGAGCAACCATTAACCAGCTGAAGGCGGATGGCTTTCTTCTCCCTTGTAGAATGATTTAGGAAAACTGGTCATCTGGAAGGGACCCTGTCCAGCCTACTCATGAAGGAAGAAAGCTTTCACAGGTAAAATGCATTCAGAGATTCAGGAAATGCATTTGTAATCCACCAGGACAGCATGATATCTAAACAGACATTAAGAAAGGTAAAGTGTGGGCTTTGTAAAGTTACAAGTATTTTGAATAATTTGCTAAACACAGATAAGAACAAATCTGGTAATGCAGTAGGTCTAGAGAAGCAAATAGAGGATTTGAAATCTGAACATCTGTCAGATGAGACAGTAAGAAGACAATCTCACAGTAACAGTGTTCACCAATGGATCCAAAGCGTGCTTAAAGAATTGCTGATCTCCCAAATTGATAGGTGGTTCAGTTGCTTATGAGCACCCAAAGGGAGACCCACAGAATATATAGCCAGGTGATTTTAAGAGTAAGATAATACAAGGTGATACAGCAATTAATATCTGTAAACTGAACACAGTAAACTTACATGTTAAGCACATTCTAATACAGACAATCACAGAATCTCCTAGATTGGCAAAGACCTGTAAGATCATGTAATTAATATTTTTGCTTGTTCTTATTTTAAAACAGGAATTTAAGATTTGAGAAAACTTCAGCCAAAACCTACAGTGTGTATTCCCTAATTACTTCAAAGTTTCATTCACATACTATTTTCAGCATATCCTATTTTAGACTTACTGTGTAACAGACATGAAATACTTAAGACTGAATCACTAAAGAATGATTCTCTAATAACAGCCAAACACACATAGCTTTCATCAACAATAAAATTCTTTATTGATGGGAATGCATAAGCAATCACTGTGTATCTTTGCAAATTATCCTTGAATAGCTCTCTAATTCTGCTTTTTAAAAAATTTATTGTTATAAAAAGCTTGAGTTGCATTTTATATGGTTCCTGGGGTCCTACTATAAAATTCAACTAGCCATAAATTCATAACTACAGGTATAATAAGTATCATCAATTTGAGGTAGATTCTATCTCACATCTCAAAATTAAAAGCTGTCATTATTTAGTTTTAAAATGCTAATCATCTTTCCATTAGTTCAAAGAGAATTCTGATCAAAGCTTTATAAAAGTGAAGTGTTAGGAGGTACTACAGAAGTGTTGAATTCATTAACATTTGTCAGCTGTTTGCCCTGAGTGATTGAATCATTAATACAGTAATTACTTTAAAAAGTTACATATACATTCATAATCCCAGCATAGATCCTCTAACTTCAATAAGTAGTTTTGCTTCCTGAAGTATAACCCATGCCATTTTTTAAACTCAAATGAAAGTATGTTGAGGTTCATTGTTTTTGCCTTATCTGTTTCATTTTGCACTTTGTCACCTATTCAGTTGCCAAAGCTGAAGTATTATCTATACAGCTATGCTTCCAAAAGTTAGCCCTACAATATACAATTTCAGTTATGTATGAAAACATAATATTCACTCTACAGTAAAAGATGTATTCATTCACCAGTGCTATACAACATTAGACTCCTCAAACAGTGAGAAGAATTTTCATGTAAACAGTAGCAAAACCTAAAGATTGATATTAGCAAGCTTCTGCAGTAGCATACTGTAAAAAAGATGCATAAATGTTAGGTACATGTTATCATAGACTTCACACCTATTAACATGACTATGGAAAAGAATTATAAGTATTATTTATTCATTATACAGAAAAGAACAAAACAGACATGAAGTAAACGGGTAGCGATCACAAACAGAAAAGCAGTTGTAGCAACATTGTTCCACGGTCAATTCAGCTTCAGCTGTGCTAAGAACAAAAGCTAAAAGTCAGTAGCAATGCATTAGCAAGCACACTGGACAGAACTGAGAGGTTCTGTGTTTACAGTCATAACAAACGCAAGTCCCAATGAAAATCATAACTGCTTGTGTAAGGTCACAAAGCTTAGCCTATTAGAGGCATCCAACTCTGTATTTAACAAAACTGTCAGTGCCATATGTATATCAGTCATCACTGGGCACACTAATCTAAAGCTAATCACTAGTAAATTGTAGATATTTATAGATGTTAAAACATTAACATGGACAGTTCCCATGCTATACGTTGTCATACAAATCACTGATGTTTGCACTGATTGTGATGTTGATATGTACCAGATTAACTCTGCCCAGACAAACATAATTCTAGTGACTGATGTGAGACCCAGATGTGCATGTATTAGAATACCACATAAGAATGTAGAATCATCTTAAAAGTGAAAGTCAATATTAGATTTAAAGTTCACGGGATCCATATTTTCTTTTTATAAGGAATTTTGTGATTTCAGAATTTGTTTCACTTTTCAAATAAGAATAAGAGTATCTTTAAATATGTAGAATTTTCAAAAATGTTTAGATCAAACAATGTATTGTTAGATACAGTAAAAGTATTTTATTTGGATGTAGCTTAAGATAATCAAACAAGGGAAAATTTAAAAGCAAAACGGGGATTTCAAAATGAAAAATAAATCCTTCTTTCCCTATGAGAATTTTCTTCAACTTCTAATAAAACTATTGTCATACTAACCACATTACAACAGAAAGCTACAATTGCAACTGCAAAGCTTTCAACTATAAATAGTATTCAGTAAATTCCAGCACTCCAAAAATGTAATCAAGTGTCTGCTATGAATTCGCATTTTAATAATTTTTTTAAAGTTCCTTGAGGACTGGACTGGGTGCAAAGAAGACTTTGTGGCACCCCATACCCCCACTCATAACGCCTACTAAAGAGGTCCCTATACTAACCCCAAAACCCCAAAACCAAAGCTCTCTTAGCTTTTGTCTAGGAATATGCCAGGTTGTCTGCTCCTAGGAATGCTCCTAGGAACGACTAGTCTGTATCAAGTATTGACGGTTAGGGGAATGAGACCCTAAGGAGAACAGACTCCAAATTGTCAGTACAGATACACCTTTTCACCTTTATCTATCCAATATCTAAAACTATTACGTGGATGAGGAAGACCCATAGATATGGGTCTCCCACCTGCCTGACGTGATGTAAAAGCACCCCTTTCTGAAATCAGAGGTTATTGCAGGGAAGGCCTATCTCACCTTTTCTTGTTGAAGCAGTTTAGCAGTACATACAATAAAAGGCAAGAAACAGAGGAACAAATGGGTAAAAGCTGGTTGGGGTCATCCTCTGTAAGAAAGGAGACTAGAAATTCTCTCCATTCTAACTTTCTGTACCTCCCTTACTGCCTCCAGTAGAAGATAAACATGTGCCTTTTTTTGTTGTTTTGTTTCTGTATTCTGGGAAATAAAGATTCAGCTCCTCAGCGTACAAAACAACACTTCCAAAATGACAGGGCTTTACATACTAAATATGTTACAAGCCTGGATGTTAAAATCTCATACCAGTTGGCAACATTTTATAGACAGGTAATCAAGACATTACCTATAGTATTTCCAGTGCCATCTTAGTGGAAAAGTGTGTAACCCTTATAGAAAGATTAGCAAAATATCTTCAGTAGCTCTGCAGAAACACCTCTTGGTAGCACTGTGATGCCGGCATATTTCTTTAAAATTAAAGAGCTTTAGATTTTTAAAGGAGAATTAATTCCATATCTACTGATTATACTACTACAAGAATAGTATCAAAAAGTCTATTCTTGAAGCATTTTAGGATGTCTTAAACTGAATCCAGTTTGCAGCATGTTTGTAAAAAGAAGAAAAAGAGAGGGAGAGACATTTCATTATAGCAATCATTAGGAGTTAAAAAAGAGGGAAGTGAATTCACAGATATAAGAACTTTACATTATGAAGTTAAAACATATTATTAGTATTTCTTATAAATTTAAACATAACAGCCATTTTATAACTCTGGTTGTTAAACTGAATATACAGTAGAAAACTGTCTATAAAAATAGTAACTGAAAAGCATGTTGAAAGAAGCTATTTAATGAAAATTATTCATTATAATTTTTTTTTTTTTTTTACTTACGAGATAATGATGCCATTATCAATAGAAAACATGTCAGAAGGTAGTCCAGCAATATTCCAAGCTCTGATTTCCACTGGTTCTCCCAGGGTATTTGTTAAGGAAAAATCATCAGAACAAGGAATGTCTTTTGTTTTACACAACGATGCCCACTCTTTAGTTTGCATCTAGATAGGAAGAAAACAAATATTAACTAAAGTTCTGTTTATTCACAACATTTTCAAACTATTAAAAAACATATTTTTCTACCCAGTTCCCATAACAGTTGCCACATACAAGATCCCTATATCTTCAAATGGAAAGAAACTCATATTTCTGTATAAAATGTCTCTAAAAATGCCTTTGTATGTGATTTCTATACATAGGAAATATAAGTTTATTTCGTCAGAGCCTCGGTATGATTTTATTTACCATTTCAGCAGTAGGTACTCTATAACATTCTAAAATAGTAACATCACAATGTGGACATTATGAAGAAAACAATAGTTTGAAAAAACAGTACAAAATTTTCTAAAGAAAAAATGGACAAAGGAAGTACATCGAAGGAAAAGTGGAAATAAGGATTATATCCAAATTTTATGTTCAAACGAGGTACATTGAATTTTCTCTCTCTCTCTTTATTTTTAGCAATTTTTGATACCTTGGACCTGATTTGCAAAAGAAATGGTCATTAATTTCTTCAGCTGAATTCAGTGGCAGGTTTTGGTGTTCAAAAACTTTCAAAGTCAGGCTAATTTTGACATCCACAAATTATTATATCTAAAATTAGCTGCCACGTCAAAATCTTTTTCTATTCAGAATTTCTGTTTATTTCACTAGGAGTTACAGGCACAAATCTGCTATATTATTGAGCTACTGTATCTTTGGTCTCCTTCTGTACAGAATCACTCCACTTTCAGAACTTGCTTAGCTGCTGCTGCTGAAATAGAAGTTAATTCTGTCTTTGAAGTTAAGGAGAATTTAGCCATTGATTGGAATAGGAGTAACCAGAGCTATGAGGTATAAAGTTACTGGCAATTGCTTTAGAGAAGAAAAGCGGCCAAAGGACTCCATGCTTTACATAGCAGTAAGTACTGTACAGTAGAATGAAGGAAGAATTTCCCCCAAGAGTCTTATAAGCAAAACTCAAAATCCTACCATACAGTTTCAGTTCGGCTTATGAATTCTATTAAAACATAATTTACAAATATAAACTTTATATTACAAGAAAAATTAATAAAATTCAGATTATTACAATACATGGGGAAAAAAATCACTCTACACATTACTTGTCTGTAGCTGGATGTAAAGGCTCCTAGGTAAGCTACAATTCCTGATGAAATAAGTATATCTCCAGTCAAATTGGTGTACTGCCTTCCCAGCTCCAAAGCAGTCTCATGCCAGCGAGTTTTCTCACCCCCAAGGCCACCAATCAATTGTTCTGCTCGCTGTAGTTTTTTGCTACATAAGTCAACCTCAGAATAAAAAAAAATTGCTGATTATATTACATGATCACTTTAAAAACATTTTACAAATATTAAAAGCATTCAAGAATTATTTTCCTGTGCAGATATTTTCTTAAGTAATTTCATCAAATAGAAAGAAAGCACCTTCTTATAATAACGGAAATGTTTAAAGAACAAAAACAATCTCAGTACCAGCACAGTAAAGTCTATACAGGTACATTTTCATCCAAATAAAGGAAGACAACCAGTATAAAACATGCAATTCAAAATAGCTCTGCATGCAATATTGAAAATATCAATAGTCAAGGAAATGATCTACGTCTCCATAAGAGAAACAAAAACACCTTAAAGAGATCACTGTCTCATAAAAGTAGGTACGTGCTTTTCTGCAAAAAAACATCCTTATGAGTACATAATCTGCATTTCTGTTGTCAGGTTTCAACTAAGTCATATTTCCAGGCATGTTTCTAATTTAAAAAAAAAAATATGATTTAACAGGAATTTAATCCAGCTCTGTTAGAATTGCTTACTATCTAGTAGAGATACATTTCAGCCATGGGATAGGAGGAAAATTATGCCAACTCTTGCTGCTGTTACAATCAATATTCTCTCTCTTCTGGTAACCATAGTAGCCAATTTACACCACAGTAACAAACTGCTTGTGTAGTTTATCCCTCCCTTCTACTTCCAAATTGAATCAGGATGCAGAAGAAATACACAAACAGCTGAGTTTAACTACAGACAGGAATTAAGACTCCATTTCAAATTCCGATACTATTTTTGTAAAAAAAGCTCAAGATGATGTACTGCAAATCCTAAAAAAAAAATAAATTGAAAAATCCATCTCCTAAATATTGCTTATTTCTGCATACATAACAGCTATTTAGCAGTCAGGAACAGAGTTTACCAAAAGCATTCTCAAAATTGCATTAGCACAGGAAGCATAAATAAACTTTCAAAACTTTAAATGTACTGACTTGCAAGTTAATGGATGAATCAAACTCTTAGTACAATCATTGAAAAAAATCCCCTCACAAAAAAAGGAGATATGAGTGAGGATGTAGAAAAGGGATATCAATTGGTAAATTCATAACCTCTACATTTTCTATTACTTTAAAGCATTTATTCTCCATGCTTTGCCCATTTATAACTTCAAGACCATTACACCAAAAAAAAAAAGATGGTTATCTAAAAGTACGACTTGTTCAACATATTGGCAGCTAAAAGGAATAAAAATTGACAAAGCAGCAAATTTTAAATAACTTTTCTGATATCAGTAGAACAGTACTTCATCTTTTGTATCATATACCTGATTTTCCAAGTCAGCCTTCTCCTGTTTCTTGGATTCCAGTGTCTGTTGGAGTACAGCCAATTTATCTTGAACCTCCCTCAGGTCTGCTTGTTTCTTTCTTAGACCATCCATAGCAATCTTTAATTTTCCTTCAGCTTGATTCAACTTCAGCTTTTTGGGCGCAACATTTTTTGTCACTCTAAATAAAGTCAAAGAATAAATTAAACATCTGAAAGATACACCGTCATTCCAGGGTTACTATTAAAAAAATGGACACAGGAAAGATGAAGGGAAAACTCAGCAACTCGGTAGCTCATGCAATATTCCGTTACATAATTTGATGATATCTGAAGACAACTGGTTTCTACTTCATCGCTTGTTTCTGTGCCGATACTGACTGATTTACACAGTATTCTGCAAATTTTTCTGTAATAACAGGTAACGATTAAAAGCAAAAAGGGTTATGCTGCCAAATTGTGTGTCTCATTTGATCACAATTTAGAATCCATTATGGATTTGTGCCATTAGAAACACACAGATAATCATATATATTAAGTAACAGTCACAGACACTGTACACACATACAGCCAACTGTGTACTCAAAATAAAAAAAACTAACAGCTTCTCACATCCAATGATCTATTTTCCAGTTTTGAGGTTTCAATCTTTTACATAGATATTTTTGTGAGGAGAATATTGGAAGCAACACATAACTGAAAACATATTGTTTATCTTTCCAAAAAAAAACAAGCAAGAAAATATGCTATAATGCCCCTATGCTCAACTGAAACAGCATTTCACAAGTATTAACCTCATAATTAATGAATCTCCTCTTCTGCTGGTGTAAGTTGCATGCAGATCTCCTTTAAAGTCTAGCTTTTGAGTTAATTTTCTCTCTAACAATTAGTATTTATAATGTTAAAGGTTGTTCTTAAATTCAGGACTCTACCAAGTATGCATTTACTAATCTTTTAGTCAAGTAACAAAATATCCTCTGATATGAAGGCATGCACTACTTACCATCACTCAACTTTCAAATTGCAACTAGACCTTAGTTGCCCGGTGCTGATTGACTGTTAAATGCGAGTTCTGGATGTTTCAAATTAGGAAATAAAATAAAAACATAGAAACACTTTTTCAGTGCACCAAATACAATGTGTAACAAAAAATATCCTTTGGGCTTGGTATGACTGTCAGAAACTTCCAAAGACACTTCAATAATGCCTCTGTTTTGTGCAATGCTCTAACAGGAAGTTAACTTTATTTACTAACTGAACATATTGTTGCTCCCATGCCTTTTTAGAAAAATTCTGAACTGAAAATCTGGTATCTTACACAAATGAATCTTTATGACTGCTTGTTTGCACAAGTTTCCTACTAGAAAGAAGTAATTTCACCTCTCTCTTGGTGTTAAAATAAGCTGATCTCTTTAATCAAATTTATTTTAACCTGTTTTTTTTATTTTTACACATACTTACGTATCATAAAATTCCATGGCTATGACCCATTTGCACAGACCCTCTGCTGCCGTGGATGCATTTCGAATCTTGTCTGGTACAAACTCAGGATTTGTAAGATACTGTTTTCTTATGATAGCCATGTAAGCTGGGGGAATGTTATCCTTGTCATATTCATGAAGAGATTGAAGAAATCTTATGTCACCCAGAAGTCTCTTAGCAGGACCCCAGAAATCCTCAATTTTTTTTCCAGAACCTGTTGGATCTGGAATCCTATCTGCTCTGATGCCTTTGAGGATGCATATAGCTTCCATTACAAGCTTGACACCAGCAGGAGGACTCTTCATGGATTTAACCACTGTAATATCCTTAAAATAATAATTAAAAAAACACCTTTAGAGCTCTGAACATAAGTGGATTAATGCTTCTACTACAATAGAAATAATAAACCTTTTTATGTCAAGATAGTATTTTTCCATATATATTTGCTATTCTTTTGGTAATTTTAAATACAGTATGATCTCAAGTTCCTAGCACAAGCCTGCATAGTCCATACATATACATCTCATTTTCTTCTTGCAAAATTTTTATTTCTTTCTTCTCCATTCTTTCTGTTTCTTTCTTTAGGGTGTTATGCAGGTTAAACTAACACCAACATAGAAACAAAAATATCTAAAATCTAGTCAACAATCAGTTTAGAAAAGATAAAAAATTCTTATCTGTAATTCATATGTAGTTGTACTTCTTCTGCTCCTAATTCAGTAGTGGGCATTGCACCTCAGTTATGGAGTTCAGATGTTCCAGTGTTATGGTCTACACTTCAGAGTTCAGGCTCTAACACAATACTTCCAAGCTTACGGGATCACATCAGCAGTGGATTAGTAGATTTAAGATAACATAAGGTAAAAGTGGCCTTCAACCAAGAACTAAAGATCTATGCTCTCCAAGTACAGAAAATAAATCAATCAGTATTCTGGTCAGTTATTAAACTCCCAGAGTGAGCTGAATGAGGGAAGAGGCAGCTAAAAGGAAGAAAACTATTGGGTAAGAAGTACTGACATTATAAGAAACAGCAGGAAGTGAATAAGGAAAGTTTTAACTGCAAATATAGAATAATAATAACATAAAAGAATGAAACACTTCTACGCATATGTGTAGAACTAATTAAGCAAGAGGTTTGTAAACTAAGGATTTATGGAAAATAATCTCTTTTACCCTTCCCAAAGAATAACTCTGCATGGAAATTCAAATATTCTAAGAGCTTTTCTCAGAGAATACATACTCCAATAAACTAAAAGATTTCTAGATTTTCACGTTTATTTTGCCAATAAGTGTTCGATTTTGAGAGCTTGCACATGGTTTATTTGAAGTCTAAAACCTTGGCAATTTGGGTAAAAAGAGGTATCTTTTGAGTCCTGGGAATGTTCATTTGTGCCACAAAAACCAGAGAAATGTTAAGACTGGATGAAAAAAAGGACAATTATTTCCTTGAAACTGTGAACTACGGTTCCTGGAGCTACAAGTTTTTTAAAACAAAACAAAACAACACAACCAACCAAACCCTGCAACCACACAACTATTCAGGGAAGGGAAACAAGAGCAGGTAAATAAAGCCAGGGAATGAGGCAGTCAGAAAACTGGCTGATGGGATTTCCAGGGAACAAAATTAAAGACAAATACAAATTAACTTAATACAACCAAGGGTTGTAAGCAGAGTAGGAGACTATTTTAAAGACTAAACTCAAACTCGGCTGCAATTAAAAGCAATATGAAGTGTAACAAGAAAAAATTCTATAACTACAGTGATAGTAAGAAAAGCAAGAAAAGTGCTGGCTAGGTACTTAGTGGAAAGGGTGAGATATGAGTAAGTGACACATAGAGTCAAAATGTTAACGCTCTTTGCATCTGATGTCTCTAAAACATTAACTGTGAGTAGGTGACTAGCACAATTGATAACACTGTCAAAACACAGCAAAGCTTTGACAAAGGTCGCACAGGTCTGGACCTACACAATATTTTCATTGCTAAAATGAATGATGGGAAAAAGAGAGAGTTTATTAAATTTCCAACTGATAGAAAGTTGAAAGTAAATGCAAATACATTGGAGTAGATGACAGGAAAAAACTGATAAATTGCAGAAATGGAAATGGAAAAGTATAGTAGAACTACTATAAAAGGAAAAAAAAAAAGAAAGGGAAAGCAATGATTATGTTAATAGGGATTTTCAGGAAATGACACAGCTGTTAGCATGAATGAAAAACTACACGTGTCAATAATCCTCCTCTACACAGCATTCAGCAAAACTACAGCTGAAATACTGTATTCAACTTTGGGCAATGCATATGAAGTGAATGTATGGAGAAGCTTCAGAAAGGATTACCAGAAAAGCTGATTTGATTTATGAGAAAAGACTAAAAGAATAGTGACTACTTAGCTTACAGAAAAGAAAACTGGAAGTAGTAAGATCAATGAATGCAATCTTTAACTGCATAAAAGATAAAGAACCATTTCCACAGAGAGCAGGACAGAAAATAAGGTTAAGTTTTAATGAGTAAGATTAACAGTAAACACCAGGAAAATCTTAATGATAAATGTGTAAAGTGGAACAGATTACAGGTAGAAGATGACTTCCAGATGTCCCTTTCAGTGTCTTCATGTGTATTGCTACAAAACTTAGATGTCAACTCCAAAATAACACTTAAAATTGTTGTACTTTTTCTAATCCTTGCTGAACAATTAGCCACATGAAGTACACAGTTCCTTTTGACTGCAGATACTCATTTCAGCAGTACTGAATTATGTATAGGTCTATTTCTCCAAATAAAGCATTTAATTTTCACATTTACATACATGAATTTATGGGCACAGTTTGCAACGTGTGTCCTGCTCTGCTTTCTATCAGTGGTGGCCAGGGTGAAGGGTGAATCAAAGACAAGAGTCCTTTACAGGTACTCTAAGCTCTCCTACACACAGATTTTTTTTTGTGTTCATCATGCTATTTAACTATATTTTGAGGAAAAAACCTCTGGGGTTTTTTTTCCCTTTAGAAGTTCCTACTCCATCTTTTTTTCCTCTTGTATTATAATACTCCCTGCTTGGATACACTAAGAATTGAGAGCAGTTAAAGTATTATTTCATTAGCTTTCAAAGCCTCATTCTTGTCTTGTTATTCACAAGTATTATGCAATTGCCTTGCAGTGACTAAGTAGCCATCTACGATTTTCACAAAATATGCCAATGATCTGACAATGCCAGAATCTAAAAATTTGATACCAAGCAATAGCTGTAGATAACGAACCACTTTCTACCTAAGAAAGTTTCATTGAAAGTTTTTGAAAATCTTATTTTCAGCAACAATAGCTGGAGCACATAGTCCATCCTCATTGTTACAATCTGGGAGACTTCCTTTCATCCTACCATGAGCAAAACATTATCCAGGCAAAGAAAACCTGAATATACACAAAATCAAAGGTGGCTGCCTCCTCCACTGTCACACTTTTACAAAGAGTGGTCCCTTAACATGGGGAGACATAGAATGTCAACCTCCATTTCTAGACTTTGAAAGACCAGATATAAAAATATTAGATGACAGGTTGGCAGGTTCTGAATAAAAACCATACGTTTTCTAATTTCTCAACTGTTGAGTCAAAATATTTTTATAACTATGAATTTCAAAATGTCTAGAATAATATTTGATCTTGTATTCCACAAAAATTCAGCCTTACAGCTTTTTCACTAGAAAATACAGGGTAATATTTTGCTTTTTAGAACTGAAAGATTTCAAGAAGTTTCTAAATTATAAAACTGTGCAAGTATAACGTGAAATCTAAAAAGACAGATATTCCATGCTTTTGTATATCTGAATACCTTTCCAGTGTGTAAATATGCATTGTTAGCCATACCTGTGCAGTGAGAGTGTCAAGGGCAGCCAGAGCACTTTCTAAGCACGGCATGGCTTGTGCTAAGTCAGCATCACATTCATCTTTGATGGCTTTTGCAGCCATAGCCTGCTCGTTTGCCACTGCTTCATCAGCTTTCACAACTTTTTCAGTTTTGGCTACTTCCAAAGATTCTTTTTCAATAACGACCATCATCTCATCAACCTGCTTGCTGGCTTCCTGTAACTGAGGTTGCAGAGCCTCCAGCTCAGTCTGCATCAAGGCTACTTGAGATGCAGCAGAGTTCAGTTTCTCCAAGCCAATTTCATATCTTCTTTTCATTTTCATCACCTTACTGAAAATAAATAGTACTTTATTATAAAGATATTTTATCAGTACTTGATCACTTCATTCATTGGGATCCATTACCCAGATTTTTCAGTACTCTGAATAATCAAATTTGCTCAACAAATAGTAAACATAACTGGGATTACTTGAGCCATAGTCTTTAAGTATTCTATCATGTATACTCAGAGACTGGGATATAGATAAATAAGTGATCACTTATAGGCAAATAAGTGATTGTTAAGTTTCTGCCTCTTTGTTGGCAGGAGCTACAAAATCAACATGGCACAGTACTAACAGACAAGAAAAGGAGAAGGAAAAGATGGGGATACACTCATGAAAATTATTAGTTGAGGTGAGGTTGAAATAGGATTAATATAATTGGGAAAATAATCTTAGCAGCAGAATGTGAATGGCTCTGGGGACAGCCAACAGTGTCAGAATGAAGAAATTCCAAAGGCATTAGACCACAACATTCAAAACTATGTTCTTTTATTCCTGGAATTTCTTGCTGTATGAAGTGTTTCACACAGCCTGTTGATCAAATTAAGCACTTGTATTAATTGTTATTATAGTGTCTTATCAATGAGAAGGAAAGAAAAAGGAACTTTCCCTCACCAACCATGAGAACAGAACAAATATGCACATGCATACAGAGGTCCTTTCTGCACAGGCACAGCACAGCTGAACCCTGTTAGCAAGCACCTAGCAACTTGGAAGCTGATTTCCCAGATGTCATCTTCCCTACAACCTCCACATAACCACAGAGTAAGAAGGCTGCATTAATTACTCTAGAAGCATAATATACACAATCAACATATAGCAACATCACCAGGGATGTCAGAAGTGGTCTAATGCAAGCATATCTTGAGAGCACCAAGTCAGACCTTTTGTCCAACAAACAAGCATGTGTCCTAAGAGCACATTTTATCTATCTACCATTCTGTCAATTTAAAGTAACTAAAACCAATTCACTTGTTTTGTTCAGATTAGCTATAAGAGATAGAAAACAATGTTTTTGGTGAACTTGGGTTCCTCTACAAAAGGTCACATTATAAATCCTTACGTGCGTTTCTTTTCAAGTAGACTTTTAAAAGTGGAGATCAATTCCAAGTATGAAGTAGGCGTAACATAGTTGTGCCTTTGAAGCTCTGCATGGTACAAGTCAGATAAAACAATAGTAGACGTATGAAAGCTTTTACACATATCAATACATCCACTTCGAGTTTCTTCTGACATTTCAACATCTTCCAAGAAGCGAGAAGCAACAGCTTCTAATGCATCTTCAGGCCATGTCTTAAACAAATGAATAAATACTCTTCTCTTATTCAATACTTCACACTCATAAATCTCAAAACATTTTTCAAAAAAAGTATCTTTACCCCAATTCACAGATAAAGAGACTGAGGCACAGAGAAATGACATCGCGATTAAAAGATCATTAAACAGGACAATACCAGAACTGGAAAGAACTGAACTATTTAGGGATTCAGTTCAGGCCCACTGTCTTATTTCATCCAGTAAAAATATTGTTACTATAAAGGAAAATTTTGCATTTTCAGAATGTCCATATACGTGCGTAACTGTCTCTGCTCTTCCTCTTCAAAATAATCTTTGAAGATACAGTACCACATTTTAAAATTTGATGACATTAAAGTTCCTCTGATTCTTTATATGATTAAATTCTACATCTTAAATATTCTAAGGTCTTTTGCACACAACAGTCAGATAGAATATCGTTTTCTTGCAGAGTAGTGGGGAAAAACCTTGTGTTCTGCATCAAAACATGTCTGTATTTTTGACAGGTATTTCAATTTCAAACTTTTTTGGCACGCTAGATTCTGGTAGTCTTGGTAATAGAAGAAAATACTACATATTGAAACCTGTAATGTCTACAGTACTATGGTCATTCAGTTATACTCTTATACCACAACAGTTATTTTCTTGATGATTTTGCATTCAGCCTATACTGGCCTTTATTACAGTCAGAACAGTTCTAATGGTCTAAACAATTTAAAATATGACACTAAGAAAATTCAAGATCTTTTTTGCTGCTAACTTGACCAAAGAGAATTACTTGCTACAAAAAGGGTTGAAGTCATGTTTCTATTGCGTTTCCATTAGAATAACAAGCCCAACAAAAGTTTTTTTCTTACCTGAAACCAGTCTAGTGTGCAGCAGTTGACAAGAGCTGGAAATTTACGAAGGCGATTACGGAAAGCATCTCCAATGGGACTCATTGCCAGTACTATATGAAGTTGATCTCGACAGCGATCAACAAACATGTTAAAAAGAGCTATAGGACTGCCATCCGTCTGTTTTTTCCTGTCCCGTTGGCGATCTACTTGACGCATTTGTTCACAAATTTCTTGTTTCTCATCTACTGCAAAGAGGTTTGGCACTTCACCTGCATTTAGTAAGTTGTTAATGTCTTCTAAGAATGACTCCTTTTTAATCTGTGTATCTGTGAACAAGAAAACTCCCTGCATTTCCCCTTCTGTAGATTTTCTTAGTATGACTTTTAAGTCTTTATGCCACTCATTGATACCATAGCTTTTAGTTATTTCAACCTGAAAAAGGTTGTATTCAGCCATATGGGCTGCTAATCGAGTAAGAGATTGTCGACCACTACCTCCAACACCAACAAGGAGGGCGTGGCTGCGAGGCTGCTTCAGAATACGGGAAATTCTACAAATATGTTCTATAGCAAACCGGAACAAGACAAGCTGCATTGGCTTTTTGCTCATGTTATTAAACTCTTCAAGGTGAGTCTCTACAACTAATCTCAATTGATCCACATCACTAATCTCCCTGTATTTAGTGTCCTCTCTCTTAGGGTCATGAAAATCACAAAACATTAAGCTACGTAAGTCATCTTCTTCCACTCTGCCGTCATTGTTGAAGTCCAGATTCTGGAAAAGTTCATGAAAGTCTTCATGTAAGTCATTTTTCACTACTTCTTGGATAAATCCAACAAGCCAAGCCCGGTCAGGGTTATCCACCAAGCGATCATAATAGACTCTAAGAACCTGTATAATAAAAATGTAATTCTTTTAATAGTTTCTTCTGCTCTTGAATATATACTTCTTTTAAACAACATAAACCAAATACAGTTCTGAAAAAAAGCTTCAAAATACAAACGATCTTAAACTTCACTACATAGAAAAAAACAAAATAGATATTTAGAATTAATTTGAACAGTTAGGCCCAGTAGTATTACTTCTGAATTAAAGTGAAAATTCATACAGAAATACATATACACACATATACATGTATCTATAAATGTTATTACATAAATGCATAAAAGGCTCCTGCAAAGAGGAAGGGAACATGTTCGTCTTTCCACTACAGCTAGATAGGATAAGTTATGGGTTTGTATTTCAAGAAAGATGACTGAAACTGGATCTTAGAAAATGTTTTTAATGAAAAAGATAGTGAAGAACATGAATAGATTGCCTGGAAGTCCGAACATCCTTCATCCTTAGAGAACTGTAAGAAACTTTTAGAAAAAACCCTTCAAAAGTTACTGTTGTTCCTTTCTTTATGTGATCCTGCTTTGGGGAAGGATGATGGACTAAAAATTTCTTCTAAAGGAAGACCAGCAGTTAAAAAGAAAAAAAAAAGTAGGGACCAAACTTTGAATCACTCAAATTTTCCAGTGACCCAGGAATACTTCAGGTGGTTTTGGAGGAAGGAGGGAAGAAATGGAAAGGACTGTGCAGGCATTCAAAACAGCAGAGACTACATAATCACATGAAAGTGAAGGTATCAACAATCAACTTGTCTACTAAGATATGATTCATACTTTGAAAAAGTCTGATTTCCTCTGCCTATACAGCTTACAAAATCCTTTCTCATGAGTGTGACACCAAGTCACAGCTATTAGCTAATAGGAGATGGCATTACAAAAAGATTAATAAACAAATCCACATCTTTTCCTTATTTATAATAAATATAATTTCTTAGTATTAGGTGATTTACCTCATGAACCCAGAGACGTTTTATCATTCCTGGAGATTCTGTTGTTTCAGGCCTTGACAGGCAAACACCTTGAATAACACGTGAAAAGTCACGGAGATTGAACAAATAGTGAGATTTGGCTGGGGTAGGAAGCAGATTCTTCATAGCTTCTTTATACATATGCATGGTTCCATTAATAATTTGCGGAGTCAGTTCTACATATTGTGATGGAAATCTATAACTGACAAGTTATAAAAGGTAGTAAGAACAGAATGATCCTCATAATTCCATCACACTAGCATGTGAATTAATAAATAATATTGTATATGTACACTGATATACTTATAAGTTCATGCCAATTTTTAAGTTCTATGATCATACTTCCTCACAGGCAGTTTTACAAATCTTAGTTCTCTCACTGGATTAACATTAAATCGGTGAATCAAATCTAGTAACTGTGGAACATGCTGACAAATTTGACTACGTTAGGCAGCTAATTATACCCCTTCCCCCCCCTCATTTTTAACAACAGCAACAGGGAAGTCAGGTCAAATACCCCTTGCTGTCTTCTGGGACCTCTCTCCCTCAAAGGGAGCACCTTTTGGGGCTTAGCTGTTAGAATGGATAGACAATGAAAGTTAAGTCCATTCCTAATAATGGAATTAAAAATTATGCAGTGGTGAAAGGCCAAAGAAAGAGTAAGCCAGTAAGCCTTCTCAAACCATAGGAAATTTAAGAACAGTTTCCAGTTCTATTCTTTGAATAATGACTAACCATATTCTATTCTTATTTATTATACATTAAAAACACTGTATTACAGAAATATCTCAACTAACTGAATTAGTCTTAGCCAATCTAAACCTCTGTTAAAGACTTCAGAACAAGAACTTTACCACTGGAGTATTTTAAGAAGAGCCCTACTTCTGTGGAGTAATGAATAACGGAAAAGGCACAGGATATAAAAGATTGTAATTTCTTGCAGTGTCCTACAAACGTATCTTGGAGACTTCCTAGTACCATAATTTAAACACTGACTTTGATTTTTCCCAATACATAGAGGTCACTTACCATACTGTTAGATGCCAGTCTAAGATTCTAGAAAAAATTGTATACATGGATTCATCATCAAACTCATTAATAGTAATTGTATTGAAATGTCGCAAGAATCGGGGTGTTACTGGGTTTCGACCACCACCTAAATATTAGAAAACATTAACACTATAACTAACAGAAAAAAATAAAATAAACCACTATAAGCCTAGCAATTTTTATCTAATATTCACCTTTGATTCACCAACAGGCTCCTATTGAAAAGTACCACACCTTGTTATAAACCTAATGAAAGCCTTACACAGTTTAGTGTCAATCTGTTCTCTTGTAACCAATAGTCTGTAAAATACAGATTGAAATCATCAGGTTACAGATAGATAGATTTGACACTATTTTAACTATGCTTCTGTTATAAAAGAAAACTTCTATCATAAACTCCAAACCCATGTTTTTGATTCTCAAAGCATCCCAAAGAAAGAATCCTCTACAAGTAATGCTGTATACTTTATTCAATTTAAATTTTATCCTAGTGCTAGAGTTAGTAGTTTTTATGACTAGATTGTGATTTGGACAATGAAGCTATGTATGGAAATAAGGGAACGTAAACCAGAAATTTATTGGATACTTCCTCCTTCTGTTTGGAATTCAGGGTTAAGCTGCTGCACAGTGTGATCAACCTTCTTATAACAGCAAATCAGAAAAAAGTAGCTGAAAAGTAGGCAATCTACCATCCCCAACATCAGGAACATAGCTAAGTGCAACCAAATTAGCATGATAAGTTCTAATAAAACACTTGACTTTGTAGCTCAGGCATAACCCTGCACTAATGAAACGAAAAGACTCCTGGCCTGGAACTGTCTCACATTCAGCCACCTGAGACTGCAAGCAAAACTAGTGATTGTCTATGTTTAACTGTGTATGCATTACTAGTATCTGCTGAGGAATCTCAGTATTTTATGCTAAATCGGCCAGTTATTCATTCTATTTCCATCTACCCCAACTAAGGTAATTTCTCAGACACAGCAGTTTAAGATGCTTCTTGAAGTTTACATGTGCACTGATGGCAAAATTATACAAGCTATTGGGAGATAAATATGAAATTTACCCAAAAGATAATCCTTTCCTAATATAAATTTTAAACCTAACTTTAATAAAACAGCTTTAAATGTTCTTTAAATAGCTTTATATTTGCTTCAATAGCACTATATACGCATACAGATATCAGATTTTCATTTCTTATTAGGAGAAAAAAAAACAAACCACAGGCTGGAAAGAATATAATTTTGTGAGTTCTAGAAGTAGGTCCCTGTACAAAGCTACTAAAATAAATTCTTCAGCCTGAAGCTGAATTGTATTTGACAAAAATAGTTAGGACCATAACTTGTACATTTGATCAGTTCATTTTTCACCATTCAACCAGAAGAGTACTGGAACAAAATTGGCTACAAGCTTCTCCCAGGAAAGGAAAATTTGACCCAATTTCAGAGCAGTTGAAAGTCACTTCTACACTATCACCCTGGAACAAGAATGTAGCATGAAGGGATGCTTTACAGAAAAAGCACGTCAAAGATTTGGCTATTTCTGATGTAAAAAAACCCAAACCAAACCAAACGCTCCCCAACCAAAAAAAAAAGACCTGTGCAATTAAGTTATACCAGAACACAGTACAAGTTACAACTTCACTGAAACTTCAGGAAAAATGAAGATGTAAAATTTTAAAATTCTTTCACAGTTTCCTTTTGCTCAGATCTTCCACGGACTGATACTTAGATCAAGTGCTTTGAACTGTGGATGAACACCGCCCCTAATTTAAAATTATTTCAAGAAGCAGTTTTGCTTCTTTAGGGAAACCAGACAGGTGAAAGAGCAGTAGATCCCCTATCCCATGGGCATGCATCACCATCCCAAATGCAAAATTATTATCAGAGGAGAAGGTTCACTGGCATGTTCGTGTGTGTGTTTGCGTGTGTAAACAACTCTACAAAAGAAAGGAGGAAAGTCTGGGGAGGCTGAAGCAGAAAAAAGAAGGAAAGCACAAATCATAGCCTGATTAAACACTGTAACTGTGCTCAGCTATGACCAACTTTTTAGCTGGTATGTTAAAGACATGTCTGTGACCAGTTCTGTGAGAAGAAATTCTGTTACATGATTCCTGTTCTAGTAAAGGAAATAGATTGCATAGATTATTTAAAAACAAACACAACAGTATCAAAGAAACATTAATTCCTCATTTAAACTGATAAAATATGGCAGACAATTTTTTTTAACTAAATAGCTCATATAGTCAATGTGTATGCAGGCTAACAGAAATATGACGACCTCTCTACGTCCTATGCTTTACTATTATTTTTTTTGCCAAATGAAATAAGGTTTATCTCCTTAAGAATATCACTTAGTGCTATTTAGAAAAGTTCTGAAGAAGAATAAAATTGACATAAGGCCAGTGAAGGGTCTCATTAGACCAAAGGAATCTCATAAATACTTTGTAGATACATTCTTATCTCTCTGAAAAGCAGTATTTCTTCCTGGCAGGCTTGTGTAGTCTCTCTGCTGTTCCTCAACCACCACTATGACTGCTGTTCATGTTTCCTGCGAGGAAAGGGTTCCTTGAGTCCAATCCCTAGCCATAAAGACCCAAATTGTAAAACTATACCTCAATAAGCATTCCTTCTTGGAAACCAAAGAAACAGGAAAAAGCATGTAAGAGACATCTCTTACCTGGTGGTCCCATTGCACACACAATCTGAAGATCTACAAGTTTAATCATTGAGCAGTCTTTAAGGTCATACCAATTCCAGTGATCTAACCACTGCCGTAGTAATTCAACAGGTGGTTGAGCACCATAGACCTCTCGTGCTGGCATATTAACATCATCTACAAATACAATCTGAAAAGAAAAACATAAAGGATTTTGCATTTATTTATTTTACCTGATTCTGGAAACACTGCATATCAATTCACTCCCATTAAAATTAATGAGAGTAATACACATAAATTCATATTCTTGAACAGTGTCCCTAAGCTCTTAATGGAGTTGCTGCTGAGTTAAATAAAAATCAAACTTAAAAGAAGTAACTGTGCCACTCTAAAGCCATTACAAAACATACCTATAGAGGAGAGAAAAACTGTGCTTCTCTTCTTATTTCTAAGTGTATTTAATGAAAGAGGGTAAACTAATACTTGCTATTTAAACCTTACTGTGCTACTTACACGTCTTTTCTTGGAAAAAAATGGTGGAGTCAAGAAGACCCACAAAAATCTCAAACTTCAGTGAGACTATAGTTTGAAAGTTTTTTGACTACCCCAGATCAAGACAAAATTTATCCATTAAAAGTCTCTCTACATTTTTAAGATTGAGCTAAAATACATCTTAAAAGAATAGCTTGGAGTGGGAGACAGAGGAAGACCTTAAAACACTTTAACTTTAAATGGTATTTCCTTAAGGAATTTCTAACATTAACACATTTTGCTCTTGGTAACAAGCATTTATTAAATAATAGCTGGTAAATACTGAAAATAAGAAAAAAATAAAGCTACAAATACAAAAAGTCCATAGGCATCCTAAAAGTACCAATATTAAATCATGCACATCTATCACTGCACTTTAACCACAATAATTTAAAAATTTTCTTTAAAAACTAAGTTTTTGCTTAATCTGGGAGATTAGGAGGAAAAGGAGATAATGGAAACTCCTAATATTTCAATTTTCCATCTCATTGCAGCTCTTCTAGATAGAGAAGAAAATTATTTGCTCACTGCAGAAAAAAAAAAGGAAGAGGTCTGCTCTAATATCCTTCTCAAGCTTCTGTGTACTCAGAGTTCCATTGATCTTGAAGGGTTTGGCATGCATCAGTGATGACAACATAGAAGATTCAAATCTCCTTTAACACTTCCAAAATCATTGAACTATCCAGGTTGGAAGGAACCTTGAAGTTCCTCTAGTCCAACCTCATGCTCAAAGCTGATTTCTCAACACTGATTTCCTACCAGCAACAAGCTTACCCATACAAAACTCTTATCTCAAGGATAATATCACAAAATATGGAGTGGGAAGTATGACAATGCGGTTCACAGTTATTCATATCATATACCACATTTTCTTTTGTTGATTAAAACAGGACGCATATTACTGGGAGAAAGGAGAAAGAAGAGAAACATGAGGATCTAAATTAGAAGAATTAGAACTCAGACAGTTTATTTCAAATTGAGTATCCTTTCTTAATATCACCTGTGATCAGCTAAGAAAATAATGCATTTACATATTTGCATTTAAACACTTATTTACATACAAAAATATATTAGTTACCATTCTTTTCCCAAGAGGAGGTCCAAAAATTCCCCTTCTCCTTTTGTCCAGCTTGGACATTATGATATTCTGAGTCTGAGCTGCTGTAGTTTGTGCTGAAAAGTTAATGAGCAGTGGCTTGTAGATTTCTTTATTCAAATTATTTAAAATAAAATTCTGGAAGGATTGTGAAGAGGAAAAAGTTAAACTATATACAAAGATAGACAAATTTTATAGCACTTTAGCAAATAGCAACAGATAGACATTTTTGTACCATTTTTATTTCATTTAAAATTATAAAGTAGTAATTTCTCTCTAGGAGAACTCTTATAATCATATTTCATCACACAAACCAATATTCTTGAATATTCAAAACATAATAAACTTAATTCAGTAGAGAAAAATTTCTGCCTTCAATATAGACATTTTCACATTTTCTCAAAACAAAAATCTCCCTGTGTATTACATAAATTCAGTATGTTAATATTTTGCATATACGATACTTCATTGTACTAATTAGATTTGATATATATTGCCTGTACTAATCCACACCCAAATTTGCAATAGTATCCACAGGTCCAAATATTTATGCCTAGTTTTGAAGAGTTACCAGGAATACTTCCTTTGAAGGGCATGGCAAGAATATCTAAAGATAAGCTTTACCATCAAGACTGGTAGTATTTTATAATGCTAACTACCTTCCCAAGTCCCTTCCGTCAGCTGCAATTTAACCTCTGGAGGAAATCTGGATCAAAGTCAGTATTTCAAGTAAGACTGAATGGGATTCATTTCTTACCCACATGTGAGTAAAACCACATGGGGAAGATATCCTTCCATCCTTCCAGCAGTTGCTACAGAGCATTACTGCGTATAAAGCAATGTCTCTAATGACTAGACTAATCTCTGTCAACAGCTATTGGGACCTTCCAGACCACATAGTCTTTTCAGCAGAAAGAACGTTTAATCCTTACCCTTGAAGGAAAAATCTGAGTTGCTGCACATAAATATAACAATGACAACTTATGGAAACTATAGACCAATGTGACTCAGCGGGCATATTTCTTTTATTCTTTCAATCAGTTTTCCCAAGAAATATCACATTCTTAACTATCGGCCCAGAAATGAACTGGGAAGTAGAAACTAGTCATATTCTTCATAATAAACAAATGTTTACTTATGCTTTATTATTTTTCTGACATCAATATGCCAGGAACAGATCTCCTTCCAGTCTTAATATTTATTTTTTTCACAATTATTTCAGAAAAGTAACTTAAAACCAAACCTAAGTTAAATAATTCTTAGTCAGTAACTTCACAGTTATGTTTTATCACACAAAAGGAAGGAAGGAAAGATAACAGATTCAAGACCATGAACCCAAATTTATTTTATCTGCCTACATAACTTTCAAGTTTGGCTCCCTCTGCAAAACAATGAGTGTACACGGGGTTCATGCTGATTGGACTGGAGCAATCAACAGAAGCAAAATCCCCTACAAAAAGACATACTGGAGGAAAACCAAATCAAATCAATTTTGTGCTGCTTGGAGGAACAGCTTCTTCCTTCTCTCTTATGATTTACTTAGAGAATCTCATGAGCTAAAAATGCAATAATTGCTTTGCCGTATCTCCACTCACACATCCCCTTTTTGCCTTAAAAGTATACTTTCCCATTGATCTAGATGGAACCCAGTGAAAGATGCTGAATTTGGAAACTTCTGTAAGTGAACCTCAACACCATGAACATTCTATTGGCACAGTTCCGTTGCCTACCAGGCTTTAATAGTCTTCCAGAAAGATTGATGGTATCAGAATTTAAGCCATAGTATCTGTCAGATCTGTCTGAAGAATTAAAATTTATCTAAAATTTTTAATCTAGACCATTAGAATAATTTTCTACATTACTCATATTGTTATTTTAATAACAACGTGACAGAATTAAAACAAACAAAGCATCACTTGGTGACTGAAGATGAAAAATAGGAAATACTCTATCCCAAAATAACGATGACTCAATTATTTCAAAAAGATAATAAAATCTGTTTTCAATTATACAGTCTGACTTATCCCTTTAGACAGAAAACATAATATTTGTAGACATGAAAAACACAAAAAAAATTATCTTGATTTCTTATTCTAATACCTGAAGTTACAATGCTTTTTACAAGATTGTTATTCCCTTTGATTAGAATTTCACAAGCTCTGAGAAATATATTGCATTTGGCTGTACTAAGTCATTACTTACATTAGATGTTTTTATTAGTTACTATCATGTGTTTTGATTATCATTAGGCACACTGAGAATTAAGTATATCTTGCCTCCTTCAATATAGACATGCACATTGGTAAATTAAAAAAACCCCTGTCAATTATTTGTTTTCTCTTCAGTGTTCAGTGCTCATCTTACTTATTAAACAGAATTCAAATCATATTCAAAGACAAAATTAATAATTTTCTTAGAAGCTTTTCTGTGGTACACACCAGTACAAAGATATGGAAAGGTAATGGGCAAAATATTATCCAGTTAGATACCTAATTTCAGATAGCAACCTGTTTTTTTAAGAACAGCAATTCTGCAAATCAGAATCCATGGATTCAAATCAGCCTTCTAGAAAATGAGGAACACAATAATTGCCTGTGAAAAGTTTGACTTAGGTCACTTGTCTACTTTTACAGAGGACTCCTGTCATTGACAGGGACAGAATCCATTCCCCAAAGCTGCTATTCTCCTGAATTTATTGCAAGTTTTTGAGGCTCTGCAAGTGGAGCAGAGGTTCTACATAAAAGTATTTTGTCTTTTTAAAAAAAATGTAAATAGACTAATATTCATAGCCATGAGACTGGAATCCTACAGCAGGGGGGAAAAAGTGTATGATCATGCAATTCAAAAGTTTATTCTAATGAATGCACAAGAGATGTCAAATTTTTGTATAAGGTAGAATTTATTAGCTTCTGAACTCTCTAATTTACTATCTTAATAGTCCTTTTAATGTATTGTCTGTCATATAAAGAAATACGCAATATAACATTAGTCTAGAAAAGATGACTGATATGAGATACTGATTTATAACATAACTTCTTTAAATACTAAACCATTGTTGACATTGCTACTTCCCAGAAAATGACTCACATTGAAACAATTAACTTTATATACCGAAAAAACCTACCCTTTTTTTCCTTTCCATAAGAAGATTATATCAAGCTTAAAAATCCTAAAACTAGATCAAATATTAGTAATTTGCCAAGAAGATTTTATTTCAGAAAGAACAGAAATTGTGTACTGCCAAAAGCTAAATTCAAATTAGATCGTCATTATTATTTGTGTTTCTTTTTCATTTTCTCTCAAAGACAAGGATAAGACAGGTAAAGAATACTTGGCATTCTATAAAACAGGACACACAATTGTTTTGATTTAAAATTTATTTCTCTTGAAATGGGCAGCTGCTTTTCATTGTAACGATCAGATATAGCTAACTGGTTAACTAAAGGAAACTGCCTGGGAAGATCTTGACTAGCCAATTCCCCTTCCCACTATAGTCGTCTTCTATAAAGAATTCTTTGGTAATACTGCTAGTAATTTTTTGCCTTCATATTTCTTTCAGTGGCAAAATTCTTTTTCTTCCCTGTTTTCTAGTGCATGGAATTGCCATAATAGCATCCAACTAGAAAAGGTTATCTACTAAACTTTTCCACAATAATAGCAGCATACATTTTTGCTGCTTCTAGCTCTAGGATGTATGCATCTCTTTTCTTGTTGTTTTGAGCAATCCTGACTGGATGTCTTATTAAAAGGCTTACTCTTTTGTGCATCAGTGTCTCTGTGGACTATCCCAACTATATCTATAATCACAATGCAAAGTAAATCAGTACAGGAATCACAGTGAATGGTCCTGTTTGGGATCTATCAGCAGGTTATTCCAGTGGATAACTGGGTGCTTCTTAAGAACTTAGTCTGGAAATGCAGAGAAGAAAACAAAAAAACAAAAATCCCAAACCACCACCTTTTGCTACACAACTGCATTGTTAGTTGTCCATAATTTCGTTTCATAGTATCCAACAATTTATGTCTCATTTTCCTTTTTTAAAAGAAGTTATCAAATTATTCCTCATCTTACCCCTTATAAAAGGGGTCTAATGTAAGTATTTAAAGTACTTACAGTAATATAGGTACTTTTTCCAGTTCCTGTTGGCCCCACAAATATAGAAGGTTTCTGATGCACTGTCAACAATTCCATCAATGCCATGTATCGAACAGTATCCAGAGTTGGTACAATTATTTCATTAAACATCACATCTTGAGGTATAGGAGGAGCAGATTTGAGTGTTTCTACCCAGGGTTCCCAAATTCCTGCTCCCTATTTTAATTTATACAAAAGTCATATATTTATAATAAACAGCATAGAACCAATAGAAATAGAAAAATCAAAGTTCTATGACTTAACAGATAGGGTTATCAACCAATTTTTAAAAGGATTAAAAAATAATGTCATAGATTTGTTTCAGAATGCAGTGCTTTCAATTAAGAGTATTTAAAAAGAAACATAATGCCTTTGCCTGAAGCATGCAACTACTGAAAGAGAAGGACTTTATCTTACCTTTTATATCTGTACACATACTATATATATATAATGGAAAAATACATATATTTATATACACATTATACATAGTATATAAATATGTAATAAAATAGGATATTACTGTATAAATTTAATCATTAAAACTAAAAAAGCATAGTCAGCCTTTTCACAGTCTCTCATTCATAATAAATACCTGCAAACTATGGAATTTGAGGGCAGATTAATTTTTGTGATGAATCTCCACAGGAAAGCTTTCTCTTTTAGACCAGCCTATTAGAGGAGTCTTAAAAGATGTTAAAACTCTCCAGCAGTAAATTAATATAAGAAGATTTTTAAGAATTGTAAATAGCCCTGAAACAACTGTATGTTCCATCCTATCCAAAAAAAGTTCTATTTATATAAAAGTCACATGAAATTCCTAGAGATTGCTCTCTCCTTAAGTCTTTCTTAGAGGGGGCATATTCCCGCCTCTTAACACAAAAACCCCTTTACTCAAAGAACATGTTTTTATGGATTATGATCAGAAGACATAAAGTGTTTACTGCTGATTGAAATCTCAGCCACTTTCCTCGGCAAGACACGGGAATCATGCATGAGCTGAAATCTAGGCAAAAGTAATTCTCATTGTACTCCAACAGGACTTCACAGGAATTAAAACTCAAAAAAAGTGTACATTTATTTCATCTTGGAGTCTCTGGACCATACTAGATCCAGTATGTGAAGTTTTCTTCTCCACTGGGAGAGATGCATCATGGACTCACATCTTAATTCCAGGAAAAAGGGGAAGAGACGAGGAGGCAGAGAAGTAGCCTAGTATAGTAATAAAATAATTATGGCATGAAGTATATCAAGCACTTCCTCGACCTAAGAAAATGGCTGAAACCCAAAATAAAATAATGTTGCAAGAAATCAAGAATAAAAAAAATAACAGAAAAAATAACTGGTTGAGATTTTCTGCAAACTTGTTCTGCCACAACAGTCAACTAGTCTGGTAGCCAAAAAAATAGGCTTTGGTACTGCAAGTTCCAGCCAGAACACTAGACCATCACTAGGCTTCCAAGGGCGGGTATCTGGCCTACTCAGTGATAAAAGAAGCAGGCAGCAGAAACAAATTTACAATAACAATACACACATTGTAGCATTCATAAAAGATTACTTCAAAATGGAAGTCCACATCTTATTTTGCAATGCTCACCTTTTTGACAAACCGATAATCATAAATTGTTCCTTGTGTTGGAAACGGGACTGTGAAAGCTTTTGAAGGCTGTTGATCAATACTGCTCAACAATTTGTATTGTTCTCTTGTCTCCTCATTAATTGGTCCATTAAGCATTTCTCGTACAACTTTGTCAAATTTCTGTCGATCATCTTCCTTACAGCTAGCTCCTACAGACCATATCAGTGAAAACAAAAAAATACCCTAGAGTTGGAAAAAAAACAAAATGTAATTTCAGTACCTGCATATTACAAAGTTCTTATTCATTGAAGTCAAAGAAATCTTTGCCACAAATCACAATCCAGTGGTACCCTGGACCAACTTGATTTTATGTATATAGTATGGAACCATGCTCCTGGTAAAACAGAACATCATTTATGTTAACTATCAGCATCTGGTCACCTTTGTTGTGCAGCAAAATGCCTGACCTGCTCAGTGCAGAGCTGCTATTCTGAGAAATTTCAAGCATAGACTGCTTTTATTCCAGAAACATTTAGATTATCTTTCTGTTATTCAAAGGCCTATCTCATGCAGTGATGGCTATGCCTGTTAACAGGACTTTACTTGAATTGTAATCCTTAGATAGCATTGATCTAACTAGTAATAAACTGAGATACCAGCAACTAGAGAACCATATAAAATTTCAGCTGGTCTGTATAAAATTCATTAAATTTATATCAGGACAACAAACACGTCAGACTCAACTGTGTATCAATTATAAAGAATGTAATAGTATTTTCCTCAATGGACATTAAAAAATATGTATTCTAATTATGAAATATAGGTTTTATTGCTTGTGAAGCCCATTTCACTAAAGCCTGGGTTTGGAATTCCCTATTCTGTATGTTAAACAAACAGCCTACCTCAAGCCAGGAGAAAACATCATGGTCATTCATAGCTTTAACTTTGGCTTCATCAGCAAATTCATCCGTCATGCAGTCCATCAGATTCATTAGTGATCGAACTAGGTTTGTATCTGAAGTAGGAGACAGTTCCTGAAAAGAAAAATACTCTCAGTTGCAGGTGTGTTTTACTCACTGAAAAGAGACTGCTAGATGGTGAGGGTTTTTTTCCTCACTGTGAAGATAAAAAAAAATATAGGATAAATCTGTCTAAAATACATTCACAAGCAAGTTAAACAACACACACAGAAACCTTGCTCACAGCCTTCACCTTAGCAGCTGTTTTTAAAAAATAATAAATATAAATTAATATGGTCCACATAAAAGAATTTGTTCCTTTGCAACTTGGAAGTGAAAATAATTCATACTCTTTTAGTTATTTATCCTACCTTTGTGTATTTCCTGATAAACTCAAGACAGAGCGGAATCATTCTGTCAAACAGGCCTATTATAAATTCTTTATGCACAGAGCTGATTCCTGAATGCATTGTATTTAGCCAAGACATCATTAATGGTCTCCAGCCTAACATATGGGGTTCCATATAGACCATACCACACCTTGAAACCTAAAAATAAAGAAACAAACAGGTGCATGTTATCTTATGTGATTTTTTTTTCCTATCTACAAGAACTTAAAATAACATTCAGTGTTATAACATGCAGCTTCTGGGATTATTAGAAGCTGGTATAAAGTCTACCAGTGGGATCCTGTGAGCCCTGGGACAGACGAGTTTAAAACCTAGCTTTATTTCTTCAGCCAACAAGAAACAATGTCAAAGACAAATTTTCCTCTTAAATAGAATTAGTTCCCAACATTAATGTCACAAAAGATAATAAACTGACTACTAGAGTTCCTAGCACTTAATTTTCAATTGTTTTATATAATTTTTAAGTAAAAAATCCTTCCCAGTATGACTATGCAGATATTTTGTTGTTTGTATTATTATCTGAACCTCTATTCATATTCAAGAGAAAATTTTTGCATTCCGCAAAGTGCCATCAGACAAAATAAGTGTGATACATATAGACAGGTGCCAGAAATGCAGTGATTGTTGGTTTTACCAGACTTTGTCTGGGAGATTAAAGATTTGCATATGTATGATTTTATTTTTCTTGTCAGGCACTTGCAAGGGCTGGACTCTGAACAGTTACAAGGTCTTCTGTATATGTAATTTACATTACACATGTAATTTTTCACATCATATTGTAAGATTATGAAAAATTAAAACAAGTAAACCAAGCTACAGTGTTCTTTATTTTAAATATATATCAAAGAAATACAAACTGATAATTACTATTCTCGGTTAAGTATGTTTTTTAAAAATTAGAATATATATCACAATAATCAAAGACATTTGTAATCAGTCTTTCAAAGACAGGTACTTACAGTAGCAGGAGAAGCAACTTCTAAATCCATTGGTTCAAAAATAAGGCTCATCTCCTGTGACATTTTGATGATCTCGCCACTCATAAGGCACAACTTTTTATTATCATCAAGCACCGTATTCATATTCTCAATCCATACTGCATCCACTGGTCCATCAAAAACCAGCCATTTCCTATCTGGAGTCTGGTTTGCAGAAAATATTTTTAATCAAATATTTGCGATTTATTTTATTATGTTTACTAAAAAATAAATATTTTAGATCTAAAGTTATTTTCCACAAAAAAAATTTGAAAATACTCGGAGTACAGAGTTGTATTCACAAGCAGTTCCAGAAATGACAATCTATATTCACAATTTAGTTTTACAACTTTAAAGCATGTACTATAGTTAATGATGGAAAGTTAATATCTTTGACTGTTTTTTTTCAGGTATACTTGCAATGCAGTACATTGCTTATGTCAAGCTGCAACATATTCAAACACTTTCAGTTATGACACAGCGAGACTGTTAATACAAGTTACTACTCATCAGTAATACCTACTGCACCCTTACCATGGAATTCAATAGGACTAATCTAAGGAATACAGTAATATCTAAATGTAATATGTCTGGGTTTTTACAACATAAGCAAATAGTCAGAGATATTAATCATATTTCTTACAGGAAAATACAAAGCACTAGTACAGTTCTGCAAATGTTATTAGACATGGTGAATTTTGCACTGATCAACTTCAATATACTATTCATTTATTTAAGTTTATAAGGGCAAAGAGTCTGATACTGCAATCACTACCAAAAAGTAAAGTATCTGTCAGGTAGATACATCTTTTATTACACTCAGTGAAAATAGTTCAATGGACCTTAATGGAAGGTCAGCCATAAGCCACACTCAGACAGCAGTTTCTTCCAAAATATACATCAAAATGCCCATATACATAAACAGCACAGGTATGGGCCATAATCAGAAAAAATAAGGAGTGACAATATGGTAGAAAGTTAAATATTCATTTATTTATAACATATGCAAACAAACAAACAAAAACCCCTTTTATCTTCACATAAGGACTTCTGAAACACAAATCAATTCATGAGCATCCAAAAAGTACTTTACATGGAGCATATTACAATCAAGTATATGGTTCCTACAATAGCTGTGCAAACAACATGAAATTCAAATCTAAAATGTGTAAATTGAAAAGTCATTTCCCAAAATGCTCTAAGCCTCTTAAGGACTTACTGGAGAAGAAGCAAATGCTCTGAAGCTCACTGCTAGGATGCCATCTGACCACTCATGTGACACTGGATCAAATTGTCCATATAGCTGACCCATTGTTATGGATTTGGGATTTAAAACAGTGATCTGAACTTTATTTTCTTCCATCAGCCCCTGAAAACACAAAAGTAATAAAATCTGTTAACACCAAACATGCAATTTATTGTGCCATTTGTTTTATTTTGAATTTTACAGTTATATATTATTAAATCTTCATAAAGATTTCATCAAGTTACAACAGGAAAGACATTACACATATTACATTTGAAAGATGGTTTACAAGTGTCTAAAGTCAATTATCCCAAATTCATCATGGGCAGTTGGATGTCTAATTTTACTACTGAACAGCGGCCTGACAAATGAAGACAGAATTTTGGGGTTTTTTTAATGAACTGGACATTAGGCAGTCAATCAAGAGACCCAAGTTCTGTTCTTACACTCTTGGGAATAAGTTTGAAATCTGGTATAAAGCTTTCACAAGGAACAGTTTATCATAAAATTTCAAGTAGCTAATTCATACCTTGTCCAATCCAATGGAAGAATTTAAAGAAAATGCCACGTATTCTCTAAATGATGAGACACGAAAGGTATGAAATGTGTATATTTAAACATATGAAGTATATGAAATGCGTATATTTAAAATCAAGTCATCCTATCATATGTAAGTTTGGAAGTACAGCGTCTCAATCAAATTCTTTAGCTTTTCCTTATACTTTTAAGGTCACAGTATCACAGGATCGTCAGGGTTGGAAGGGACCTCTGGAAATCATCTAGTCCAACCCCCCTGCCACAGCAAGGACTCCTACAGCACGTTGCACAGGACAGCATCCAGGGGGGTTTTGAATGTCTCCAGTGTGGGAGACTCTACAAACTCTCTGGGCAGCCTATTCCAGTGCTCTGCCACTCTCAAAGTAAAGAAGTCCCTCCTCATGTTAAGAAGGAACTTCCTGTGCTCAAGTTTGTGCCTGTTACCTCTTGTCCTATCACTGGGCACAACTGAAAAAAGACTATTCTCATCTACCTGGCACCCTCCCCTTAAGTACTTAAGTATTGATAAGATCCCCCCTGAGTCTTCTTTTCTCCAGACTAAAAAGCCCCAAGTCCCTGAGCCTTTCCTCATAAGAAAGATGTTCCAGTCCCCTAATCATCTTTGTAGCCCTCTGCTGGACCCTCTCCAGCAGTTCCCTGTCCTTCTTGAACCGGGGAGCCCAGAACTGGACACAGTACTCCAGACGCGGCCTCACCAGGGCAGAGTAGAGGGGGAGGATGACCTCCCTCGACCTGCTGGCCACACTCTTCTTGATACACCCCAGGATGCCATTGGGGCTTCTTGGCCACCAGGGCACATTGCTGGCTCATGGTCATCCTGTTGTCCACCAGGACTCCCAGGTCCCTTTCCACACAGCTGCTCTCCAGGAGGTCAGCCCCCAACCTGTACTGATGCATGGGGTTATTCCTCCCCAGATGCAGTACCCTACACTTGCCTTTGTTGAACCTCATCAGGTTTTTTTCTGCCCAACTCTCCAGCCTGTCCAGGTCACGCTGTATGGCAGCACAGCCTTCCGGCGTGTCAGCCACCCCTCCCAGTTTTGTATCATCAGCAAACTTGCTGATGGTACACTCTATCCCTTCATCCAGGTCATTGATGAATATATTGAACAAGACTGGACACCACTAGTTACTGGCCTCCAACTGGACTCTGTACCACTAACCACAACCCTCTGAGCTCTATCTGTCAGCCGCTGTTCAATCCACCCCACTGTCCATTCATCTAACCCACACTTCCTAAGCTTGCCTGTGAGGATGATGTGGGAGACAGTGTCAAAAGCCTTGCTGAAGTCAAGGTAGACAACATCCACTGCCCTCCCCTCATCCACCCATCCAATCACACCATCATAGAAGGCTATCAGGTTAGTCAGACATGACTTCCCCTTGGTGAATCCATGTTGACTACTTCTGATAACCTTCTTTTCCTCCAGATGCTTGGAGATGATGCCCAGAATGAGCTGTTCCATGATCTTTCCAGGGATGGAGGTGAGACTGACTGGCCTGTAGTTTCCCCAGGTCATCCTTCTTCCCCTTTTTGAAAACTGGAGTGACATTGGCTTTCCTCCAGTCCTCAGGCACCTCCCCTGTTCTCCAGGACCTTTCAAAGATGATGGAGAGTGGCCCAGCAATGACTTCTGATAGCTCCCTCAGCACTCGTGGGTGCATCCCATCAGGCCCCATGGACTTGTGGGTATCCAGTTAACTTAATTGTTCTCTAACTTGTTTCTCTTCAACCAAGGGAAAGGTCCTTAAAGTAAATTCTGTATTTAGCATAAATATCAAAATATGTTTATAAATTTTGTTTGAAAATAGTTTTTCGCTAGAAATATTTATAAAAATGTTTAGATACCTTCTCACATATGTCTCCCAATGCTCCTGCCAGAACTCGATATGCACATGTTTTTCCACCAAAAGGCTCTCCAACTATCATGAAGCCATGACGAACAATCATCATCTCATATATCTGCAGTATCTTCATAGCAAATGCGTCGGTCATTTGCAAATTCATGGCATCACAGTTTGTTTTGATGGCTTCCAATAGGTCATTGTAGTCTGGTTTTGGTAGCTTCACGCCAGGAAACAAATCAGAAGTAATACCCTATCCAAACAATTAATTGGAAAGTACACTTATTTTCACAATAATTTGGTTTGAAAATTCATGCAATCAAGCCTTCGTTGACACTAGGCAGACTAATATATATTTTTATAAAAATAAAATAATTATGAATTTCACAACACCCTCACCTATGCCAAAATTCTGACTTTCTAATTTATTATTGATATTTACTTCATGTATCTTTTTCTTATTTACCTGGGCCCAAACAGAAGGGATTAACTATCTAATAATATTCTTTCCTGATAAACATTAGCTTTTATTAAACTAGTTTATAAATATTGCAGTTATAAAGTGGAGAAAGTGTTTACCATTTTTTCCCCAATAACTGAAAAATAATTATCTGAAATCTAAATTTAAAAGCAAAGCTCCTGCAGTTTTGCTTACAACAAAACAAAAAAGATACAGAATAAACTGAAGACATAACAAATGAGGAAAAGAACCTCTGGGCTATCATTTCAATTAGACAGACCTGCAGTATCAACTTAGAAAGCACAGATTACTGAAAAAATGTTCAAAATTACACATATTCTTTAGAAATTACAATGACAGCAATTATTGGTGAACTTAGAATCCCATTATTTTGACATTTTTTCTGTTACTATGTATGTTGGTTTCTTTCTACCGTGTACCTGGGTTTTCTTTCAGCACTGTTAGTTTCTACTGTTAACGAGCATACCACATCCTGACCTTAAAGTGTTTTATTATTTAAGTGTATTAAAATATATGTTTAATGTTCTGTGCTACCAGGGGCATGTTTTACAATTGACTGTGACAAAACCAGGGCTTTTCCAATGAAAAGAATCATATTTCCCAAGTAGAAATATCAAGCTGTGTTCAAGGTGAGCAGCTTTTCTTGTCTGAAACACATTTGATGTAAAATTTCCATTAGTTATTCTTCTCCTGCAATTTTTCTCCACACTCTCTGTTACAGAATTAAAGATTTATACACTTGTGCTAGAGTATCATCTTTCTATGCCTACTAGATTTTATAACTTAGATAATGAGAGGAAAAAAATAATCTATTAATCCTTTTCTCCTTATAAAATGGATGACATAAATATGGGGAAATGTGGGAATACCACATTGAAAGAAACCATTCAGTATCATAGCATAAGTTGTACTTTGAGCACAAGTATTTTCTCCACAACAGAGCAGGATCAATACTATAAACAAACCTATTAATATGGCCCAAAGACTTTATGATAAGCCTAATGCAATATACTAAAGGACAGTAGTAAAGGAAAATCTTTTTTTAAGTGTTAAAAGTCAAGATTCAAAAATCTGGGCGGACTATGCATAATTTAAAACAAAGTGAAGCAGAGTTTTGAGCAAAACAAGACAAGAAAGTATGTATCATTTGCATGCTCCTACATAAACACAGAAGATCTACTGTGTATCTCAAGCTAGATGTACCTGACTACACTGGAGACTTGAACAACAAAGGCAAAAACAGCAAAATGAAAAGGAATATAGATGGACATGGGCATTTCCCCATTTCTCTCAATTGTGATGTATAAATTAAGGGAAGAAATGAAGATTCCTCATAATAAAAATGGAAATCATTCTAAAAAATCATATTTAAGATTTTAAATTATATTACTCCTGCTGAACTTAAATCTTTTTATAATTCTTTATGTATACGATAAAATTTTCAAACAAAGCTACTTTATTCCAGAACTAACAGAATTAGGCTATTACGATTCCCACATACTCTAAGGCCTAACTTACTGCTGACCCTTAAATCTGTCCTACAATGGATAATTAATTACAGTGACATCATGTTCTTTTGTCAGTGTTGTATTGTAACATGCATCTGTTCTGTACTGACATAATCATCTACTTTAATTCTATTTGAACCTTACATTCCTTAGCCATCTTCTGCTGTTTATAAGTTGATAATGTGATACTTCCTAGTTTCAACTTCTAAAATTTTTCCTATTTTGGGGATATGCCAACAAGCAAAATATTAGTATGTGCAAGGCTATTTCATCTCTAAAGCAACATATATTTGTTATTCTATGAAAGTGAACAATGTATAGTATTACTTCATCAATGTACTTAGAGTTAATTTCTGTACACTAAATTCTTAACATTGCTATTCTTAAAGACTGAAACTTAGAGAAACAACTAGTGAAGATGCTTCAATTTTCCCAGACAACTTCTCTAAATTTATCTCCACTATTTTAAAACTTATGAAAGCATGAAGTCTCCCTTCATGCTCATGAATTTTAATTAGATTAGAGTAACAGTGTCCAGAGACATATGTTCAGTTTCTAATTCATTATGTTTTCATATAACTTTGGGCAATGCAATTACCTTCTCTGTGCTTCAGATTTCTAAGGCTTTTTCTTAAAATTCCTAAAGGCAAGATCTTCTGTATTACTTTCATAGATGTTTTCTTACAGAAATTACTTCATTTTATTCCATTACAAAATTACATAAAAACAAGTATTATGTGCTGAAAACATAATTGCAACTAATATGACTGCTAAAATATACTTCTTACTATCCAAAACAATTCATAAGAGTTTGTGAGTGTGTAACGGCACACAAATTCCCATGGCTCTATATGAAGAAACATCTTTTTTTCCACGTAAGATCTTTCCATTAATGTTTAAAAAGGTACACATGAAAGACCATGTTTTCACAGTTTCCAAACATCTGTATACACTAGCCCAGATCCTTTCTTCTTTTTCTAACATGATACAGAAAGCTTACGGCTACCAAAGAAGCTTGCAAACTTTTCCTAGTGAAGTTGACAGGTCACATTTTTGTTGGGCATGTCTGGTTCAATCGGAGATATATTAAACATGCCTATCCCAGGGTAACAGATTAGAAGTCAAATCCAAATGGCACATATTAGGACACAGACTGACTTTGTTATTGCATCGTGTAAATCAGGGGAGCAAGTTACAGATCATTTTCTCCAGCTCAGTTCCATACTGAGATCAACTCAGGACAAGAATCAATGTGGGACACTTAGTCTATTTACTGTTTTGCACGTTTTGAATGAAAATATTTTCTCTAATAAAAAGGAGACTATTAGTACCTACCTATTTCATAGGAATACATAAGGTACTCTGAAATGTTGAATATACAATATACAAAAATTGATTGTTACCATTTCAAGCAGTAGACTTGGCAGAAATTTTCATTGGTCTAAACTATCAAAATCCAAATGCTTGCTCTGTTTGCTAGGAAGGAACAGTTAAGACTAAGTTTTAAAATAATTACAGGCTAGACTAAAAAGGTGTTTGGTCCAACGCTCTGATAAACCTCTTATATAATATTTTTATCAACAAGTATTTTTAGTGAGCTCTTTACATTACTAAAAATCCATGTTTTCTACCTCAAAAAGGGGTAAATCATGAGACAAGAATTTAGGCAGGTTGACATCTGTAATGGATCTAAGGAGCAAAATTTCTTCATCTTCCAACGGATATTTCAGCTAAAAAATATTAAAAAATAACGTTAGTTAATTTTTATAGTTGCAAAAAACAGATGTTAAACTTGTTTTACTGAACAGTTCCTTTCGTGCATCTACGCAATTATTTTGGCAGGTTCTGGTCCACTGATAACAACATATGTTCTGGATGTATGTTTATACATTCATATCAAGGTGTTTGCAGTACGCTTCTATAGTCAGGCCAATTTCACTTTAGTTTATGCCCAGTGATGAGTGTTACTATAAATTTGATATGACATTTTTTCCTAAATTATTGATTTTTTGCTTTCTAAGATGTATTCCTTTTCTTCCAAAGAATAATAATTTTCCCTACTTTGACGTAAAACTTCTGCCTTTAGCAAAGTGGAAATTCTAAAAGCTTACATATAGAACTCTCTGCCAGCTTACAAAAAAAGTAATTTTAAAAAAGTGCCTCTCTTGCCACAATACACAGCTTAGTTACTGATTTTGGGTTTTGTAGGGGGGTTTTGTAATAGCAGGATTATGGGTTGCCGACAAATTGGAATGGAAGAGAATTATAAATTGTACTAGTCTACTTAAATAAAAATAACTGAATTAATCAAAAAAAGCTTAGTTTCCTAGTAAAATGTATACATTCATCCACAACACAAGCCAAAACAAAATACCACATACCCTACACAATTTTTCTTGAAAATAAAAGAGTGATCAAAGTCACATGTGGCAAATATTAGCCAGTGTATTACTGGAATGTGTTCATATACTGTCGCAAAGGCATCAGAACCTGATAAGAAAAGCAGAGCAAAGCAGTGGCCGACATGCCAAACAACTCAGTAAATTTGCATTTAACTAGAATTCTTGAAAGATAATCAGCACACTTAATAGGCACGTCATTCAGTGACAAGTGGTGTGAATGGCCAGGTAGTCTTATCTCTTCTTGACTTTCCTCAGTTTATGCCCTAATACATACCCTTTTCATAGGTATCACAGGACAAAATTTTAAACAGCTACTTGCCATTATGTAGAATAGTGTACCTTTTGTTACAAAAGGGACACATTACTAAGTTATTGGATGACAAAGAAAATTCAAAAGATCATTTACCTTCAGGTTGCCAGCAGCAGTGAGTACTGACTTCACAGCTCTCATTCCATAATCATAATGGTGCTGAGAAGACAACTGCTCTGAACACAGACGATATGTAGCTACAATTTTTACAGATAGAGGTCGAGCAGTAACAAAACCACAAGAATATAGAACAATCTCTGCAATCATGGCATAATCAGGAACCATCATAGCTACTGTTCTAAAGAGAGCCTATTAAACATATATGTGAAAAATCACATCAGAAAAAATACCATATTATACGTATAACAGATACATACATATATACATGTATACATATGTATAACTTTTTCTAGAATTACATAAAATACTATTTTTTTCATTATGTCATTAATACAGTGACAGCCAATTAAATTTAACTATTGCGATTATGACCACAATATATTTAATGACTTTCCATAAACACTTAGAAATACTTCATTTTCCATTGTGACAATTCATGGTTGTAGGTCTTCTTCATTCAAGATTAACAACAAAAACACATAAAGCGCCACAAGCTCTAGAAGGAATAGGGGAGTGCAATACAACTATCACAAATAAGTTGATGCAATCAGACTCTTACTAGTATTGTTTAGCTGGAACCTGTGCTTCAATTTTACCATTGTTCTACCAAACAAGCACCAGAATACTTTCAAAGACTTTCAAAACTTTCACTACTTTTCATATTCTACCAGAAAGTTTTTTAAATTATCCTCTTTTCATTGATACAAGTAGTATTTTTGAATTTTGTACTCATACTATGTGTTAGTGAGTAAACTTCCTAGACAGTTCTGAGAAATATTTACAAAGATTGTACTTTTTAATGTTTTAATTAATTTATCAAGATATTTGCTCAGATTTCCTTTTCTTTCTATGGACACAGAATGAATGTATTTAAAGGGTTAGAAAGGATATTGCGCTCTTGTAATAGTCACTCAATAATAAATTTAAACAGAATAGAAATCTCTTACACTAAAAGCAGCACAAGTGCCTTCAGATCAAACCAAAAGATGAGAAAAAAACCAAATTAATAAAACCCCCACATTTTTATTCAATATTAAGATACTATTCACTGCTTGGACACTATAAAGCGTTCCTTCTCATTTTTGAACTTTCAGGTGCTTAGCCACAGAGAAGTTTTAACTTTTTTTATCCTGACAATCAGACGCTGAATCAAGCAACCACTTCCCGACATTTTAAAATTTAGTTTATTCCTATTTTTCAGTCTAATTGTCCTTTTTAATTTCTTTTTCTTGTGAGAGAAAATGATTTTTACACTAGTGTAATCAAAACCTGAAGGTAACCCATATTAAATATTCTGAATATTTCCTATATTTGACAAAAAGTGATTTCTTTTTTTACTTTCTGTATTAGCTAATAAAAGTAATAAAATAACAAGTGTTATAATACCTTAAGATTATCAGGAAGCTCTGAACGCCCAGCATAACCAGGATTCATGGTAATGAAGACAGCACAAGTCGGGTTCAGTTTCAGTTCAGTTCCTTCAAATACTATTAAATCAGATCCTGAATTAATGCCTATGGAGAAATAAAAATTAACGTCATTGCTGAGCAGGTTTTGTTGCATCTTTATTCTTTGCCATATGTAAGGGAAATATATGATTAAAATAACAGGTTACCTCTTTGGATAGTAAAAATCTGTTGAGCAACCACAGAGAGTACTTCCAAATCAATCCTGTTGAATTCATCAAAGCAAGCCCATGCCCCACATGACAATAGACCCTAGAAGAGACAGACACATGACTAATTAATAGGTAACTACCTATTTTGGACATGTCGATCAAAACAATTCTGCAACAAGAAAAACTTCTAATGTGCAGAGAAAGGACTTATATCCATTTTCCAGAGCACTACCTTATAAACAAAGTCACTGCAGATAGAATTTGTTTCAAAAAGAATTACAGAAATTTAAAAACTGTTTGCTTCTAAAGCAAAAAGAAAAAAAAACACAAAACCCCTGTACAAACTAATCCAAAATCCTAATTCTTCTGTCATATGCAAAGTGTCTATCAAATATACACATTTTTCATGTTTTACCTTTATAGTCAGTATTTTGCAACTGGACAAGGGGAAAAGATGTGAGCACTAAACAAGTCTCCAAAAAATCTACTCCTTTTTTGCATTTATGCTAACAGGGTTCACAGTGACAAAAGGCAACACAAGGACTTCTGCATGGCTAAAATTAACCATTTGGTTATGGCATCTTACAGCATACCACATTACCTAAAGTGCAACTAAAGAATAATTCTGTTTTCCTACAGTCCTGGTTAATTCATAGGTCTTTTCTGAGGTATGCTCCCCAAATGCTACTGTACTGTCTCTGCAGCACTGGCAGCTCATGCTTTGTTAACAGTAATTCGAAAATTCTCATTTAAGACACAGAACTTTGCTTTCATCATTCGAAAGAGACACTTTTAATTCATCTTATTTTGGTGAACTTCCATCACGTTGAATTTTGAAGACAACTCACATCATTCCAATGCCATCTCTGACTCAAGATAAGAATAATGCCAGGGAGGAAAGCAAACTTGCTCTATTTTTGTATCATTCCAGTCCAAACCAGGACACTGGGCTGTAAGACACAGATGTCCAGGATAGATTTTCATGATACAGAGCTTTCTACTCAGGCTAATCTCAAAATGAATATATGCTTGATTTGTATAATGACTCTTACTAGCTTATTTAGAGGTTAGATTAAACCTCAAGTCCCCTAAAATTTGCAATCAGCTATTAAAAATGCACTCATTTAAATGGCGTCTATGTTGCCTGTTTAAAACAAATAAAATCATTATGGTATATTTCATTTTCAAAGCACATAAAAAACATTTTGGTATCTCGGTCGGATTCTTATTTATGGTAAGATATATCTACCCAATACTAGTGTTATATAGCAGCCTGGAAGCAGAGAGAGATGTATTTACAATACCTTAAGACCACTTCAAGTACCAAAAAAATTAAAGGGTTTTAATATAATTGAGAATATGACCCTCAAGATTTATCCAAACCTTAAAAAATTTTCCTAATGCAAGGTAATCCAATCCATCAGAACAATTGAAAACCACACACTGTTTAGCTACAGCCTTTGCTAAATCTTTTGTAGTTTCTGTTTTTCCAGTTCCAGCAGGACCTTCAGGGGCACCTCCAAGGTGTAGGTGTAGTGCACCAAATAGGGTTCTGGAAGTAAAATAATAGAAAAAAAAATGTACAAATTTCCTTGCTATTTTTCCAGCTGCTCTAATTTTTAACAGAAACTTTTAAAAATTTGTTTTGCATCTGCATTTTCCTATGATGATACAGTTTACTTGCTTCTGGTCAGCTGTAGTTTACAAATGTGTAGTAATGTACGAAGTTTACTAGAAGTTCACAATAGCGAATAGTTTACTTTCCACTTTCTAAATCTGAATCCTCGTGTAATTTATCACTAATTATATTGTCACAAAAGATTAATTTTATCACAAATTTAGATTAAAATATTCATACAGGACCAATTCTATACCACCCAAAGAAATGTAGCCTATTCTAATTATGCCTGTCAGAACATAAAAAATACAATTCTGGAGTCATTTATTCTCAAGACTTATTAAAATACCTCAACTAGATAAATTTTTGTAATACAGTACATTTAGTAACTTGCAGTTTTACCTGTAGCATCTGTCTGTAAGTGGAGTAATAACCAGCCTAGGGGTATTGCCCAGATATTCATATCCATACCTCAGTCCAGCATTGATCATCTTTGTTTGTAGATGCCCTTCCTAAAAAACAATGCATTAATTTTATAGATTAAATAAATAATAAAAAAAGTTCCACACCTACAACTCAACACTATTTCTCAAGTTCCTTAACAGGCCCGATGCTGTTAGAAACAACTAAGTGGAAGACTATTGATTGCTCTGAGATGCTAGTTTCAATGTCATTCAGACAAAAAAAATAAAATTGCTAATTAATACATACTAAAGTATTGACAGAAAAAGATCGTTTTTTACACTAATTGTTGTCTAAAAAAAGATCTTACTAACCATATTGGAAAGTAAAACTGTCCTGTGTAGCTACTTAGAAAGTTAACGGACTTTCTAAAAGATAAACAGAAGAAATTAGGCCAAATAGCAGTAATTATGGTCAATCTGATGACTGTGATACAGCAACGTATGATCCCTACATATACCTTTTTTTTTAATTTCACATGCAACACCTTTTGTATTACGGGAAGTCTCGTGCTGATGAACAGAAAATATTGTATTTTACCACTATCCAGTATAAACATCGTTATTTTTCCAATAAGTGTCATGCACAAATAAAATAATATTGACAATAAATCAGATTAAAACCTCTAACTGAAAATTGTCATCCCTATAGCATTCTCTATCCCACAGAATCAGAAAACCAAAATACAGTCTTCAAGTGAACAATTTTTGTCTGTAACCCCCCCTGAGAATTCAGCAAATGTACTGAGCCTCAGCAGCAATGAAAAAAAGTAATTTTAATGAAAAACTGTTTGCGTCTGGCTACTGGCCATTCTAGTTAGCAACCCATAAAATGATTGGTTATACGTATTCTCTTATCAGCAGAAATTCTCATAGTAGCGTAACCATTCTCTGTGTCAGCAAGCAAGCAGAAATTGAAAAGCTGTGAACAGAAATTACCTTCTAATAGGATTGAGAGGTATCACTTACCTCCCAGTAGTATCTAAGCTGACTTAACCATTCAAAGTCACTCTCATCTTTGACTTTCTTGCTTACTAGAGATGCAAGAACATCCCTAGCATGAACATCAAGCACAACAAGTGCTCCTAGAGTCACTCGATTCTGCTGAGACAGCTTTCCTCTCACCAAGGTGACAATGTCCTCAATCTGTCTATTATTCTGTTCCAGAAAATCCTCTAGTGCCTGCAAATATTTTTAAAAGTTAAGAAGTTTTTCATGTCTCATTTAAGGCATGATTATTTTTTCTTATATTACTTTCATTTCTCTGTATTAAAAAGATCCTTCTCACTATAATAGTAGTACAATGTCCTTCATTCACTGGTAGTTCAAAAGTGTTGGTTTGGGTATTTTTTTCCCTGCTTTTACAAAACCATATGTAAAACACCAATGATACATATCTGGAAACAAAACGGCATTCACTATTTTCTTCCTGGAACACAGGAAATAGTCCTTATCTTTTTACACATTACAAAAAGAAAAATGCCACATGTGTTTTAAAGATCTACTTATATGTATACAATACACTTTTATGTCCCACAATAGTTAGAAACAGTAACATATCTATAATTCAAAAAAAAGTAACAAGCAAATGCATTTTTCTACAATTTTCCACTTCACTGACTTCCAGTTATAGTCTGTGTTCAGTTAGCTTAATCATTTCTTTTACACAGTAATTGATAGTTTCTTTCAGGCTAATAAGTTGCTGATAAACAGGAAAGACCCAATTAAAGAATGCACTTGTATCATGACAGTACTTAGATGTGATGAAGTGCCTTACTGAATTGAAACTAAAAAGTGGGAATTAACCTTAGCAATACATTCAACGCCAAAGCATGCTTCTATAGAGGAATGGCTTCTATTTGTCTGGAGAAAAACTTATCTAGGTGTGGTTTAGATTTTTCTCCCTGCTAGCCTGCTGTTCCTCGCCAAACACACTGGTACTGGTAATCCTCAACGGATTATGGTGATTTTGAGATCTCTAATCTCAGCTAGTTATTTTCCAAACATTAAGTTTGGATAAACATCTGCTTAGTATGACTTCTTTTTATTTATGAGAATAAAGCAGTAAACACAGAGTTCAAAAGCAGTTCAATTTCTACAGTGTTGCATTAGAAGTTCTGACCAGCACAAAATCTGAAATACTTCACTCAAGTCAGGGAAAATAACCCATTTGCTTATCACCAAGCTTTCCTCAGCAAACATGAGATGTCAGTCAAGACACAGAGTATGTCCTCAACTCCCATATCAGTAACATTCCATGGTGCTATCCTTCTGACCATATGACTGTGTTTCACTGAGAATGCACATGGTCCACCAGACAATGCTCTCAAAATTTGTGAAACGTCTTTGTTTTTATACAGCATCTAAGTTCATTATTTGGTTTTAATAAGAAATTTGCACCTTTGATTTATGTACAACAGTTAATCTGTTGGCAACAATTAACTCAAAAATGCAAAACAACTCAAAAATGTTTGAAAGGGAGCACATGTGTGTATGCCTGTGCATATATGTGTGAAGACATATTTAATATTAATGAGTGACTTAAATGATATTGGCATCCTGTCCCGAGAAAACACTGAAGTGCTTTAGGCAGAATGCGGTACTTTTGGCCTTTCACATGGTCACTGATTGACTGTTATGTTTCTCATGCTTTAGTATACAACACAGGAATGGAAAAGAGAAAGAATACTAAAGGCCGTAAGACTGATAGTCTTCTCCCTGCCACAGATTTGTGACAGACTGTCAGGAGATGCAAATGCCTCTCCACTGCTTCACTACATACATGCCCCTTTCCACAGCAGAACAAAGATTCTTGGGCTGAAGCCAGATGAGCAAAATTCCTGCTACAACAGAATTTGAGTGAAAGCTACAGGAAGGTCAGGTTTTCCTGCATGCTCACATATAGAAAAGGCTTGATCAGCCCAGCACAAAAGCTTATGTCTAGGCTCAGAATTCTGTAATAAACATTCCCAAAAGTAAATTAATTTAACCCTTGCTTAATTTCCTCTTTTCTTCACTAACAACATTAACCACAGACTCATTAAGGTGAGCACGACTTTCACTTTTTTTTTTTAAATCTAAAATCTCTAAGATTAGAATTACTGTCTCTCCTTCCTGGAAGTCTTCCACCAATTGAGGATAAATGGTGCAGAGCATGTAGAAGCCTTATTTCTTTCCCCGGGAAACTGAGGATCTCCTTTATTGCTGGGAAAAGAAAGTATTTTCAAATCTTTTTCAAATCTTCAGATCTGTTGCAAGATTTATGCTTGTATTAGCAGATAATTTCCTCTTCCTCCTTTAATTCCCTCTTCCAAGACAGAGAGTATCATAGAATACCACAAAGTTATAACTTGATGTATAGCTGTGAAAAACTTGATGTTTCTTTCTGTCCAAACACCAGAGAATGAAAGTCTAGTTGCCTTGTCTGATAGTGGCAATTCTGGCACACTTCCAAATACATTAAGCATTTGTGATAAACAGAGGAAAGGTTCTTAAAAACAAACTTCCTGAATCTTCATTCAATGCCTTAAGTACCTTTATTCCTCACTAGCACTAGCTAATAGATTATAAATTCTGTACCAGTCAGGCATACATATTCATTATTTGACAAGGGTGTGGATGGTATGTATCTTCTAATGCTAGTCCTAGCCCATCCTTATAAAAAGCACTAAACATTAACGAAGGTAAGTTAGACTTCTGAACCAGAGACGAACAGACAAGCTATGCTAGTTCATGCCACCTGAATACACCACTAGGCTGCTTTCACAGAAACATGTAATCCACGTGTTGAGCTAAACAGAACATAGTCTGACATAGTGCAGAAGCATTGGTGCCTATATCCAAAAGGAAGTATTAACTTCACAGTCTTCAAGGATCACATTTCAGGTAGATCTTTCAAGAAGATACTAAAAAGATTAACTATTACATTGAACACCTATTAATCCAAAAAGGTTATTACCAAAGGTCTGATTTGGTACTGCATTATCTCAATTTGACTTAAATTTAAATTTAAAATATTCTTACCGTTTGGCCATTTCTAATAGACATCTGTACTTGCATTGTCCAGAAAGTTTGGGATACACAAAGAACTGTTTGTCCAGGCCACTCTCTTACCCAATTAACACGTGGAGTTTTTGGATAAGCTTCAAGTGCATCCCCAATTACCTAGACAGGAAAAAGCACACTATGACTACCTGTGAAAACAGGTAATATTCAGCTTTAGAATTAATTTAGGTTAGGTTGTATTACTGAGAATAACAAATCAGGGTCTAGATTCAGCCTCAAATTCAACTCTAGTACTGTCATCTTGCAAGCAAATCTTTCAAAGAAGCCCAAAAAAACCCCAGTGTCATGTGAACCAAGTGAGCACATAAAATTTCTGAGAACTGGTTTCACAACACATTCTAAAATGATTCTTGTCATCAGATACTTAAAATTTTATAGCTCCATCTACAACGAAACTAGAAAACAAGTATAAGTACCATTTAATTAAAAGTAATATCCCAAACTGAAAGTTCTTTTAATCTATTCATTCCAGTAAAAACCCAGAGCTTTCAATTTTGCAGATCATATTATTTAAACTTATATCTAACTTTAAGTGTATTTTCTAATAACAGAATGATTAACCTGGTTCTAATGCCCCTCAAGGATAATCCAAATGAAATCAAAAGTTGCACTGGAAACAAACTTCCAGTCTATACCAATAGGTTATTTTCCTGCCATTAACAAAAAAAAACCCAAGCAAGAATAAAATGTTATTATCAACAAACTCCTCAATAAATTTAGATGGCTCCTCAGACAAGCAGAGTAAACTACCTGAGTGAAAATCTGCCATTTGTTTTGGAGTTCCAAACCTCTTTGCTTTTAACAATCTATACACACAACAGCATCAATAAAAAAAATACATATATGAGGGGAAAATGTGTCTGACCTTAAAACTATGTAAATGTTATCTGGTTTAGAGTATTATAAAAGTTCTGTAGTCAAGGCTAAATGCAGACAAATGGTGCTTAACCATTTCTTATTCATGCATCTCAGTTTGTCCATGTCTGATATGCACCAAATAGATCAGGTTATTCACTTTCTTCTGTACTGACATGCCACTACGCTTATTAAAATGTTGTACTGTAAGACAGCATCAGGGAAAGTGTGTGCACATTTAATTACCGCAATTGACATTGAAAAGGACCACAAAAAAGAAGACAGAGATGGTTAAACATACGACACAATGAAGAGACACTGTAAAGGCTAGAACAATACAATCTGAAAAGAAGAGTTAAGGGCCTTGATAGTCATAATTAAGAGGAACATTAAAAAAAAAAAAAACAAAACCAAAACATGGGCAATCTTTCAGTTTAATCTAGTAATGTTAATGTAGTGATAGGACGCGGGGAAATGGCTTTAAGCTGGAAAAGGGCAGGTTTAGATTAAACATTAGGAAGAAGTTTTTCACTTTAAGGGTGGTAAGGCACTGGAACAGGTTGTCCAGAGAGGTTGTTGAAGCCCCGTGCCTGGAGGTGTTTAAGACCAGGCTGGAGGGGGCCTTGGGCAACCTGGTCTAGTGGGAGGTGTCCCTGCCTATGGCAGGGGGGTTGGAACTCGATGATCTTCAAGGTCCTTTCCAACCTAAATTAATCTATGATTCTATGATTTTGCCTAGTTCCTTAATACCATATCAAGTGTAGAACAATATCTGGTGAAAGAATCCTTGGCACAAATGTTTTTGAGTTTACTATTTAATTTTAAAGAATTACAGAGAATTTTACAAACAGAAATTTACACCAAAACTAAAAAAAAAGTATAATCTTTAAAGACTGAATTCATTGTTTTAATGTTCATGCTAGGTGCTAGTGATTCCAGTATATGTTACTGTTTACTGAAGAAATCCATGCTGAATGCCATTAGCCTAGAAAATAAGAGGTTATGACTTGTTACCTTGTGGACAGACTTCAGCATAGCTGCCTCCAGTTGAACCAGCCATTTTTCAACTTGACCTCTAGCTTCTGATGTCGAGATTGTCTCTATGAGTTCCACCGTCTCTCCTTCACTACTTCTAATGTGTGTAATATCCAATACATCAGTAAATTCCACTCTTGCAATTCCTTCAAAACACTTTTTCAAGTGAGGTTGTACTCTAGAAAACAAAGCTGGTATTAAACAGCTTCTGACAATTTTTTCTTGCCAATACTACCAAAGAAGATCTAATTTAAAAAAAAAAAAATCTGAACAATTTATTTAGAAGGTAATTATAAATTTGTTTAAAAAAAATTATCCTCAACAATAATTCTTGTGTTCTACACCCTGCAAGATGCCTACCACAGTATTTTTTGAAGATCTGTTTAAAGATATAAAATATTAATTATAGTCTCTGTAACATATAAACTCATAAGGATAAACAAGTATTCTTTCTTGAACTGCTAATCTACCTACAGTACATAAAAGAAGGGTTACAGAACTGAATTTAATTATCCATATTAAAAACTACTCTGCATTCACCTATCATAAAATCTAACCAAGTAAATGCTTAATACCATAACCGTCAGTGAGAAAAAAAGAGTTCTGGTCTCAGAGAAAAAACATGACAAGACTATCTGCATGCACTGTGAGTCACAGATACATCTATTAAATATCACTATACCGAGTAGGATCTTTGGTCTCTGAAAGAATCTCAAGGAGCTCATCATTAGATAAAAAAAAGAATCTGGGGAAAAAGAGGCGCTTCTTCTCTAGGTATTCATTAAGTCCCTTGAGAATTAGCTCCAGAAATTCATTGCACTTCCTCAGCTTTTCCAACATCTTGTCTATTATTACTACTGTCAGCACATGTTTGTCCTGGAAAAGAAATTATTCCAGATAAAAATATTAATGTCTTCTCAAGTAAATCACCACACAGCACTGCAGAAAGTCTTAAGCAAAATGAATCTTTATTTAAAATTCTGCTTTACTCAAAGCATTGTCAGAGTTACAATTTACTAACCACCTTCATTGCCAGGGTTCACTGGAAAAGTAGTTATGCAGTTGGCAATAAAGTAAATTTTTCAAAACATGAACTATTATTTTTGAAAATAATTTTCAGAACAGGATCAATTCATCAAACAGCACAATTCCTATCATTCTGTTGGAGCAAGATTAATTTACACTGGCTATTCAATTGGATTATGTAATTAAGCAACATGAACAATTAAAACATACTTTTACAACAACAATGCAGTCACACATTTTAACTGGTAATCATCTATCAAAGCTCAATGCAAAAAAATGATCTTTCCTTCCATATAAAATATATAAATTTATACACAAGATTATAAGTATTTAGATGGCAAAGTCATATGTAGGCAACACTGACACTTCAGTACTAACATTAACTAGTAACGTGATCTATAAAAAGGTATTCTCTGATCCTAATATGTTTACTAGCTAAATACATGTTTAAAGATTTTGGTAGCAAAACATGAAAGTTATACTTGCTTTAAGAATATAAAAAATTGTATTTTTATTTCTTTTTACAATAGCACATGAATAATAACTGTCAAGATGCACTACTGGATAGACACTGGGTTTCTTATCTTTATATACTCTGTAGATGACAAAATATATAAAGACGCATAGTGCTTTCCAAATTCTTTCTAGTGCTTTCCGAATTAACTTCTCAATTTAAATGAATGTAAATGCTTAGAAAAACTACTGCATAAGATGAAAGTTTTCTCAATCAATACAAATACAAAGAAGATTTTTCAAAAGACCTAAAGGTTGCCAAGCTATGAAGCTTTAAAGAAATACAGTTGTCTGTGCTGGAACATCAGGTTCCAGCATTTAATATGCCTTATGACCACTTTATGGCTTAATCATCATTACATTTTTTAATCTTGTTCACCAAGTATGGGGTTTTGGGACCAAAATGAGACACACATTGAAAAGTAGGAAATCGAGCAAATTTATGACCGAAGAAGTCAAACAAAGCAAACGCTTCTACTCAGTTCCAGTACGGGCTTGGGTTTACCTGTGACTGAATTTATTCTAGTTCAGTTCTAGTTCAGGCCTGCACCAGTACATTAACTGACCTGTTAACTGTGAACTGATTTAAACCCACTGATGCTGCAATACAAAGTCCTGGAAAAGATATGGAGAGTGATAAATCCCAATCCCCTGCTCCACTTCTCAAAGTCTGCAAACACAGTTTCTGCCATAGCTTCTCCTTTACCACCTAAATCATACTGCATTTCCCAGGAAATTGGGATGGGGCCAGAATGACCACAGGTGAGATAGAAACAGAGCTAACTAGAAATGTTAGTCAATCCTTAGGTCCCCTCTGCTCTGCCCAGTGAGTCTGCACCTGTAAGCACACAGCATAGAACACGTATCCAGGATTAAAATAAAAAAAGACACAGGTATATCCAACCATAAGAAACACCAAAGAGATGGATAGGAAGGATTTCAGACAAGTACTTCTACTGAGGGGTTGTAAGAACTGCTGACAGTAACAACAAAGGATACTCCAACAATGGACAGCAGAAACCAAAGATGTACCCAGGCTATTTCCACCAGGAAGAGTTTTGTCAGAGCCCATTACAAATACAGAATGTCCCACTCAGAAAAGTCCTTATAGGGTTTGCAGAGCAGCACAGTCTGAGAGAGCAGAAGCACAGGTGGCTTGTGTTGCAAGAGACAGATGAGGAGAGACAGGCTAGACCGCTGTGCAAAGCCCAGAAGGTGCAAAAGGTACCTCTAAGAACAAACCCCTCACAGGGTGACAATGCAGATTTGACCCAGTAACCCGACTGCTGTTTAGCTTCATTTTGGAGAATTCAGTAATAAATTCCAAGTTCAGTTTGAGTTCAAAAACTCATAATATTTTGAAATTATTTGCAACATGCATCCAAATTTGGTTCAATTCCCTGCTGACATTACACACATACTTCCAATCTACTGAAAAAAAAACCCAGAATTGTATGTTTATCTAGTGGATCTTTGTGGGGGTGCACTTCCCTAATACCGTAATCATAGTGTTCCTTCGTACATGAAATACGTTTTACCTTCTGTCACTTGCCTCTTGCATCATACCAAACCAGAACATGCTGAATAACTACATACACTTTTCATCTATACATAGACAATTAAGCTGTCAGTATACAAACATAGTTCATAATTAGTTTTATAAAACAGTTTTTAATGCACTAAAAACCATGTAACTATACATTCTCAACAGAAAAAGGTTTTGTTCCCTTTCTTAGCATGTTTATCATCAGCAAATAGAATAAGTGCAATTGGTAAAGCAAATCAAAGCTCTGTTCCCAGTTTTATAAATGGGATTATTCCTGCTTGTTTTTTCTTTCATATGAGAATAAGTCAGAGAAAAAAAATATTTATGCTTCAACATAGATTTCCTATTTACAGTTCTGCTAAGGCTTGGAGAAAAAAGGGAATGCCATCATTCTCAGTCATCCAAAACATCAGTGTAACTTGTTTTGTCAGTGACACTGTCAGTGTCAATTAGGGGAAAAACTGTATCTAGAAAACAGTATAAATCAAGTGTATAAAAATATCACTAACTCTAGTTTCTAAATATAATTTGTAACGTAACACAGGTTGCAGCCTGGGAAATTTTCTTTCTTGCCTTTTTTTTTTTTTTTTTTTTTTTTTTGCTTTCTTCACCACAAAGACAGAAAATCTTCCATACCCTAGATTATTTTTTTTTTAATTTATGGGAAGTGGATATTAAACCACTAAGGAGTTTAACCCTCGTTAATGTGTATTGCTTAAATTAGATATTTAAAATGGAGGAATAATATATGATTATTCAAATTTGTGATGAAAAGCTAAGCATATAAAGGAATTTTATAATACAATGGCATATAAATGCAAAAAAAGCATACAGACTGGGGAAGAGCATTTTTTAAGCCATGAAACTCAAACATTGCATTTGTAGAAACAGAGTGCCATCTTCTGGAAAATAATGCCTACTTGTTTAGCCAAAACCAACTTTAGATTATTAAACTTCTATTCTGGCATTTACACTCTCCTGTACAAACAAAAGATGATTCTTTTTTCTGCCAGTGATAACATATATCCTATTCAAAAAATACTTTGTGTTTGATTAGCACTGAATATCCGAAGTACAAGATTTTATCAGAACAGATCATTCAGCACACAATATTCAGAAACATAATACTCAACAAAATTCTGAAATTCTTGCCCTTCTTTATTTTTATGAAATTTCTTCCCCAAAATGAATACTATTGATTTCACAGCTCTGTGGTATACATTCTTGATTTTCTTCTAAATCAGAAGAAACAAAAACAGAGAAAGAAGGGAGGAGGAGGGGGGAGTATAATACAGAGAGAGAAAAAGAGGGAGAACGGGAGGGAGAAAGAACAAAAAGAGAATAAAAAGTGAAAAATAACTTGATTTTTAAGTGATCAAGCTGAATTGCCAGGAAATGAAGCAAATGCTTCTTTCTGTATACTACACATTTTGTGTGTTTCTACACTAAGACCATATCTGCAATCTGAAAAGAGCTCAGACAACAAGCTTTTAGACCGAGTGAAGATTTTAGCATTTGTCCTAATGACGTAATGGATCTCTGAAAGTTCTGCAAAGTCATGAGGCAGATGAAAACAAAGCTTCTAACTTTTTTCTTCAAAGGATAGTCTTATGTCCTTACCATGGACAACAGTGGACCTCATAAACCTTCACAAGTTTGTTGAATAGTTTAGTAAGCTCAGTTAAAAAAAGATATTTAAAAAGCAACATCCTACTAGAGATGTCCTTGATATTAGGGAACTTTTTCAGAATGAATGCAGTTTTCTCTAATTGTTATGAGAATCATTAGAATTACATAATGGGATTACCAGAATTACTAGATAATCAGTTATTCCCTGAGGAACAAAATTTGTAGAGAATGCATTCAGACCATTGATCATGTAAGTGCTGAAGAATCAGCTGTGCCAGTTTCAGATGTTACCTCTTTCCTTACTAGTACCACCTCTTTGATAGAAGCTATTGCCCTCCCAGCAGAGTCAGCAGAAGAGATTGTAGGAGTGTTCTTCATCCAGTTAGGTTGGCAAATATAGCCAATCTAACCTGATCCAAGGCTGAGAACATCTAACTACTGAAGCAAAGAGCATTCATATAATCTCATCAATTGATCCTAATAACAGTGCTAACTTCCAGAAAGGGTCAAATAAGAAGCAGATTGGCAAGACAGTAACATTTTGAACTGCCAGACATGTGCAGTGATGGTGTCTGACAACTGCCTTATGTACCGATTTATAGTAGTTTTATAGCAAGTTACAGTAGTTTTGAAGCAAGTTAAATATCTAAACAATTTAAAGTTAGAGGCATCTCTACCATTCAATATGCAAATAAACAGCATTTTTCAAAAGGAATAATCAGTGTAAAATTTCATTGATTCATGTCGATTGACTTACAGTGCCAGGATCATCATTGCTATGTTACTTTGTTTTGTATGCTGCTTAATTTTACTTACCAGAATGGCACACATCCTATGAGAAAAGGTTGTGAGAGCTGGACTTCTTCAGCTTGGTGAAGCAGAAATGAAGGTAGAATTTAACTGTAGCCAGCAACTACATGAAGGGCAATTTAAAAAATAAAAACAAAAAAAACCAAACACAACACAGAGCCAACTTCTCAGCAGGGACAGCTGGGCAACAAGGGGCAACAGGTACAAATCTCTGCTTAAGAGGTTCAGCTTGAACATTAGGAAAATTTTATTCACTAGGAAGGTACTGCAGCACTGAAGTCTCTGGAGGTAATCTGCAAGAAATCTCTGTCCTTGGAGGTTTTTGAAATTTGGCTAAACAAAGCTGTGGCTGACCTGATATGGCGTTGGCCAAAGTTCTGCTTTTAGAAAGAAGTTCCTAACTGAACCCCAGTGGCCCTTCCCAATCAATGCTTCCACATGAAACACTTCTGCAAAGTAATTTTTAAAAGAATCTAAGAAGGGGGGTAAGATGAAACAGGAAACAGATTACTGTGTTATCAGAAGCAATTATTTTCTTTTTGTACATACTGCAAATTCACTCTATATTCTTAAGACAGTTGTACTTACCTGAAAAACTGACTTCATTAAGTCTTTCCATGTCTTAACCACAGTACTGAATCGTCTGTTTTCCTCGGGCATCTGAGCCATGATGTCAGGAGAACTGAAAATTGGCTCCAAATAAAGCCAAGTAGCCTGAACCTTCAGCCATTCATCCAGTATCTCCTGTACCAACAACAGCTTTCCTTCCCATTCCCTATTAAATACCATTAGTTCAAATAAATTAATTAATGCTTCCAGTAAAACATTTCCAGCAGACTACTAAGATCTTTTTGGCAATTTGCATATTCACCAGCAAGTGCAATAGATATAAGTTTTAAGATTTCAGCAGAATATCATATTCACCTAGTCTAATTTCCTGCATAACAAAGTACACATTAATTTCTGCAACTGGATCATCTGTAAGGTTGATTGTAAGATTCTATGAACTAGGTTAATCCAATAAATAGACTAACAGTATCAGTGAATAAACATAGCACACGCTTTAGCATGTAATAATATCTGTGGACAAATTCACTTCAATTGAGTATGTAATCTGGTTTCTGGCAATACAACAAAGCCCAGACTACTATTTCTAACTATTTTCTAGGATAAACAGGCTGAGATGGCAAAAGACATGAAAGTAACCTAAACTACTACACCAAAAATATGTAGACATTGTCCTAAAAAGACATGTGGTCTTAATTAAAACATTTAAAGTAGTAGAGTAAATAGTCCAATAGTTAAGTCATTATATTTCTGACTGCAAATTCCAAGTGTGGATGTTGAACACGTTTGTCTGACAGATTAAAGAGTCCTTCAATATTAATGCACACCACTAAAGGTACACAATATTATAATTCATTAGTTATTCAGTCTTTCCTTTTGATAGCCAAAAGTTCAAGATCCTTTAGTCTATCATTTTTTCTAAGTCTTCTCAATTTTTCTGTATCATTTTAAAACTATTAACACCACCATTCGACACTTCTTACTATCTCACCGATATCAGACAGATGTGATATTATCAGTTCTCTAATTTCATTGGTATTTCTGATTCACTGACACAAGCAATTTGCAAAAAATATATCAAAATAAAATGCTATTTATGCTGTAACAAGCACATGTATTCTTCTTCCCTGTACAAAAACAGTGAGAATCATTTTTTACAACTCTCATACCACTGGACAGTACAGATAGAATTATTATAAAAAGTGCGTGCTGTTAAAATACATACTGTATAAATGAACCATGGCAATAATCTCAATAGGACACTCATACATGGGCCTCACTAAGTTCTGTAAAATGGTATCTGCGAAAACATACTTAACTTATTCCTTCATTCATTCACCTGCCACAGATTCAAAACAACACACAGCTTTGTTTGCATGTACCTTCTTGTCCTGGTTTGAGGTAAAACAGGACCAATTCTGTTCAGTAACTTTACTTCTTAGCTGGGCCTCTTCTTCTAACTACTAAAATTAACAGCATATTGTGCAGATACTATTTGCTCTCAGAGTGGTAAGACCTATGTTTATAGCTGATGCCAAGGAATGGTACACAGAGAGACTCTTGCTTACACTTATTGCTATAACACCCAAGGCCAACCAACTTTGTTATTTGCCCCGTTGGAGGGTCGGAAGTGGAAAAGCATAAAGGGGTCCCACCTGCGGGGAGCAGTGGACAGGACAGGTGACCCAAAACTGACCAACAGGGGATTCCATCCCATCTGCCTCATGATCAGTATAAAAGATGAGGGATCAAAGGATCAGCCCTCTTTCTTCAATGGCTGACGTCTGAGGAGGACTCTGTCTGTTCCTCTGCCTTTGATCCCGATCCTGAATCCAGATCCAGAATCCAGCTCCATTCTGTCACTGAGTCCAGTCTGGGACTTCCTCAGTGCCAGATGGTGATGTGATTGTCATCCTGGGAGCTTGAAACAGTTTAGTATGTATCTCATTATTTTCTTTTTATTTTATTATTAATATTTCATTAAAGTAGTTTAGTTCCTTCTAAACTCACAAGTCTCTCTCTTTGAAAAGAGGTAGGGAGATAGCATCTGTCAGTTGCCCAGTGGCCGGTTCAGCCCAAACCACGACACTTCTCTTCTACCCAAAGTCCCTCTTTCATCTTTTAGGTACTGGTACCTCATTTATGGTGATTTTGCTTCTACCAAGAGGTAGAGAAAAACACAGCTTTCCAAGAGGAAAGTTAGGCAGGTCAGTTAATTTGCTTACACCAAAAATATACAAAAATGAAGATGAGTTTGCAATAATCTCTGGCAGCAATCCAGAATTCTACATGCTTTGTTGGGTTATTGAGAAAGCCACCATTGTGTAATCACCTAGATCTCAAAGACTGAAGTAATGGTAATACCTCGTATTACTGCAAATGCTGTCAGTCACCAAAAATCTCTGATGAAATTATCATGGTGTGCTTATTTCTTTCTAAATAGGCAAAACCTACCATTTTACATTAATACAGAAGGAACTCTTATACTATAGTACAGTAGTAATAAGAGAATTAATACTTATTGGAATGTACATATATGTATATGTAAGTACGTATTCATATTTATTGAATACGTGCTGAAATCTGAAATACCATTTTTGCAGGTTAATGGGACTTTGGATGTACTTATGTAGATAATTACAGCCAAACTATGGATGACAGTTTTTTAGTTTTCTGTGATACAACTATGTTTGGAGGATTTAAGAAGCAAGTAAAGTATGTGTTGAGCAACAAGACAAAACTAAGTTTTGGAATTTAATTTTCTGCACTAGGAAAAAAAAAAAATCTTTCATCACCTCCCTGAAATTTGTCTTGTTTTCATTTTCTTCATCTCCCTCACATAAACCCTAACATTTTTAAATGTTGAAGAGCTAAAAGATTCAGTAGCTTTATAATTTAGGTAGAAAGTTTAGACTATATTCTCTTAGCCTACAACCTTTCTATCTACACCTCAGACATGTTTTATCTACTAAAACAAAGGTAATATTATGACGCATCTCGTACTTTAAGCACCAGTGAGTGTTAAAAAGGTTTAGCAACCTCTCCAATACATTAGTACTTCACATATCGTTAATTAAAAGCAAAAATCAGCTTTAGGGGATTAAATAGCATGTATCTGAAATAAGACAAAAGCTTTAGACCTTTAAAATGAGATTAATTCACTGCTTAAGGAGGATAAACAAAAGCATTTGAAGTCCCTATGCTTTAGATTAAGCAGAAAAGATTTTTTTATTTGCTAACATTACTTGGTGACTTTCTATTTGAAAAAAAATTACCTTATTCTCTTTTCATAATGCTTAATGAATGGAGATCCTCTCATAGTCTGAGTTTTGACAATGTGGTCATCCAATAACATCTGAATATCGTCTACAGATGACAAAATATGGGTTCCTGTTTCTCTATAGGCAAGAAGAGTGAACTCCATTTGATCCCATTCGGAAATCATTTTTGTTAAAGCTTTCTCAAGTGAATGTTCTTTGCTGGCTGTTTCACTGATGGCCTCAAACTTTTCTAGGAATGGTTCAAGATGCAAGTTAATATATGACATGACATTTGAGTCTTCAGAAGGAAACAGTGGTAAACCGGCAATTTTTGACATCTCTTCCCAGTGTCTTTCTTGCAAACCAGGATTGCAAATCACCTGGATTAGAGGAATGTGGCATTTGAATTCCTCTACTTTTGATTTAACCTGCCTTGTTATTGCTAATGCATTTGGAGAATTGTGGAATGCTTTTTCTAGTTTATACAGTCCATGCCAGTAGTTTCCTACATCTACCTCTACTTTGTCTGGATTCACTTCTGTAAACAATCCCTCTGTCCAGTCTTTGTGTTTTCTGTTGAATTCAACAACCATATCATAGAGATGAAGATACGGAGTAAGAATATTCCGGATGTTTTTATGCTGAGGGTACTGAGACACTGGCCATCCAAAGGATTCTTCTTCTGAATTAAACTGATCAATCTGTGGAGACATAAAACAGGTCTGAAATACAAAGCTGTCCATGATACCAGGTCCTTGCCACAGGGATTAGGGAGGTTTTTTTCGTGTCTTCAACAAGCTTCAAATTAAGTTTTGAGTTCCCAAACCAGCCTATTATGTAACTGCTGCAACGGACCGCAGTTAAAGCAATCTTTAACAGTAACAGCCTAGCATTCGTGCTAGTGAATAGAGGAATACAGTTAGAGGTTTAAAATGGTACCTGGGCATTCCTCTATAACTTGCATTACCATGGAGGCTTTAACAGATGGGAGGTAATACTGAGCATCAGGAACTGCACATCCAAGAACATACAAGTATAATTTCTATGCAAACCTACATAAACTTAATCCACTCTCACTATGCGAAGTGCTGACATATTAACTCAAGACCACATACTAACAAATTATTGTGCTCATTAAATTTGCAGTTTAAGTCACAAATCATGTAAAAACATTTCATAGCTGAATTAAGAACCATTTTGCCACATCTCAGTAACTGCATTACTGAGAAAACTGTTGATTCTGGTAACAAAAATATTAAGATTGACAATTTATACTATTGAAGTAGTTTAGACTATAATCTGTACCTTATCAGAAGCAAGATCCAATTTTGTCTTTAACGCTTGAGCTTTCTTCAAATACCTGTTGACTTCCTCAATATCTCCAAATGCGCTAAATTCTTCAACCTGCTTAGAGTAGCTTTTCAGTTCCTCAAGAAATTGTTCACAACGTATCTAATTAAACATCAAGCAAACATATGCTCATTTTAAAAAATCACAACAAATTTCTGTACAAAGAAGGAATAACTATTCTGATTTGCTACAGTAACACCCTTTATACTTGCAGAAAATCCAAGGCATCCCACATATTTGCACATGAGTATCTATTCCACCCAAATTACAGAATTTGCCCTGAATCCTACTGTTACCTGCAGTGACTTATTGGGCTAACTGACAGATGTGACTTAGGCTTCTATGTCATAGGATATAGTTGGACATAAAAATTTCTGCTTTCTGCGATGGACATAGTCTGCAGGCTCATAATAGAAAGCCAAATTCAAATGCCTAATATATCTCAAATTAAAAGAGAATAATAGGATTAATCAGGTGACAGACGAAATGAAACAGTTTCAGAAGACAGAAGTGTCTCTTGTCCTAAAGACATACAGTTAGTTCAAGGACAGTTTTTTCCTCCTATATACAACTCCAGAACACATACTTCACATTAAGTATCAGTAGGGGTCAATGTCTGAAACTTAGCATTAAACCATACAAAGCAGTAACATGTTTCAAGATAATGGAGTCTATGCTGCACATTTATTTATGACACACTAACACTTATCAACTACTTCTTTAAACGTACTGCATAAACATAGAAGCTCACTATCTCAAAATATGTATGATCTAAGACAGAATGATGATGAGACTAAAGAGCAGAAGAAAGCCAAAGCATACAGGTATACAGGCAGTAACTGTACAGGATCGGCAGTCTAGTAATTAGCAATCTTTGTGGAGAGGCCCCATCACTTAGATAATATAACAAATTGTACTGTAGAAGCCTAGTAAATATAATGAAAAATTCTAACGAAGATAAAATACATGTAAAATATAGGAGATTAAAAAAAAAAAAACAAACCTAAATCAAGATCCAATTATGTTATAAAACATAGAATAAGGTGTTATCCTAACAGCAAAATCACACTTACAAATTAATGCAGATTTTTTTGAGTTATCATAGAAATTTCATATACTGCCATTGACTCCAAAGGGACTGCTCACAGGCGTACATCAAGCCATGTACAGGTCTTTAAAGGATTTACCTGAATTTCACTATTTCATGTACAGACAACTTTCATCAACATCCCTGGAAGTTCTGTAGCCAAAGAGCTTTCAGAGTGCAAAATATAAAATGTGGCTTGTCTTGCAGTATTCGTGAATACGTGAAAATCAAATTAGTGGAAACCAGGCAAACATTAATTGATACTGAGAATAATATAAAAACATCTACTTCAAGCTTCTTTTCAAAATATATGGGAAAAATAAGAGAGGTTATTCCATCCATTATTTCATGTCCTATATGCCATTCAAAATTAGTAGCTGGAGGATTTTTAAAATACTGTCATTACAAACCTTAAGACCATCTTGAAATTGATCTGTTTTTTCTTTAATTATCTTTCTGTGCTCTTCAAAGATATCTGGCATTCGTGCATACCATTGAAAAACACTACTGTTCAGTCGAATGTCTGCTGGTGAAAAGTTGACACATTCTATCAGGAATGCAACACGATTTACAGCATCCACTAATTTCTGCTCCAATTCAATCATGTCATGTGTTTCTACTTTCTGCATACAGGTCTGGGGAACAGAAATTAAAAGGGAAGAAATTTTTTATATAATTTAATGCCAACATAATGCCTGAAGTAGTTAATACTTAACTTCACATGCTTATTTTTTACAAGCAAAATTAAATAGAATTAGAAATACATGAGCTGAAAAGGTGTTTATTTGGAACAGCATGGTATTAGAATATAACTTGTTAATACAACTGCCTTCCTAGCTATTTTATTGAACAAAACTCAAAAGAATGGGTGAGGCTGTATGCACACAGATTTGGACTAACAGAAGCCAATCCAGACAGCCTGTTGTAAGTGTTGCAGGTTTGGGAAAGAAAGCGTGGTGCTACCAAGGAAAAATTAGTAAAATAACTACAAGAGAAAAGCAGGACACACGTCAGAAAGGGAAGCACTGGATGGCCTAATGTAACATTAGGTCTTCCCTAGCAGTAAGAATATAAGGAATATAGACAGCCACTGTACTGCTCATTGTGATAAAAATAAAAATTACGCTATTCTTTCAGATCTCAAGAGTTGGCAGCAAACTGTGTTGATATATATAGCATTCTGTATGGTACTCTTAACAGAACAGCAACACAGCCCAGTTTAAACAATAATCCACAACAAAGCACACTAAAAGTCTCTTAACAGGAAAAAAGCTGTATTAGTAAAAATGTTGGCCATTGTCCAAATGTTGGACAGATCAATAGTATACCAGTATATATAAGTATTACTTGATATCCATCAATTGAAGATATAGAAAAATTTAATATAATGACACAACATGATATCACTGGAAGCATTTTTAGGTAGGGATAAATTGTCCAGTAAATCTACGCTTCTGCTCTTTCAACAGCAGTTTCTATGCTTCAGAATTGCTGTGGATGATTGCTATGGGTCTATAGAACATTTGGCTATTCAAAGAACACCTCAAAAACAGCAATGAGATGGAAGAACTATTAGAAGGGGCTTGATGCTGGTATAATATTACATACTACACATGATCACATACGATTTTTTTATTCTCCAACAAAAAATTACAGCATAACACATATGCATTTTAAAGGCACCATATTCTCCAACAGCACAAAGTTCAACTTCTAAACATTTTACTTTTTACTTGAAAAAATTACTCCAGTTATATCCTATGTTAAACTTCACTGTAGCAAAAGCTCAAATCACTCAGACATCCAATTTATTTTAAGCAAACACCTGTATTTCACACATTTAATATTGGGCACATACATCAGAACTTTGCTCAACAGCAAGAGACTAAGACACGTTACACTTCAAGTGTGAATGTAAGTGCTTTGCTGAACTGGAGCCTGAGTACATCAAAGAAACAGCAGGGTTTTGATTACAGAAGTGGTATTTGTAAGTGAGGAGACGGGATTTTACAGTTACCAAACTGCAAACCCTACATCTTCTAAATTTTAAATGATCATTCAACCAAGGGTATAAAGGCAAAATTACTTCATACAACTTGCCAACGAGTGCTTTTTGAAGTTTTCTTGCAAAGAATTAAATACATATTAAAATTCTCTACATCTCAGGTTTCAACTCCTTGATTAGTTTAGGATATTGGCAATGGATATTGAGTCTTCCACATCTAACTCGACTGCTTGAATTTCATTTAGGAGAACCAAGAGATATTCAGTGTTTGACTACGCTATCTGTTCAGAAGCCTGAATAACATGCAGTCTAAATTTAATTCCACTGGTATGTTTCCCACAATACAGAAATTATTTGTTATCTGCTTAGACTAGCTAGATGGGGATAGAAACAAAAACATGCACTTATTCCAAGCCATTATATATGAACTCTTTGCTTCATGAAAATCAGTGACAAAACTTCCAGGTAATACCTATATTACTAACAGGCTCAATCAGCGTTCCAGCCAGCCACATGCTTGCTAGCATGCTCCCCTACAGCAGTAGTCTCCAAACTTTCTAGATCACACATCCTTATCAGTAAGAAATTTTTGAGAATGCACCCCCAATATATGTATATTTATTTATAGATTACACACACATATTACTGTATTAACATACTATTTACAGAACAAAACACGCACAAAACCCATAAAATAAAAAATTAAGTGAAGATGAAATAAACAATATTTTAATTTTTATTCATTAATTTTACAGTAATATTTTTTCTTTCACTAATATTATCAATCTTAATATTTTTAGTGAGAGCAATGTGATTGAATATGCTTCATTAATCTTGATTTAATACTTTGAGATTCAGAGATTCAAAGCTCTGGTTCTACATTCAGTTTATTTCAATACTTTGTTTTAATGGCCATCATAGCCTAAAAAAAACCATCAAAGATACACAGATCCAAAAATAATTGCATCATTGGCTGCACTTAATAACAAATCATGATCCCATCCACTAATTATGCAAAGGTTTTTGTTGAAATTCATCTAGTAAATTTCCATCTTCCCTGATGTCACTCAGTTATTCTTCCAAACTAACTGGAAGGTCTTGCATTTTTAACAAATGCATTCAAAACCCACTGAAATATGAGAGGTTTGGGGGGGGGGCGACATGACATATTTTTCAGTAACAACATTATATAACAATGGAAACATTTCCAAACACCCATTTTCAAAATGCTGGCTTCATAGTATTATTTTCTTTCGAAAAGCAGTTAGTTTCTCACTCATTCTTGAAGTTGTCACCTTTACCTTGAAGGACAGAATAAGTGTCAATATTTTACCAAAAAAATCTGCTAGGTAGCATACTAGTGACAGCCATTTGTCATCACAGAAAAGGTCATCAAAATTCAGAATACCTGTCCTTTTGTAAAAGAAAAATGCATATCTCATGTTTAAGTTTGACAACTCTTTTTAAAACAATTTGCTACAAGATAACCAGCAAACCTCTGTGTGGTACAAAAAATTTTCATGGTCACACCCCGTCTCAATATAAACTATTCTGAAGATTCTACTACTTAAAGATCTTGGTTTATAACATTTACCACAGTGATGATATCCTGTAGAACTTTCTGCGCTTCTGGCTCCAATGTCTTTGCTGCCATAGTATGTTTACAAACGATGCAACGCATGAATTTCATGTATGCTGCTATCTCTGTAACCTTACCCCAGAATCCTTTTTTTTATTCTAGTCAAAGAAGCCACTCCATCAGTGGTTACGCTTGAACAGTTTCTCCATAAAGCTTTGTTTTTATTAAATACGACATTTACTGTTGAGAATATATTTTCTCCAATACATCTTTCCTTTAGTGGCTCAGAAAAAGGTAGTTCTTCATGTATTTCATTATTAAAACAGAATCCAGCAAATACCATTAACTGAGATATGTTAAACATTTGTACTTTCACCCAGCTGTATAGTAAGTGTCCCACACTGCATAACTTGTTCTAATACTTTTGTTTCTACAAATCTTCAGCAATGTTTTCCATGTGCCTTCCAACAGTATTTGCTGACAAAGAAATGCATTTTAGTTTATAATGATATTGTTTTCCATGTATTATTTCAGCCATTTTTACCATAGTAGGAAGAACTATTGTTTCCCAATTGTTTTGTGGCTTTTTCCCTTTCACTGTTAAATAAGAGGAGACTTCTGAGGCCTCTAAGCATGTATCGTTGCATTTTGTAGAGTACTGGATTGAGTATCACATGACTTGAAACTTCACTGAAAAAACTGCAGAGGTTTCTCTTCATGTTCTGGATGCTTAGTTTTTACATGTCTTGCTAAGTGTGATGGTTTCACACTATCGTTAACTAATATCTCAAGGCACAATAGGCATTTCAGGCAAGGTTCATCATTAATGATAATGGAGGTAAATTCATATTTTGAATGCTCTTCCTGATAATTTTGAATTTTTTTGGCCAACTTGTCAAATCTGATTAGACCTCATTATTTTTACCTCGTAATGTGGATGCTGAAGAGCTCGTACTATGAGTAGAGATGTCAGCTCTGCTATTTGCTTGATGACCACTTGTGCTTGCGTTATTGGTGTTATCTTGAATCTGCAGTTTCTTTGAGGGAATCTTTTTAAGCCACTTGCCCACTTTGTAAGGGTTAGGTTAGTTAAAACTAGATAACATAATATGTAAATCTGGGCCCACAAACTGCAATACATAGTAACGTGGTAAAAGCAAGCGAACAAGTGAGGGTGAATCCCTCCGCATTGTGGAACCCCCACTCTTTCCTCAGGACACCTCACGTACATACATGATGCAGGACCCTCTGACATACAGACTGAGCGAGGGCACCAGGGTCAAAATGTATATTAAATATCGGTAAAGCTTAATTTCTTTCTCACTTTCTTTGGATAAAAATAAACACCATTTCCTTCACGTACTTCAATGAATCATCTTGTGCACCCCCCAGGCCACACAAACCCCTTGTGAGACAGCTGCCACACTGGGTTTTGGTCAATGCTAACCGGCATTCTTGCCAGTAATGCTACTGTACAGGGCAAGTGACAGAAGAGACAAAGGCCTGTTCCAAACAGGCAGTCTGGTTGCACCCATGATGTTTTGGTGGGGAAAAGAGTTTAGCTGTATGTATGAGAGCCAGGCTATGACATTTAGCCTCATGGTCAAAGACCTGTCCTTTTCTATTTTGTGATACAGACACAGCACCAGTGACAAGACCAGAACCATACCTGTAAAGGGGGCAACTTGCATATGCTACAGCTTAAGGGCAGAGCAATAGTATTGGTAGCTACTTCTTGCTCAGACTCACAAAAAAGAAGAGAGTACCTTAAGTTCCATTAGTTCCTGTGTATTAGATGGTGTAGTAAGGGCCTTTTCTGATAGTCTCTCAAACTTATCACATAGTCTGAAAAATACACAAAATAATGAGTTTGGCATGTTATGTTTTGTTTTTATCATCATTGGACAAATCACATACATTTGTAACAGCAAAATTGAGATGAACATATCTTTTAAGAATTAAAAAAAAATTCAACAGTGGAAGCAAAATTAAGTACATTTAAATAAACATTTTCAGTTTGAGAGTTACCTCACATTTATGTCTTGATGATCTTTGAACATTTTGGAAATAACTTTTTCACAAATATTATCTGCTCTCTTTACCAAAGCACTTATTAATTCATCACAATGCAATTCAAACATTCCTAGACGGAGACACTGCAATACAAATATAACAGTTGTCAGAACATTGAATAGCTTTTACCTATTTTCTCCCACTGTCTCAAGCAGAATGTCAGGGATCTCATCTAGGAATTTAGTTAAATCATAAAACGCTTTTAAAACTTTCAAGTGAAGAAGGGAAAGGAAAAGCTATAGTTGCGAATAACTGTTCTTTTGTATATGCATGTTGAACTTTGTATAAATCTTACTTCTATCACTTTTTACCTTGACAAATAATCTACTTCCTGAAAAAGGAAGGGCATCTACTCTCTGTAGCAGTGAATGTTGTCTGGTGAAATTACAGTTTGAGATGCATCTAAAATGTAGTAATCTTTCATTACTGTTAGAGACACGTGACATTCCTTAGGATTAAAAAGGGACTCTGCCTCCCAGTGAGTCTCTGAATTCAGTGCTTGCTTTGATTAGCGTGCAAGCGAGTTTGACTTCCACACACAAAAGATCTCATGACAGGCCTTTAAGTACTAGTTTCTCCAGAACTTAGGTTTGCACTGAATACTAGGAGAAAAAAAATTTATGGAAAGCCAATTTAGCCTTCTGAGTTCTTTCTCAGAATGGACGGACAAAGGATTCTCACCACAGAATATCCTTACAGGGACAAAAAAAAAAAAAAAAAAAAAAAGTCATTCATGTTAAGGATTCTCTCTTTGCCTTAGATTCTTGGAAGCAATTTGGAAATGGCTGGACCCACACCTTCACATGTAAGAAGAGCATACTCTGAATGCCTTCGGTAGTCCCAATACAATTTCTAGCAAAAATAACTAAGTCTCATTTAAGTACGGCAAAGACACCCCAGAAATGCTAGCCCTGAAAAACCTTTTTTGAAAAAAAATAATTTTATTTCACTTTAATGATCTCACAGCTAATTATCATCACCTTTGACTTACAACATTCTTAGTACAAAAATCAACATTAAAATCATATTCACATCTCTTCAGGAATATTATTATAATTTACCTTCCTAGAAGTGTATTTTATTTCCTTAGAAAGCTTCTGGTACTTTATAATTTCTATTTTCATTTCTTCAAAGGTATGTTCCTCTGTCAGGAATTGATCAGTATCTCGTTCAGCTTGTTTGTTTATGAGGAAGCCGTACTTATCATACAGCTTGAGATGTTCCACAGGTGCAGCACTTTCTTTGACAATTTCTTCTCTGATCCTTTTCTTATGTTCATCCAAGATCTCATCTAGGATAATAGGCTTCAAGACAGCTGATGAGGACTCAACTTTTGGCTTTGAAAAAAAACCACCACATTTTTCAATTTACAGTTATGTCTGTAGCTCAGTTATGTCATGGAAGATAAACAGGATAGAAAAATCAACCTAATGTTACTTTAAAATCTTTCTAATTAAAGTCTGATTACAAACCTAATTTCGTATATACAGCTATTTACAATCTACTCCCAAATATTTTTGAATCCTAGCTTATGGATGTTTGCCTCCAACAGGTAAGAAGTCAGAGCTGCTTCATTCAGAAACTCAGAAGTCCACATACTTATCCACCCAAAACAATCCTATCAACAATTTTAAATTTAATCTACATGGATTTTATTTTTCCTGAATCACAGGCACAACTTCAGTTTTGCTATCAACTGATGAATCTGTAACATTAGAAATATGGAATGCACTTTCCTGCAACTCCTCAGAAGATCTAAAGCCTTGGTCTTGTGCATTTAGACATGCTTAAGATGCTTCTTTTAATTTGTCTTTTCACAGGTTATTGATTAGTGCTTTTATAAAGCATAGCAAACTACTCAGGTTTCTGCTTGGTCATGTGTCCAAGCATATTAACAAAAATGTTGAGGGCTGGCATTTTTATTTAAAATTCAAGTTGGTGGTAAACAGAAAGGGCAACAGAATGTCCAAATGATGTTCCTTCATGAAAAAAGAAATGTCCACCTTCCACAGCTCTCTGAAAAATGATCAAGAGGCACCACAGGGCATTATTTTCACTCTCTCTATGTTAAAAATTAAGACTGCTACACTGAAAGTAACATGCTATTCTAAACCAAGTAGGTACTTTAAAAATTTTATTATTTCACAAAATGTTCTTTACTTAACCTGGACTTTTTCCTGTTTGACTTAACATTTTAATCTGATTGAATGCATAAAACAACTAAAATATAAACAGCTTAAAAATTATGGCTTAGATTTTTTTTAAAGGATAGTCTACTCAAAAGATTCTATATTAAAAAAGACACTACCCTTTCCAGTATCAAAACAGACCATATTTTCCAGGATATTGCAGAAATGTGTTTAAAATTTAAATAAATCAATTTTGTTTGTAGCCCATTCATAGTAGCTGTTGCATAAAACAACTCATAGAGGAAACTAATCAATTCTTGGCTTTTTATTTGCTTAGAGAACAGTGATTGGGCCTTTTATTAATACAATTTAGATGATTTCAAAGTGTTCCATATATCCTGAAAGAGTATTATAATATTACTATGTGAGTTCTGACAATAGGGCTATTCATTAAAATACCTAGGAACTTAATGTAGCAACAATATGATAAAACAAAACCCATGAAGATTGTAATTTCTTACCCACTCCAAAAATAATTTGGTCTCAACTCTTGGTATATCACTGACAGCTTGAATCATAGCAGTATAAACATTCAATAATACATCCTCGTAGTCATTAAAGTCAGGTTCAAATTTAATACCATCATTCTCAAGGATTAGCCTCAGGATAAAACTTGGGTGTTTGTAGGCCTGGACTGACTTCTAGCACACACACACAAAAAAGGAAAATAAAATATTAGTTAGCGTAACTCATGCAGGAAAAGTCAAACGATCATTGAAAATTACTCTAGCATATGCATTTTAAATTGTCAGGACTTTAATTGCAAATGACATGCCATAATCCTAGCAAAAATACTTGTGCAAGTAGGAAGTGTGCCTCTGAAAAATTCACATAAACTGATGTTCATTAAGATGAAATACAGGCACAAGACACATCCTCTATACACCAGGCAACAACTTTTATAAAGTTGTTTGCATAGGCTGAGGCAGAGTAGCTTTACAGTAGTAGCCCTCACAAGTGTAGCAATACATGAATTACTATGTGTACAGCAGTACATGTATTCATCACCTGGAGCAGTCACTATGAATCTACTAACCCTTAAGAAAAAAAAAAAAGCGTTACATCTGATTTTATTTGCTAAACACGAATCTGATCCACAAAAACTAATCTGAATACTATGAGGGTTATATTTGCAGTATGGATTCCCATGTATTCCAGTATGAAAATTGGTATATGCTTTTGTCCTTGGTGGCATAATTTGCTGGATCAGACATCTCTTAACTTTCCCACATCTGCCAACATATTCTAGCTACGCTAAAATTTAGTTAGGAAACATAAGGAAGCATTTTATCACTACCAGGTAGCATAGGATCACCATTAGGAAGGATAAGATTAGAAAATACACACCTATTACTAATAATAACAGAAAACAGTACTGTAGATATTAAAGGTCACTTAACTCAGAAGTATACAAAGCAATTACAGGCAAGTAGGAATGAAAAATATATACTCTGCTTCCATAACATGATTCCTTACTTCTTTACATTCTCTGCATGTTTTTTCATCAATATTACCTGGAGCCAGATTTCTGTGGATATTTGATGACAAAGCTGAACAAAGATCCAGTTGCACTCCAAGACATCAAATATCAACGAGGAATATTTACCTCTATAATAGACGTCATGTAAGTGCAAAAGAGAAACTCCTCCTTTCTTACTTTTTTTTCCCAAAGAACTATTCTGCCAAAGCACGTAGTAGGCACCTACTAATGGCGAGAGAAGATAAGACTCCCCCACAGATGGGCATTATGGAGAGAGAGCACTAGTGCAAGAAGCAAATGGCCTTTATGTTAATGAATTTCTACTGTATGTCTAACTGACTGCAGTATGTTCTTGAGGATACCAGATTTAAAATGTGTTGATATTTCCCTTCTTACATGATAAAAAAAAAAAAGTCATTTAAAATCTACTTACTAAATAATGCATTCCTAAAATACTACTCCTTTTTTTTCCAGAAAGCACCTGCCACCTGACTTCATACTTGTTTTCCCTATTTTTTTCCAAAAGAAGCAAAATAAACAGGAAACATGTACATGGATAAACAATGCCATTAGTGGGTGTGTGAAAGACTACTTACTGCAGGTTGAACAATTAAATCCGTAAAGTCTTCAATCGAATGTAAAAGTAAATGTTGCAGTTGATGAGTCATTAAAGTGGCAGCACAACCAAAGAAAGACTCTAATTTAGTGATGCTGGTGTTGCTGGGAACTTGTTTTCGTTTATTACCTTGGTAAAAGATTTTCTGCACTTCTGGAAACCACCTTAAAAGAATACAATATTTTTATTTTTTTCAAGTGATTAGCATTAATAAACCTCTGGTTTTAAGTTAATTGCTATAAATGCTTAAATTAAATGCAGTCAAAAGATGCTGCAGTATACTTGAGAAAATATAGTTTAACTTAAGTAGGTGATATGGTAGTGTTGTCTTTAAATTCTAAGGAATTGTGTCTCTGAAAATGTTATCTATTATTATGGAACCATATTTAAAATATAAGATACTATGATAAACAGATTTGCTATCTTGCTCTGGTCGCCTATTTCTCAGGCCAGAAAGGCTTCACAGGCAGAACGCTTAAGTGCCAGAGGTTGTACGGTTTGTTATGCACCCTTGTAACCTCAGCAGATGTTAAGACATGAAAGCAATCCGAAGGGAATTCTGCCCAGTTGCCCTTAACCAGATTTAAATTAGCTCTGGCATTGCTAGGAAATAGGAAGGAAGAAAGCACAGAAACGCGCAGCAGAAAGAGCAGAAAAGTATCTTCAGGGTTAGGAAGAAATACATCCAAAAATGGCAAAGACAATACGTAACAGAATCATAGACAAGTACAGAAATAAAACCTTCAAGGTTAAGAAAATGAAAAAACAAGTATTCGAGACTATAGTAGTCTTGACAGTTGTATTATTCAATTAAAACCTGAAATAATAAAAATGCAGTAACACATAACTGCAGGAATCAAGCATTATTGGTTAAAGAAAGACCAGATGCATACAAACAACACAGTTTGGCCACAAATACCTAAAAAAGACCTAGCAATTTTGATGCTTTATTTGAAAACTTAACTGCACCATACTGAGTGCACTGCCAAGAAAACTGCCTTTCTTCTTTTAAAATATCTGACTGAATATACAAATATTATGAAAACCAGATATTTTACTTTTGAAAATCTTGATCACAATCTCAAAGTCAATGGATCTCATTAATACAACATTTTTCAGATAACTTTGCAGAAACAGCTGCAAAACAGAGAATATACAAACTGAAATTCCAAAAATCATCAATAGATGATCTACAGAGATACTATTACTGAGGCAATACTAGGTGAATATTTCTATAAATGAGACACTCCCTTTGTGTGAAGTAGGGGTGGGGCAAGTCTTATCATATAATAAAATTTGTATCACCATTTATATTCTAAAATGTCATAAATTGACAGTAGCAACATTGTATTTTCTCATTTATCCAGCACAAATGAGACCACAAAATAAAAGCTTTTGTCATAACAGACCAAAACACATATATTGTTAGTGTCGCTCTAAGTGAGCAAAATATGTCCCACCAAAATGCAGAATAAGAAAGCTGCACAAATCATAACATGCTCAATATTTACACAGCAGTCTTCATTCATAGGCCTCAAAGCATTTCACACCACCACATCTCTTTCTTTAATATGTATTATTGAAATGGGTAGTTCCTTCTCTCTCCAGAAACTTCAGAATTTCAAAAACAGCTGAAAAAAGGTTAAAGATTTCCCTGTAACTTAAAAAATATGGATACACTGGATCATACTTCTTAGATAAAATCACTTTGGATTTTCCAATTTCTTTCACGACTTTATTCTGGAAAAATGAGAGTTCCTCAGCTTCTTCTTTATTGTGAAATATTTCTGTATCAAGAAGGCGTAAATTTCTGAAACAGAATATAACATGAATATTTTAGGAGCATATTCACTGTATCTTGTTTTTTATGCATTTGTTTCCATAAAACTTTTTTCATATTTCACATTTCAAACATAAAGGGTTTTCTAACATATTTTAAACACTTCAAAATAATGTTATTTTCAGAAATTAGCTTCTGTTGTTTCAGAACAACCAAATATAAACACTGCAGTACTGTCTGTATGCATGGTCTTAAATTGAAGTAGTAATTACTACATTTGAGCACATTAATAACTATTTTTAGAATCAGAGTTTGTGTATATGTTGCTCATTATATATAGGATCAAACATTAAAAATTCTGAATGCGTTAAATAGCATTCCTTTCTAGGACTGGACAGATCTTTGCAAATATTATAAAATAATCTAGAAATAAATGAACAAACATCTAAATCTAGCTTCAAAATCATTTTCATTTTTAAAGACTTTGTCTGAATTTTGTCTCCTACTTTGCAGATACAACAAAAATTGAAAAATAAAAAAAAACAACCTCTCCCTGCAACTTCTTACAGCACCTGACCTGGACAGGTCAGTTCATTGTCTTTTATACCACCAGTCAAGAAATAAGTAAGCAGTTTGGTCTACTCTGGGAAGCAGAAAATAGCACCTCATCTAATGCCTTTTCCCCATGTTAATCAGGTAAGAGATAAAAACACAAGTGCCCTACAAGGCAAGACAACAACTTTTCTCTTCTGGGGAGATACACTGTTTTGAAAGACAAAAAAAAAAAAGTGTCAAATTTACATAGAGATAAGGGGACTACACTAAAAGCAAGAAAGACTATTTAAAAAAATGGAAGTCATATCCAAAATTAAATTACTTTTCAAACATGTCAGAAGCAAGAAGCTTGCCAGAGTCTGTAAAATAACAAACAGAAAATTTAAAAAAAAAAAAAAAAGGCCTTAGAGAACATAGGATCCTAGCAGCTCCATTCTGGAGCCTTTCTATACAAGGAACACAGTGTCTCAAATTGAAGTGACATTGGAACAGGTTTAGAAAAAGACAAAACAAAAAAGAAAATTAAAAATTGCCAGGTCCAGACGACATTCCACCCAAGCTCTAAAGAAAATCAAATACAAAACTGCTAAACTATTCAACTTGCATGTGTAGCTTGTTGCTTAAAACTGCCTAGACACCAAAGGAAATGGAGATGGCAAAGTGTTCCATGTGATTTCTGGGGAAGTACAGATAAGAAACCTTGACCTCTATACAGGAAAAGCTGGCAGAAACTCTTCAAAGCATAAAGTTAGAGGGAAAACAGACTAACATACGTAGGATAATGGCTTTGAACAAAGCCATCATATCCATGATCAGTGTTCAGATGTATATACTGTAGCAGTCCCATATTCAATGGGGCAACTTGGAAATCTTAAGATGTCACCACCCATTATTCCCCTATATAGATTCTGAAATCATCAAGCAGTTGACCTAAGATATATAGAAAACACTTACTTAAATGAGGTCTCCCATAAGTTCAGAACAGCGAGCATTGAAGGATTTATTGCATGCAAGTTTTCTTTCAGGTAACTGCATGCTGACAAGAAAGACTTGTTCCAAGGTTTTGGCACTACTTGTATCCTAAAAAAAATAAAAACAAACAAACAAACAAAACAACCCCAACAAACCATAAAACCAACAAGAAACAGTAGGATGAACATAGATTTGCTAAGAAACAAAATATTTATACATTTACTTTAAGATAATTGTTTGCATCCCAGAAAGCACAAAATTCATGTGATAAATCTAGCTTTCTGCTCATTATTCTGATATCAAAAAAAGTCTTCAAATATTGACCACTGTATAAAAAAAAGAAATAATATAAGAGAAATACTGGTGAAATCCTGAGATCTGAAACCTACTCATGGTCCCTTATACTGTATGCATGTAATAAAATCATTATACATATATAATGTATTTAATCAATTAATATGCATTTTTCTACAATACGTAGTATCTGTTTATCCTCATCACATCAAATCTATAAAAATTCATAAGTTTAGAGCCTTTTCATAAACTCAGTAGGTCTGCTTTCAAATTTTTAAAAACATTAAGCTATTTGGGGGGGGGGGGGGGGGGTATATACTTTTATATTCCCATATACTTTTTGCTTCAAAAATTGTAATTTTCTACAGGCAGTCTGATTTCACTATTACAATATTAAGCATTGCAACTTAAGAAGCATACACTGCAACCTTTATGTTGCAAGGTGTCATGGTTTCCGCAGGGAAGGAGTCAACTTTCTTGCTAGCAGCTGGTACAGTGCTATGTTTTGGACTTGGGATGAGAAACAACGTTGATAGCACACTGGTGCTTTTGATTGCTAAGCAATCAAGGCCTTTTTTGCTCCTCATCATCCCCTGCCAGCAAGTAGGCTGGGAGGGTACAAGAAGTTGAGAGGGGATACGGCCAGGACAGCTGACTCCAACTGACCAAAGGGCTATTCCATACCATGTGACATCACACAGTATATAAAGCTAGGGGAAGAAGAAGGAAGTGGGGGGAATGTTTGGAGTTATAGCATTTGTCTTCCCAAGTAACCATTATGTGTGACAGAGCCCTGCTTTCCTGGAGATGGCTGAACATTTGCCTGCCAATGGGAAGCAGTGAATGAATTCCTTGTTTTGCTTTGCTTGTGTGTGCAGGTTTTGCTTTACCTATTAAACTGTCTTTATCTCAACCTACGAGTTTTCTCACTTTTACTCTCCCAATTCTCTTCCCCATCCAAACTGGGGGGAGTGAGCAAACGGCTGCATGGTCCTAGTTGTTGGCTGGGGTTAAACCACAACACATGGGAAAAGCAAAAGCACTCCTGACAAATTTGTCATATATTTGTAATACTTTTGTTCCCATTTTCATAATGAACTCCTATAAAAAAAAATCCGATTTAAAATAAAACTTTTATCCATTTCTCACTGAATCTGTATTCCACAGTTTTTCCACATCTATCTTACGTATTTCTTTAGAAAAATGTTTCATATTTCAAATACTGTTAATGGAATAAAACTGCTTTACCGGTTACTATTCTACTAGGAGAATTTTGTACTTTTGGATTTGCATGCAAGCATGTGACATAAGCTTATATACAAACTACTGTTATGTCCTACACAGTTCCTAGGAGATATGGACGATCTAAGAAGAATTAGATGTAGCATGGCCTCTTACCCAGGGGACACAATTACAACAATAAATTCATCACAGATTACTTCTCTTTTTATGATGCAAATCTCTTAAGAAACATCTGTCAAGTCACCCCTTCTATTATATTCGAATGCCTACCATTTGATATTTAAAAGTATCTACCTCAAACCGCAGGCCAGAAATTATTTATAACAAAACCTTTTCTGTTTTTAAAATCACTCAGTAATGCTACCCCCAAAACAGAGCCTGGTTGATATCAGTGGAAATGTTCGGTTTCTGCAGCATTTGTGAGACGTCATTCCTCTACAAGGTAAATTTATTTTACCAGGTTTCAGCTATAACTATGAAAGAGGTACCTCTTCACTTTCACGTCTCAGGAAGAATTAGAGTATGTTCTAGGAAAATTGATACTAAGTTGGCTGATTCACACTGGACAGATGTATGATCCTGCGAGTACCACTAGCTTTCAGTAGACTGCAGACTTTTTAAGGCAAGTGTGAATTGAATGGAGATAGTCCATTACTCTGAATAAAAGCCACATCTATCCACTTCAGTACAGAGGATGCTACATACTGAAAAACCCAGCCAGAAAAGCTAAGCATCTACCACTGTTTATACTACTTATTGCTGAATTGTTCTGAAGAACAAAACAGTCTGTATTTATTACATTCTTAAACCTGTATGTATTGAGCCAAGCTGTCACAATCCGTAAATAAGACAGAGCTTCAGTGAAATCTGTGCAGAACGTGACATTGTTCCATTGATTACAATGCAGTTTATACATAAACATTTTCAAATGCTGTGGGATTAATTATAAGACTTCTTACCAGTTAAGTACTGCTAAACAAAACTAATTCCAAACAACCTTTCAAGGTAGACACATATTTTCCAGGGTTTTTCCAAAGATGCTGTATAATCATTACTTGAATTTACATAACCAATAACTAAGTCTTATTTACAGCTATCACTGACTACCACTACTAAGACTGCTCCTTATACATGCTATTCTACCTGACTGTTTTCAAGTCAGTGTTTTTGAATAAATATATTTTCTTACTCTGCACGGTGAGGTAGAAGAAAATCTTTCTTGTTGTCCCCATCTTTTTCCCTGCTGTCTCTTAAAACAAAGTCAACTGAAAAAAGTATAAAAAAAAAGAAAGAAAAGTCAAAATAAGCTTAGCAAAGGATCATAGAATCACTTAAGTTGGAACAGACCTTTAAGATCATCGAGTCCAACCTTTAAGCTAACAATGTCAAGCGAGTCCACCACTAAACCATGTCCCTAAGCACCATGTCTACAAGTCCTTTACACACCTCCAGGGATGGTGATTCAACCACTTCCCTGGGCAGCGTGTTCCAATGCTTGACAACCCTTTCGTGAAGAATTTTTTCCTCATATCCAACCTAAACCTCCCCTGGGGCAACTTGAGGCTATTTCCTCATGGCCTATCACTTCTTACTTGGGAGAAGAGACCGTCACCCACCTCGCTACAGCCTCCTTTCAGGTAGTTGTAGAGGGTGATAAGGTATGCCCTCAGCCTCCTTTTCTCCAGGCTAAACAACCCCAGTTCCCTCAGTCACTTCTCATAAGACTTGTTCTCTAGGCCCTTCACCAGCTTCATTGCTTTTCGGACGTGTTCCAGTACCTCAATGTCAATCAAAATGTCCAAATGCACAACTCATTGAGATGAACTGTTTTATTTAGATATACATGAAAAGGGATTTAGCAGAAAGCTATACTATTAACTAGGGGTTTCTAAAGTAAAATGTTTTTAAAAAGCGTTGAATGATCAAAAATACTGAATAATATTAGCTTTGATCATTACAAGGATAAGAAAACCTGCGTATTCTTTTTATTAAAATGTGCCTCCAACATCCAGGAGAGCACTTTTATATAACTCTTCTACAACTGCAGCTCTCAACAGTGAACAACTTTCAACAATGAATGATTGTGAATATTAGCAACTTAGGAGAAAATACAAGTAAACTAGAAATCTACCTATAGCCTTTTTTATGCTCAGAAGATAGTCTTCTTTCATTTCATCAGTCAGTGAATGTATACTTTCATGAAGTACTTTCAGATGTTGTGGAATTAAAGCTAAGATGTGGTCTAGCCATGATTCATCCATTGGGGCCACATTTGCTGTATCAATTCCATGGCGAATGTAATAGTAGTATTTCTGCAGAATAAAAGAATAAGATACATCAGTTAAGTCCAGCACTAGAAAGACATTACTGTTACATGTTTAGTTAGAGATATGGGCTTATTTAGTAAAAATAAATGTAATTAGTACTAAGTACTGATTTACATTGTGAATTACATATATATCACTAAATCTGACATAAATACCTTCATCAGCCTGCCAAACACTAGTTGGTAGAATAATGATAGAAAGTTGTTGAGATAGAAAAACAGGGTATAGTGGCACAAGCCTCATTCCATTTCTCTGAGAAGACCTAATAACAAAAATTTCATTGAAGAATGGACATAACTTATAGAAATCTTACTTTTGTTTTGGTTTTGCTTTTACAGTTCTACAATTCCGGAGAATTCTCCTTTGCACTGTCCCAGTACCAATCTTTTCCTTAAATAAATTTTAAATATATATTGATCTAACTCATCATTCCAGGGCTGCCATTATTATCCATTAGCTCTGGGGCTGAATCATGTATTCAAAAATAAACCCATGCATTCTGCAGAATTTTGTGTGGATATGCAATATACAGCTAATGCACTACTTCAGAATATGAATCTATGACCACAAATAAGTACATCTGCTTGTATGCCAGCATTTAAAAAGGCACGTGAAGTCTGACTAATAAAACCTCAGAGCGTTAAAGGAAACATAGATGAAGAGACGCATCAGCCGAAATTCAAAGAAATGCAGAATGGAGTATCAACTAGAAGATTACCAATGTCAGGAAGTAACATGTAAATCTATTTCAATCAATTTATCCCAAAATGAACTTAATCTATTAAATCACAAAATTGTGTATACAATTGCATCACATAAGGTATCTTAAACCAGAATGAGGATGAAGAACATCCTAGCCCTTAGATGAGGATAATCCAAAGAGAATTGCTTTATGGATTCTATGTGCTCAGATGAAGCAGTGCATCCTCCCTTGCAAGTTATTCTCACCTTTGACAAGTGTAGAAAAGATTTATTACTTCCTGACATTCGTTACCCTCCAGTTACTATTCCATTCTGCAATTCTTTGAATCAGCCATACATTCCTAATGCTCCATTCTCAACAGTAACACTATAAATAATACTTTGTGTGAAACTAATAGTGGAAGAATATGTCACTGTCAGTCATCTCTCATTGTGTCAATCATCTTGTCAATATTTACAATAAATGACTGGCACTGTATTTCATTTAACACTCTAGATACCAAAATATCTTTCTCTATTGGAGTAGAAGAAACTGCTCTTGGAGGCTGGGTTCCATGGGATGGAAGCTGTTCTTCAGTAAGGTCCTGCTGTCTGAGACAAGAAACACAAAGAGTATGCGTCACTTTCTTCAGATACATTTTACTGGCATAATTAATAATAGCCATCCTACATGTCAGTTGTGAACAAACAAAACAAAAAAAAGTAACTGCCAAAACTTCACAATGAGAACAAGACATTCTGATTCAAAAAGAACACTGACGCATGTGACCAAGTTTGTATTTTACCTGCTAAGGTTCAGCTTTTATAATTGGTAATATAGTTCATGCTCATATACGTACTTTCAATATGCAATCATCAAAATTTTAAAATAATTTCATTTAAAAATTTGGGGGTTCTATCAAAAAGGAAAAACACATTATTCAAAGATAAAGAAACTCACAATATAATGTTAACAAGAGCGCTTCTGAAACTTTCATCCTTTTTTTTCAGATGACTGCTGCTCTGCAATGTAGAAGGTGATGGTCCAGCACGTGCTTCATTATCTCTAGAACCCTGTATCTTGTGTCTCTTGCACCTCACCTTCCAATATTCTCCTTGCAGAAAATACATTTCGAAATTAAGTTTTTAAAAAAAGTTCAAATGTATTGCACATATGTTTAAGTTCCTGAGAGATTTTCTTTAGTAGTACTAAAAATATTAACCTTACCAGGTGAATACTCATTTTTTACAGTAAACTCATCTGACTCATCATCTTTCTGTTCTTTGCTCAGATGGAATGAAGGACAAGTCTGCTGCCATAGTGGTTTAGACCTTGCCTGGAATAAGTATTTTAATATTTTAGTTTTACACTTGTAGGTGCTACTAACACACACTTCAAGACTTCTTAAATATAGTAAACCAAAGAAACTGTAGCCTACAGCTGGAATAAGGCAGCATAAAAATCATACAATAAACTACTTCTAATACGCTGCCCTCAAATTCTAAATAGCCAGACTGTTAGAGATAAGCATGTTAAACTTATACGTAAGTATTTGTAAACTCTCTAGTTTTATACCTTATTTAAATATTTTCAAACTTTTTCCAAATACTCCACTTCCAATGTTTTCCAAATATCGAAATATAAACAATGCTCCACATACATATATAATATACATACATAGTGCAGACAGAATATAAACCTCAGCATACATTTGAATGAGAACCATGGTCTTTACATAACCATCCTGTGACACATATTTGAAAATGAAAGCTTACAAAAAAAGCCAACAAAACTACCTGAGACAACTGTGGTAGTAAGTTCACTCTTCTCTTTGCCAATTTCCCTTTGCCACTTGGACTGGGCTTGGGAAAAAAAAAAGTAAAATCGTAACTAGACATTTAAATTACTATTAACGCTACTCTTCCAGGAATACTTAAATTTGTAATCTAGCTATAATTCTGTTTTTATCTCTTATATAATAATTTTTACACATACAATTTCATACCACTTCCCCTTTTCTTTCTAGAGTGTTTCCATGTAGAATTCAACTTTCTCAAATGCTTTTGAAAAATCACAGCTCTGAAAAATTAATTTTAGGCTGGGAAGCATTTATGGTACCTTTTTGCCAAGATGTACATTACTGCATTATGAGATACCATGAAATAATACAAATAAACAATTAGTTCTTTTATTCCCATTCTTCAGTCAACATTTTTTAAAAAGCACAAAATGGTCCTCTTATCTAATCCATAAACTTTCATTTAAGACTGCCCAGTATTTTCTGCTTCCCTACAGTGCTGATCTCTCAGCATCAGACATCAAAGCTGTCTGTCCAAAAGCACCCTCTGACCATGCCCAGGACTCGGGCTAGCACATTTTAGCAAGGTACAGCACTTTCCTGTAAACAAACAAGACAATTAAGTTGTAAAGTTATTTAAAATTGGCTCTAACACAACTGCCTTTGGCTACTATTCTATTTCTCCTCTGTTTCACACCACCACCAATACCGCCAGCACTGTCCACACCACCTCTTTCCATGCAGCTGCACTTGCAGTAATACTGTGTGTCTATGCTACAGCCGTCCGCTTTCTGCTTTGTCTTATGCAAAGGCTTTAACACAGGAAAGAGACAAAGCACAGAATGTTTGCAGAGACATACCCGAGCTGTCCTTAAACATGTTGGGTTGACTATCATTTGCAACACAGTACCTGTGGTGTAGAACTCACAAAAGTTTTAGGCACTTAACTATTTACACGAATTTTGCAGTCAAGGATAAACTCTGGCAACTCTCAGGAGAGCCAAAAACCAAATCATGCTCCAAAGAAAACCTCCTTCAAAATACAGGAATCTGACAATGATAAAATACATATAGGACATACATTATCAGCTGTTAGCAATCTCTTCATAAACTAATCTATGGTCCAACTTGTGAAAGGGGAGCAAACTTGTTCCAGATCTAGGGACTACGCCCCTAAACGTGATGGGGAGAAACTCCTTGACTACCACTAGGTGCAAGAGGGACTCATACAACAAAATGTTTTAATTATCTTGTTTCAAAATCAAAAGCACTACTCTTTTACTGAACAAAAGATCCATCCTCCTCCTTTCTCTCCCCAAATGAGATTAAACACATCTGGCTTCCCTTTGAATAGAGATCAAAATACCTGGTGAATTAAAGTACTCCAAACACCAAGCAGGCTAATTTTGATACTTTTAATCTAGCTTTTTGGCAATCGCAGGAAAGGTGACTGAAGACTTTGCCACAATAACTATATATCTCTTTCGGTCCCTCATTTATTTATTTATCAGTCTCCCATAACATCCTCATAAGTAAGCTTAGGAAGCGTGGGTTAGATGAGTGGACAGTGAGGTGGATTGAGAACTGGCTGAATGGCAGAGCTCAGAGGGTTGTGATCAGTGGCACAGAGTCCAGTTGGAGGCCAGTAACTAGCGGTGTTCCCCAGGGGTCAGTACTGGGCCCAGTCTTATTCAACATATTCATCAATGACCTGGATGAGGGGACAGAGCGTACCCTCAGCAAGTTTGTTGATGACACAAAACTGGGAGAAATGGCTCACACGTTGGAAGGCTGTGCTGCCATTCAGCAAGACCTGGACAGGCTGGAGAGTTGGGCAGAGAGGACCCTAATGAAGTTTAACAAGGGCAAGCGTAGGGTCCTGCACCTAGGGAGGAATAACCCCATGCCCCAGTACAGGTTAGGGGCTGATCTGCTGAAAAGCAGCTCTGTAGAGAGAGACCTGGGTGTCCTGGTGGACAAGTTGACCGTGAGGCAGCAGTGTGCCCTGGTGGCCAAGAATGCCAATACTATCCTGGGGTGCATTAAAAAGAATGTGGCCGCAGGTTGAGGGAGGTTATCCTCCCCCTCTACTCTGCCCTGGTGAGGCCACATCTGGAGTACTGTGTCCACTTCTGGGCTCCTCAGTTCAAGAAATACAAGAAACTGCTGCAGAGAGTCCAGCAGAAGGCTATGAAGATGATCAGGGGACTACAGCACCTGTCTTATGAGGAAAGGCTGAGAGACCTGGGTCTGTTCAGCCTGGAGAAGAGAAGACTGAGAGGGGATCTCATCAATGCTTACAAATATCTGTAGAGTGGGTGTCAAGAGGATGGGGCCAGACTCTTTTCAGCGGTGCCCAGCAACAAGACAAGAGGCAACAGCCACAAACTGGAACACAGGAAATTCCACCTCAACATGAGGAAAAAACTTCTTTACTTTGAGGGTGACAGAGCACTGGAACAGGCTGCCCAGAGAGGTTGTGGAGTCTCCTTCTCTGGAGATACTCAAAACCCACCCAGATGCATTCCTGTGCAACCTGCTCTAGGTGAACCTGCTTTAGCAGGCAGGTTGGACTAGATGATCTCTGAAGGTCCCTTCCAACCCTCACCATTCTGTGATTTAATGCTTTTGCCAGTTTATCTTCCAGTTAGGCATGGTCCATGTGCAAGATTTTGCACACCTCAAAATTCTAAAGTCCATACCAGTTTCATAGTCTGCAGCGACACAGATGATGAACTTATTTCAGCATAAATGAGGGAAAAGCAGTATTATCACCAATACAGAAAGATTTACATGACAAGCCTGCTTTTTGTCTGCTAATTGGAGCAGTTGTAACTCTACTGGGAAAATACGAAGCCATGCATTTCTCTGTAGTCTAGCATATTTCACTGCAAAAAGATTCTTACAACAGACTGCATAACAGCTACCCGTCTTTTGTAATACTAGCACGAATAGATTTCCTAATAGTGTATTCACTCTGCATCATAAAACTACTGCTTACCAAGCCAATAAGCCTATAGGATACAGTCCCCTATAGACAGAGTTTGGATTGGTTTGGACACAGCTCTATACAAACATGCTTAGATAGAATAATAGAAAAAAAATAGGATGAAAAGGGCCTCTGATGGTCCACTCTCCTTCTCAAAGCAGTGCTAACTACAAAAAGTTAGGTGAGATTCCACAGAGCCTTGTCCAGTTGAGACCTGAAGGTCTCTAAAGCCACCACCTCTCTGGGCAACCTTTTCCCTTGCTTAATCATCTCACTGGGAAGAATGTCATACTTATGCCTAGTCAGAATTTCCCTCTCTGCAACTTGAGAGTGTTGCCTCTACTTCTCCTGCTGCACAGCACCAAGAGGAATCTGGCACCGTTTTCCTTCTAGTTCAGGCACTGGAAGCCAGTAACTACATTCCTCTGCCACATTCTCTTCTCCAAGCTGAACAAACACAGTTCCCTCAGGCCCTCCTCATACACCAAGTGCTCCAGCCCCCTAACCATCTCAGTGGTGATATGATAGACTCTGGTTTGTCAACAACTGTACAGCTGCTGGACTGGGGCTGGCCCAGGCAGAGTCACCTTAGGTGGTTCTGAACCTTGAGTATAGACATGCTCTTTGTTCTCCATGTCTTGCATAATGAGACTGAAACATAAAGCTCATTGTCCAGATTCTAAAGCAGATAGTGAATACTATCTAATACCCTCTGAAGGGAATGGACGGGGAAAAAAAATAACGTCTTTTGTACAGGGGAAAATGATTTTGAATTCCTGGAAGAGTATTATCTATTTCTCTCAGTGACGAGGTCCACAGTCTTAATTATTAGATTCCTGGTTAGGAACAAGTAACAGAAACCTGGGTATTTTTACAAACAATAGTACTGCAAAAATTACTAAGACTATACCATGTCTTCATATACAATATTACACAGTTTTGTTTAGATTTTCTTTTGCTGGAAAAAAAAAGTAGAATTTAGCACCCCAACTTATACCTCTGAGCTGCTGGTACTGATTAATTCAGTGTTGAAATTAGTTCCACTGAAGATGGTGCCAATATTTTAAAATATTATACTGCAAACTTACTGCTGGCAGTAAGATGTACTAAAAAGAGTCCTGGACAGTGAGGACTATCTCAGGTAGTTATGAGCAGTCAACTCACACGCTCGAATATGCACTTCAAGAAAAAACACACCCAATGAAAAACTGGTGAACTTTTGATTCACTGGAACAAGTTACTGAATGATTTCACTTAAAATATCTCGCACATTGAATTAGAGTAAAACAAACCTGAATGAGGACATCAAAACCAAAAAAGACTAAAAGAACAGTATTCACTTACTAACAGAAGAACATGATTTAAGAGACCAGTCTTCCTTATAATTACATTTACCAACTACAACTCAATCAGGCTGCTACAGAAGTAACATTAATTAGCATTGGTTAATACCCAGTGATTTAAAACCACATTAATAGCTAAAAGTTTCTAATGGCATTTGTGTCCTGGTTTTAGTATTTAAGCTTCCTGCAATTCTGGAAACAAACTGAGTTAATTAAAATCGTTTCATGTTTAAAAAACAAACAAACAAAAAATCCAGACAAACAAACAAAAAAAAAAAAAAACCAGGGAGAGGACTTATGACATAACCTTTTGTACCAAGCTAAAGACTGCAATTCATTTCTGTGGTTTATAATGGGATACCTTTTGGAAAGAGTTACTCTCTCCAAAAGCACTGCAGAACAGCAGTCCAACCAAAAACATCTGTTTAAATTTGCACTGCTAAAGTAATTAAAGGAAATCCAGGCAGCTGCAAGAAGGACTATGTTGCTTCTAAAAGCCTCGTTCAAGGAGTTCATACCACAGACACCACGGTTTAAGTTCTCTGGACGGTATCAGTCACAACGAGGCCACGACTCGTGGGGCAGAAGCTTTTATTTTCACAGAAAAACAATGCTTTTCAGATCAGAACGAGTCCCCCTTCCGTCAGCCAGGTGCACCCAAGCGTTCTGCTCTCTGCCCCGCGAACAGCGAGCACTGCCCAGGCACTTCTCCTCAGCCAGCCCGCTGGTCCCCGGCACCCAGTCCTGCCCCGCTGCCCCCCCCCAAGTCGGGGGCCGCGACGGGACCCCCAGCCCCCGCCTGCCTGAAGCCGAGGCAGACGCTGTCGGCTCCGGGCGGAAGGAGGCAGAGCGGCCAGGGAGAGCTCGGCCGCGGGGGCTGCCCACCTCCCGCTGTGCCCCCTCAGCCCCCGGTACCTGCTGGGTGGCCATTGCCTGCTCGGGCCAGGCCGCGCTGCCGTGTTGGGACGACGCCGTTACCTAGCAGCGCCGAGCGCAGCCATTGGCCGCCGCCCCGGCCGCGCGCCCCGCGCATCCCAACGGCCGGGCGCGAGCGGCGGGGCCCGCCGCGCCCAACCGTCGCTCCCGGCCTTCTGGGGCGAAACACAGCGTAGCTAATTACAGCCACCTCGTTAGTTTTCCAACTCGTAACGCGTTATCTAAACAGCGGAAGGCCCGAGCTCTTGCGGAAGCCTAACCCCGAACCTGCTGTACGGGGGGAGAACGAGAGAGAAACGTCCGGAACGCGAAGCCGAGGGAGAGCTTGCTGTCCGCCGTCAGCGTAGCTGCCAAAGCCACGGCGGCCCTCGGTGAAGTACCCCGACGTTTCAGCAGGGCTGCCTGTTCAGGTGTTGCCGAGTGAAGACACACAGTTACTAGCTGATAACGGGGAACAGGTCACACCTGGGAATGTTGATGTTAAGCTATTGCAATGTATTTGCAGCTATGGCAAGCTGAATTTCAGCTTTGCTGGTATCTCACCGAGATTGTCTTCCCCTAGCAAATGCTTGATACCCTTTTGAGGCCTGCCGATTTCAGGAAAATAGGGGTAGTTAAGATTGCTTTGAGTAGCACTGCTGTTTAGGCAGGTATTCCTTCTTACCTTTTAAATTAACTAATGTGTATCGAATAAGCAAATACAGATGCTTCTCTTTAGGCAAAGCAGTGAGACGTGTGCTCCAACTAAACATGCAAAAGAACTCACTTGTGCTTGCAAAATCATTCCGATTGAGCTCTAATGGCTGGCCTGGGGTGTCTAAACCACAACAGCAACCAAAGATCTTTCAGGTGCCACATCATGCATCAGCCCATCTTGTGCACAACAGACGTGGTATTTTAAACAACCTGCCACCACCACCCCCCCAGATCAGCAAATTAAAGAATACAAGAAAATATAAATAAAAATCTCTGGAAGTTTCATTGGTAGTCGATGGGCGTTCCATGCATTATGAATCTGACGCTTTGACCAATCTAAATAAAATATTGGTATGGTTGGTATGATTTCTAATACTTTACTGTGAGCAAGTTTGGATTTCAATGGGATCTGAAAGAGTTCTTGGCAATGTTAGGTACTCGGTGAATTTTAAATGAGAGGTTTTGTTATGTTTTCACAGTAGCAACACATAAAAGGTAGCACTACAGTTTACAGTGGAGTTAGCCTGCTGGAAGACCCCTGTAAATGAGCTCCGATCTGTAATCAACCTTGTGAACAGTACATAGAGCAGTATAAGAGTCTAGATATCAAGTTTTAAACAGAAAAGCCCCTTTGTTAAAATACCACAGGCAAAGAACCAGTAGGGTATTTTTGCTTTGTCCAGCTGTAGAAAATTCAACATCACTTGGAATTCCCAGTGCATTTTCTAAAACAGTACCGAAGTCTGGTTTTGATTTTGAGATGAGAAATACCCTCATATTCAACATATCTTAGGGAGATTCAAACAAGCTGGCTATAATATGTAACAGTCTAGCTGGAAAACATGCAAAGGGAAATCCTTGCTATTTCTCTTTAATACTGAGTCATTCGACTGTTAGAAACTATATCTACAGAAGGCAGTAGCACATTCAGTGCACATCACTATACACTGTTGGGCATTGTGATTCCTTTTGCTAGGAAATGACATTTTGTTTTTTCATTATCTGATTAGGAAATTGGAAATAGCACACTTGTTTGTACTCTTCAGAGGAGTAAAGACACATTTAGGTTGCTAATATTAGGAACATCATGGAGAAAATAAATTCTTGTGTATATAGTATTTTTCATTGTCAGAACTTTCTTCTTACAGAGAACTAAGAACTTCTTATTTCTTAGAGAGAACTGAGAACTTTAAGAACTACTTGCTGTTTGTTCTTTTTCCCTTTTCCTCCACATTTCATTCTTTTCCTGCAGTGACCAGTTAAACACAATTTATTTACATAAACACAATACCAGCTGATTTTAATCAACTTTTCCAAGGCTACAGGAGGACACAGCAGAAAAAAATGGTTTACAACTCAGTTTTTTGCCACTTTGTATTTGTTTAACGTGTCACTTTCATCTGGAATCCCATATTCATAACTAACAAAACAATCTAAATCTAACTTCAGAGATAAAAATAAGATCAAAAGAATAAGATGGCAAAAGGATGAAGAGAAGAAGGGAGTACACACAAATATAAAGTGAGTACTCCTCAGCATCTGTTTTAGAACTGTACTAAAACCAATTAAAAAAAATTAAAAAAAAATACATCATTACCAGCCAAAGTCAACAGAACACAGGCAGACAGTATCATACAGCTCGTATATTGTTGTGTAATAAAGAGTTTAGCAAAGATTGGAGCATAAGTGCAAGAAAAAAGAATCAGTGACACAGTCAAATTAAATACAGGAAGGAAAAAGGCCATAGGTAGAATTTTTATCACTAAGTTTTCCTTTTCTGAAAGATTCAACAACATGCAGTTTTTATTCCACCTTGATGCCTCAGTTAAATTCTGGAGTGCCAGTAATCAAGAATACATTTATTTCTCCCTTCAAACAGAGGCAAAAGTCTTAAACAGTAGTTTAAAATGTGGTTTACTCCACAGAATTAATAAAACTTAAGGCAAAATACCATCTACAGAGAAGTATTTTACTGACCAGATGTTTTGTTTTTAATGTGAAAAAAAGTGATCCTTCAATTTTTAACCAAAGTAGTTATGGCATGCGTTGTATGTTTCGATTAGAGCAAATAAATAATGTTTGAAAGTACAACAAATGTAGTAAATTCTGTGTGTACAAAAATAAAATTCTCAGATTTGGGTATTGCTTTAAAAATAATTTCAGGAAGGGGGTTTTCATTCCCCAGAGGTTTCAGATGACAGACTGAAAAACATCAACTAGCATGAAAATGGAACAAGATGTTTGAATGCGATGGAATCACAGCTTCTTAAAATGCCTATAACTCGTCTCTCAAAGTTGTATTCCTAAATCACTCCAGCAGTTACAGCAATCTCAATTGAATGCTAAGAGTACATACTGAAACATATTCCCACATAATCCCTTCTCTTGTACTCCACTTCATCTAAAATCTCTTTTGTCTCTATCTTTTTTTATTAAATATATATGTATTTTTAAGTTCTCTTGCGTTTACCCTTTGTGGACTCACTATAATTGTATATAAAACAAGTAATCAGTCTCACATTGTAAAGACCTTTAATAAAGCAAGCAAAGCTTTCTCATAGAGGCTTCTAATAGTGGGGAAATTGACAATGATTTCTGTAAAGGAAAATTGTTGGCCGTCAAAATTCAAGTTCAAGGGTTTTAAATCAAGAGTTGATACTTAAAACTGTTATGTTCATAGGCAGGACATGAATTTTGGACAGCGCTTTAAATGCAATTAGATGCAATAATTATTTCAAAAAATAATTAATTTAACACTTCTACTCACCATTCATGGTGAGACAGTACACTTTAGGTAAGTTTTCAGGGGGAAAAAAATAAGGATATATTTTTCAGCTCAAAATTTTTTTAAAAGACAAAACCAGGTCTATATGTTTTCTTGTATACCTTATTTTTGCCATACCTAGACTAAAAATATAGAAGCACAAATATAAGTAGTGATTTTGTAGGTAAGAAGTGATTCTTATGAAATACTAGAAAATTTCCCCCTATTTGAATATTTATTTTAAACTTTATGATCTTTATTAAATCAGGTCTTGTTATACAGATCTCTTGCATATAGAATAATTAATGCACAAAAATCAAATTGAAGACAGGACTAAAATAGTATTTTCTTCCCTAAAAGAAAAGCGATAGTTATTTACATTCCGATTGTAATTCTCTGAAACATGCTGTGCTGTAAGAAGTATGTGTTTACTGAGATGAATCTTCTGCTCATACCACAATGGAACTACTGACCATCAAGGAAATACCACTTTGCAAATTGTTTTGGAACAGCCACCACGGTAACAGCAGAGATGTACAACACAATCCTACAGTTACTGCAACGCAGAAAAGATTTTTAAAGGCAGTGAAGAGATCTGGGTTCATCTGTATCAACAGAAACAAAGTTACAGGCCAGAACTCTCATGCCTGTTTCATCTTCACAGCCACGCCGAAGGAACACTAGAATGAGCTTGAGCACCTATAGTGCCAGTTTAAAAAAAAAGGAGTCTTTATTTACTATCAAGAATATAATAACACTAAAGGAAATATGAATACTTTGTAGTCAGTGTAGGTGTGCTGACTTACTGACTCTGGATGCAAAAATTGTCACAGGAAGCCTCTGTTCACACTCCGCTCAAAGGTGAAGTCTTCACTGGAAGGCAACGGTTTTGTCACAGGTGTTACTGGGTCAAAAAATCATCCTTTATCTTCCTCTTCTGTTGTGAAAGCAACAAAAACTAGCACTGTCACATGAAATGACTGATTCTTTGAATACTTTATGTTATAGTCTAGCCCTTATTTACTAGACCTAACACTACACGGGCTAACCAGGTAAGTATTTTTATGTCATAATTCATGCACCTGCTTTTGATTAAGAAATTTCCGTATACTGTCACACATTGTTAGGTGACTCAGCAGTTCAGCCTTGTGATGTTACCATTAATTTGCTAGACATTCACCACACTGACTCATTCTGCATCTTGCTCATTTCTCCAATGCTGAGTGGGCCAAGCAGTATTTTCAAGTCTGTCAGCTGCCAGGTTCTTAAGGCACAGCATGATTAGTTTCTGAAACAAACACACATTAATTGCATGCTTTTATCTTGCCCCAATTTTAAAGTATATTTTTCCAAGTATAACTTACTTTACTTGGCAAGAGTACAAGCACAACTGTCCTGGTAAGAAGATGGTGAGCTATTATCTAGACGATGCATTTTTCTAGCATGTCTCCTTCCTTAGAAGGCCTTTTGAAAAGGCAGAAATTTCAAGCTGTCTCAAGTCACTACTAAACAGAATAGTTTGTTTCCTAGATGTTTAAAAAAAAATAAAAAGGCAGCATTCCTTCAATGCAGGAAATGTAAATATTCAGATAATTTCTGAACTTAATGCTGCAAGCAATACCAAACCAAGCACATGAATACACTATTTCTTTCACTAAAATAAAGCACATTTGTGCATTTCTAACAATGAGAAAGCTTTCATTTCATCAATGAAATGCGCCTTTGTAGGAAACATATTATCCAGGCCACAACGGGTTGCCACCTCTTTTGAGTGTAATTCCTTTTCTAAAGGATTTTTTTTTTTTTTTTAAATTCAGCCATCTACTTGAAAATGAAACAAAATGTACAATTAGTGTCCTAGGAGACTAATATGTGTAACAAACCTTCCATTTAAGTTTCCTTACACAATCATTCGGCAAAGGCCATTAGAATTTAACATAAAGGGTATCACCTCAGTAAATACTGCAAGACATAACTAGACCATTACATCTAAGAATAACTTTTTATGTATAAAAAGCAGGCATATATAAAAGAGTTCCAGGAAGTTAGCTAGTAAGTTTATGATTCATCAGGAGTAGTCAGCATGGATTCACCAAGGGGAAGTCATGTTTGAGCAACTTGATAAACTTCCGTGGTGAAATGACTGGCCGGTTGATGAGGGGGAGCAGTGGACATCGCCTACCTTCAGCCAGGCCTTTGACGTTGTCTCCTGTAAGATCCTCACATACAAGCTGTTGATGTATAGGCTGGATGAGCAGACAGTGAGGTGGACTGAAAACTGGCTGAATGACCACTGAATGCCAGGGGGTGGCAATCAGTGGAACAAAGTCTAATTAGAAGTCAGTAACAACCAGTCTACCCCAGGGATCAATCCTGCATCCAGCCCTGTTCAACATCTTCGTTAGTGATCTGGATGACAGGGCAGAACATACCCTCAGCAAGGCTGCAGATGACACAAAACTAGGAGGAGTGGCCTGATAACATCAGAGGGTGAAGCTGCCATTCATAGGGACCTCTGCAGGCTGGAGAAACGGGCGGACAGGAACCTCGTGAAGTTCAACAAGGATAAGCACAAAGCTCTGCACCTGTGGAGGAACAACCCCATACACAGATATATGCTGGGGCCACCCAGCTGGAAAACACCTTTGCAGAAAAGGACCTGGGTCCTGGTAGACAGCAAGTTGAACACGAGCCAGCAGTGTGCTCTTGCCACAAAGACGGCTAAATGATATCATGTGCTGCATTAGGCAAAGTATCACCAGCAAGTTGATGGAGATGATCCTTCCTTTCTACACGCACAGGAGCGTGTCCAGTTCTGAGCTTCTCAGTATATGAGAGACATAGACGTACATGACAGTCCAACAAAGGGCCAAAAAGATGATTAGGGACTGGAGAATCTCTTCTATGAAGAAAGGCTGAAGTAGCTGGAACTGTGTAGCCTAGAGAAGAAAAGGCTCAGGGGGGACTCATGACAGGACAAGAGGGAATGGACGCAAACTGAAACACAGTAGGTTCTGTCTGAACATAAGGACATTTTTTTACTGTGAGGATAACTGAGCATTGGAACAGGTCGCCCAGAGAGGTGGAGTCTCCTTCCTTGGAGATACTCAAGTCATCTGGACATAGTCCTATCCAACCAGGTCTAGGTGGCCCTGCTTGAGCAGGGGGGTTGGACAAGATGACCTCCACAGGTCCCTTCCAACCTTGACCATTCTCTGATTCTGTGAAGGAATGAAAGCACAGAAGTTTTGAAAAAAAGGCAAAGTTTATTTATTTTAATATAAAAACATCATGAACTGCATAGAAATATGACTTCAGTCATCTTAAAATGTTACTCATCATATTTACACTTGGTAGTTCCCAGTAATATGGCAAGAAGCAAGACGGGCTAACAATTGTCTACAATGTATGTATTTACATTCAACTGAAGTTATGCCTGCGCAATAAGATTTTTAAATAAATCAAACACACTGACCCCCCAAAAAATCTGATTCAAGGTATATTTTAAGTTTACATAAAGTACAAATAAAGTCTTCAAAACTTAAGTTCCTTGGATAAGACCAATTTTCATTTATTTAAATTTAAAGATAAGTTAGCTCCAAAAGTAGTAAGAAATGTAAACATCAGATACCATGATAAAAATCTTAAGGAATAACAACTTTGTCATAAAGTGCTGGCATATGCTTTCAGCTTTATCTTCCAGATGTTTAAAAATAGAATACTAATGTTGTAATTTCAGTTTAGTAATATTTTTGCAGAATTTTAAAATTTAAAAATTGTATAAACATTCTTTTCTACCTTTATCCATTACAGCTTTTTGACATTTTCTTATTTAAGTGAACTTTAACTTCTGTGCATGTATAAAATAGTTTGTATTTCATATTTTTAATTTACCCAGTTCAAATTAGACTCCACGCTGGTGAAAAAACCCAAAAGGTTATAACTGGAAAAAGCCAAGGACTTTGAAAAGTAAGGGTGTAAGGTACCTGAACACAATCCAACAACTGCCTCCAGCAAAGTAATTTTATAATTATATATATTAGCTGTATCACTGAAAAAAGTTACATGAGAATTAATACATAGAGGACACTTGGTCTGGTTCATTTATACCTAGGCATCTGAACTTTATCCACGCTGTATATATGTTACTTCATTTCACATGATATTAAGTCTTGGAAAACTTTTACTTCTGTTGCATCTGAACCTCGTATGACAGGATCACTACTAGCTGTCTGTACTCAGGCTGCCAAAGGGCTACACTGGAGCAACTATGAAGCAAAATACTGATTTTGAATCCCACTGACTGGCTGCATGTAGGCAACACTGTCCTTATAAGGCTGTACCCTGGCTGGGGGCAGATGCAGCAATTCATTAGCACAGTGAATCCTTCCCAGCCAAGGACACTTGGCCGTATTTGCTTCTGTATCCTTTAATCTCACATTTATTATAAGTAAGGCATGCAGCATAATGGGCACTAGGTCATCATTATATTCGCATGATACTGTTTGGGTTGTTGTTCTAACTGCGATTTGTTGTATACTGTTAGTAATTGTGAGTTGTGCCAATCTAACTTCTCAATTAAAACTTTTGTTAAGACAGATAACCTCTGGGTCTACGTTTCTTATTCACAACTCAGAAACGATGACAACTAATCTAATATGGTAGGATAGGATAAATAGATTATATCAGGTGAAAGCAAGATATGCAAGGTGGAACAATGAATTATATCTAAATTGTCTATCAGAAATACCACCTCCCCTTTCTGAAATCTAACCGACACGATTTCCATTTTTATTGGATCATGAAAACTTCTGACAAACATAAGCTGAAAGATAGTCTTACATGCCTTACACCTCAGTCAACTTCTCACTTGTCAATGTTACTGTCACCCAAAATAAAGACAAGTCCTGAATTCCCCCATGCATTATGGTGATACCTTATATTGAAATCTATTTTTAAAAAAATCCTATTCTTTCCTTGTGCGAAGAAAGATAGAATACGACCTTCTACCACTCATTATGTTCACCTCTCAGTGCCTAACTATTGACAAGTCCACAGGCACACCTGAAAAAGATTATCAGATTGTGGTATTTTATTATACAAAACAAACCAAGTCCAAATCAAAGACAGTTAAGTCTAAGCTCTGAGGAGTCAAAAATTCTAAAAGCATTCTAAAGTGCCATTTGCTCTCAAAGTTTTTATAAGAGTTTTAATACATTCTCTACACAAAAAGACTTATGATTAGGATTTTATCTTGTCAGTATTAGTTTCAGGCTGTTATGGTATGATTGGTATTTGCTTTAAGTCAAAACTTGACATAGACATTATTTCCTCAGAGCCTAGAAACAGGAAGTGGAAGGCATATAACTTCAAAAAATAATAAACCAACTAAACAAGCCAAATTTAAGGCTTAAAACAATTATTAGGTAGTTTGTCTTTAAATACTAACACACTGATGTTGTAGATGAAGTTAAGTTATTATGGACTACAATAACTGACAAAAAGATGCACTGCACTTCTACATTAGAGGGGCATAATGAAAAGCTTTTAATTGCAGCTTTACTGGCAAAAATGGTTATTTTCAGTTTATTCAGTTATTACTTTTAACTCTAAGGAAGCTTCTTGTTTGGGGGTTTTGGGTGGTTTGGTTGTGGGGTTTTTTTGTTTGGTTGTTTTTTTTAAGATGAAGAATAGGTCCCAACAGGTAGACAATACTCTTTCAGAAGTTCGATGAAAGCAAACTAACAAGTGTATCAAATATTTACATCAGCATGAGACCTTCATCCTCTCCAAATATAACTTACTGATAAGAAAAGGACCACTAACGCAAGGACTGACGGTCTACCCATTTTCTATATAAGCATTCCAGAGATCCAACACAGGAAAAACACACAGAGTATGCATTATAATCCCTAAGCAGACCAAATCTATAAGGCAGAAAACACTTCCTTAACTACTAATGATCCTAGAGAGAAAGCAGTTTTCCAAATGGCCCCAACACATGTATCATAGTCCCAAAACATACCAACTTTAGCTTCCATTTAAAGCAATGAGAATGGTCACAAAGAAGCCCAGTAAGACAGCTAGATTCAGTTTCCCTCGTTAGACCAATTGCTTATTAAGGCTAGTCATAAAAATGTGCATGTATTCAACCACTGTTTGGCAAAGCTTGAGTTTAAACAAACTCACCTTCAGGTTTTAAATTTGTTCACTCTGGCATAATTTTTGGACTAAAACTTCAAAAGTGCAAAAATATTTAATTATATCTTCTTAAAAAAAGTAATTCATTTTATTGGTGCAACCACCCCAGTTTCTCAGGAGTTAAATCCATTGCCAGCAATGGATAGAAAAGGAAGCACCAGCATAAAAGAATCAAAGTGCATTTTCAGTATGCCAATGCTGCATAAATTGGCAAGCCATAATCTTATATTCACCACTGAAATAGATTATGCTAAATTCATTTCATAAGAGTCTATATTACACATTAACATACAAAGTCTGTCATGAAGTCTTGGGGATACTGCAATGAATCATCAAAACGGAAACGTTTGGAGACCGTACTGCTGTCCTCTGGAATGTTTTCTTTGTCTTCCTTGTTGCTACAGGTACCATTACAACTGGATTTTACACTCCGCTCTTCTGAGCATTTTGTTGTGTGTCCTGGCATCAGGGAAGAGCTGCAAGTTTCTTCAGGGTTACACAAGAGTATGAACTCTCCTTGCTGCAACCACAAATGAGAAAGACAGGCCTCTGCTGTGGGTCTTTCCCTTTGAAAGAGAAAAGGGTAAAGTTGTTTAAGTTGATTTCAGAAATACTGAAAATGTAATTAAAATAGCTCTGACATGCTGAGAAATTTTAAGCAGAATTGACATTAAAGAGTTAATATTTCTGTTTTTCCACCACTACCACTGCTGCTAAAAAACACATTAGACCCTACCACAGTTAAGGTTAAGTATTAGCAACATGCATCTAAATTTTAGTTGACAGTTTCCCCTACTGCTGAGTGTCAGAAAGGTAAGCTTTTTATCAGAACGAGGAACAGGTATTTCTCAGCCAGTATTAATAGTCCCTTGGAATGTGTTCAACATTGTATATATATGTGCATGTCCTTATGCTTTTGAAGTCCTATGCTTTATACAGACCATTGTAAATAGGGAGGCTAATGAATATTCAGTCTTCAGGTTTTCAAGGAGGGCCAAATAACACGGTGTCACCAACTCTATCTGACATTTTGCAGTCTTTTACTCTTGCAATTCATCATAAACTGGTGTAAACCCTTCCAAAATCTAGTTGCTACTAAACAAACCACAGACTTCCAAAATTGTTCCTTTGGATAATCTCTGTAGTGCTACTACAGTTTTCATCGTGTTCTGCATTGTTAAGTTCATATAATTATAGAATGGTTTGGCTTGGAAGGGACCTTAAAGATCATCTAGTTCCAATCCCCCTGCCATGGACAGGGACACATTCCACTAGACCAGATTGCTCAAAGCCCCATCCACCTGGCCTGGAATACTTCCAGGGATGGGGCATCCCCAAGTTCTCTGGGCAACCCATTCCAGTGTCACACCACCCTCAAGAGTAAAGAATTTCCTCCTAATATCTAATCTAAATCTACTCTCTTTCAGTTTAAAACCTTTACCCTCATCCTATCGCTACACACTCCCTGATAATGAGTCCTTTTCCATCTTTCCTGTAGGCCCCCTTTAAGTACTGGAAGGCTGCTATAAGGTCTTCCCAGAGCCGCCTTCTTCTCCAGGCTGAACAACCCCAACTCTCTCAGCCTGTCCTCATAGGAGATGTGCTCTCTGATCCTCTTCATGGTTCTCCTCTGAACCCGCTCCAACAGGTCCACGTTGGGGGCCCCAGAGCTGGAAGCAGTACTCCAGGTGGGGGTCTCACAAGAGCAGAGCAGAGGGACAGAATCACCTCCCTCAACCTGCTGGTCACACTTTTTTTGATGCAGCCCAGGACACGGTTGGCTTTCTGGGCTGCAGGCGCACATTGCTGGCTCATGCTGAGCTTCGCATCCACCAACACCCCCAAGTCCCTCTCCTCAGGGCTGCTCTCAATCCATTCTCCACCCAGCCTGTATTTGTGCTTGGCTTTGCCCCAACCCACACGCAGGACCTTACACTTGGCCTGGTTGAACTTCATGAGGTTCACGTGGGCCCACCTCTCAAGCCTGTCCAGGTCCCTCTGGATGGCATCCCTTCCCTCCAGCATGTCCACCACACCACACAGCTTGGTGTTGTCAGCAAAGTTGCTGAGGGTGCACTCAACCCCACTGTCCATGTCACTGAAAAGATGTTAAACAGCAGTGGTCCCAATTCTGACCCCTAAGGAATGTCACTATTTATTTGTCTCCACTCGGACATCAAGCCATTGACCACAACTCTTTAAGTGTGACCATCCAGCCAATTCCTTATCCACTGAAAGGTCCATCTGTCAAATGCATGTCTCTCCAGTTTAGAGACAAGGACGTCGTGTGGGACAGTGTCCAATGCTTTGCACAAGTCCAGGCAGATGATGCCAGTTGCTCTTCCTTTATCCACCAATGCTGTAACACCGTTATAGAAGGCCACCAAATTTGTCAGACACTATTTGCCCTTAGCGAAGCTACGTTGGCTGTCACCGATCACCACCTCGTTTTCTCTGTGCCTTTAGCATAGTTTCCAGGGGGATCTGCTCCATGACCTTGCTGGGCACAGAGGTTAGACTAACTGGCCTGTAGTTCCCTAGCTCTTCCTTTTTTGTCTTTTTAAAAATGGGGGTTATGTTTCCCCTGTTCCAGTCAGCGGGAACTTCACTGGACTGCCACAACTTCTCAAATATGGATGGATAGTGGCTTAGCAACTTCATCTGCCAGTTCCCTAAGGTCCCACAGATGCATCTTATCAGGTCCCATGGACTTGTGCACCCTCAGGTTCCTTAGATGGTCTCAAACCTGGTCTTCTCCTACAGTGGGTGGTTCTTCATTCTCCCAGTCCCTGCCTTTGCCTTCTGCGACATGCATGGTGTGGCTAGAGCCCTTGCCGGTGAAGACTGAGGCCAAGAAGTCATTGGGTACCTCAGCATTTTCCATGTCCCAGGTAACCAGGTCTCCCGTTTCCTTCCGGAGAGGGCCCACATCTTCCCTAGTCCTCCTTTTATCACTGACATACCTGTAAAAGCTTATCTTGTTGCTGTTGACATCCCTGGCCACATTTAACTCCATCTAGGCTTTAGCTTTCCTAACCTGATCCCTGGCTGCTCGGACAATTTCTCCCAGGCTACCTGTCCTTGCTTCCACCCTCTGTAGGCTTCCTTTTTGTGCTTGAGTTTGTTCAGGAGCTCCTTGTTCATCCACGCAGGCCTCCTAGTGCTTTTGCTCTTTGTTTGCATCGCTTCTGAGCTTGGAGGAGGTGATCCCTGAAATTACTAACCATCTTTTTTGGGCCCCTCTTCCCTCCAGGGCTTTATGCCACGGTACTCTGCCAAGCAGATCCCTGAAAAGGCCAAAGTCTGCTCTCATATAGTCCAGGGTAGTGAGCACACTTCTCACTGCCCTAAGGATCTTGAACTCCACCATTTCATGGTCACTGCAGCCAAGGCTGCCCTTGAGCTTCACATTCCCCGCTAGCCCCTCCTTGTTGGTGAGAACACGGTCCAGCACAGCACCTCTCTTATTGCAGAAGCAATAGCAGCACAGCACCTCTCTACTGCATTTCCAGCAAATGCTGTGGAACTTTCTGGAAATGCAATAGAGTCTACTACTTGTCCTTAACTCTACCAGAACACATGGATATTTTCTGGTCAGAGAACTGTACCTTTACGGAGTTGACTATCTGAGGGCAGATTTTTCTTCTTAAGATTCAAGACTGTATAGTCATCAAATTGGAAGGGGGGGTGGAGGAGGAGGAGGAGGAAGGTTATTGAGGATATAATAAAGACTCTGAGATGTCCGGAAGCAAAAAACCAAGTAGAGTAGTAACTGTGACAGAATGTCAAACATCCTGCAGGTCCACACTAACATTTATCAAAGCAGGCTCTTCATAATTGCTTTCCTTATGATACTATGGTGTTCATGAGTTATTCCAGATATTGACAAACCCTCTATGTGAGATGCCAAAATAGAAGGGACTTGCTCATCCTTGATTCTGTCCAGATAGGAGTTCATATGGAGTCCTTATTTCATCGAGGTAGGCACTTCATGGATACATCTCCCATCGTCCCCACCTATCAAAGAATCTCTCAACCAAACAATAGGGTCATTCCTGCTTACTGCAGGCCCTCTGAAGAAGACGGGAACTACATTGTCTCACCACAAATGATAATACGTAGCACTATAATTGATAATACCTGACCACACCTAGTAGAACATGACTAACTGACTTTACTAAATATTATTCCCACATATTTACTTTTTAGGGTGTTTTTCTTTCTTTCTTTTTTGTTGTTGTTTTGTGTTTGTTGTGGTTTGGGTTTTTTTTACTGCATGTGCTGGTGCAACAGTTAAAAAAAATCCAGATTTAATGCTACACAGCAAGCACAGACACAGTTAATATCCACGCCTCTCAAAGACTATCTTCTCAAAGTTCAGCTACTTTGAAAGGCCTTCATTAAAGTCTGAACTCCCAAAGAATGCAAAGCTATGGAAATGTGCCTTACAAAGAAGTTTGTACTTTTCAGTGAGAACATTTTTTAAAAAAACTGAACATGGCAAACCACTATATATTTCTGAAGAATATATGTTCAGTTGCAAGAGTGCCAAGTTTTTATATAAAATGTATTAAAGTAGAAAGATACATTAAAGATAAGTCAGAAAACAAGAAAGTACTGCATCAGAAAGATTGCATTTTTCTCTACAAATTGTGCAACAGTGTTAAATTATAGACAACAATGTGACCTTTCTAGAATGTATTTAAACAGATTTCTTAATAATCTGTCCTCTGAATGAAGATATAAAGAAACTCAAAATACAAAACTCAAAGCACAAGCCTCACTACAATAATAGTCAGACAGTGAACCAAAAGATCCTTTTCATACATTATGGAAAAACATAAACCTACACTTTTAAATATCCAGCTGATAATACCAATGCATTGTAAAATGTCTGACTGATCATATCAATGGTATTAAGCTCCCAAATTAAAATTCACTTTTTCTAGGTGTTCCACAAACATAAGAGAGAAGATTCTTGCCCGGAGAAGTTTGTTACTTACTCTGGATTTTTAATGAGAAGTTTTTGAATAAAATCTTTGGCAGGCTGTGAAACCGATGAAAATGTTTCTTCTGAATAATCCACGTTAACTTGAGATATATTAAGGTAAGTTTCTTGATTATCAGCTCCCACAAATGGAGATTCTTGTGTTAGCAGCATGTATGAAATTACACCTATGTTCCTGAGATAAGAGCACAATATATAATCCTACTAGGATACCTAAACAATATACCCCCATATTTATTATAGATCAGGAAGTTTGATCTGTATCACACCATGCTCAAAGAATTAGAAACATCATGTGACATCTCACTTTTATTTGATACAAGCATGTATGCACATGCACGCACAAGGAAAGCCATGTATATATCTCAATGAAGGGATTTTTGAAAATTGCTTACTTTCAATATACCCCCTTTCCTTCCCATTGAGATTGTTAGCAAAAGGAAATATACCACTTCTACACAGCCCATTCTTGGACATATGGCAATTCTGGATGATAGAACTGCAAAACTATAGACTTTCTAATTTGTACGTAATAACTTTCACTACAATTCTGGATGAACTATCAAAGACAGATTTAGTCAACCTCTCTGTACAATTGACGTCTCACAATATCCCCCTTGCTGAGATAGCTTTCCCTAAGGACATGAATGCAAGTATCACACATCACGTGACTTACTAAAGTCTTAGGTTGTTTTCTGATGCATAATAAAAATGGTTTTGTGATCTGATAGATCAAACCTTAGTACACATTACAATGCGGAAACATGCTGCTGTGTTTGTCATTCTGAGTAGAGCACCAATAGTTCGTTTTTATGCCGTCCCACAACAGCAGACAAATAATAAGTGGTTAAAAAACATTCACTAACAGATTTAATTCCTATTACAAGTTGAGAATTTCAAAGGAGTAATTAGATCATTGCAACTTTTAAAACTGAATTTTAATTATTTAGATGCTTAAGAAGAGCATATGAATATTTTATGTTTCCTTAAAAACATCCCAAAGCTGGCCTTTACACTAACATAGCTTATGCAATTAATAGGCTACAAAGGTATACTTAATAAAGCTGTAGATTAGTTTAAGGTACTTGTCTCATTTTTTATGACTCATTCTGTATATATTGCTCTAAAGAGAAGTAGGAAGTTAAAAAACTTCTTATCATTTGTATAATGCAATTATTTAATGACACAAAAGTGGGTAGGGAGGAGTGTCCAAGAGTACTTAATACCTGAAGCATGTCATCCAAGAGTAACTAATACCTAAAATATGCTATCCAATCATTGTTATTGTTCCCTTAGAACAAATACCTATACTCTGCATGCTCAGAAGCCACCTAAATTCCCTACTAGGTGTGCAACAGACCCATATACAGTAATTCCTGTAAGACCCGATTTATATCCTGAGGGCTCCTTCCCCTCCCAACTCTCCGTCTTTGGTCAGCCCACCAACAGAAGGGTATTCTTGGAAGCAAGATAAAACTGCATCAGAATCTGGATCTGGCCGCTAGATTGTTAAGTGGTCAGGCCTACATCAATAAAATGAATTAACATATACAACCTACCACATATCTGTAGCTGTGGTAATAGGATCGTAGTTTAAGATTTCTGGAGCTAGAGAAAGAGATGGGGAGAAGAAAAACACTTTAGCAGATGTATTTTTCAGTGGCCTTGAATCATGCACTACACTTCTAGCGTTTTTTTGGCAACCATTATTATGAGACTAAACATGCAGTTTCAATAATCAAGTTTATTACTTTATTATTTATTATATTTCAAGGTGGAAAAAAGGTGATTTCCATTTGATTAGATACTGATGCTTAAATGATTCACACTAAAATGGCACTATATGGCCTAAAGTCTATTCTATCCAAGGTATTTTCTAACTAGATGCATGCACCTAAAAGATTCTCGTCAGAAGTTTTCAAGTATAGAGCTTTTTAAGGGGAATGCATAAAGCATTCAGCATGTTAACACTCCAACGCCAAATGACCAAGCCAATTTTAGGATCAGTGGCTGTATCAGTATGCTATATAGCAAGTTATTCACTAGAGATTGGAGTGCTCTTAAAATTGAGTGTAGGCAGGTCATTAAGGAAATCTGCCCCTTGGAGAGGGCCAAGTGTTAATGGCAATCTTTCCCTTCCTTTAATCTCATTAAATCATCATACTAAACAGCATTCCTAATTCAAAGAACATTTCTTTGTGCATGCTAATGTTGTATTTCAACTCTAATCAAAAGAATTTAACAGCCAAAATTTCTTGTTGATTTAACAGTCTGCATCAGAGCAAATACTATAGCATGAAATTAGAGGTTCGCTTATCAATATAATTTGGGATTTTTTTGATGCAAATATTTGACTATTCTAAAAAAAAGAACAGCTCAAAACACATTGCCTTGTCCTGTTGTTCCTTCTCCAGTAATGACTGATAAGGACATTACATGAACTGTTTCTGTTTTCTCAAAACCACACATCAGAAATCATGATGCAATTCTTTCATACCTAGATATTCTGTTGTTCCCATGATCTGCCGCAGTTCACTAGAATTCTCAAGCTTCCGAGACATACCAAAATCTACAATTTTTACATCACCAAGAGGATTGACACTGCTCAGCAAAATATTTTGAGGCTAGAATAGAAAAGATTTAATTCTCAATTAATAAAATATAAGCTGCAAAAGACCCCAATGTGCTAAATGACATTTCAGTTTCTATTATGCAATACTTATTGATAAATTTTATTTTTTAAAGTTATTTAATCTCTAATACACACCTTTTTCTCCTCATCTTTATGTATTTAGCAAATTACTTTGATGATCATAATATTAAATTGATGAAGTACTAAAATAAAAAGCCTGCTGCAGCCTCACCTTTAAATCAAGATGTACAATATTGTTTTCATGCAAGCAGCGAAGTCCTTCAAGTATTTGTCTTATAAGCCTTATAATATCCCTTTCACCAATTCTGTCATCCAGATCTGGGACACACAAGTCAAATATTTCTCCTCCAGCAGCACTGAAACACATTCAAGGACACTTACATATTAAGTTTGAAATTTCAAGCTTAAGTGAGGAAAAGTTGTATATACAGTACCTATTTATATAGTATATATTCATTTATGATATTCTCAGAGAGGCTGGGAATATTGTTATTATTACCTTTTTTTTTTCTTTTACATACACTTATGCCAAGACACATCATACAAGCACTTAGAAAAGGACAAAAAAATAAATCTGATGTTACTTTTTCTTTCCTCATAGCTGGCAACAGCAGTTGAGACAGTGCAACTGAACTTTGTGGCTGAAAACCTCACAACGCTTTGGTACTCTCAAGCACACTTTCCTGTAAGCAAGTGTGAAGGTGCCTTCGGGAAGATGAGTTCTATCACCAGTCCCCAACAGAAGGAGCCTTTCTCTTCAAGTCAAATCTAGTTTTTTTTTTCCATTAGGCCAGTTCCATAAATAATTCAAAGCAACATTCCCCTTCCCCCCGCCATGATGTAGCTTTGGTGTAAACATAAGAACTACAATGCAATGAACAGCTACAGTTGCTGAAGAATATTTCTGGAGCACGAGGAAACTGCATACTTGCCATTCTAGGTCCTGCCATTCTGATGGAAAACTAAAAATCAGATATTTCTATGAGAGAGGTACCAGGAAGAAAATGTAGCATGCTGCTGATGATTATGCACATATACAGTTGCCTAGTCAGTTAGTGAGCAGTGTCTTCCAGAACTCTAGTAGACACAGAATATTCAGAAATCAAAGTGACAGAGCTAAGTCCTTGTAAATCTACTATTTCTACACTAACAACAAAGATGAGATTGACAAGCTTCATGTTTTCACTCAACATCTCAAATACATCTTCCTGAGAAAAAGGCTGTTGTTTACTCACAGAAAATCCTACTACTAGTACAGCTTAAAGGAAGTATGGAAATAACCGTGTTGCGTGTGGTTGATTAGTTCTATACTTTGCCAGTGTTAGTTGTTTCCTTTTGTACTGGGTTTGAAATCATTATTCAGCCTGCTCCAACTGCCTGAAGTTTCTCTTAAGGATAAAGAGCTACCTCATCAGATCAGTAAACTTGAATTTCATCGTTAGCAAAATGGTAAGAGTCTATAAAAAAAGTTAGATAATGGACAACATGCATAAACACAGTCACTATCCTGCTGGAGCTATGTGAGGTGTCAGTAATGCCTCCCTTAGTTGCCCTTATGAAAAAATGTAGATGAGGGGAAGAGCAGTGGATGTCATTTACTTCCAACTTTAACATGGTTTTCAACACTGTCTCCTATAGTATTCTTGTATCAAAGTTTCTACATTATGGTCTGGATGGGCGGACAACTAGATGGGTAAAGAGCTGAACAGCTCCCCTGAAAAGGATTTGGGAGTCCTCACAGACAGCAAGCTGAATGCAGCAAAGAAGCTCAGCAGCACGTTGGGCTGTAATAACAGAAGCACAGCCAGTAGGCTGAGGCAAGTGACTCTACCTAGCGTGCCAGACTACAGCTGGAATGCAGCACCCTGGTTTTGACTCCCCAGTTCAAGGAAGACATTAACAAGCAAGTTCAGCACCAACTGAGAAAGTGACGTAAGACATCATCAGAAAAATAATCTAATAGAATCCTACACAATGCCAAACTTTGAACTGGCAAGTACAGCTCAGGAAATTTTGATTGACCATTCTTTGAAACGCACAGAGCAGCCAAAACAAAAGCCAACCTACATGGCTATCATCAGGAAGGCTACTGGGAATAAAAAGTAGCCAAATGATGCTCAGTATAAGATCTTAGCATGTAGTTCTGGCTTCTGTATCTTCAAGAAGCATGTAAGATTAGTGAAGACAGAGAGAAGGACAAGTAGGAGGACAGAGTTGCTTTACAAGAAGAAACCAGAGACGACGACTCTTCAGTTTTGGATAGAAGATTGAGGGGGAAGTCTATGAACGAGGCTTACAAAAACTAAAGCTGCTTTAGAGATAAAGAACTGTTATTCACCAAATTCCACAATATGAGAATCAGGAAGCACCTGATTAAACTAGCTGATTAGTTGAAAACAGATAAAAGGAAGTATTGCTTCACATAGTAGGTAATGAACATCTGGGGTTTATTCCACCAAAGTAGACAGGATCACCAAGTTCAAAAAAGGACAAACAGATTCACAGACTATAGATCCATAAACAGACACTAAAAGGAACAGGCAGAGAGGTATCCTTAGTACAATACCTCTGGTTGCTGAGAAAGTGCAAAGAGAATGGACAGCAAGAAGTGGACAGGCTCATACGCTCCTTAGCTCTTCCTAAACAGCATCTCCCTATAGCCACTGCTGGAAACAGCAGCAGATTAGACAGACCATTGATCTGACTCTGTAGGGCCTGCCTTAGTTCTTTGATGAACAAAACTAGATCAATTTGAAAATTAGTACAGTTGCCTGGTACAGCTGTAAAATGAATTAATACAGCTGCCAGGTTTCTCTCTGAATAACCGGGTCCCTCCAATTACCTTTGACCCTCAGATTAGAAGAGTAACAACCTCTGTTGCGAGGCTTTTGAAGAAGTATTCATGTCTTTAGTAATTCCCTCCACAGAGACGGCCTTATGAATTAGCATCCATTTCTGTCCTTTATTTAGAAAACGTGTGCTTACACAAACTGATTCTTACTACTACATCTTCCAAAGAACCCCACCAATACAATCCAACAACAGCAAGGACCATATGTAGGAGGAAAAATACGGCTACACAGGAAAACGCTTATAAAAATATTTTATGAGTAAGGAACTTGTTTCTTGCAATTCTTTTAAAGTAGTGCTTCAGAGTTCTGATAATGAGAAACAAACAAACAAAAAAATCTGTGTATTGTGCTACAGAAGGACATAATTTAGAAGCATAATCAGCCCTCTGCTTATCCCAATAAGAATTAGGAACACTTACTGCAAGACTTCTGAACACTACTACAAAGTAGACCATTAACACAAGTGTAGTACAAGGGACTTGTTTCACTACAGAGCTTTAATAAGCAAGACTAAGGTAGCTGACCTCAAACAGAAGCAGTAAAATCAATATGGCTTTTATGTGAACTTGCACTTGTTCTTGATAACAAGTTCAAAACTTGTCATCTGGACTTTGTCTTTACGTCTACGTTATTTATTGTTCTGAGAAGGTTAAAATAATAAATATGCTAGGGGTCATCTAGTTCCAGGAAGAAAAGCTTTTAAGATTATCTAGCTACATTCTTAGGAAAATTTGAAGGAATTTATCATGGTGCGTGTAGTCCACCATTAACAGCTTTTCAAATACTTTGTACATGAAACTTAAATCCTAGAGAGAGACTTCCTGAATTGGTTTCACAAACTACATTTTTGCTCCTTGCATTCCAAACAAAAATTTACACATACAGCAAATATGATAGATAATTCAAATTAAATTCCCAAATCAGACTTGTTTCTACAGCTAATGAGAAGCCACAGGGACATCTAAAAAGAAACGAGAATTTTGGAGGAAACAGCTCCAAAAGCCAAACAGTTTTAAAACAACAAAACCACTAAATTTGGAAGCTCAGAACCCGCAAATGAATTGCACGTTTTCAGTCACCGAAAAGCATCAAGCAGTGAATGAAGTTCACAGAACATGAACATGCTCTGCTTCTCTGAAATCTGTGTACTTGGCATCAGCGGCTACTTTTTTTGGGGGGTATGATTTAAGATGCATCAAAGCACTATGCACTTTCTATAGGATTCAAGAACATTCTCTCCGCTCAGCTTGCATGAAAGATTCTTTAAGGGGAAAAAAAAAATAAAAATGTACACCTTAGAGTTTTTATTCAGGTTTTATATTAGGTTAGCCTGACCTGAAAATTGATCAGAGCTTTTTTACCAAAATCCAACTAGCAAAAGAAATAATCTGCTCTAATTAAACAGGCAAGTTTTAAAGGCACAAAAAATATTTCAGTTTGGAACTGAGTGAAATTGTCTATGAAACTGAGCTATGCAGTGGAAAGAAAGAAGAATCACTTATTTTTTCATACCTTTTTGTAAAAAAAACATAAAATCTTTCAGTACAATTTTTTAAGTTTTGAGTACGGAACTACTATAGGTTTTGATATATTTTGTTTTATGCCTTATTCCATATTGTTGGACATAACTCATTAGCTTTGGATGTAATAACACACATGTACAAACTCAAAGATTCAAATTAACAGCAATTGATTCAACTTTTGCATTTACATGAAAATAAATCGTACCAAAAAAGTCCCTAAGAGCTCATAAAGTATATCATAATGAAATGTTCGCATAATGTATATAGCACACTGTTGTAATTTCTCTGGGTGCTCAGGCAACTCATGCAAAAAATGAGCATATTGACAGATTTGTAACTACAAACATGGGATATTTGATGAAGGCATACTTACTATTCCAACACTAAGATGATTTCATTTGCTGTTTCATAGACTTCATGGAGATTAACTACACGAGGATTAGATTTCATTAATTCAAGTACAGCAACTTCATGAAAAATCTCTGCTTTGCAGTCTTGACCTCTTCTTCTTTTCTTTAAAAATTTAGCTGCATATTCTTGGCCTGTGGATTTAGCTATACATTTTCTAACCACAGCAGATCTTCCTCTACAAAATAAAAGGGAAAACATTAAGATCCAAGACATTAAAAGTATGTAAATTGCCATTAGAAATAAAAAGGCATGGCAAATAATTGGAAACTAAAAAAAAAAAAAAAAATTATCAGGGGAATGCTATGTTTGGCCTGTTCTTACGCTATTCCCTGAACATTCACTTCCAGCCACTGTAAAAGAAATTATACTAAGCTAGATGAAGCTTTGTGGAGACCCAGTACAATTCCTTTTATACAGACTAGCTATGCATTAAATCAGAGTATCAGGTTACATGGACATTCTTACTGTAGGATCATAGAATAACTCAGATTGGAAGGCACAACAACAAAGCATCCCAACAACAACAAAGTCAGGCAAAAAAGCCAGGAGGCCTGCATGGATGAACAAGGAGCTCTTGAACAAACTCAAAAGCAAAAAGGAGGCCTACAGAGGGTGGAAGCAAACACAGGTAGCCTGGGAAGAATACAGAGAAACTGTCTGAGCAGCCAGGGATCAGGTTAGGAAAGCTAGAGCCCAGATAGAATTAAATCTAGCCAGGGACATCAAGGGCAACAAGAAAAACTTCTAGAAATATGTCAATGATAAAAGGAAGACTAGGGAAGATGTGGGCCCTCTCCAGAAGGAAACGGAAGACCTGGTCACCCAGGATATGGAGAAGGCAGAGGTACTCAATGACTTTTTTGCCTCAGTCTTCACCAGCAAGGGCTCTAACTGCACCACCTAAGTCACAGAAGGCAAAAACAGCGGCTGTGAGAATGAAGAACCACCCACTGTAGGTGAAGATCAAGTACGAGACCATCTAAGAAATCTGAAAGTGCACAAGTCCATGGGACCTGATAAGATGCATCTGCGGGTCCTGAGAGAACTGGCAGATGAAGTTGCTAAGCCACTATCCATCCATATTTGAGAAGTTGTGGCAGTCCAGCAAAGTTCCCACTAATTAGAAAAGGGGAAACGTAACCCCCATTTTTAAAAAGGGAAGAAAGGAAGACCCAGAGAACTACAGGCCAGTCAGGCTCACCTCTGTGCCCTCACAACATGCACTCGCAGCCCAGAAAGCCAACCGTGTCCTGGGCTGCATCAAAAAAGAAGCGTGACCAGCAGGTTGAGGGAGGCGATTCTGCACCTCTACTCCGCTCTCGTGAGACCCCACCTGGAGTACTGCTTCCAGCTTTGGAGTCCTTAGCACAAGAAGAATGTGGACATGTTAGAGCGAGTCCAGAGGAGGGCCACAAAGATGATCAGAGGGCTGGAGCATCTCTCCTATGAGGACAAACTGAGAGAGTTGGGGTTGTTCAGCCTGCAGAAGAGAAGGCTCCGGGGAGACCTTATAGCAGCCTTCCAGTATCTGAAGGGGGCCTACAAGAAAGCTGGAGTGACTTATTACAAGGGCATGTAGTGATAGGACGAGGGGCAATGGCTTCAAACTGGAAAAGAGTAGATTTAGAATAGATATTAGGAAGAAATTTTTCACTATGAGGGTGGTGAGGCACTGGAACAGGTTGCCCAGGGAAGTTGTAGATGCCCCATCCCTAGAGGTGTTCAAGGCCAGATTGGATGGAGCTTGGAGCAATCTGGTCTAGTAGAAGGTGTCCCTGCCCACAGCAGGCAGGCTGGAACTGGATGGTCTTTAAGGTCCCTTCTAACCTAAAATATTCTATGACTCTATGACTTCTGGAAGTCTCTAGCAAAATCTCCTGCTTATACTAGGACCAGCTATGAGATCCTACCAGGCTGCTCAGGGCTTTGTTCAGGTTGGCAACATTATATTAAAAAAACACCTTTATTTATATATAAACCTATATTTATACATTAAAAAACCCCAAATTATAGCACCTACAGGATACAGTAATAAACAAAGCAAAACCCTGTGAATTGTAGAGAACGAACACAGAAAATAAAGCATATTTGTATGCTGGGGTGGGAGGGCAGTCTTCAGTGCAGAAAATTTTTAAGTCATAAAGAGAATTTCCTTCCACAAATCATGTAGTGCTGTGAAAAAAACCCCACAGGTATCTGCAAAATATTTAAAAACATCTTAACAGAAAGATACCCACTACTTAGCATTCTCTTTATCAATTACAGTTAGACAAAGTATACTGCTTTATTTCCTAGTCAACTGTTTAGGTATGGAAACAAAAATGTATTTTGGCAAAGAAATGTTTTTAAAAGAAAACCACATACTGTAGTTAAAACACCAAGCTGACCTTTTAAGAAATTAGGGGAAAAAAATGCAGTTTTTTAAGCCAAGTTATAAACTCCTGAAAAAACAAAGTTTTATAATCACAAGTTTTGTGTTCCCAGAAATGCCTAGTTGCATACTTGCAAAGTGTTTTCAAATGACACAAGAAACATCATTTAAAGAAAAACAACTTGAAGGGCTAAAATAAAACGCATAAAGTTCTAAAAAAGTTCTAAAACTGTGTACAAAGAATGAGACCTACACTTATGTCTTTGAAAACACAATGTCTTTCCATGCATGTTTTTTGTTATCACAGCATACCAAGAACGAACTTAATGAAGAAGGTCAGTATGAGCTATCTGACCTGCACTTTTTCAACTAAATTAGCTTCTTTAGTAGAAAAGACTACATTCCCCTGCAGGCTTTGCCTTTTTTCTGGTAAAAAAAAAAAAAAAAAAGCCTAAAAGGAACATCTCTAAAGAAAACAAACAAAAAAAAAGCATGTCTGAGGCTTTTTTGAAAAATCTAGACTTCAGTATTTTATCAAAAAAAGTATGACCATCTCATGAAAAATAAGATTTCCATTCGCAAATAATTATGTTAAATACAGTTTGTGCAAGTCTTACTAAATTAAGCATGTAAAGTTGACCTTTAATCATACTGCTATCACTTATTTAGAAATAAATTCAACAAAACAGTTTCTCTGTCATAATTTATTTCAAAATCAATTGGGTGTAGGATTTCTTTGTCTTTTTTATGAAGCACCAAATTTAGAAAGGTAAGAGTACAAAACTCAAAAGCAAATTAATTTAAGAAGTAAAACTTATTTACAGTCTGATACATGCACACTCTTCATTTTAGCAACTATTTGTAAGCCTTAAATGGCCAAGTCCTTTCCCAATTGTTAAACCAGCTTATTATTGCAGAACATTTGAAGTTATTGAGCTGAATTTTGTAACACACAAAAGTTTAAGATACTCCCCCACAGCTTACATTCTCGTTCTAACATCACATCACCCTGTCAACCACAGAAGTTTCTCTAAAATTAAAAAAGGGGAACTGGTTGAGTTTCATGAGAACAGCAAGATCTCCCCTGATAGTTTTTGCACATCCTCCTTCCAGTTGCTGCGGGTATAACAGCTTTGAGGGTCAGCAGTATCTCCAGATAGATGATATAAGAATTTCCACTTGTTTATACTTCATTCGTTGTGTGCCAATTAAGACAAAATTATTAAGACACAAAATTGTTTTAGAGCAGTGGAATTTCCCCGGAAATGCGGAAAAAAAAAAGCGAGATCTGAAGCAAGGAAAGTGGTTCCCATTCCTTGTTGTCTGCAAAGCGACTGCTTAACCATTACTTTACAGCCCAGTTTTATGAGATAAAAAACAATTTCAAGTTGTTTTCATATCCCAAGTTATAAAACCACAGAAATTTAACTACTTCAAAAGAAGCCAAGCCATCCACACACTGGGGACAAAGCTACTTAACCCACTAAACAGAACCTGCCTGCTTCGTGAGTCAGTGTCTTAAATACCAAAGGTCCTAAAAGATAAGGGTGTGGGAGGAAGAAATGGGACTTGGGAAACTTAAGCAGAGAAGAACAAAAGAACCATTGACTAAGAAACCTGAAGAGGAAGAAGAAAATTGCAAGTGAAAAGAAAAGCATATTAAATCTTTTAGAGAAGCTTCAAAGAAAGATGAGTTGTACATCACTTATAAAGTGTTGTAAACACTTAAGCGATTTTAAAAAAATTCATACACGCACTGTTAGGCCAGGAAGAGTAAAAAATATGTTTCAAAAACATACTACTCTGCTTCTTTTTCTTTGCATTTTGGTACTTATTTTGTTATGCCTTGTTTTGCATGTACAGAAAGTATTAAAGACTGGTTTTTGGAATCCACGCAAAATCTATACTTTTGTTTGCTTTACACATCATCTCACAGGTATGTATAATCTGAAAATCCAGCATTTTAAGAATACTGGAGTTCTAGAGGATGGTGCATATAAACTGCTTCTGTAGAGCCTAGAATTCAAAATTAGAGCTGACAAAGGGGTAACAAAAGAGGAAAGTTATGGGCTGCAAGGTGCACTTTTTATAAAAGTGTACCACATAAAGCACATGCTAGGAAAAAAAAAAAAAAAACAAACCAAGAGAACAATGAAGGAAAAAGAGCTTACAAAATCACACGCAGAAGAGCATCTTTGCTGGTAAAACAAGTTACAGGTGCAAAGGGTCGCTATGTGGCACAGCAGTGCACAAGTGTGAGACTGACCCATGCTACTTCTGTTCAAGGAACTTGGAAACATGACCATGGCATTATGTTTGTATGACTTTACACCCAATTCCCCGAATATTTTCAAGGTATGAATTAACCCAATGATTTCAAAAAAGTATTAACTCAGATGTCTGAAACAGTATCATAGATATCAAGGGTGGGGTTTTTTCCCTTTTGTTTTATTTCCTATCTTACTGTTGCAAACACGAGCAAGGGAAGCAGGCTGCAAAACTACTCTGAAACAGCAGGTTGCTAGAAACTTAGCCTAACTGCTTGATGGTGGGAGGGGGAGAGAAGTCGTCTTTGTTTTCTGGACTTCAAAAAACTCAGAAAAACAACCAGAACAACCAACTCAAAATCCCCATTCCTTGTCTTGCAGCCTTACCCTATGTCATCTCTTCTTTAGTTCACATATTTGGAATGTAATGTGTGGCTAGGCATGGGAAATGGAAGAAAAGGAACATAATCCCAGATCTACATGCCTACGAAAACAGGCTAAATCCCTCTGACATGGAAAAGGCTGGCAACTTATGCCTCGCTGTATCTTGTCCTGGTCCCTGGAGAATCCGTTGATACTGCAACGAAGGGAGTGGGGAAAGGGAGAGGCATACTTCATTCCCCATCTATTACCATAAAAGTTTGCCAGAAAAGGTCTATCATTGCACAAAGAATTCTCTTGCAGCAGAAATTCCTCTTACTAAAATAAAATAAATAGGAATAATCTTACCTTCCTAGCTCTTTTGATTCAAGCATATAAAAATTGTGGAAATTGTCTGTCTTGATTGGTGTCTGCAGAGATGTGGCTAACAAGCCAGAAAGGCTTTTATTCTCCAACTTTCTCCTCGACATATTCAGGAACAGGTCTCTCTATTCACCAGTCACCTGTTAAAGCAAAATAATTAAAAGTTTTGGAAATCCCATAATTACAGTGCAGAAAAGTATACAAATATCAGAGTTTAAGTCTATCAGACTAGAATAGCCTTAAGTTTGTTCAGCAGTGACCTGAAAACAACACATTTAATCACTGTAAAAATAAAACCTGAAAGGAAGACTAATCAAGACATGCTAAGAAAATTAATCAAAAGACTTTTTTTAATAAATAATTTTAATATTTGAGATAAGGTGGGTTTTTTCCCCCCCCAGAGCATATTGACAAAATATTAGGGATAAGCTTCAAGTAATAACTACATTTTTACTAGTAACTCCTTAACTATTAATGGTATGTGGGGTTTTTTTCAGCTTTCTGCAAATAAGTTTTAACTCTTCTTTGGATTCTGGGTAAGTCCCAGCAATTCTCTTAAATTTACACTTTTAACTTGTATCCCTGGGGAACTTAACTAAAACTCCTTCCTGTTTGTTGTCTGCAACACAGCAGGAATAGCTAACCACAGGAAAAAGAAGGGATTTTTTTTTTTTTCAGTGGGAAGATTCCCATTTCTTGTTAAACTCACTCATAGCTCCTCTAAGTTTCATTTTAACACTAAATTAATTGTCAGAAATCAGCATGAATGGACAACATCTTCTTTGCAAATTCAGATCATTTAGAACCAAATGATGTCATAATCCTGACTAAATTACCTTAATAAACCAGTAGAACAGCACATTATGAAGATACACCCACCCACATTATTTCTACTACTGTTAAAAAAGTAAAAAGCCAACAGTAAAAATAGTGGGTTTTGGCATTCACATTTATAGGCCTGAAGCATCTCTTCAGGCAAAATGCAAAAGCAAAGCAGAAAAAGGTTACTGAAGGATAACAGAAGTCTTAATTAATGGTTTATTTTAAGTTAAAGAGTAGGTTTACCTTTATTAATGAAGGCAAAAAAAAAAAAAATCACAAGGCAAATTACAGTTAACAAACTTACAAAAATACACTTTCAGTTTCCAAATGACAGAAATGTACTATGACAAACTTCTGGGGGAGCACTCGAACTAGCTATAACTCAAATATAACCCAGTATCCATCAAACATTGTTCCAATTACCAGTTCTTGGAACGTGGATATTCATATTGGAACTATTTTGGATTTAAGTCATAATTCATGCTTCAGCAAGATAAAAAAATACTACACAGTTTAAGAATATCTTCAAAGTATCATTTGATAAGCATGAAATAACTTCTTAAAAAATTATCAAGGAGTAACAATACAATCTAACATATAAGCCTTTGAATCATGAATCACCTCGTTTGTAACAAACATGCATTCCTTTTCCCCAATTATATACCTCATCATTTAAGAGACTGATTCAGATGTCTGAAGTTTTACAACTCTTCTTAGAACTGTACTCACTAAATACAGTTTAACAGTTATCTTGTTACTGCAGTGCTTCAGCACAAAGAGATTTATTTATATTAGACAGTTGACTAATTGATCAAGAGCTTACTATTATTGAATTTATTATGTAAGCTTTCATTTTATATCACTATTCTTGAAGAGTTATGATTAAGGAGAACTTTTGTCATGTTGAATTAACTTTGTTTCTCTAGTAAGACACCACATCTCTTTTTAGCTTGGTATCATCAAAAAATAGAGAAAAACATATATTCATAGCAGACATTCACAAACCGGCACATAATCTATTGAGAAGAATGAAATCCAATTTCAAATCCAATTAGCTATGAAAAAAGGCACAAATTCTAATACATTAACTATTTCCAAAATTAAAAGCGACGGCTGTGTTGTTACACATTGCACCACAAGCCCCGAGTAACAGACATCAGAAGTATGGATCTCCCAGCAATTTGCAAGCTTCCCACTAAAGACAAAACTTCCCACTAAATTATCTTTAACTGGGCAAAAAGTCACTTGATTTAATTGTTTCCAAGGAAAGTCAAGTCCCTGCTCAGGGCTAGGAAGCCGTGCATCTTCAGCAGAGAAGGACCACGGCCGAGCAGCACCGGCACACTACGCGTCAGTGCAGGGCCGGCACCTCCCTCGGTGGCGATGGGTGGCGGGCACCCAGCGCCCTGCCGGGGCCGGCGGAGCGGCGACCCCCGCGGCCACCTCTGCGCACCCACAGCCCCAGGGGAGATGGCTGTCCCCGCACACCTCCTCACCTCAGCCGCGCTTTAGCCTTGCGGCGACGACCTACCCCGCTCCGCAGCCAACATTAGATACGCAGCAGCGACTGCGAGGCGGAGAGAAGTACTCACGCTCAGCTCCCTTTTCTGAGCGAACGAGGAGAGGCAGCGGCGGATCCGCATCCCGCACGTTCGTTCCTTCGCTCCACACCCGGCCCGGCCTTTTCCCCGTCCGGAGAGGGCTGAAGGATACGAAGCGCTCCCATCGCCTCCGCTCTCCCCTCCTTCCTGAGCTACCGCAACAAGAGCCCACAGCGGCTGCCCGCTCCCGAGCGCACTGAAACCCGGTCGGGACGGGACGGCGACATCACGGCGGGACCCGGCCCGGAGTGTCCGCGGTACGCCCCAACTCTCCTCGCAGGCACCGCCAGCACCTCGGGGTGCTGTCGCCAGCGCTCCCCCGGGCCGGCCAGACACGCACCGGCGAGCTCCGACGCCGGGCGGGAGAAGCAGTAGGGCTGTCCCACCGCCCACCCAACGCCCCACCGGATCCGCCCGCCCTCATCCGCGGCAGCTGAGGCCGGGAGCCGCGAGCCCAGGGCGGGCAGGCTCACCTCTCTCCGCCGGACTGCCAGGAAGCCCCTCACGGGCCAACGGTCGCCGCAACGGGCCGCACGCGCCGCAGGCCGGCCCGCGCACCCGCCAACCGCCGCGCCCGCACAGCCGGCGTTTGAAAAGCGCAGCCCGGTAGATGTGGCTGCCCCGGCGGCGCCCGGCCGGCCCGCCCACTTTGGCCGCAGAGAGCCAATCCGCGGCCAGAAGGGCGAGCCCTCTGCCCGGCGATTGGTGGGGCGCCCTCCGAGCGGGGAGCGCCCCCGCCCGGCTGCCCTCGCCCCTCCAAGGCAGCCGGCGTGGGGCGGGGGCGGCGCGGGGCTGCTGCCGGCGGCGGCTGAGGCGGCCGGGGGCAGCAGGTGCCGGCTGCCCGAGCCGCCGGTTTGCCGAGCTCATTCGTGCCAGCTGAGGGGGCGCCGCCGACACGGCCGGGTCGCGCTTCTGCTCTTCCTCCGCCAGCTCCCGTGGTGCTGGGAGCCGTGGCCTTGCCCGGCCCCGCTGAGGCGGACCGGCCGCCTCCCCCCCACTACTCCCCCCTCCTGCAGCCCGGGGTGCTGGGCCCGGCGAGGCAGCGCCGACCGGTTCTTTGGGAGGCGGTGGGGGCCGGGAGCGGGGCCGGGAGCCGCCGGCTGAGGGCCCGTCCGCGTTCGAGGTAGTTGCGGAAGAGCCATTTTGTTTGGCCGCCGCACGGAGCACGGCGTGAGGAGAGCCGCCGGTTTGGGCGAGGTGCACCGATAGCATCTCCTAGTCAAAGGGCTGTATTTAATCTAAACGCTGTAATGAGGCTTATCGGTGTGTATACTGCATCCAGGAGTGCCAGGACAAAGGGGAAATGTTGAGGCACCGGGGTAGCGCAAGGTGTGCTCGGTACGATGGTGTAAGGGTCAGCGGCACAAAGCCATCCGTGGCACCGCTGGGGCCGGGGAGGCTGTGGGAAGACATAGGAGGACTGCACCGTTTTCTGGTCCAGCGTAGCTGGGGATCTGACAAAAAAACCCACAACCACAAGACCAAAACTTGTGTGCACTTACCAGCAGTGACTGCACGTGGTTATGCTTTTTATGTTATGTTTATGACGCAGTCTCAGGTGACCATATTACTGGCTAGGTCCAGTTAAAAACAGAAATTGGTACGCCGGTTCTCACTGATATTTGCATATGCATGTGCAAACGGGAACAGAACCTGCTTTTTATTACTTTTATACAAGTGCAAATCTCTCTCAGGGCCTGTTTGACCATCTCTTTTTTCATGCATGTAAGTGGCAACTGGGTCTTCAGAGCCTCTTGCTTTAAGGACGCCATGGAAAAAAAAAAGAAAGTTAAAAGACTAACTTGTGGTTTCAAAGACCCTTTTTGAGGATATAAAATAGCCAAAAGCATGATTTAGAAATGAGTTGAAATTAGAGTTCAAAAATAGCTGCAATTTGTTTGCCAAATTGATTTCCTCTGTGAAGCAATCCAACCAGCTGCCCAAGAAATTTGCAAACATCCGTTTTGTAATAGATTTGCCATAAAGGCAGTAATAGTAATGTAGCATAAGAGTTTTAGAGTTATAAATTTAAATTTCAGCAGTGCACCATTAGTTACTGGGTTAATTTTGTTTATGCCATGGCACTGCCAGTGAAATGAGTAATTGCTGTGTGTGTGGCAAGTACAGTACCTAATTCATGCTGTCACAGCAATGCTTACATTAAGATTAGTTAAAGTAGTATAAATGAAGATGAGATACGCAGTTTGAGAAAATTGAAAGTATTCTTGAAGACTTCAGAGTATGTTCTGCCATGCAGCTGGCACAGTAAGATATACCTACTAAGAACAAGAGGTGCTTTTCAAGTGTTAACTGCTGCTCACTTGACCTTCCAGCTAGATTTTTAGCATTGTGAGCTGTGGATATTTTTGACAAAAAAAGTCCAAAATGCTTACTCTCTCCCACAGAGTTCCACCATCTCTGCAGAGTTCCAGACCATACCCTTTCTTCATTACAACATGATTTCAAGTACATCTGCCAAATAAAAATACAACATGTAGAAAAGATTGGTTTTGTTGAGAAGCATTTTTTGTGCAGTATGAAAAGCAAGCAGCATTCCAAACATACCGAGTGATCCACAGGAGTAAAATTAAATGACGACTACAATTAAGATGTTCTAGGTTATTATAGCACATGGTGCCAAAAAGTAAATGACAGTGCTTATGTTTGTCTCCTTAGCTGCTTGTGTGTCTTTACCCATCCTTTTCAAGGGCAGGATTTGTTCTACTCTCCCTTTAAGTTCTGAAAACCAAATACATACTAAAAATGCTTCATGACATGCATGTTATTGTAGTCTTGGTTATCTGTTTATATAATACTATAGAAACATGTACGGCACTTGGAGAAGGGTATAATTGGCAGGACTCCACCCTCAGGACTTTGGAATTTACTTAGATACACCACCACAGAGAATGACAAACAGGGTGGAGAGGGGGAATGGTAGGCTGAAGGTCACAACAGTACAGGATCATGAACTATGCTTATTAATAATACATGCACCTGGTCATTAATTGCTATTTTTTAATTGTCCCAAAGGTGTTAGCTTCATAGTTCTCATTCTTACCAATAATTTCTTCTCTTGCTTTCCTTAATTATCTATCCATCACAAAGCTGGCTTTTTACAGTCTTTTGAGGCTTTCATGAAAAGAATTATTTCTTCTCGATAAGTTACCCATTTGGCAAAGCTGTGATGTACAGGTCATGTTGATCAGAGACAGAGGCGTTTTAGGAAGCTAACCTTGTGGAAAAAGCTCAGTACCCTCTAGAAGTGCTGATTTCATCTCAAACCTGTCACGGGGTTGATGTAGTTTGGACTGAATAGACAGCAACCTACCCTTCGCAGCAGATAACTGCGTTGCTAGAGTGGGGGACAAGTGGACAACATTAAGAGCTGCACAGATGGAAGCTGAGAATGTCTGAGCCACCTTCTCCAACTCATTTGTGGTAACTTCTTTGACAAGACATTGACAAAGCAAGACTCTGATCTGTAGCACCGAAAAAAGCCTCAAAAAACATAAGGCAAATGAGTAATTCCACCAAATTGTTAAGTCCCTCTGTGGCATCACCATTCCACAGGGCAGTCCGTGCTGAAGTAATGTGAAAACACATGCAGAACTAAGCCTTACCTGCGCATCTTCAGGATCCTACAGTTCAAAAGTCACGGGGAAAGATCCACATCTTCTACATGTTGCCTCTACTGCTGCAGCCTTCAAGAAGCAAGAGTAAATCTGCCTGGAAAGTGGATGTGCAAAGTAGCCACAGCTGTTTGCTTGGCAGAAGAGCATGGAGTTGGCATGCCAGAACATCACGCAGAGTGGGCTACCAGAAAAATGTGCTGATTCAGTGCATCTCAGATTATAGCATAAAGCTGCCTATCTTAGGGGTGATGCCCCAGTACTTACTGATGCTGATTGTTGTTTCTCTCACTCTGTCGGGATAAAATAAAGAAAAAACCCTCAACACCCCACTGCCCTGTCCAGATTACCCATGTCCCAAACATCTACAAGAGTACTGTTAGCTGAAGCAACCTCTCTGATACCAAATGCCAACCTAGAACATCAAATACTCAAAGCACAGAATCAGCATGCCATCTCCTGCCATGCCTGCAACAGTCACTTCTGGAAATGACCTAATCATTGAATACAGATACCCGCCTCATCAAAAGAGAATTATCATGTTTTTATTTAATACAGGTTATTTAAAAAAAAAAAAAAAAAGACTTTTTTTATGCTCATGCCAAAATCTCTGCAAGAATCCCACCATATTTGTGTACAGGAAATAAGTAACAAAAGGCAATCCTCAATGCAATGGACAAATAGTGTCTGTATTTCACCCGGTCACTGCTTACCAGAATCACGTCAGTGTCACCCAGCGCACGCTTTGTACAAACTCCAGTCTTTATGCTGAGGGAAAAATGAGCAATTGCTCAACACATGGCGTCAGTTATCAGTGATCTGGATGAAACTGTCTCATGAGCCTGCCATCAAGAACTATGACAGAGAACTGGGTCTGAGAAGGGCTAAAGTCTCAAAGCCTCTTCTCTTCCCACAGCAGCTCCCCTTCAGTGATTTAGGTTAGTTTGCATTGCATTTCTGGTAGCAGCAAGATACCACAAAACTACTTTCTAGAAAAAGTTTTAAAATAATAGAAAAAATATTTCAATATTAGATTCTAAAAAGATTTTATATAAAACACAGAAGTGACAACTTGCCATTTAACCATTCTGGAGCAAAGGTCTCCTAGGACTGTTTTGGTGGGGAGAACCCTTGCCTAAGTGCTGAGTAAAGACCAGTATCTGTAACTGGAAGCAGTATAGCATGTTACAAAAGCAGGAGGAAATCTTTGGTGGGGGCTACTGACTTTTATTAAAGACAGAAAAAAATCTGTTTTTCCCTGAAGATATTTCTCTGTGAAAATACAGCGCTCTATTGTGTCACAGCCACTGTTGTAAAGCATGTTGCTGCCAGTTCTGATGCTCCATTCGAAAGCAGACTCTCTTGTGAAGCCAGGGCCTCTCCAACATGTTGACTGTAGTTTCTGGTGCATTGTTTGCTTAATTTGTGATAGTCTTTGTATCACACGCAGTTCTTGTTCAAATTACATTGCATATGCCTGCAGAAGCCTTACTTTCTCTGCTTCCAAAATTAGGATTTGTACCATGCCAGACTCCATACGCCACCAGAAGTCACTCAGAAAAGGTGATGTAAGAAAAGAGTATCTTGTGGTTTCTCTAATGGTTTTACAATGCTGCAAAGAACATAGAATGATCTAGAGAGAAGAGGTACTCATTTAAAAAAACGTTGTTACGATATATTCAGAGGCACAATAAAAGAGTTTATTTCCAAAGTGAATTTTGTAAGAAGATTTATTTTAATTAAGTGATTTCATGATGAAACATGGTCTTAAACAAAATAGAGATCAGTATGAAAATAAAATTATACACAGAAAAATCTTTTCCCCAAATGTTTTTGAATAACAGGAAATACAACACAACAGTCCTGTATTCAACTGAGTAGATAATTATGCAAATCTGTGAGCAGTCAAACATTATAGTACATTCCTTGAAGGCAGGCACAACAAAACACATTGTGTGCCTCTGTAACACACTCAACACATTTCGTATCTGCTCTCTCTGCCTCAAAGAAAAAAGTGAAATGTGATGCAATGTGAATGGAGAAAAGGACATACACCATCTTAATGCTTGAAGCACATATTCCCCATTTAGTGTTTTGTGAAAGACATATACCAAATTCAGATGAAACTTAAATTGGCTCATAGAAAGATAGAAAAACTTGGTATTGTATTTGATATATAGTCTTGTGAACACTTAACTGAGAAGTATGGAAAGGATTAAAAAATACACCACATGTGTTCTACTTAAAGCTTAGAAATAAATACGCACTCTGTATTCTCAGTGCCTTAAATTCTTTAAAAACCAAAGAACTTGGTATAAAATTATATCAAGTAATTGTCAAAAATGAGGGAGATGCACCTATATACCTGTTAGATTCTGGATGCCTGCATCCCCACTACAAAAACTTGTAATACTATATGCACTTTCAAACATGCTGAATAACCCAAATGATAGCCTCGCAAGGGCAAGATTATCGAGTGACTTGGGGGTACCAGTACTCCATACCACATCCCTCAATACCTTCTTTTTCTTCAAAGTTTTCCCTTTCCATACTGTACCAGCCCTTACAAGTACAAATGTTCAGTCACTTATACAAAAAGCAGCCTTGCTGATCCGGATTCGTGGATGGCCTCAAGGCTGTGTCATTCCAAGGAAAAACAGAGTACAAAGACAAAGCATCCTCCTAAGATGATTTTTGTACTTAATATTATTATAATTTTTCTTCCTCCCTGCAATGCTGATAATAAACAGCAGTCTCCTGAGTGTTGCAGACTCTGCAGAAAAATGTCCTGCTATATGGAACTATTGAACCATTATGGTCCAACATACTAGTTGTCTTTAGTTTAGGACTTAAAGTTTATATAAAACTCTTACCATCTCAATTACCATGTTGAAGAAGAAAACTTGCTAGGAATTCTTCTTTTAACTCTTATACTGACTTATCCAATAGTCCTGGCTTTTAGGTGAACAACCAGGTCAGCTTTTAGGTAGAGAACCAGGTCCTGAAATCTTCCTGCCCTCTTGCACAGTATTTTTTCTGATAATGTCATTAGAGTGTGAATGGAGGCAAGACTTGCATCAGCTTGGCCAAAGCTAACTAGAGCATTGAGAATATTTCAATTACCTCCAATAAGCTTTAGAAACATCATGTCAATCCCAGAATGACAAAACAGTCTTTGTGGAAATTCATGGTTCTTATACAATCATAACACAAACCTCAACCATCTAAAAAAAAAAGAAAAAAAATCTACATTTTCATACATCTAAATGTTAGGGATTTGGCCCATCACATTTAAAGTGAAAGTCACCTTCCATACTGATGATTCAACTTCTTATGTTATTTGTCTTGCCAAATGCAGCTAGTAATAAACAGAATAATTATTTGTACAAACAACAAGAGTAAAGAGAACTTCCAGACACCACCCTTATTTAGAAGCTTTCATTTTCCTGAGTATAGTCCAAATAAAAAAAAAAAACCCAAACAAATAACCCAAAACCAATAAAACAAGAAAAAACAACAAAGTAGTAAGTTTTCTGATTTTGTGCTTTAGATTTTCAAAACCTAATAATTAGGTAAAATATGTCTTGCAGTTGCAGTAACACTAATGTATTTCATGATGATTAGTCATTTTCCTGGGTACATTATCATAGCCTAATTTTCAAGCAAAAAGGATCCCCTTTTGTATACCCAGTGGTGAGCGCAGCTCACTGTCCTGCTCCCTGTTTGCAAAGTCTAGTCCTTTTTCTGTCCCTACTCTTTCACTCTTGTCTTCTCTGTAGCACTATTCCATGGTTGCATTTTGTATGCTCTGTCTGCTGTGTGGAACTGCCATATCTTATCATTACAGCACCTACAATTACATTCCTTCCTTAGCATTATTTATGAGGCTTCAGAGATTAATTTGCTTATTCATGCAGTAATCTATTTTAAAATTACTCAGCTCCAATGTCTGACTGCAGCCAGCATGGCAATCAAAAACAGTGTCTCAGCAAAATCTTCTTTTATTGACCTGATTTATACTGCTAGATGAGTATTTCTAACTATAAAAATTATGATTCTCATTTAAAATGAGAGATGCCGAACAGTCAATAGAGTATATCAGGAGCTGCTTGTATTGCAATTAGCAGGCAATGCAGATATGAACGCGCGTTTGGAGGAAACCAGTTCAAGGGCTGTATGACAAAGCCTCCATCTGGGGAAGACACAGTCCTCGCTAAGGTAGTAAATCACCTGCTGCTGTGATTTCTGAGTCAGCACTCACCTGCCTCACTGCAAGAGCTACTCACCCTTCCAGCCAACAGCTTGAAGCAGCCCATGAGGGCTGAGAAATTCTGGCAATAGATAACATTGCAAGAAAAATCCCCTGCCTTGTTATTAATTTTGCAAAACCAAAATGAAAGGAGATTTTTACCCTTGAATACCCAATTGACTGTTTTAAAAAAAAAAATTATGATTATGTTTCTTAAACCGCTCATAATCTAGATGTCAGTGTAACTGCGATCCTATCGACTCTCTGGACTGAAGGGAGCTGCTCTTGTTGCAAAGACGACCAGTTTAATTCTTGATGAAAAAATAAAACAAACCCACTCTGATACTATAGCTACAGGCAGCATAGGTGCTCAGCAATTGTCTCTGGGTGATTCTAAGATTATGTGCAGTTAAAAGGGAGAGGATGGCCAGCCTTTGGAAGGCAGCCCAGAATAAGGGAGACCCGAGTCCTGTGGAGTTTTGTAGGTCTATACATTTAAAAGCTGATTACATTGATGTCAGCACAAAACTGTGTGAAATTAGTGGAACAATATACCTCCAGAGTGCTTAGCAGAAGCCCTCTAAGTAGACAAGGTTTCTTCTAGTAGGGGCTGAGTGAGAAACTTCTGAAAGTTCTAAGAAAGAAACAACTGAAAAACAAAATACAAGTTTCATTATTTAGAAGTTTTTAAAGGGAAGAAGGATTGATGGAAGCCTAGCTCAGCTCCCTTTCGCATTTCCCATAACTTTAAGAAATTTGTCAGAATACATCTAGTTAAATTTTTACTATTACTGTTCTGCAATGTAATCTGACTGCATTTGGTACATCAACAAGTTCAAAACTCCAATTATTGACTTAGAGGGGGCTGATCAATGAGTGTAAGTAATTATTTCACATAGTCCTCAAAAGGTATTTTAAATACATAGATACTACAATGAATTGTAACCATTCCAGAGGAGTCCATGACTGTGATCCTTTCATCTACAGTCAGGAGGAGCCTTTCTAAGCAACGAACAGGAAGTTGTTATAATGTCACTGATATTACATAGAACTCAAATTAATCATGAGTTTACCCTAAAATACCGATGGCATAACATGGCTCTGAGCAAAACCTATAAAATAGAGCCCTAAATGAAGTTTCAACCTGAACAATACCTTTCTTTACATAACATTATTTTAGAAAATACTAGAAATGTCTAAATTAAAAACTTTTTGTAGCAATGAACATTTTAAACAGTAGTAGTCTAGTGCTGAAAGCAGTCAATCTGAAACTCAACAGGAGCACTATGAAGCTCGTGGTCTGTTTGAAAGATGCAAAACATAAACCAACACAAACGGTGTGTTTATATGGTCAGCTTTATAATTTTGCATACTGCTAACAAAAATGGCTTGTGAAAAGGCTTTTAGCCTCACTGGTTTTACAATAAAGTTCTTCTTTCCCCCTACAATTTACCTAATATATATATTTTTTTTTCCAGCAAACAAGCAATTTCAAATTCAAGCACTTAAACTCTTCTTTTATTGTAAAATATTTAGGCAAAAAGTTATACTACTCCAACAGCAGCCACTGTGGTTGCGCTAATAAAATTGTAAAGGATTTTTTTACTTGCAATCGGTGAGCTAGTCAACCCATAACATTTCTGCAGTTCTGTTTTGTACCGCATAATTGAGCCAAAATGCAAACAGTTTAAGAAGCCAGGTTTGAGTAACTACTCTGAAATTTTGCTTGGAGTTCAATTTGCTTGCCCAGGGAGGAAAGGATGAGAACGGGAAACAGCAGTGGTGGTTGAGTATTAATACTGTAAGGTTAATGTTAAAGCTAAGACTGTAATTTTACAACTGGAGACCTACTGCTCAATTCCCATTAGTGCTAACAGGAATAAATTACCCCTCCACGTAAAAACAATGGCAAGAAAAACATAACTATTAGTATAAAGTAATACAAATAATTTTCATTTGCTGAAAAGAATTAACTTGCCTTATGCTATGGGAAATGAACTTATACAGGGTATTCAAACACAGCTGCCGCAGATACCCCTTTTGTGAACAGGAGTTCCCTCAGTCTGGAGACAGTGGGCCTGCAAGTATCTCCATAAACCACTGCAGAAATTCAGTAAACATCTGCAATTAATACTGCTGAGATTACATTTAGCAACCAGATGATACCATTACAAACGCTTCATAAGGAAGCTTTTGCTTTTTTTTTTTTTTTTAACTTTTAAAAGGATTAAAAATACATAAGAAACCACAAAACTCTTCTCTTTCCTATAATTTTAAACTGAGCAAACTACCAGTCCAGGCCTCTGCCAGTTTAACTCATGCCAGAAACTTTGTCTGATGTCCTGCCAGCACACTGCTGCCTAGATTTTCAGTTTCCCCGAAGACTGCATATATTCACCATACATGACCCGAGGTTAACCGTTTCAGTGTGGTGTATGTGGTGCCCAGCAGGCCTGCGTACGCAGATGGATTTCACCCTAGATACTCTCTAAGTCATCGTAACACCTTTTTATGGCGGTAGGTTCATAGCAAGGATAAGGAAAATTTTGTTTAAAAGCAAAAAAGGCAATTAATTGATGAACACTAAGGAAAAGCAGCAGGCAGGGGGTGGGGGGGAAATGTTTGCTTCTGGTCAGCGGGATCACATGTTAAATCGGATTTTATTTTGGATTGAAAGCCGGCTTTCCCGTGTTACCTGCAAGGTGCTGCTGACGGTGTGACAGAGGCAGCAGATGGCTGCCTCCTGCCTGCTGTGGGCAAAAACACTGCTACCCTAACCGCTGCTGGCTCATAGGTGTTGAACAGGTAAACTGCTTGCTACAGTAGGTGCTGCACTGCGTAACTTCATTCATTACAAGCTTTTTCCAGTGTATTTAGGAGTGTTACAATTAAATTGACTGCTGGCAGCGCCACGTGAGCAAAGCACACCTCTGCTTGGCTGGGATGCTGGCAGGAGGTGGGCCTGGCCCTGGGGGGCTGGGGACAGAGGCCACTCGCACCTGCCATGCTGCCAGGGCACCTGCTCGCTGCTTTTTGGCGAGTGATGCCTTACTGGCAGAGAAGGAAACATGGGCACCTCACTAACTCTGGCAGACACCTCCCCAGCCAGACTGTCTGATGGAGATGCTGCCGGTTAAGTTAGTACAAGCTGTCATCACACTGTAGCTGAAGGGAATCTTTTGTATACTTCATGTTGACAGGCTTTTTTTCCCCTCCCTAAATGCAAAGCTCCTTCGCACCATCTGAAGAGCTCTGAGGAGATTCAGAGCTTTCAGAAGGGCTTCTCAGTCTTTCTCTGGACCCTCGTGCTGGCCACAGCACGTCATAAGCAAAAGCACTGTGGTCACCTGTTGCAGTCATCTGCAGGACACAAAAGCTGGCTTTCACTTGGGACATGTTTAACAGGAATGGCTTCCCACACTGAAGGGACAATATTCCACGCAGTACCCAGGAGATGTGGGTATTTGAGAAAGCTCAAGCTTCCTTTCCTGTACTCCCTCCCTGCTAAACTCTTCAGAGCAGCAGCATTGCTTATATCAACACAAAGAGCCGGCCCAGTGCTCGAGGCACCCTAGGTAGCCATATCTGGGCAGCTAACTCCTCATCACTTTCAAACAGCATTTTTCTAGAGTCCCCCAGGTGATGTTGGCAGCAAAGGAGGAAGCAGCAGCTTCTCCTCAGTCTCCCTCAGTCTTAATGCTACAGGCATTCTAGATATATATATTTATTTTTTTTTAACTGACAGCTGCCCCACTTGTGACCCTGTCATATCTTTACAGAATAGTGGATCATCATGACTGATTTCTATTATTTATAAATGCATAAATACAGAACAAATGTGTGCAGTAAATACATTTAAATAAAAATTAACAAGATGCATTTATTGTTTTCAATTTGTACAAAAGCATAACTTAAAAGGCAGACTAGTATAAACTTACTTTGTGCCAAATATTTAAACTTCTCATTCCAAAGAGTTTCTCATTCAAAACTTGTAGATACAGTTTGGGAAATCTCCTTTTTAGACCACAGATAACACAGTATTGTAAAATCAAAATTCTGCAGTCCTTCAACCACGCAAAAGTTGCATTCTGCTTTGAGTGCCAGAGTTTTAACTACTCAGTGAATGGATCATATGAAAGATGAGCCATGCTGGAGTGACCTGATGAAAAGTCAGTTTGCCTACTGCTCATTTGTGTTCTCAAAAAAGATGTGCGTTAGGATCTGTGACATGCAATCATAGCAAAGACTGATAAATATATGCGTAAAAATAGGGTGACATGTTTGGATTTTTCTTTGCTACTTCATACCAGCTGGAAGTAGCGTAAGAAAACCTATGTTACTTAAGCGAGTCCCAGATGTCATGCAGAAGCTCAATTATTTCTGAAATAAAAGAATGCTTTCACTCTGATTTTGCAAGTGGGTTTTCCTTTGCACAGGTAACATTGTCTCAGTAAGCCTGAAGGTTTTTCTCAGTCTTTGCTGCTACCGCCACAGCCGCACCTGCCTTCCGACCTGGGTGGAGCGGCAGTCTTTGCCGATGACATCTCTGTAGATGTTCACCTCCGTTGGAAAAAGACTCCCACAAGAACAAGCAGGATACCTCCCTGAGATGCCCCTTCAAGAGTCTCCAGAGCAAGAACGTAACTTCAAAAGCTACTTTTGCCACAGAACAGGGCTGGCTGTGCTTCAGTGCCATCAAGAGGGCTAGCGCAAAGCTAGATCCATGTTCTTTTCATCCAGTATCCAAGCACAACTTCCAGGAATTTTAAAATGTGGTGGATGCACTACATGACACCAGCTGTACAAGAAACGGTGCGCAGCTGCATAAGTGTTCCACAAGACCATCTGGAGGAAAGTACCAAAAATAGATGCGAGCAAGCCTCGTGTATTTCAGCAAAATTAAGCATAAAGAAATTGGTGTCCATGCAGTGTTTGATATGCCATAAAAAACTCTTTCAAATAACATTTGATAAGAAAACTATTTATCAGTGAAAATGCAAGCTTAGACACTATGAACAGTTTACATCTTGTAGGTGTTCACTGGTGCGGGACAGTGGCATTATGACCAGTGGCTCACCTTAAAATAGGTTACTCATGGGTTTGCAGATGAGCTAGTGTTTTATGGTGCTGTACAAATAAAAAGTTGTGGGGAGCATATGAAATATCTGTATTAAACTCCACTGCATTAAGTTATCCAATACATGAAAAATGACCCAGATGCATTTAAAATAAATGCATATTACAATATCACATATAGTATTATAAAATTATTACTTATGTGCACAGTCCTGATACCTGTAGACATGGCACCGTGAAGAAAGCCTGGTTCCTAAGCATTTTTACAGATACTTGATAGTGATGCAGGTTGCTATCAGTCAGATCATAATGTCCCTTCAACTTTGGTACATTCAGTGCAAAATATTTTTGGGAGTTTTTCACTCTTATAAAAATAAAAGGCATTTTTTTCCCTTGAGAGTGCTTAAAGAATAAACACTAGCAGAATGTCTGTTCGAGCATGGAAAGTGACAAAAACAGAAATAGCGTTTCAGTTTGCTTGTTTCCTGTTTACACTCTAAGAAACATAATATAATGAACCTATAAAAATAAACAGAAGTCACTGTGTTAGGGTTTTTCTCCTGATATGCTGTGATAAATTGCTAGTTTCTTCTTAAAATAGTTTCCATGCAGTATAAAGCATAAAATCAGTCTTAAGTTCATTGTAATAGCTCAACTTTTGTCATACACACCACTGGCAAAGACATTTCCACAAACCTCCTTAATGCAAGCCATTGTTGTTACATCCTTCGTTGTTGACTTTCCTTCCAATTCATTTCTGCCCCAGGAGCTTGATCTATCTGGTGCACACCATGCCACCACACATAGTCTTAGGTAAAGCAAGTACTGGATATGTTATTATAACATTTGGGATAAAGTAATGTACCTTCATAAATTTAAAAAAAAAAAAAAGGAATCAATTGTATGATTTTTTTGATAATTTACTGGGTAGGTAAGGGGCTGAATTATTTCACATTTTGACTTGAATTTTCTACGCAACAACTTTGATGAAATTCAGTTTTTGGGTACATGTCAGCTTTGCAGTAGCCAGGTTGATCACAACACGGGATCACATTTCTTGTTTGCTCAGAACATAAACTTACGAAGTTTGGCCGTCCTGAAAAAACATGGATTGCAAGACTTGGTTTCTCCCTGCACATCAGGCACACTCTAGTTTCACTGTAGAGAATTCTGCCACTACCACAATGCTTTTTAATTGCTTCATAAGCTCTTTCATGGAACCTCATTATTTGAATTGCACCGTGAAACAATTTTCCTCTAGGAAATCCAATACAAACGTTCATTCATTCCTTGAGAAGACAGATCCACAAAAGTCCAATGAGCTGGGCACTGTGGTTTGTGTATCACTCAAGTCCAAAAGTACTTGTCTCTTCAACTGCTGTCAACAGTTTTTCATATAGCATAGAGAATGATGGATAAGGGGGAAGGTCCAGACGATTGAAACAAGTGTGAGCCCTGAGGGGGGAAAAAAAGAGGAGGTGAAGAAGTACATTCTTTAAAAAGTTCAAAAGAGAACACACAGACTGGTATGTGCTTGCATAGAGATGGGCAGATAGTATTCTTTCAGAAGACTTTGTTCTGTCAAATGATGTTTTCCAATTGAACAGGTATAGTGAGGTTTAACCTACTTTCTTCTAATTAAAATAAGTCAGTAAGAAGCATTTATGCGGGTCTTTAGAAACACACTGACAGCCCAAAAGGCGTGGGATAAGTTTTATCAATTAAATATGCATGAGAAAAGAATGATACAGCATCGTACAATTCAAATGGTCTGTTCTGAAATCTTGGCTTTAAATGTATCTTCTGAGAAGTCATATTTTTTTCCCTGTACTGATGATACTTCAATACTGTATTTGTAATCATAAACAAGGTATTGCAGTACATTGAATATGCATAAGATATTAGATTTGATGAAATACTAAAAAATACTCTAGATATACAGGAAACAGTCCCACAGAAGTAAAGGACAGACAAATTAGATGCTCTTCCTTCTACGTTTCTTTGGCATGTGGATCATGTTCTTGGGAAGTTACTGCTTGTGTTGATTTACACTATGTACATATCTGGCCCTGCAAGCCAACGACCTTTAGAATAATAGTGTTTGTAATTACGCAAAACTATGCACGTACCTCTAGCATACCACCCTGCTTTCTTAAGAGGACAACCACGTGGTTTATTTCTCAGTTTCTGCAGTCCACCTACCTCAGTTTTTTGACACACTTGAAACTGACTCTCGAAACCTCTTCCAGGGAATAAAAAGGGAGATAACAAAGGTTTCTCCTTCTAGCAGAATAATGGGTATCACTGCCTGACCTCAGGGCAGGCTAAGGATAATACTGTCTAAAACATTACAGTGGATGAACCTGCTCTAGTGAAACAGATAGTATAACTATTAATGGGATGGATTCTTGAGGAAGAAATGATGCAAAGAGAAGCTGCAGGAAGCATCTTTTCCACTTTGAAGCTTTGCACCAAAGCCTCACTTTAGACTGATTTTAGAGGATAAAAACCTTTTTGTATTTTGGCAGGTCTCTGTTTGCAAATACTTTATTCTTTTGCAAAACACATCACAGAGTTATTTGAATACAATGCAGCTGTAAATCAAACTTCTGCAGTGACCTGCCCTTCATCAGTATGACCCATATTAAGCGTAATTGTATAATGTCAATGGAAGGACTGAACAACCTCCCTCCTCGCAGCAAATGCAACTCCTTATTTAACCTAACCACTCCCAGAAATCAAAGTGCCTACAAGAGACCTGTACTGAGCTTTCTCTGAGCCAGAAAGTGCTGCCTTCCATGGGAGCAAATTTATTAATTGCCATTTTAAGTGCCTCTCAGCTGCCAACTACGGGGATGGAACATGAAGTGAAGTGGGTTAATCTCGTTTGTCAAAAACAGAGTCCACTGCAAACCCTCATTGAAGGTGAAGTGTTCACTTAGTTACAGCCTTATAGTGTCAATAAAAGTATCAGGCTGAAGAAATGTATACACAGTATGTCATACTATTATAAACACAGTCCAAACATGAAATATGCAATCACTTTAAAAAGCATTGAATTTTTCACCCTCCCGAAATACAGTATGCTTAGAAGTGCACTGCTAGAACATGCTGTATAGCAGAGAGGGCATTTTCCTATCCTGTATTCCAGGGGCCCAGTAAAATTTCTCCACCTTTCCATCCCTCTAAGGCTCCTGAAGGAAAGCTTTCTTTTTACTCCTCATTTGCCTCTCCAAAATCTTACAAAGTAGTATCTATGATATAGCTTAAATTATTATTGCATTTCCCACACTTAAAAAAAAAAAAGAAAAGAAAGAAAAAAATAAATTTCCCTTTTGAAGAAAGAGACTGGTTTAGACCCAGCAGCAAATGGGCAACTGGAACTCAGTGGCCCCTTGAGTTCAGTGTAGAGTGTGGAAGAGTCTTAGGCAATTAACAGTCTAACCACATGATTCTGCTGCATGGGGCTGACAGCCACTCATTAGAACTATGGATCATGCTGTGTGGGCTGTAAAACCACAAATCATAACAGACGCAGTATATAATTAGCAAGGGATTCATTACAAACTGGTTTAATAGTAAGCTGGCATGTTGTTTACATCTATTAAGAGAACTGAGATTTATCTTAATTTTGAGGGCAATTTTGAAAATGCAATCACCTACTTTGGAAAACCAAGTCATTAAAAAAGACAAAAACTGAAGATCGTTGTCTTCTGAGGGAATGCATGCCTTTCTCACCCTAGCAAGCAACTTTCTAAGTCGTCAATAAGAAAGTTTTTTTTCCTCTGGACAGTATTTTCCCATTCCAACATTTCAAACCACACAGGCACTAACTGTTCATCTTCCTGGACTCACATTTTATGACAACATGAAAAACCACCTCAGTTCCTGAAGTCTAGATTCCAAATTAGTCTCCCCTTCATTTTGATTACAGTAGTAAAACAGAGTGACTTAGGGTTAAAATCCAGCAGTCAGACATACTATTTGTATGTTAATCATCACATGCACATATATAATGTATAGGAATGAACCTAGAACCAATTTCTCAACATGTAAGTGAATGGAAAGAAGAACAGTCCCTCTGCTGATTTAGCGTAATGCACAATACAGTGCGAGAGGAAAATACAAGTGGCATCAGGGATAGCAATAGTTCAGCTAAACCTGTAATAATCAGTCTTTTCAGGGCTTTTTACATGCTACTGACTTAAGTCTAAAAGACAGTGATGGAAGCTAGGCCACCTGACATATGCCTTGCGAAAATCTCACTATTTTCATTCAGCAGAACTGATTACACAGCAGTTAGAACAGTGGGAACTAGGTAAATACCTAGTGAATGTTTTTGTGTTTATATTCACAGCTGCTTAGACCAGAATCACATACCTAAATAACTACATTAGTTGCCTTCTGTGTCTTAAAATCAAGAAGAGATGGGGAAGGGTATTCTTATGTGTTTTCAGCACTGCAGTGGTTGTTTTAGAAACGGAGGAAGAAACGTAAAGTCCACTGACTTGTTGAGTCCTAGCTTTTGCCACCCTCATACCAAGTATTATCAAATTTCACAAGCACTCCCACTGAAATCAAAAGGGCAATTTGCAAAGCATAACACTGCTACGAGCGAGTGACGGGGCCTTAACACAAATGCTTCAGTTATCTGAGAATCAGGAAGAGTCACAGAGTCCTAGGGCAGCATTCTCAGCAGATCCAGTAATGTGTTTACACACGCAGGGCTTGTCTGGAAACCTCTTGAAAGTTTGCTACTCGGGGTCGTTGTTAACAATGTCTTACCTTCAAGCCAGTACGACTTGGTGTTTGCACAGTAAGTCTTTGAAGCTAGTGAGATGCAAGCTGAAGCTACACTGCACGCAGGAACTAGGTGTGTAAAAATGCAAATACTGCTTTCTGCTTACGGCTTAGCCCATTTAAGCATAAACATGGACGATAATTTTTTTTTTTATGAGATCAAGGTTCCATGTAGGAATGCCAAGAATGGCCAGCTCATGACAACTGTAGATGGCTGTCATACACAGTTGTTTTTATTTTAACAAAACAAGTGTGTTGTTGGTTTATTTTAAATCTCACACTTGCATGTTAAAAGCTAGCCAGAGAGACAGAAATCACATTTCCTAACCAAGGAGATCATAAATGAAATTTCAAGGGCACGATGCATTCTGTTAAATGTGAAGAGTTGGCATTTCCCTACACTTGCTGAACACCTTACAGTAGCAAAGATTCTCAACACATTTGCCCGTGTTGCACTACAGGAAGCAGTTTTATTCTACAGTTTATTACAACCAGGGCTCTGTGTAACCTTTTCAGAGGAAATTATGAGCATCCTGTTCTGGCACATCCTGACCTTTTCCATGGTGCAAGCTGTGCTTGTTGGCACCAGGAATTCCAGTATTAGAGAATATATGAAAAAAACTCCCACAATTTCTTTTCTTGCTTAAACTCACAAAAAAATCTTACATTTTGAAGACAGAAGTTATTTTCTAAAAATAAAAGCTTTTTCTTTCTAAACAGAATCAAAGCTAGTCCATAGGTGAATCATAATCAAACTATAATGCAGACTTTACAGGGCTACAAGGTATCACTAGGCCCCCAAAAGATTATTAGAGTATTTGACTTGAAACAGACATTTCCAGAATTTGTTTATCTTTAATCATCAGTTGCCTGGCTCTCATTTGTACTGTAAACTGGCAAGATGGCTTTGTTTAAAGGCCACCTGCTGTGGCTGTGGATTTCACAGCACCACTTCTGCATCTTTGACTATCTCAGTGTGGTTCAAACGGCTGCCTGCAGGCAGGAGCCAACCCAAAAGACGTCTCTGCCTCTGACTTTATGCTGGAGGAAAATGCTAAGGGTTGTTGGTCAGAGAAACTCTCTGTGTGTCTGACAGACGCCTTGTGTCTAAAAAGAGACTCTGAATGCAAGTTATTCCTGAGGAATCTTGTTTAAGAGGAATGGGGTAGGATTAGGTTGAATTTCCTCCATGGACCAGCCCAGCCCAAAACTACCACCACAGGCTATAAGCAGCATACTAAAGCCTGAGATCTGATTAAGTAGAGTTAGTTCACCCACACTCCGCACACTAATCTGTACGTCTAACCACTGTTAACCCATTCTACAGGCTACAGAATTATAGAACTGGATGAAAGGAAATCTTCCAGAAACATATCAGCCTGATCACAATATAGAAAAGACCAGAACCTGTCATTTTTTGTCAACAAAGTGTCCATGCAAGATGTTTCTTGCATCACTCATATATTATTAGTCTAGTCCTGGTATCGTTACCATGGACTTTTGAAAACAACTCTCTCTTGTCCCCGTGCTGCCTCCTAAGTCAAATGACCCCCTCCTCAAAATACACCTCTTCTGCAGTTCATAACTTGCCTCCTCCATACTTGTTAACTCTTGACATCAAACAGAGCATAGAAATTACATCACTAAACTATACAGTAAAGGCTGCATATGTCTAATGCGAGAAGTCTGATATTAGCTTTCACTAAGACAGTCACAAGTGCTATTTAATTTTAATTCATATCAATTTTTGCTTCTAAGTGATGAACTGCATGTTCAGGAAGTAAGTACTTGCACATTTAATCAAATATAACAAAATAAAATTCAAATCAAAATATCATTCTAATATAATCTTCCATGAAAAAAGCATTACAACATGGACGTCAGCCACAGTCACACTGCCTTGTCCATCTTACGAGAACAAAAATTGAATTCAAAGAAAAATGGATGCGTCAGACACTGGAACAATGGGGAAGCAAATTTTCATGTAAAGCATTGTATATTTGCATGTTCAGTTAAAACTTGTTTATGTTTCTCACACAGCTTATGTGTTAACCCAGAAACCGACATTGTAAAGTATCTCTAGCATTAATACACACACAGTTGTACCTTGGAAGAGCAGTGATCTTCCCCCACTTCTCTACGCAGAACCTTCTTGGACCATTGCTCCCCCGTAGAGAGGCAAATCCCTCATAAGGTATGCTGGACGTGCCTGTAACAAACTGCCAGCGCAAACAAAACCTCACGGATATTGGATACACAGATGGTGCAGGTTAGAAATTTATTTACATCAGCATACCCACTGAAGTCCAAATGCTTATGTAAAAGCATTTGCAAAATACGGAAATTTGTGAGGCACAAATAATAAATGCTACTTTAAATGGAGGATAAGGGAAAACAGACCGTTTCCTGATAGGGCTCTAGAAGAGACAACTTATCAGATTAATTTCCTTCAAAGGTTTCTCTTTGAAAGAGTAATTGTGCCACAGAAACGCTGTAAAATAAAACACTATTAATATGAAGTTACTTAAACTTAGGCCTAAGTAAGCTTTTCCCTTACTGTCTTTATTCTGTATTAAGAGGAACTAATAAAAAAGTAACAATGTATGGTAATGGCTCCGTGTTAAGCCTTTTTTGCTATGTGGACTTTAGTATCTTTATAAACAGTTTAATATTAAATACTATAAGAAAAGGACTAAATTCTGAAGGTTAGGTAGAACGCCCACTGACATTTGCTGAAATGCTGATTTACTTAGAATCTGTCATGAACAAATCAAACATGGGTTTTGACAGATCAGAGGCTACTTAGTTTCTAATGATCTGGATACGATAAAAACTTTTGACTAATAGATATGATAGGAACTTATAAGCAGACATCTCTGTCTCTCCATCAAATGAGACGTCCCACACTGCTTTTTTACAGACCTTTTTAAAGTACTTAAACACATAAAAAAAGAAAATCCTTCATCATACTCATATAAAGTAACTCAATGATCAGATACAAATTCTGAATTGTTAAAAACAGTGAATTTCATCATAGATCAAGAACACAGTATGGTTTGGGGTGGGGGCTTGTCTGTTTTGTCACAGGTATGATGGATGTAACCTGAATTTAAAAAAATCTAACTCAATAGTAAGCCTTCTGTTGAGAGGTTTTTGTCCTTCATCAGCAGGACGACTGGATTCTGCAGGCTGACTTAGTGAAAATGAAATGGGACTGATTTTCAGGTTTTCATCATTATTTTCTAATTTGAGGCACTTCCATCTAAGCTTTCTCCTTCCTAAGCTGTACAAATATTATTAAAATTTCTACCTAATGATCTAACCAATTAGGCAGTTTTCTATCTTTACTAGTCTTAATGTACATTTAATCAAACAATAGTAAAGGATTATTAACATCAGATACTTTATCTTAAATGTATTTTTAACTTAGAAAACTATAAAAATAGCTGTGAGCTTCAGTCACTAAGAATTATTACAGTAAGTCTCTGAGGATTGTAAGGTTATTCCTGTTAGGCAGCATCACTATAGTTTTTTCATGCCATAAGCCTGGATGGAAATAGTTTAGCATCTAATTTTAACATTGTAGACTATGTCCACACAGATCAGCTTACTTCTTACCTGTAAAAGTCTTAGTCGTTGTTCATTGTTGAATCTTTCCACAGCAGCCCAGAACCACCGAATTACAATGTGATTGTCATGATAACCTGTTAAAGCAAGAACGGCCTTTATACCTGTAAGTGCTACAAAAGTGATTGAGAGACTAGGTAATAAGTTTTTCCTAGTTCAGCCCTAGTCACAACGTTGCTGTATTTCTTACCCAACTGCAGCAAAAGACAGCAGGCAGAGACAAAACCATTCCTGAAATGATTAAAAACCTTAAAGGCAGAGAATTAATTTACTAAGCATGAAATCTCTTCTGCAAGCATTTCTCCCATTAATCAATCACTAACAGGAATGCCAATTCTTGAAATATTCCAATGCTGTGTTTTTTATATATCTAAAGCTACAACTGATGCTGCAAACGATGCTGCAACCATCTCAAAGTAGTTCCCAAATCTTCCATTGTTCTCAAATTAGCTTAACTGCCAGCCTGCAGTCACTGGGATTACTTCTAATTGCCTGTCCACTTTGAGAGTGCAAAAGAGGTAGATCCTACCAAGAATGGTTACCATTTCTATTTGTCTCCAGTGTCTGGGTGGTACTCTACTAGTGTGAAGGTGAGCACAGTACTTTCTGTGGAGAAGACTGCTCTGTTATGCTGCCCAGACAAAAATAGTATGGGAAAAGCTGCATGGGGAAGCAAATGAAGCAAACTGAAATGGACAAATTACCTCCTCCTAATGCAAATTTAACCACAGAAATTCAGAAAATACTAAAGATGTATCTCATGGGATAGTTCTTTAGTGTCTTAGAAACTGGGTAATTCCAGGCCCCCCAACACTGTCAGTGAACAATTCAAATTTAAGGTTACCTCCTCTATACTCTGTATTATTTCTCCAATCGCTCAAGTCAATTTCTGCTGTTCCAGCTATAACCAGTTCCAGTTCTCTGGCATCAAACACAGACACAAGCCTCGCATCAACCACCTGTGAAAGAAAATAAAATGCATAGCAACATTTCTTAATGTATTGATTTTTGCCTCCCCATAAAAGGCTTGCCTGCTACTAAGACATTTATCAGGTAACATTTCTCTCATGAATGGAAAGACTTAAGCTTTTTTTCTTATTAAAGGCAAATAAATGTACTTTTTCTTACACTGCAGTTCTATTCAGTTTCATTAGAGGATCACAGTGATTGGGAGAGAATTTTATTGGCAAATAATATCAAATTATTTCAGGACAAATTAAGTTCAATACATTCAATTTAATTGTCCATGTTAACACAGGTAAGAGAGAAATACCTTAAAATACACTCCGTCTACGATGTTACACTGAATACGGCACACACACAAAAAACCTCAAAGGCCCAATAAAGAAACAGATGGGTCAGTTTAGCAACCATTCACTGCTAATCATACAGATAGTTACCAATAGTATTTTCCAGTTTAAAGAAGATACATAACCATAGTGGTTTAAGTCATTGACTAATCATGCTACACACACCCCACACCCCCTATACCTGTAAAGACACTTCTGAGTATATATGCATCTGCTTTTTGGGACTCTGTATTTGAGAAATGTGTATGAGGAGAAAAATACTTTGGGAGGATAAAGGAAGAAAGTAAATTTCATTTTGGAGTTTTTTTACCTCATAAAAACCACGAACTAGACTTTCTGTCTGTTGTACAACTCCTCTCTCAATTCTCCATTTCACCATTCTTTCTATATATTCTTTCTTGTTCTTTTCAGTGACTGGGATGTTGGCACCTCCTGGCTTTAATTCCCGTTCTGTGATCTTGTGAAAAAAAATGACCAAGTGACAACACAGTATCATAAAGACAAAAGAAAGGATTATAATAATTTAAACTTTTAAGTTGAAGTAATTCCTCAAAAGCACTAGCCAAGACTGACTTTATCAAACTGGAATACGTGAAACAAGAAAACATATAACAAATCTTTTTTTGGATAAAATAATATTTAAAATCCCATTTAGTGTGAAGAATCTTCATATTTAGGATGAAGAATAAGCTGAGAAGAAGAAACAATCCTTGCTGTCATTAAAGTAGTGAAGCCTTCTAAATAATATCGTAACAAAGGTGTTGCAATACCTTTGAACACTAACTCTGCTGTAATTAAATTCAGGTAAACTACCTCCAGCAGAGCAATCCAAAATTTTGATATTTCAGAGAGTCCGCAGAAAATCTCCTTAACCAGAAAGACATGTTTGACCAGTTACAAATAATAGTTTCTCCTTAGATTTTAACATTATTTTCACCAACCAGAATTTTATAAAAACAAGTGAAAATCAGCATAGAATGACAATCATTCTCCTTGTCCAAATAAATGTTTATCTAGCAGTAGAATACACAAAGAAAATTAAATTAAGAATCTTGCACACCTGCCCAAAAACTTCTTCATTTACAGTAAATGTGAGATCTAGGATATCATGTATATCATTGTCTTTCATCCACTGCAAACTCTGGTGAAACTCCTCATCGAGATATTCCAGGTCACTCAGGTCACAGAGTCTAGCATAAACAAGAAGAAAACACACAAGTACAGATGATGGCAGTAGCGGGTGCTCAGTAACTAAACTCAGATAGGACAGTCCTGAAAAACAGACTGAGAATGGGAGCCAAGAAGACACTACTTCAAATCTCCATTTATTTGCCGAGTAATAGCAGCTACTGTATAACACAAAATAGTTTTGTTAATACACAAAACTCCAGAATTTGTTAATTTGAAGACACATTTCTTTTTAAGCTTATGGTGAGTCTGTCCCAGGGTTCCTGTGAAGAATATTTTGGAATTATGAAGATGCATAGATTGAAAAGACAAAAAATTCAAACCATAAAATAAATAGTAAGTTTTTATAAGAAGCAACTCCTATCCTTTTTGCTTATGTGACTACACTGCCCCCTCTCTCATCTTTTCTTTGTATAAAGAAGTCCATTCAGACATCCTGCTTAACACAGAAATATCTTTTCACTTTTTCCCTTATTTCCCCTTATCTGAGCCTTCTTTTACAAATCCAACCTGTAAGCCAGCTGCCCCTTGCTGTCTTTAACAGTTATTACTCCAAGCTTTGAACGTGTCAGCTGTTAATACTTAATACTATGGTGGCAATTTCTGCCATTCTTCTTAACTCCTTAAATCCTGTTCTGTGAAATAGGACAATGGGGCTGTTTATTAAGTAAGGTGCTGTTCAGCTGCAGAGTTCCCTGCCTGCTTCTATTCTTGGGTCTGTCTAAAGTCAGAAGAAAGACCTGTATGTTAGTTGGATGCTCAAGTGTAGTTTAAGTGACATCCTGCAGTAACAGCCCCTACATCAAAGCTGATGGATTGGGCACAATGTCCCATCTGCAGAGGTAGTCTGGGTGGCTCATCAGTTCTGAGGAGAGTGAAGGTCCAGGGCTTAGATGGAGAAGTTGCGTGAATTAGGCTGTGTACAAAGGTGGCCATGCCATAATTTTTAATTTTACTGTTTAGAGAACCACCAAGTTAAACAATTATTTTAATTTGGCAATCACACAATACTGGCATTAAAGTCCATCTGGGGTAAGTCCTCATTCTTACTAAAATGATTCTGTTAGCATTTAGGTACTTTTGAAATATACATGCCATAGGGATGGATGCATTACTCCACACTGCTAGAATGTATGATGTTTTATACAAAAAATATCCTTCCAGACTTCTCAAAAACAGCTTTCAAGTGGAGGACAAAAAGCGAAGCACTTTAAGTTCATTAGGTCTTAAGTTCCAGAAATGCTAAGCAAGTACATCTCTCATTTTTTCAGCAAGAACAGTAGTAGTAGTTCTGAAAACAAAGTCTAAAGTATATCAAAGGAAAGCTCCTCAAAATGGAGATTGCCAACAATCAGTCTACCAAGAATGGGTCTTGCAGTCTAAGTTATGAAGTGATTCATATCCTATCCTGTGAGTTGTTACAAGACAAATGAATAAGAAGTCTATTAATATCTGGAATAAACCACAGCATTTCATTGTACAACTTGAAATGTAAGATCTTGTAGAGGAAAGCTGATAACATGGCTAAAACAAAACACGAGGTTTTCATACTGACAGAAACAACATTCTGAGTTACTAGGTAAGTGGCTAATAACCATCAGAGGAAAAAAGTAAACTGGATTGAAATGAAATGATTAAGTTATAAATAATGGCCTGTCTTGTTTGACGATAAGCCATCATAATTTATCCATACATAAAATGGCATTGCCCATGGGGAAGGAACCAAACAAAAAAGGAGACAGAACAATTCTACTCACATTCGGAGGAGGGCTTTATAAAAGGGTCGTGTAAAAAAGGCATCTAGCAAATACTGATGTATCAGAGCAAGACCAAGAATTCGACCACTAAACCTGAACCTGGAAGAGAAAGAGTTACAATCATTACACTGAAACTTTGTGGTTTGTACACTGCTCTGTCATCAAAACTTACATAGATTTCCAAACAGCATTTTTAAATCAGATAGCTATGTCTAAACTGTGGTATTTTTGTGTTTTGTTTTGTTTTTTCTTCTTGTGTTTCTTTTACATTCTTAGTAAGACACAGAAAAAAACCCCCAAAAACGCAAGTCTGCAGGGTGTGGAAAATCCCTCAGATACCTAAGTTGCAACTTCTCAAAAATGTCGAATCCATATTAACCCAATCAACCCCTGCCAGACTATCCTCTTTATAAAAGCCTATCTTCCACAATGGTAGCCACTGTCTGTTTTCTTCACACAGCCCATATAGGATTAACTTGTTTTTATGTTACTGGGAGGCCAAGGGTTTTCTACCCTTTCCCAGCCTGACAGTTCTTGCTGTCTGTCTTTTCTGCTTCCTCTTCTGACTGGTGATTATGGAGATCTATATATATTTTCACAAACCGCGGCTTGAAGCTTTTTTATGTACCACAGTGCTCTGCAGTCCTATCTCAATGGGATCTAAATGATCTCCCTCTTTCCCCTCCCTCTTTCTTGCCCTATGATCTTCATTTTGTCAGGTGGGCAAGCAGGGTTGGGGGATGGGGGAGGGAGTTTGATAGATTTGAGATCAGATGGCAGCAACTTTGAAATAGTAAGGTCTTTGCAAATATTCCCACGAGAATAAAGATTTATTGCGAAAAATCCTCCATGTCTCTGGGACTACATTTAAGTCTAGTGTTCTTTTTCAAAGAAAATAATGCTTCTTAAACATTCTGTTTATGCATCCTCAGCAACATTTTTCTTGGAAAGATTAGGCAGAATTGGCCTGTACACAGGGTTTGCAAGACAAGGATGTGACATGCACAGCCCTCTCCTTCCACGCATAACTGTTTGTCACAGCTGCATTTTCTGAATTCCCCCTGAGGCTGTACAAGACCTGTGCTGTCACTGGCACCAGCACTCCCAGAAAGAGAGGGGGTCACGCCTCCCTCGCCCCCAAGGTCTCTCTGGTCCAGCACTGCAAAAGCCAGGGGTGAATACAGAATGTTGGCAGAAGCCGCAAAGCACGGAGGGTTTTTTCCTCCCCTTTTTGCCAGACTGTTCTGCTTTTCCAGTACAGCATATGCCATCTATTATTGCAGTAATGGAGTTCAACAGGTAGGCTGCTTCAACTAAACTGGATCAGCCAACTATTTAATTTTGTTAGTTTTTAAAACTAGTAATGAGATTCCTTTCTGATATTCATTCTTCATAACTGGCTTCCAATAAATAAGAACTCAGTATGCATCTGTCCTACACAGATGAACAGTCGTCATTCAATTATTACTGTAATCTAGCTACCTACACAGTGGAATTCCCTGTTCATATTCACAGCACAGCTTTACAGACACGGGGCGATGCCATGGCTTAAATCAACTGAGGGTGATTTAAACTGGCTTATAATTGTGAAAATGGGATTAAGTAAAAATCCTTGATAACTATTTTAAAAGTACGTGCGTATGTAGAGACTTTGCTTAAGAGCTATGTGATCAGCAGTCTTCCCCCCCGGCCCCAATTAAGATACCTCCATAGATTTCCTTCCAATAGGTATGTTGGGTTTTTTCCACTGAGGAGACCTCTGTACTCCTTAGGAAGACTCAAACAAATTACATACAGTAGCACTTGTTTGAAATCTCCCTTAATCTCCTTAGTTGACAAAAAGCCAGTATTTCATTCTTTTTTTTTTAATGCACAGGAGGCTAATATTGCTTTCATGAAATGACTGCAAATGTACAAGAAATGCAGAAAGTTGTATTGTGAGACAATCCCATGGTACACGTTCCAAATCACAGTTTTGCTGACTTTGTGAGAAATAAGAACACTTAAAACCACAAAAGAAAATAAATCAGGAAATTTTAAAGAAATGCAATTATTTTGCTGCTGGTTAAAAAGATCCAATTCTGTATAATATGTCTGAGCATACATGAGCAGTTGCCTACAAAGTGGGAACAACAGAAAAGATATCTGAAAAACAAGAAAAATTCTTACCACTCGTGGTGATTGTCTACAAAAGCAGACATGGGACTTATCTGTACTGTATAGGTATCGTTGGCTGAATATTCAAACAAACCATAATACGGATTGAAGAGCTCTCTAGACACCAGGAAAAAAAACTCTCTTGAAGGTCCACTGTAGTCCAACCTTTAAAGAGAAACTTGACATTACCATAAAGCGTTCATTGTGTGCAAAGAAATGCTTTTTTTGAATCTACATTCCTTACACTCTGTTTTAATTAAAATTTCATAAGATTTTAACCAGAACCCTTATCCTGCAAGTTGCTTGATGCCAAGGTATGTGAAGTCCTCATGGGGCTATTCTGAAATGGAATGGCTTGGAGGACTGTAATGAAGTGCTCTATATGGGCTGCTCTCATCAAAAATTTTGGCTCCAGCTGTAATGGCCTCTTTGCCACAGGAATATTACCAAATAATTGGGGGCAGGGGAGAGGGAGGGGCAGGAGGAAACATGAAAAGAGCCAAAGTAAGACCTATCTGCATCTGACAAATTAAGAATGAAAATGAACAATGGTCATATTTTGTCTTTGCAGGTTTGCAACAATAGGACAATTTGAAGAATAATATCTCTGGTTTGTTTCTGCAATATAATTTGAGATTACTTCAGTGATTTATCTTTCTTGGTCTAAATTTTCTTGTCTGTCTTCCAAACTTGAGTGCATTTAAATATCTTTTGGAGAGTGCATTTCCTTTGGTTTTTTGTTTTGGGGTTGTTGTTTTTTTTTTTTTTTTCTACTTCAAGATTCCAGTACTAATGAACAAGGAATCTAAATAACCCCTTCTTCCTGAATCATTAACAAACTCATTGCTGACAAAACACTGAGACTGAATTTTGACATTATGCTGCAGGTCACCAGTGAAATGAGTTAAGTATGAAGTTAATGCTCTGGTAGAGTTGGAAAACAGAAAACTAGAGATTTTCCTGTGGGGAAAAGGGATTATTAGAATCCTAACAAAGAGTTATAAAGATCTATATTCAATAGATTGAAGATTTCACACTTGACTTTTAAGAAGGTCTTGGTTTAGTATTAAGGCAATGCACAGACAAAAGTATCACAAAGAAGGTCAGCTTTCACACAGGCCTTCTGCTACTAATGTTTTGGCTCATGACCTTTTACAGAAGACAAACATAGATGAGATATGTTTTTGAGGATGAAGTTGTCAGGAAAGTTAAGGCTAGGTACCATTATCAAGTTGAGGACAAAGCCTCTTTCATCTGCTGAACAAAAAACATTTTCCCTTCAGTCACTTGGAAGCACTTCACTTCTGTTAAGCTTCAGAAGTGAAGTACTGAAACAGATCTTTACCCTGGCAAGAAGGGCAGATTCCATCCTCAAACTGCAGGGAAAAAAAAAACAACCCAGAATGGTTTGGTATCATGGACAACTGTTGGATCTCAATCTTGGCACAAATAACAGGATCAAGTAAAGGGTCATCTGGAAGACTCTTGAAAACTTCTGGGATAATCAGACTCACTATGAAATCTTAAGATAGAATAGAAACTGTGTGCTTGACTACCAGCCATTTCATTACAGATCCTTTTGTACACAGAGTTACTGTGAGTCATGTTAAATAAATCAATCATGAAAGTCCTGCACTGCCAGTCAGATTTATCCCACAATTAAAGGCTTGGCACAAGGGTGAGAAAACTTCATACAAGAGGTATGCAACCACACAACAGCTGCAACTGTGGGGCATTTGGGTATTTAGGAGTAGAGTAATATGTTGTTGGCAACATGACTCATGTCTCCTAGGAAGCACCATTAATACTTCAGATTTACCACTCTTAAATGCAAAGCAGCTTCTGCTAATAGTTAACAGAATTTAGGGAAAATAACTTTAAAGAACCATGTTCTTGGTATCAAAATTTTCTTCATTTATCACCATATGAACTATGAATGTAAAAACATTAAACTAGCATCACAATTGCATGACTGTAGAAATTGAAGGTTCAAGGAAGATACCAAATATTATGAGACTTATGATAAAAATCATATGCAATAACTATGCCCGAGTTGCTCCACTTACTAATTTATACACTAATAAATCAATAGTTACTAAAATCTTTTAATTTGTGAGGATTTCATTACCCATGACTTTAAGACTTACACCTCTTTTCCAAGAGGAAACAAAATGCAAGAGCAAACTCCTGCTTAAAAACTTTAGAAAAAGGAAAAGCAGGAGCAAATAGGAAACAATTAACTTTCAGTATTCCTCCTCCTCATCGCCCTCCTCGCCTCCACCCTGACCTGTCTTTCTACACCCAGCAAAATAAATAGTTTGATGCGATACACATCCTTGCACCATCTCTGATGAAACAATACTGTTTGCACACATCCTTTCTTCATTCAAAACACAGATTTGTAAATAGAGAATTGACGTCATTTTAATTTGACTTTGCTCTTAATTAACTCATTCTTTTCCATTAAGAAGAGTGTCTTGTGTAAAGCTGGATATAATGGGAACAGGATGTGTCACCCCCATTTCCAGGTCACTCTTCATCTTGCCATACTGAGTGATGAAATGCAAAAGCCTGACGTCTGATGAAAGGAGACAGTCTATCTGGATCAATCTCTATCTCACGTATGATTTTAAAATTTTCCCTTTCATTTTTAAATCTGAGTCGAGGCTGTAGCTGTGAAAGTAAAGGCTGGCAGGGCTCTGTAAGACAGACCTCGTTCCTGCATCCCCACCCTGCTCTGTCAATATAGCGTAATCTCATCCTGCACCAGCCTTGTCATTCCAGTTCTGAGTTCTTCCTCAGACAGCACAGCGATATTATTTATATGAACAAGTCCACACTTGGCTCTCAGCTGTCAACATTTTGTATTTTAAGGCTTCAGTGAGTCCTTATTAACACTAAGCACTTCAGGGTGAACTTTAAACAAACAACAGGATTTAGGGGTTTTCAAAGACAGATTAATTTTATCTAATCTTGTATGAGCTGTTTCTATTGCAACTTCGCTATTTTAAAGACTCGCACACCGCATAGCAACAATGCACACTACACCATTCCCACAGCTGTGTGCTGCAGTTTCCTAAATATCAAGGAATAAAATTTTCAATGTATTTACAAATACATTCATGAAATAGTATCAATAGAAATACTTGTGCCTAAGGCAGTAGGCTTTAAGATCTGACAAAGGGGTCAAGACACGACAGAGGCAAGCAGTACATTGTTCCAGTTTCACTTGCAAAGAAAATCTAACCGCATCTTGCTTTGTGATGCACATCTCGCAACCTGTAACGCACTAGACTTTCATCAGACACAGACTGAGCATTCTCTGAAGCGACTTTGAAATGTCAGGAATATTTGTGTTTATTTGACAACTAGCAACAGCCTAGTTGCTTTTATTTGTGACGCAGGCCCTGGCCTGGAGAGGCAGCGAGCACCTCCTGTAGCACTGAGGACTTACAGCTCCCGTTGCCTCAGACAGGAGTTGAATTAAGGATTAAGCCTGTAGCCTACTCTTGAAGCACCCTCCCTCCAACAAATGGCAGCTGTCTTTTAACAAGCACTGGAGATATGTCAGCACTGACAGAAAAGAAATATGAATAACACGAGAAAGCTGTTTATTTTTTCTTTGCTTTCCCAGCAACATTCTGAAACACACACCAACTATTGTGAAAATTCACATAAACACATGCATTACTTCTGCAAAGGCAGGATACATTACATTTCACAATGCCTAAAAAGTCATCTTGAACAGCTGTATGTTCTAGGCTTATGTATGTGGCATTTCCTGACTGTAATCCTTCCTCTTTTCACTCTAGACCACAAGAAGTTTGGTGAAACAGCAGCTGCAAGACACACAGAGTTTTGAGATTACTTCCCTGTTCTACTCACCCTTCTTCCCCAACAAACGTGACATAAAGTTTATTTCTCTGCAGGTCTTTTCTTGAGTAGCCCATGATCTGGTTAAAGGCATCTTCTAGCAAGTGATCTCTCCTGATGATTAATCTGAAGACCAAAATAATTTTGAAACAGCAATTCGTGAACACGAACCACAGTTGGAAACATCTATTCACACTGCATGGTGACAGGGTGACTTCATAGAGATACACGATTCTGCTGGATAATTTGATCCAGATCAAGCAGCTTCTGTCTGTTAGTCTATCTCCCTGAAGAATCTGCTTTAGATTGCAATAAAATGTCACACAAAGTGTAGTTTTATTTCTTCTACCCTGGTTCTTCCTTAAATTAAAGGCTTCAATGGCAAAGGTCCTGAAGTAGGCATTTTCACTAAGTTTAAAATCCTTTTGTAAAGCTGGCCCTCTAAATCAGTCTTATGGTAAGCAAGAATCTAATCTTTTATGTAAAAATCAATCTCTTAACAAGCAAAAAGATAAAACCATGGCAAAGTCACTGGAACGGTAACTCCAGAATCACCTATTCCTACGCTATCCCCAGTGTAAGTGTGATGGGACAAAAGGTGTAGAAGGAATGGCAATCGTTTGTTGAAAACCAGATTGAAGTGTCACATGTGAAAACATAATGTACGTCCTAAAAGAAAATTGTGGAAGTGAGGAAGTGTCATAAAGATCTAAAATAAGAGGTGAAAGAATCCTCCTTACTTAAACATTTTATCTTCTGCCAAAAAACCTGTGTTTAATTAGTTTCCTGAAAGTTAGCTTGCTTTATATTCAAATAGTGCCTTATGTGTGCATTTCATCAGTCAGTCAGACTGAAGCTGGGAGCTCCTGCTGCTCGCAGAGAGGCAGCTTACCCCTTCACACAGCCTCTTGCAAAGCCCTTGCTGGCCTTACCGCTTGTGCAGAGATCAGTCAGTGATCGCACTGTGCGATCCCGCAGAGGACACAGAAGCAGAGAGGCCAGGAACTGGCAAGGCACCTGGGCAAAAAAGAGGACCCAGGCAGTACGCAAGTTGTACTGGGGTCCTGGTTTGAAAAAAGGGAGCGGGTCAGTGTATGCCTGGGAAGGGAACCCAGAGAAAACTTCTATTAAAAAAATCAAGCCGTTGTTCTGCTTTAAAAATCCAGTGTGATGGCAAATAGGTCAGGAAAAAAGGTGCAAGAAATGTAATGGATCTTACACATAGCAAATGCCATCCTCTTCTACCAGCTATTTGTCCAAGCATTCATGACAAAACTTTCACAGATTAAGCTTTAAGTGTTTATGATTTCATTACATTATAGGCAGACAATGCCCAACCCCTGCCTCTTAAGACTGTGTAAACAATACCATTTTAATCCCATTTCAGTTGTGGAAAACTTTTAACAAGCTCACATAAATGAAGTCTGAGCTCCGCACAAATTCCTGGAAAATGCGAGAAGTGACTGACTGGGGAAAATGGAAATAACAAAAAACCTACTGCCCTATTCTAATAGAAGAAATGGTTAAAAAAAAGTTCTAATGCCTCATGGCTACTATGAGAGTATCAAACTATGATAGTTTGAGAGCTGGCACAAGACTTGGTAATTTACAAAGTTATGAAAGTATCTTACGATGATGATCCTTAACATAACAGTATGTAATCACACGATTATCAAATAAATGGAGGGAAGACCATACTTCAAGCACTCTAGCAGTCAGAGCGCTAAAGTAAAAATATGAGCGGTTTTTAAGGCGATCCTTAGAATTTAATAACATTTAGTTTTATGAGTCCTCTTTACTAAAGAGGACTGTGATACCAACATAGGCAAAGACGTACAAAAGATAAGCCCATCTAGTTTTTTTCAGTGGAAAAAGACATGAGAAAATGTAACGGTTTGTATCATAGCAATTGCTATAGTGGAAGAATTCAGATGCCTCTTGTTCTGCCTGCCTCTTCTCAAAGCGCTTTTTGGCACTGTATTGGTAATACTGTTTGTAGGAAAATATAGTTGGAAGAAACATAGAAAAGAAGCGCTCAGAACTTGCTGTATCCTCTGCTATGAATCACATGCTGGCACTAAGTCTTTTATGACAAGCTTTGTATTTCCAGAAGTGCAAGAGTAACCATAACATCTGCATTCCTTCTAATGGAAAGAAGCTTGTAGACGTGCAAGGCAAAAGGCAAGAGAAACAAATCCAGTTTCATGAGATTCTTCAACATACTTCAGTTTCCCTGGGCCTTGTCCATATCCTTTAGTCTCCAACTTCCTGTAAAAGTTCCTCAGTTTGGCTTCAAAATCTCTTTTGTAAGGAGCTGGAGCTCGGGCATTGGCACGCTGAGTACCTGCAGGAAGCAAAAAGCAAAGAATGAGCCGCAGTGATACGAAATGATTAATGTCCCATCCTCTACTGAAAAGACTCTTTAATAGCAAAAGGCATGGTATGTGTTTGGTTTAGTCACCTTTGTAAAGATTAAAAGCTACATATTTTCAAATCTGCTCTGCATCCAAGACTTTTTGGTTGCTCATTTCCAATAGTATCATCTTTCTAAACTAAGTCTTAAAAGAGCAAATCCAGGTCAATGCAAAAGATGGATTAAAAAACCAGCACAATCAACTGGAAAGACTTAACTTTTGTTTGTCAAGTACACATTACGTATAACCTTTAAAATAGCTCATGCAATAAATGTTCTGTTCTGGTTTTAATATTATCAGGAAAAACAGGAACTCAGAAATGAAGCTTATACAGATTGTACTCTGCTGTGCCCCTGTTGAATACATCAAGCTGAAGAAGGAAGACTTTTGGAAACTCCCTAGTAGAAGTTTTTCCTTGAGGAAGTAAAAGGAAGAAAAATATTGGAAGAATGGAAAGACTACCAAATTGAAGTTTGTGGAACTTTTCACATGTGACTGCAGGAACATACATAATGGTCATCTAAGTGAATATATGTTTGAAAAACTGGTTTTGAGGGTCAATTTCTTAAAAGCAGAGAGCGAGGAGATCTGTATGCCAAAAAAAATGGCATACCCCCACATCTGCATGCACAAGTCTAGTATATACAAATTAGGTATTTAGTCTGATCTATTCTGAGATATTAGAACTTCCACTGCCTCCCTGGACAAATTACTTAAATTGATTTGACTGCAAGACAGTGACTGCAAGACTGCAAGAGGCAGTTCATCCTAGCCCTTTTATGTTCCCCTTCTCACCCCTAGTTTTTATAACATTAAATTCCTCCCCTGCATGCCTGTGTAGACATCTCCCACAAAAAACTCAGAGGACATTTAAAATTTCTCATACCCTAGAGTATACACAGGTTGCCAACTACTTATCTGCAACTGGTGGTCATCTAACAGGCCCATAATGCACTGGAAATACAAATGAACAGTTTAGAAGCACATATCTGTAGACTTCTGTCTTTTACGTGACAATCAGTTCCTTGTGTGAGTTTTCTTTTGGCTCCCTGTAAGAAACTAAGCCAATACAGAAACACTTATTGCTACTATGGGTGAAGGCATGAGAACGCAGTGTTTCAGGTTATGAGAGAACGTGTATCCGTTCAGCCTGTGGGCAGAGACCAGGGGAAAAGAGCGCAGCTTGCTTAGCCACAAAGCATATGGGTCTGACGGCAAAGGCGATGAGCACGTCCTGCGGAAGTGGCTGCTGGAAGAAGCTGCAGAGTCAATCTCTCTGCAGAGATCAGAGAGAGAACAAGTGAGATCAGTATTAACACCGAATGCCATTTACAGGTCTTTGAAAGACCTGTCTGACCAGAAAGACACTTGCCACTTGTTCTAGATTTAGAGTGATGTGTGGGAGGAATAGAAAGTGTCAGGGAATTCTCAGAGCTCCAATGGGTCTATGTGGGACCCCTCTGGAAAAACAAATCACGGTCATTGATTAATCTGTTGTTGTTATCCTCTTTTACTGAGAGCACCAAGGGCTTCTAACGGTATGCTCAGCTAAGTTCTCTAGAAAACTTACAGCAACTTGAAACTGTAAACAGCCTTTTAGTTATTGGCCTTTTCCCCCTACTTTGTTTATTTCACTGCGGGTCAAAGTAGGTACAAAAACATAGTCACCAAAAAACGCAATAAAAGCATACTTTAATCTTAACCCCTGAAGGAAGTTTTTGCCGAGAGATACCGCAGAACACAAATCTGGTAACACATTAATTCACAGTTCAGAAATCAGCAGTATATTATTCTGTCAGCACATGACAAGTCCTCATTGCAAATCAGATGCACATGCCAAGAAATTCCTGGGCAATTATAGTGATTACTTCCGCCTTGGGAACAAAAGATGTTAATGGAAGAGCTAAAAAATGCCAGTGATGTGATAATCATATTTGATTTTCAAAGAGGTTATATTCTAAAGCAGATATAAAGAGCAGCTTCATGACTATTCATCTTTTCCAAAAGAGAAAGTACAACTGATTGTGACTGATCCGAACAATGGATCCTTAACACGCAACCTCATGCAGTGCAGCACAGTTTAGCTGACAAAAAACCCACAGAGCCTTCATAGTAATGATGGGCTATTTACAATTTCTCATCAAAAAAGTCATTTGTACACCAACACAAACATGCATACTCGCAGACTGACAGGGAGATTCAATGGTCTCTCTATATTTTTCTAGGAAATAGAATAGAGATTACATTTTAAGGAGAACAAGGCTAAAACTATCACTGTTCATCCTTTACTGTGTGCTGCTGCTCTGAGGAATAGATGAGAATGTCACATGTTAAAGATTGAAAGCATTTTGAAATTACTTTGTTCAAGTGAAGCCCTGCCCAGCATGTTTTGGTGCCTGTAGTAGTAATGAAGAAATTATAACTCTGAAAGCCAAAACTGTTTTTAACTCACAAAAGACTGCCAAGTTTGCAGTTGGAAATAAAGTGCAAACGTGCAGATCTCATTCTTCCTTTTCTTTTCAACAAAAGGAAACAGTTATACATAAACCATATATGTATTGAAAATATAAATACTTGTATTATATTTTGCTGCTTTGCAGAATGCCATAAGATCATTAAGGTCTTCAGACAGTTTCTTCAAGTAGGTCCTACAGAGGTCCTATGTCCAGCAGCAGGAAAAGCTACCATTCAGGACATGTTTATGAATGGGTTTAATCTGGTTTCTTGAAAAGGCAAACTTTTCATGATTGTGGACTGGGAAATGCTCATAAAAATAACAGTACTTTTTCTGATAAAATTTTCTTGTTGTCTGGAACTACCCAGAGTTGCTTACATCCCAAATGTTCTCCATTTATCTGTACTTTTGTTAACAAACTTGTAGAAAACCCCTTAAGCCGCTTCCAATTTACTGCAGTGATTTTATTTCACTTACTTATTATCTTTCTTCAGAAAACTAAGAATAGTGACGTCTATAAACTTCAAATTGCTGTACTTAGCCTTCAGAGGTCAAATGGAACTTGTCATATTTGAAATAATTTAGTTCTGATCCACAACTTAGTTAATAGGTGATCAATTTCATTCCATTCTGGCATGTGTATTTCCAGACAGCTGCAATATGCTATCTTTTGAACTCATGTTAAGGGACAACAACCTAGGTTTATGTAAAATTGTCACTCATTGCTCCACAGCCCCATTAACACTGGCATTTTAATGTACAGTTATTACATCTCATATTTTTAATTCTTTAGGCATCATGATCCTGGCATGAACAGTCACTTAGTTGTTTCACATCAGTGAAAAACAAGTTTGCATGTTTTACAAGTCAGAACAAAATCACAACCTCTGAAGTTGTAATACACCAATCTTTTCTGCCAGCAAAATGTCTTGTGAGCCCAAGGCAAAGGTTCAGGTTTGACAGTCAAATGCAATCATACTCGTTGACTTTGCTCAAAAATAGGACTTGATCTTTGTTGTTGCTGGAGCAACAGAACTTGGATCTTCAGAAAGGTGGAAAGTCATTACATGCAGCATAATGTAAACTAAATTATGGGACTGGCTCTACTGCAGTATCTTACAGATACCATCATAATGGAAGTACTGCAGCGACAAGCTCGCTGACCACTCAGAATGTGCTTCAACTTACATAACTTTAAGCATCTAAAAGTTGGGGATCGCAGAGGGTAATAGGTTATACTTTCCAAATAGCAGGTTCTTGGCTTTAGGCTGCCATGAATTTTGATTTGGAAAGCAAACAAACAAAAAAAATATAGTCAAACCATTTTTCTGTTGTTTTTATTCTCTGACCTCTAGGACTAGAGGTAACGGGCACAAACTGGAGCACAGGAAGTTCCATCTTAACATGAGGAGGAGCTTCTTTACTGTGAGGGTGGCAGAGCACTGGCACAGGCTGCCCAGAGAGGTTGTAGAGTCTCCCACACTGGAGACATTCAAAACCCACCTGGACGCCGTCCTGTGCAACGTGCTGTAGGTGTCCCTGCTGTGGCAGGGGGGTTGGACTAGATGATCTCCAGAGGTCCCTTCCAACCCTGACGATACTGTGATGCTGTGACTTTGGGGAAGGCAGCAGGAGTGCTACTGACTTTACTGATCTGGAACTGGTCCTTACCAAGTACGAGAAATGGTCTTGTATTGCCTCTGCAGAAGCTGTGTCTGAGGAACTTACCAGGAGAGTTCTGAGGCGAAGACACTGGCGAGCCTCTTGGGGACTGGCAATAACTCGGATGAAGTAAGGCATGTGGCGGCACATATGACATTATTTCCTCCTCAAACAAGCTGGTAAAAAGGAGCAAATAAGAAATAACATGTTTATTTCAATGAATGGCATTTTTTCACTTTCTAGGAATAAATCTCTTGTTACTACCCTGTTTTCTTTCCACTATGCACACTTAGAGTGCTACAAAATATTATATTACCGTTCCCTCAATCAGACATTCAAAGTCTAGACCTAGAAAACAGTAATTACTACTTTTGTGGGACATCGCTATACATAGCACGGTATTTGTTTTCAAGGTTAAAATATAATTAATCACCTTTAAAATCTGTTTGTTTGGGTTGAGGGGGAGGGTGGGCATGTGGTTTTTTGTTGTTTTGTTTGTTTGTTTGTTTTTTTTTAACTTGTCTTCTCATGACAAGGGGGTCAATAACCTTAGTCACACTTTCCTGGAAAAGGATCTGCAATACTGCACAAAGACCAGGAACAGAGACAAACATTCTAAGCCTCCAGGATTAAGAATCACATCTGAACTTGTTGAGTGTATTGCATAGTAAGCTTGTTGGCACAACAAGTTATTTCCGTATTTTATCTTTAATAGTAATACTGTTGCTGAACCAGGTATCACATCTAGTCTGTTCAGGTTGAGTTATTTCATGCTTCATCTGTTATTGCTACACAACTTTTAAGAGGAAAACAATAAACATTTTGCAGCCTAATCACTGCATATGTGTACACGGAGTGTGTATCTATCTTAAAATTTCAGTCTTTTCCCAAAATTGACACAAGCAAATCCAAAAAGAGACAGAATATCCAATATCAGAATGGATCTGATATCAAAGCCTATGTTGGATGTTAAACACTGCACAGATAGGAATAAACTGTTAAGATCGTATACAAAATTTATTTTAAAAAATTGAGCTACAGAAAGAATCACAAGCCAATCTTTTACTATAGAGCTCAACCAATGAAAGCGATGTTCAAGTAAAACAATTTTCTTACTAAGTTTTTTCACTTAACAAATACCTACAAAAATTTTTCGCAAGAGGTTTTTTTTTTGGAATGGGTATTTTCTGGCAGTTCTTTTTAAACTCAGGACCACACGTTCTTTTCCTCCAAGTTACATTTTGATGCTGAAAATGTGATGAATTATAAACCACTACTTCAATCTTGGATTAAATGAAGACTTAAGATGATTATTTGTGTTGCATACCAAACAACATGTTTGGAAGAAGAAACTGAAAAGTATTTTCTTCTTAACAGCTGAAGCATAACATAATGCCATTCTTAGAATATTTTTAAAAATGTGATGCACTGTATCTCCTTCAGTCCCTAAACACATAGGGGTTTGTTTGTTTCTTTTAAGTTAGCTGCAACTTTATATTTACTGAAGCAGTTGAAAAAACGTACAGTGTTCCCAAGCAATAAAAATATCAGTAATTCCACCCAGTTATTTACTACATCTCAGAGTGCTCTACAGGACAATTATATCTTTTCGCCCCAGCTGAAGAAACAGAGGCATGGAAATGGGGACAGTCTTCTCCAAGGTCATCCAACCAGCCAAGCTAGACACAGAACCCAGGTGTCCGGAGCCCCAGGAAGATTAAGTCACCATGATTAGAGTGCATTTTTTTCAGGGTTTCATAAAGAAGGGTCATGATGACATCCTGCTGGATGATACTGTTAAAAGTAAAAACCCACCAAGACTAAATAATAGTAAGAAAAGAAATTTCATCATCTCAGTACATCACTATTTTGACTTAGCCCACCTTCGATTTTACACCAGTATTTAAGCACAATAAGCTCACAATTACTCAGTTCAGTCTTGAGGTTTAACATCCAACATTCTAAGAATCTGATGGGTGCATAGATAACATTTTATCAATAGTATGTCCTTAGGGCAATGGTCATATAAGATTATTAATAAAATGGGAAGAAAATCCTCAAGCAATGCTTTTCAGTTAGGTTTTTTTTTTTAAAAAAAAGTAGGTTAAGGAAATAAAATCTGAATAATATGATAAAGTTATTCTAGGGAGGCACTGATTACTACTTTTATCTTAAAAATTAGTTATACTGATTATTGCTTTTCTACAAAAGAAAGATTGCAATCCAAATTTTGAATTTGCTTTATTTCCATTGTAAGAATTATTTGCAGCCTTTGCTGTTAACAAAACACTAGGGGGAACAAAACCCAGTCAAAGAGCAATGATAAAAGCATTCATGCAATCTTTATTTAAAAATAAATAGCTGAATCCAGACTTTTCTGTGTAAAGCCTGTGCCATTTCCATACATTCTATATCAAAATAAAATCTTAAAAGGTTTATTAAGGAACAATATTTGCATTTTTAAAAAGTTTCTGTATGGCTTTAAAATGAGATTTTTTTTGTAGCTGTAATTAATTCAGAGATTTAGGGACCAGAAAGGATTACCATTATGCAACCTGACCTCAAAATACTACTAATAATGCCAATCCTATTTCACTAGATTCAATTTCAAATGTATTCGTTAATTTCTTGATGCACTTTTACAACAGATGAGAATACAGTATGAAGATACGAGGGTTTAATTCTAGCAAAAAATCTGTGATTTTTTGAGTTAATTGCTTAAATGAAAAATATTAAAGAAGCAGCTTTCCATTTCTTGAACTTTGTAACAGTATTTCCTTTATTAAAGGGGACAATGCTTGACAGCATAGTGAAGAGGCAGCAAGACATTAAGTAATAAAAACATATCTCATGTATGAACATTCATAAATACAGACTTTCCAAAACACAGAACTAAAGAGATGCATTCTTGAAGCAGTAGAAGGCACATTCTTGCAAAGAGGTCTGAACTGTACCACCTATCCAAACGTCAGAGCTGAATGCAACAGGGCAATCAAGGATGGTCTGGGTGAACCCATATAAATCATGAGCACAGTGATCCTGCAGTTGCCTTTCCTCAGACAGAGTATCACATTCCATCACTCCTACGAAAAAATGTGACCTCCAACTACCATCTGGAAACTGAACATGATGAAAATAAAAAATCTGACCCTTGAGTTGTAGCTCTCCCAGCTGCAAGTCCAAATACTGAAAAGGAAATTATTAGGCCAGTAAATCAGCACACACTACTCACTGAAAGGCTCCTCAGCAACTGCCACGGCAGATTCCATATGTGCATCGAAAGCAGCAGTGCCTACCTGAGTAACATGACAAGGTCTGCATCGCTGGATAAACGCACCAACCCAGGTGTTCCCTCTGTCCGGATGAACTGGATCTTCTCCCTGTGTAAGCAAAAAAAGACTTCCAAAATATCTTTTGCAAATAAGGCACCAATATACACCACAGCAACAAGAAAAAGTACAGGGTATATCATAAAAACCTCTGGGTTATGCATCTGTATTTCAGAAACCATTTTTTTTTCCTGCCACACCATGTCCATGTGAGCAGGAAAATATTACAACCAAAAAGCTAATTTGTTCTGAGGAGTGATTCTCCTGTTGCCCTCGTCTCTTCCATGCTCAGACTGCTTCAGGTAGTACAGCCATCCAACCAGTAAAAAAAAAATAAATTTAAAAAAATCAGTCCTTCAAGTTCACGCTAGCTGTGTCCCTGAATTCAAAGTAGGAGGCTCATCCCTGTGGGAGGACATTACTATTCTGAAAGCGAAGTGTTTAAAGAGGTACTGTCTATTTTTTGAACCTTTGTACCAATGCAAGTCATACATTATAATGGACACTTGTGATTCTAAAAGCCGGGGTTTTGTGCCACACTGCATTTAAGAGATCTTCCAGAAAAACCCTTGTACTATTTCTCCCCTCTGTCTCACCCAAGCACACACCCTTCCTTCCAGACCCAGTTGGGTCACTAGTGTAGAATCTACGCATTCTGAACTCTGAGTATGGTAACACACAGGTTTTTAGAATCTATATTGAATATAATTACTTGGCTGATTCCTGTTCTTTTTAGAGTTTTTTCTTGCATTCTAAAATGGAAGAATATCCCTTTTATTTTCTCTCTATCAGTACAAGGTATATGATGTTACAGCAGAGATAAATTCTAATTTGGCTTTACTCTTCAGGAGGAAAAGAAAACAAAAAAACCACCCGTGTAGTAAAAACTGTCCCAGTTCCAAAGGAGAAGACCCCCAAACAAATAGAAAAGAACTCCATGTAAGAACAGCAGCTTTGGCTCAGCTCAGGGGTCCATCTACCCCACTGTCTTTTTACCAACAGTGACGACAAGAAGGTCAAAAACAACCCGTGCAATTGACGCTGTAACAAGGCTGCTGGCAGCTGCACACAGTTTAAGCCGCAAGATGAATTTCTGGAACACATCATTTCATGCACAGCGGTTTCAACAAAAGGATCAAACCAAATTTCTTGCCATCTGTCTCTCAAATCACGGTGCACACAGACCTTCTCAAACAGTGGACCCTACCATACATTCCCTGGTAATTTGCACTACGCTTACAGCATATTCAAGGGTGAAAAGAGGGCACAGCCCGGCTGTGCCCAGAGCTTGCCAGGGTGGCAGTTGTGGCTGTAGCAGGAGCATGTAATTCAGTGTTTCTCTATGAAGAGAGGTTCTGAAAGTCAAGCACCCGCTTGGGTCAGCCCTGTGGTTGCAGCCAGTCAAGACTCGAGTTCAGCCTGGAAGCCCCGTGGTTCCACTCAGCACAGCGCTGAGCCAAAGCCAACCTGCAAGCATGGCCCTAGAGCACCCAGGGCAGGGACGTCTGGACACTTCCAGAGCCTACTCCAATTTACGTCAGTGCCCAAAGGGCAAGGCTTGAGGAAATAAATGGTGGATTACAAAATATATCTTAGCATTTAGTTGGCAGCAACACCAGGAACCAGAAGGACATCTTCTGAGTTAACTAATGTATGCAGCCCTCCAAACAAATGCAATCCATGACTTCTTGGGGTTACCAATGAGAGTTGTGATTTCAACAATATTTTTTTACATATATGCCTTTTACTTTCTGTTAAGATATAAATTATGTTTCATGTATAATAGGTGCCTTTGCCTGAAGCCTTTTACATTATTTAAAAGCCTCTCAGTTTCATCTGTGGTGGCTTGCAATAAGATTTGATCCTGGCCACATGCTTAATAATAGTATGATAAATACAATGTTCTCACTCCACCATAAAACCTTTGAACAACAATTTCCTACCTGTAGTATACTGTCATCCTGTATTTTAATAGACCCTCAAATTCTTATCACATCTCTTCATTCTTTTTAGGAAGGAGAAATAATTTTAGACAGAAAATGTAAGAGATCTTTTCAAATTATCTCTGTCCTCTTCCACTGGCCAAATTACTGATTTTCCTCCTCTCCTATGTAATAATTATAATATTAATATTTAATATCATCATTCTACTTCAAATGCACTGAGGTGATCAAAGAAATAGATTACAGACAGTAGTACTGATGACTACACTAAAAAAATGACACAAAGAACACATAGCGTGGGATTTCGCTTAGGTCTTAATTCATCAAGTGTTACAGCAACATCATTGGAGTTGCTTAGTCCCACAATGTGTGAAATAGACATGGATTCCAGTAACTTGCTAAATAAGGGTCTTAAAAGACTAACTAGAAAAAATGAAATTGGGATCTTTATAAAAATATAAGAAATGTTACTAAAGCATCAGCTCTAGAAGAATACAGGAGAGGAATAATGGAAGGTCATTAGGTTAGGGCAGCCCTTCTGTAAATTCACATGGAGAAAGTAAGAACAAAACCAAATGCCCTTCTGCCTCACAGTGCCAGCTGTACACGTACTCAAATGAACAGGCACATTTGCTGTGCCATCCAGCTGTCTTGGCACATTTTGCAGACATCAGCAGATCTCCTATGTCAGTTGTTCCACACATTTTATTGTAGGTACCTTTATTTGGTAATAACACATTACCTCTGTTCTTGTAAATCTTTTTTCAGGGAGTTACATAGAAATACAATAAACAGCTATTTCCCATAGCTTTATGAGTATGTTTGAATGCGCCAAAAGTCTACTGTCTGCTATGTTCCACTGCTAATTTTAATGAAAGAAACTAATTCTAATTAGCATTTTGTACCGAAATGGGAATACCAGGCTTCACTAATTTTATTACCTGAGTGAATGATTCCTGGTAAGATCTGGTTGACGCTCTTGTAGGATTTCAAAGATATTGGGCTGCCGCAAAAACGCGACGATCTTGTCATTGTAAGCTGAAAACATCAACAAAAATACCATGCTGAAACAAGGAGATACTAAAAGACAGGACTGTATTCCTTCTGAGTTTTGAGCAATAGTGACAGCAGACTTCATCTTCAGAGTTTTAAGTTTAGCAGTATTGTGTTAATACTTTTTAATGTAAGGCTACTGATTCTACTATCATTTAGGGAACAGGCTCCTTGATTATGAACCAAATCTGCTTGCACACACCCTTCCCACTGTCGACAGCTCTAATTTTGTTAGCAATTTTTATTATATTTTATCACTCACCCTCTTAGCTAAGGACAAATTAGAATATTCATTGCTAGAATAAAATTGCAGGGACCTTGGTTTTCACTGCACTGAAATCCATTCTCACATACTAAGCCATCATTGGAAACTCCCATATCAAATCCTCACTAATTGCTGAGCCTGCAGTGTATGCACACCATGTCCACGGCAAGGGGAAGGATTTAAATTAGCAGAGATTTTCAAGTAAACATGCCACACTACAAAGAGCCAGTTATAGTCAATCGGATTAATTTATCTTGATTTAGCACAATGCGACAGCTGTTAGATTCAATAAGCTAAATTCTGTTCTTGGTGGCACAGAAGTCAGTAACTTTGTGTGTATGTAACTGAGAACAGAAGTTAAGCTAATGACTAATTCCAAGCTGATTAACACTTTCTGGAATCCTGCCAAAATAGATGCTCAGAAGTTGTGCAAAAATCACTGGGAATACATGGAGTCCAATTAGGGCACAACTCGGCTCACTGGCTTCAACTCTTCCTGTCACCGTGCTGAATAAGCGAGGTAGGAAGGCAGAAGTTTTACACCAGTTGTTTGGTTTTGCACAGACACTTTTTGTATTATTATTCCTGCAGGTGGCAACTGAACAACTGGGAAACGCCGATGGACAGAAGTAATCATAACAAATAACTTCCACCCTCCCCAACCAAATGAAAAACTCAGCAGTGCACACTGAAATGACACACTGTCACGGAGAACCTCTCTGTAAAGAGGCCGTATGCCGACATACCCACTGGAACCACATCCTGGTACTGAGCTCTGCTGACTGTATTAAACGTGCTAGACGGTCTTGGCAAAACTGGTGGTCCTGAATGACGGGAGTCCTCTCCAACCTGAAAATGTTCAAGTAACCACAATGAGTGTCTCTATGCCAGCGTATGTACTCGCATACATAAGAGTGAGAACTCATATGGCTTAAAACTAAGCATGTACATAAATGCTTTGCTTGATCATTGTCCCCAGTAACCACCGCAGCAGGAATCAGCTGTGTTGTATAGCAGTTAATAGTAAAACATTATTTAGTATATTATGCCTATTAATATAAAGAATCAAAACTCATAGAAAGTTTATTGCTATTTTTAAATAATAGTGCCATTCAGAAAAGTGACCAAAAAAATCAAACTGGGGTTCCTTCAGAGGGTCTTTTGTACTTCACAGGACATCTTTATCCATATCAAAGGTTCTGAAAAATCAAATTCTGCTTCATTAGCACCTCTTATTATCTCTGTGCACAAATGGAGTTTCAGGCAAGGCAAACGAGTCCAAAACTGGTAAAAATATGTTTGCTAAAACTGTTCTGATTTTTTTTTGTGTTCACCTTCTGGGATTAAAAAATGTTGCATATGAACATTTTTTTAGGGTAGAACCACAATGTAAAATTGTTCCTGGTAGTATTTATGACGTCAGGGCAACTTCTGCATTTCTCTGTGTGCCGAGGCTTCAGCCATTTCTACTGCGTCAGTATTTTGTATTTTATCTATATAAAATATTTTGTTCAACTTCTTTTTCATCCTGCTGGACCTTTATGTTTACTTCTCAGTTCCTCTGCCTACGTGTAATGGTTAGCATTTGAACTACACTTCCAAGCTTCAAAGATCTCTAAAACATCTAGCTGCAAAAGATCAAATAATTATAAAGGTTGTTTTTAAATCCAGTCGCTGAAATCGCAAAGAAGCAAAAGTCCTGAGATACCTCCCAAGATCTTTGCGGTCTCTGATAATACCCTCTCAGAAAAATGAAAAATTATTTCCTGTAGGCACTGTGCTGGAAAAGGAATGCCATTATTATTAGCTCCAGCTTCCCACTGCAGTTCAGCTTTAGCTAAAAAGGCATTCCTTACACTGGGTAATGTTTGCTTTAGAGCATCTCCCTGTAAAAACTGGGTCAGTGGCTTCAAAACATCAAAGTTTGTGGCAAGGCAAATCCAAAGAAAGTATTTTGAGAATTTTTTTCATTAAGTATTCATCTTCTGCAATAATGTACAGTTCTGTGATGCAACGGTTTAAAAATAGGAAAAATAGCTGCAAATATGCAATATTTAAGTCATAATCACAGAAGAAAAAGTGGTGTTCACATTCGTACATTTGCATATAAATGAACATCACGAAATCATTAATCCTAGAATGGGAATACTGTATTGAATTGCCATGTTTGAGATTCCTGTTTGGAATCATACTTATATTCAATTCAAGTTACAAGTGTTAACAACATCAAGGAAATACTCCTAAAATGACATGTAGAAACATGGTTTAAGGAATTTCATGCATCTAGATGGAGTAGGAAATTTTGACAGGTAATCAGCACTGTGTATATGCAATACATGTGATGACTTCCCGTAGGATAAACTACACTTATTTTGTAGTATTGACAACTTCAGCAGCATGGTTGACATGAATCTCTCTGTTTTAAATGCAAGCTTATGCATACTGCTTAAAGAAAGTTAATTTCAGTGTGTATTTGGTAAAGTTAAGAAAAAAAGTTTTTCTGCTCTGTTATAAATCAATCACAACAGAAATACTCGTTTTACCCTATCGAAAATCTAAATAGCTACGTGAAGACAACTCTAGCTTCCTTGCCTACTGTACGACATCATTGCCTACATCACATCACCAAATTGACAGAAAATGCCATTTAAAGCCATTTGTAAAATACGCCTTACATTGGGGGTAGGGAGCGGAAAGAGCATTGTGGCTGATGAAACCATGTTCACACAGGATATGACAAGAAATGCAGCCAGTGGTATGGCACTCACTCGCTGCAGCTCAGCGGAAGCCCTGTTAGAGAAGCGGCAGAGAAGATTCGTGCCTGCTCTGAAACAGACCTCTGGCAGAACTCCATCTGCCACAAGACTGAGCTATAAAAAGGATGTATCAGAGCATTTCCCTTGCCATTCTAAATTGTATTATCTTTAATTCCTGGCAAGGAATAGCCCTCCCCTGAAAAGACATCTTACAGCCTTATGGAGATTAAATAAAGTACAACTCAAGTCTAAGTCATTATACATACACTTTCTCACAAGTAAAAAGAAGTTACAACAACAATATGGAGACTGCTGGTGAAAATGGTCTACAGCGACATATCAACAAAATAGTTTTTCATGTATTTCTGTTTAGAAAGTAGAGATGAAATACATATGCAAATGCATATAACAGTCTGATAAGCCTATTTGTGGCAAGATTTTTCTATACTTATTCAGAAGGTTGCACATCTAGATGTATTCACACACATATACTTTTTTTACCCCTCTTATTTGCAGAATTATATCAACATACTTTGCAGATACCATGCTAGACAACAATACATATTTTGGCAGCGAAAGACAGGATACAGATACTGCTAATCTGTAATCAGATGCTCTCCTGTGGTTAAACGGGGTTACTGCGAATTAAAAGTAAGAGAAACTCATGTCTGATATTCTTCCTCTGAATTCATACATTTCAAAAGCAACAATGGCTAGCAAATAAAATAATAAATATTTATGGACGAGTACCATACGCTTACAGAAGAATCATGTTCCTCACAACACAGAGTTGTGAACAGAACAATGTGAAAGGGGATGATCCTAAAAACCTGGTGGTTCTCAAAGAAAAGGGGCAGACCCAACTTACCTCACCAGCGCTGTGGCTGCGTTGTCTAGTTAAGTGCTGCCGATGGACTAACGCACTAGTGGGTCTGCTACTCTGCAGGGGAAGCCGGGGGTCAATGAACGTGGTAGTGCGGGAATTGTGGTCAACAAAGAAAGCCTAGAGAAGGAGAAAGAAGAAAGAATTTATAGCTAACACTTTTAAAAAATGTCTGAGGTTTATGTCTAGTCAGGATCTAGGTTTCATTCACTGATGTGAGGCTGTGGAAAATCTTCCTCACTTTACTGTGGCTTGCATTTCCCTTAGGCAGAAGAGGGATAACAGTTTTCCATCTCACTGAAGGGATGAATTCTTTAATGCCTTACTTCATTCATGTCAATAAAGCCCTTTGAAATTCTCATCTGACAAGCATCAGAAGTAGGAAGCTTTATTATGATTGTCAAGAAGAGAAGATTTAAGTGTTTAATATAAGTAATCCTGGTGTATTCTCCCTTTTATTTCCATATAAGCATCTAAAAAGATGTCATTAAGTGGCAAAACCATTCCCTTTTGCAAACTATTTACCGCATTACGAACACAATTTGGTGTATAAACATCAAGTGTATGGCTGCATCCTATGATGAACTACAATTACAGGTAGAGAGGCATTTTCACCATCCTCCTGATACAAGTATCCTAAGTTCGCTAACCTTTTTTAAAAAAACCAAAAAAGCCCCAAAAAAACCCAAACCAAAACAAAAAGAAAGGTCAGTCAGGGACACAAAGATGACGGCAACAAAAACATTTAAACCAGGCAGTCGGTGAGAACTACCACATATTGGCTGGTCAGCCATTTGCTGAAAGTAAGGTCACAGGAGCATGTGTCCTGGAAAATGAAAGCCTCCTACAGTTCTGCCCAATTTGAACTAAAAAGGTTTCTAAGCCCTGAAATTTAAACTTTTTCCAAGCCCTGAAATTTAAACTTTTTCCAGTGTTAGTGTTGCACTTGGAAACCAGCACTGTTCTATTTCAACACACTTTGGTTTTTTTTCAGTCACAATGCTGGAAACATGCGGAAGTGGCAAAAAAGGATCCTGGTTTTAAGCAGGAGAGTTACAGGAAAGTGACATCTGGTTTGAGGAATCAAAGAATCTGGACCAGCAGAGAGGTGGTTGGGGATTATGGGAGCCATTTCTCTGGTTGGATACCAGTGAGGTACTTCGACCACAGTTTCACAAACAATTCAGTCCTGCGATGTCAGCAAAAGAAACATTCTCATCTTCCCTCATCCTGACCACTTGTTTCATCCCTTGCGCACCCTTCCTGCCTTGTGCTGGCACAAGTGTTTGTGTAGCCACACAGTGAACCCAGCTGGGGAGCTGGTCCAGACTAAAATTACTTTTTTTTGTCCCTCTAACCTCGGTCAGCCCACCAGGGATGAGAGGAGAGCGGAACTGGCTCTTTTGGAAGCAACGCCAGCTTATAGTATTCATGAAACCATTGCTTCAGACCGCTTAGTATAGCCAGACCAGAGAAATGCAATTCTTCTGACTGCTATGAAGGTAGGTAGACAAACCATTGTGTCATGCTATACAGCAACTAAATACCATTACAGATTGTGGTGGGAGAAAATATTCATACTTCCATTTCCCAAGGAAGAAGCAGCGTATGGAGGGACACCACAGTGGCAAACCTGTAGAAACGCTCCAGAAGAGGGCAGCAAGCCTCCTACAGCCCTAACAGCGATGACCTGTACCTGTAACCTGCGCCTACAAGCAAGGAATCACATTACTGGAGCAGTAAGGAAGAACTTTGTTTTGATCATCTGACATAGTTACAGATATGCAAGTGAAACTGACTGTTACACAGGTCAAAACCGATGAAGTGTACTCAATAAATGCAATTTTAATTGCAACGTTTGAGCCTACTGCAGGACTTGTTCACCTCGACAAACAACAATGTCACCTGCAGCACAAGTATACAGGTTAGAGAATATGAAATCAGTGGGAAAGCAGAATGAAAACCATTCTGAAATTTCAGTTTTGGGGCTGGAAAATTATGGGAAGAGGCTGCTGGAACATATCTAGGCTTTCTGAAAATTTGGTCCCTGATTGATAGGTTTATTTCACTTACTAGCAAGTGGTTGTTATAGTTGGTTTTTTTAATGTCCCTCTATCTACTATTTTATCTAGCCTGGTCTATGTGTATTTATAAGATGTGAAGCACTTTCATCAAAACAAAGGTTGATTTCATGAAGTCAACATTATACTGTAAAATCACTTAGAAAAAACAAAGGTACTGATTCAATATAGGAGAAAGTACTACCTAGAGTTGCGGTACACAGTTCTTTGAGTTATTGCAGCAATCTAATATTGCATGTGGTGCTCCTTAGCATTACATTTAAATAAACAACTCGGTTTAAGCATTAAGTTAAAGGCAATCACATCTTTATTAAATATGAATGTTTGCAGGCCAGCTAGTAGCAGCCTACTTTAAAGCATAAATTACTACTTTGAAGCTTCAGTGAAGATAATCATTGGAGCTTCAAGGCTTTGGGCTAATCTGGACATTGGCACACAGCTCAAAACAGTGTGGCTCACAGCCTCCGTTCAAAAAAATTCCTCTCATAACTCCTGTCTAGCTATAATCCATGAAGCTATGATGCTTGAAGAGACTGACATAAGACGGGTAGTACCAAAACTACATTTAGCCCACTAAATGCAGATAGTTGCTGAAGTTAACTTTCCAATTAAAATCTATGAAGCTTGCCAAAATACCTTTTCTTCCTATTGAAGACACTAGTAATCAATTACAATGGAATCTTTCATTGTAGAAAGAAAAAAAAACCAAAACCCAACGAAATATAACATGCATTTGCATGTCTTGCAGAGCTCTAATTAAAAAGTATATACATTTGGATCTGGCTTTAAAATACGAACATATGCTTACACACACTGCACAAATGCACTCTGTATATACATGTGCGTATGCACATGAAATTCTGCATTGCTGCATACAAGGTTATCAGACTGAGTTCAGCTCAGGGGCCAAGCTAGCCTGTATGATGCTTCCCACTACCACTTTTTCCAACTGCCTTCTGCCTCCCTGTGGTCAGTGACTGATGAAGGTTCATCTGTAACACCAGTCAGAAACTACATCCTAGCTACACCAGACCTTTTAGGGAGAACTGCATGACAAACCGATTTTATCTTCTGTAGGGGATACATGGAGGAGTCAAAGACGAGCGGGCAAATGGGCTTTGCTGTGCAGCCTTGAAGGGAGTTCAGTGGTAGGCAGTCCCCAGCTGACCCTGGAAGACAGCCTGCAAAGAGGACAAGCAACCAGGACTGCACTGACATTGGGGAGTAAAAACTCAGCGCTGCATAAGGGTCAGAATGATCCTTGTGCCTTATGAGCAAGAGCACCAAGCCTCTTACTATGATACACTTGGAAAAATAAAGGAAAACCTTGTCTCAGCAGGGAAGAGTAGCCAGGGAAAGGAAATATAATTATATATTGTGGCATGGCTAATTTCTACTTGCTTCTCTTTAGCTTTACGCTTTAATAAAGGCGCGTCCAGTTTCAGTTTGGTCTCATCAAGCACTGGTCTCACCATGTTCTGGCCATCATCTCTCTTGAGTGCTGAACAGGCTTTTCTGCTGGCCACAAGTGCTACTTGTGCAAAGGCTATTCAACATAATGAAAATGAACAATACTGAGCCTAATTCAAAGTGAAGAAAACCCAGTGGGGATTTATTCAGTGCTTCTTGTTGATTAATGTTGTGGTAAGCATCACTATTACCAAATACCACACCAGAAATCCAAAGGTCTAATTCTGTCTGTGAAGGGCCTATTAAAGTCAATTGAAAATTGCTGTATTCTTCAGGAGAAAACTGGCCTCTGAAGAATTGAGCAGAAAAAGAATTATTAAAACAGAAAAGAGTGAGGAGGCAAAGAACAAGGTCAGTGTAATTGCACATCCCAAATTGTGTTTCTAATGAAAAAAACACAGTGCTTTCCAGAGTTAATAAACCTAAGAAGAAAACAACCCTCAAGCACTTTTTCTACCCTTCAGTTTAGAATCTGACTGTAATCTTTTCAAGTATCAAGATCATTATTTATATGGACGCTCACAGCTAACCACACCAAGGCTGATAAACATAAGAACTGAGAAGCTTAATATGCCTATAGTCCTAATTAGGACTTCTCACATGAACCGATAGCCTTATCACTTCCTCACATGCCAATCACAGTCTATTTTTAACCCTCCTATCTCCTGCAAAGAAAATCATATCCTAAATAGTGAGGATACAATAGTTTAAAGTTACATTAAAATTACATTACTACTATAAAAATGTCTGTGATTTTAAAATATTTTGTTAGAAATTGAAAAGTGATACCTCTTTTGAAAAGCAGTAAGACTTGCAATTATTCAAGATCCCTATGAATGAAACTTACTACACACAACTTCTTTCCTGTTAACCAATAGAGTGATCAACCCCAGAGCTATCCCAGTCTTAAGTGCATCCGTTTTATCTCAGAAATTGATGAACACTGGATCTACTTAGCGTTTGGGCAGAGGACTCACCAAGGAAAATGGTTAGCTATTAAAAGAAAAAAAGTGCAAATAATGCATACTAATGAATCCTGATCAAGACTTTGACGTTGAAGCAGGGGGAAAAAAGCCCTAAGGAAAAGCTCGACAGTTAAACAAGAAAAAAACTAATACAAATGGTTCAGCAATAACAACTAAATAAAATTCAGTAGATAATAATAAAGTAAACTTTACATGTAAATTTTATGAGTACACAGGCAAAACTTCAAAGTGCTTCACTGATCTGCCTCTATTTACACTTTAGATCATTCTTTTCAAAAGGTGTTTTCAACATCCAAGGGAATCTAAGCAACTTACTTCACTGTAAAAAGGCTACAGTTTTTCTAGCATTTTTCCTTGTCATGATTAATACCCACTTATCAGTCTCCTCCTCCTCTCATATAATGCTTTGTCAGCACAGATGAGAAATTCCAATTGTCTTTTGGCAAAAGCAGGAGAAGAGGATGCGCACCTTTTACATCTGGAAAACTACATGCACTTATGCTCTTGTTAAGAGCAACCGAGTCCCAACACCACAAGAGCCATGACCAAGCACTCAACAGAGCGGCATGTTCGTTACAGTTACCTTGCCCTGATGGTCATGTTTCATTTCCCAGCCTCTCGGCAGCTCCAGCTGTTTGTTAGCAAACATGTTGAGGAAGCCCACCAAATCACGATTATGCTGGTAGCGCTCAAAATGGTGGGTGTCCCGCCGGACTTTGGTGATCATGTGCTTCAAACACGTGTTATTTGTAAACATGCGGTAGGCACTCTGAAAAATAAATAACAAAAGGAAATATTTTTAAAAGATAACATTTCTTCTTACTAAAAAAGACACTTCCACTGTAAATAAGTAATCTCATCATCTGTAAAACCTTAAAAATTATCTCCAACTAAGCCAAAACAGTATGGAAAAAATGGAGCTCTTTCCAAAATTTTGGGATAAGTGATGTTTCTTATTTTGCTTGAGGTGTACAAAATCTCGTAATTGACTCACTTCAGCAAAGTGTGAAATATATTCAAGATTCTATTCACTACACCTGTCCCTGGAATTGTGAAGAACCCAATAACATTAAAATTGCTTTAAAAGTAGATGATTTCATAGGTATTTTCTCATTTCTGGAATAAGGAGTCAAATGCAGCCATAGAATACAGCCATAAAGCTGGTAAGGTTTTCTGCAGGACAGAGATACATTAGTTTGTAGAACTTACCACAAATCTACATAAATATTGTTTCCACCTATTGATTTTTCAAAAATACTTTATCATGGCATGTCCATGTGTAATATACGTAATAAAATAATGTCAAGATTTAGGCTGGGCTGGCCACTAAATGAATGACAGATGTTTTCTATTAACCCCTACCCCTTCCCAGAAGGGCAGGGAGAGAGAATAAGGAAGAGAGACTCACAAAAAAAACCCCTAAAACAGCTTTAATGAAATATTAACAATAAAAAAGGAAAAAATATTAATAAGAAAACAAGGAAATATATACAAATACATAAAAAAACAGTATCAAGCTCCCAGGATGACAATCATGTCACCGGCAAGCACTGGGAAAATCCCAGACTAGACTCAGTGATGGATGGGAATTGGATTCAGGAATGGATTGGGATCAAAGGCAGAAGAACAGACAGAGTCCTCCTCAGATGCTGGCCATTGAAGAATCACAGAATGGTCAGGGTTGGAAGGGACCTCTGGAGATCATCTGGTTCAACGCCCCTGCCAGAGCAGGTTGCACAGGACGGCATCCAGGTGGGTTTGGAATGTCTCCAGTGTGGGAGACTCCTCCACCTCTGTGGGCAGCCTGTGCCAGTGCTCTGCCACCCTCAAAGTAAAGAAGTTCCTCCTCATGTTTAGACGGATCTTCCTATGTTCAAGTTTGTGCCCGTTACCTCTTGTTCTATCACTGGGCACCACTGAAAAAAGACTGTTCCCATCCGCCTGGCACCCTCCCTTTAAGTATTTATTGATAAGATCCCCCTTCAGTCTTCTGAAAAGAGTGTTGGCCCCTTTGATCCCTCAGCTTTAAACTCAGCATGAGGCAGATGGGATGGAATACCCTACTGGTCAGTTTTGGGTCACCTGTCCTGTACGATCCTCCCCACAGGTGTGACCCCGCTACACTCTTCTGCTTCTGGTCCTCCAATGTGGCACATAAAGTTAGCCAGCCTTGGCTGTTATAGCAATAAGTATAAGCAAAAGCCTCTCTGTGTACCATTCCTTGGTATTAACTATAAACATCAGATGTTATCTGCTAGAAGCAGACACTGTCTGAAAAACTCACCATTAATTTCAGTTAGAAGAGACTTAACTGAAAAGTAAAATTACTGAAAAGGAAAACTGGCTCTCTTCTATCTCAAACCAGGACAAGTTAAAATAAGAGTGAAAGGAAAGCACTGAGAAATAGGGAAAACTTTAAATAAAAAGGGGTAAAATAAACAGTTACCCTTCCCTCCAAAAAAACCCAGCCAACCAGAAACCAGGTATTTCTCTTAGGATTAGCGATAGACAGAAGCTGAGACACAGGCCCTGCTATTGCACTGTGCTGCTACCTAAAATCACTCTGTGTCACTACACCTCTACTCCCTGTCCAGAGGTCTTATCTACCTCTGTCCTATTTCCTATATTCAAGATAAAGCTATGCGAGCTAAGCAGAATTATTCAGATACAGACGAGCATACATATATATCAAAACCAAACTAACACTGACCAGTAATCTAAAAAACACTGAATTATTAATAAGCGTGCTTGCAGACAATAAATTATTCATTCCATTACTTCCATTTACACTATACATCCCATTGCACAAAGGAAAAGAAACACTGAAAAAAAATCTACATAAGAAGCAGCACTGAAGAACAGGCAAAACAGAAAAGGAAAATAATATATATACCAAGAGGCTTTTTTGTTCAGTGTGACTTCTAATATATTTTGATACAAACCAGGCAATCTGGGGGAAAGAACTCATCCCATAACCAGCAAAGTGATTTTAAAAAATAAGCATCATTTTCATTCTCAGAACTGTCTCTCACCCTCTGCAAAGCCCAGTAAGAAAGCTATTGCTTCGATAAAAAAATGAGTTTTGTATCATAAGAGGGACAAAGAATTGAGTGAAAAATAGAAACTGTAGAAGCTATAATGCCAACTAGGACAACTCTGATAGCCCACCAATTGCAAGGAATGATGATAAGTGTGTGAATTTATCCAGCTTCCCCATGTACTATCAATATGTTAGCATCAAACACTGAGCAATACCTTTATACACAAGACAACTATGTTTATAAGCACATATTTATGAAAGTCTTTCAGCTTTAGACGCTATACTCACAGGGTTAGAATGCAGCACTGTAAAGAACTCTGGGCTGATAAGGAATTTCACAGGGGGAGACTGGAGCAACAAAGTAAGTCTGGATCTGGAGGTAGAGTGAGGCAGCACATTCTCTCTTCGAAACTCTAATAGCAAAGTGAATGAAAAGACTTCCAGTAATAATCATTACCAAAACATCACTGCAAACAACTATACTGATTTGAATCACACAAGCAAGAAAAGCACTAGGTATACAATTATTTCAGATATATTAAGTATTCTCCACATACGTGTACCCGAATTCCTTCTAACACAGCACTGAAGTTCCTGAAAATACCACAATTTTAGTTTAGTAACTTTTACTTGTTGCTTTTGGTGAACAACCATTAAAACAAACAAACAAAAAAAATCATGTCCAATTATTCAGGTTACCAAATATGTGCCTGTCTATAAGATGCAAGAAGGTCCCTGTGGCAAGCTTACATTGCTACACTGTAGCTGTATGCAGATAAGTTATTTTTTAAATGTTAATTAATGGATATAAAAGTCATTGTACACTTAAAAACGTTTCACTCCTTTAAAAAAAAAAGTAAATCATTGCCATTAACACAGCCACAATCCCGATCCAGTATTTAAGCAGCTTATGTAAGTAACAGGTTGCCAAGGAAGTACCTTTCAAGTTTCAACTTTCAGTAAACATTTGAATCTTCTCCTAGCAACTGCAGAAGTGCACTGATTTTTCAACAGTACCATGAACTGAAAATATATTGTGAGTGGTTTTTGCTACGATGTTAAAATTGTTCCCCCCAATTATCTTTGAAAATCAACAGGACATGTGAATGCATATTTTAATGTAAATGAAAAATTGCAAATTCAGATTGGGTCTGCAGTGATTTCACTCTAAAATGTATGCCATCTTCTACATTTCAGAGTTTCTTTCTTTTACATATTGCAGTACTCACACATTTCCCCATCAAATCATAGAATCACAGACGAACATTAATCATGTAGAACACAGCTACCACGGATGTAAATGAACAATAACCCATGGGCAGACAAAGGTAAAGAGAGGCAGTGAACAGAGTCTTAACTGAGGGAAACGTAAGAAAAAAAATCAAAAAAGAGGACGAAAAGAAGAGCAAAATTCTAGATATGCATGGGTAAATATTGAAAACAGGAAATGGGGAAAATAAAGACATTCATTCTAAGCATTAGAGGAAAACAGAAAACAGGAGTAAAGGAAAAGTAAATGAACAAGAGGATTTTTAGAGACACTTCTTAAGCAATAAACCCCAAGCCCTCCCACCTGAGGCATGTCTATGGAGCAACAGCAGTGTAAAGACCCCTGAAGCCATGCCTGAACACTTAGGCTGGGAGCGTCTTCCAGCCACGCACTGCGGTTCCATGTGAACTCTGTATTGGTACAAAACTTGGGTGTACACCGGTCACTTCTCACACCCTAGAAGATGCTGTGACATGCTGCAGATAGGTCTGCTGTCATAGTCTAGGTAATGTGTCACCAGGTGGTTTTTTCTGGCATTTTAGAAGCTTATGAATTTGATTTATGGAAAGCTTATTCAGCTGAACTTGCTGATCAGCGTTTAGAGTGAATTTGCTTTAAACTGATTTGTTTACAGCACAACAAACCATCTAGCTGCACCTGCACAAAGATAGAAAAGGAAAAAGCTAAGGCAGAAGTAAAGAAAAAAAATATAAAGGGAGAACTTGGCTAAATCACAAGCTCTACAATGATTTCAAACTCAAGAAAGGGTGGCACTGCTTGGATATTAGATTAACTTAGGAAAGAGCAGAGTATTGTAAGAGACTATCAAGACCACCTAGAAACAAAGCCAAAGCACATAATAACACACAACTATGCAAGACACTGGATGGGTAACAAACTAAATTTATAAATGTATTAGTAAATTAGTAGTAGGAAGATGACCAAGGAGAAAGCCGCTTAGCAAGAAGAAAAAGTAGCAATGATGCTTGGAGCTCATTAAAAAAGGTCTTTCATTCTGTCTTCATTCAAAAAGTTAACACCGACCAGACAACCAGAAGAACTGAAAAACAGGAGAAGAACGAGAACTTTCTTCTTAGGCTAGAATAAGTAAAGAGCAGGTTAAAGACTGTGGTGCAAATCAGACGTTTTCAAACCCTCTGGGCTCGATGAATTATACTCAAACACACTTAGGAAACTGGATGAAGCAATCTCTGAGACATTGGAGGTTATTTCGGAGGTCTGAAGAAGTTCTCAGAAGAAAAGAAAAGGGATAAATATTATATCCCTTTTTAAGAATAGGTAAAAAAAAGATTAAGGAAACTATAGATGAGTTGACATGTTTTCTATTCTCAGACACATGAACTAATTGTCAAACTACTTAAAGCAACGAGAAGACAGCAAGGTGGAGAAACATAAATAACCAGGATTTCTGAAGAATGAATCATAGCAAACTAACAAAGTTACTATTTTTTACTACTTAAGTGGTGTAAAGGCCACATATTTTGATGTTAACAAGGCCTTTAATACTGTTTACATGATACTCTCAGAAGTGGGGGAGAAAATTAACCTGAAACAGATGAAAACACTTGGACAGGGGTATGCAGCAGCTTGCAAAAATGTACTGAAGACCAGTTATGATTTATGTCAAACAAAAAGAGCACACCAGGTGATATTTCATTGAGATCTGTCTGGGTCTGGTTCTGTTCATTATTTCTATTAATGACAGGATAGGGAGGACAGAATTTGCTCCAACTAGGAGATGCTGCAGTACTTGGACAGCAGGATGGACAAGATTCAAAACCACAGTGACACATTAGAAAAGTGCAAAGACCTGTGTGCAAGTAGGGATGACATCTGTGCCAAAGATCTGCACACAAGGATCTAGACCTGATTTTAGCAGATCAAAGACTGCACACTGGTGGTTAGTATCAAATCACCAGAAAAAAACCAAAAAGTCGTTAATTATGCAGGAATGTACAAGGAGTGTTGTACATAAGACATGTGACATTTCTACAGTCTCTTCAGTACAGCAGAGTCATAGCTTTATTTAATTTTCTGAAATATTCCTCAGCAGCTGCAGACCAACTGAACACACTCCTGAATAGGCCAACAAAGTTACTGGAGACATAAAAACAAAAGCCACGAGGAACTAACGACTTAAGAATATGTTATAAGAGAAATGGTAAGAGTAGACTGTCTAAAAAAGTTACAGAATATCCATTAACTGGAGAACATGTTATAAGAACACGAGATGCATTTGCCAAGTATGGTTTAGGTACAGCTCATCCTATCTATCTTCAGCATGGAGATGAAGCCGATGACTGCCTTAAGTCCTTTCTAGTCCTATATTCTACTATTTCAAAACGCAGCAGCAGATTCAAAATATTTGTAACGCAGACCACAAAATTTTATGTTTTTTCACTGCAAATTTAAACTGACTTTTACCCAGTCAGGTACTGACAGAAAAACACTCTGAATCTCATATTCATCTCTTCAACGTATTGAACAGGCTAAGCCATAATCTTCAAAAACTAGACTGCAATGAAAACAAATGGTTTCATTTTCACCCAGACTTTCAGGGGCAGAAGTTAGGATCTGCCTTCTGTAACTCTCAATAAATCATCTATGAGATGAATGCTCCCTTTAGAAAGGGGAAAAAAAAAAATTCTTTTTTTCTTAACCTGCATTAGAATGGTGAAAGTCAGTTTCCTCTCCAGCTCCATCCACGGCATTTGTATGCTCTTCAGGCCTGTCGTTAGTCATTGTTCTTCGGATGCTCTGGTACCTAGGGTTTGAAAACTGGACTTTATATATAGTATATGGTAACTATGATCCAATTTTGGCTCCGAGGGAGCTTGTCCGTCTTTTCTGCCATGTAGGTTAATATACATTGACCTCTAATTTCTGCATTAATAACCTTTTGAATTTCTGGAAACCATTATCAGATTAATTTTTTTAGCCACATAGCTTATGAACACAGGTGGAATACAAAAGGCCTAGAAGCTCACATGCAAATTAAAAGGGACAGCCACATAAAAATAAACGCATATGGCCAGCTGCAGTAGCAACTGTGAACCTGTCTTCGTACCCACTCTTACCACAGTGAAAGCAGTTTTGTAAACACACAATTCACAAACAACAAGGGTAATTCTTACCGGCGATTCAGCTGTTCCATTTGCTGTATGGAATTTGACCTCTGGAGAATCTGCGGGGCTGGGGGGGCTGTGGGTCGCTGCCATGTTGTTGTCCTGTTCACGTGGTCCACATAAAAAATTCGTCCATGGCTGTCAATTCGAGCCTCCCAGTCTAAGTAGCAATAAAATACTGTGAACTATGGAGGGCTTGGGGTTTATTTATGTCTTTATTTTAGCTCTGTTGCTTTTGTAACTGAATCTACTGTTCCAAATCTCTATTTCTCTTTTACAGGTTGACTTCAGCACAGAACTTTCTTACTGAAGGGTTAAGAGACATGGCTTTTCCCTATTTTATCCCATAAATCAAATTCCCCACTGTAGTTGTTTCCATAGAATCCATATATAATAATTTCTATTCCTTTCTCTATTCTACTTCCCACTAACCAGTAACTGTCCCAGGAAAAAAAAAAAAACAGTATCAGGATACTTAGTCCAATTCTCTTGTACTGAAGTAATTCAAGATCCTATTCTGAGGGTTATTTCTAGTGCAAAAGGACAATGAATAAGTACCAAAACCCCTGCAAAGCTTGACCCCCACCATTGTTTACCCCAGCTAGTAGTAACAGTAATAAAACAGATCCCACTGCTCTTCCTGGGTTTACACGTACCTATGTTAAAGGTAAGCAGATCTGCCAGAGAAGATGGACAAATATAACAATCAAACTCCTTCATATACTAATTGCATGTTCCAGAACTGCCGATTCTGCAAATTCAACTTCTTGCTCAAGCGGTAACTATAATGCTGTCCAATAGTTTTGCAACACAAGCTACAGACAATGTTAGAAGTTTAGACCATGGAGACACACCGGGAGAGCAGAGATGAAGGTGCTGGGACCTTTCCACAAGCACATCTGGCTTTTCAGTGCTCAGCAGAAACCAGGTGTTCAGCCTTAGTTCAGAGGCTTTTTGCGTCAGACACACTGTCTGCCTAATAACTGCTTATAAAATGAGCAAGATACCAAAACACTGATCATGGCTGGGGGCCATAATAAGAAAAAAAATAATAAGATATTTCATATACAGAAAGAGACATGCCTGATTCTTGGGCACTAGCAACTGCAGAAAACGTGCAAACCATTTAGCACGTCAGTTGAAAAACAGTCAGAGCTCAGAAGATTTCTAGAAGACACTTTCTATATTGCAAGTCTAGGTGAAAACATCAGTCACTGCACTAACATTTTAAAAACCACTGGCAAGCAACCAACCCTAAATGACCGCCGCTCCAACAAGGAAAGAGGGCATAAAATTGTCTTGGCAGCAGTGAAGGAGAACTAAATTCTACTGTGAATTATTTAATACTGACAGTCTTAAAACCTCAGGCTTTGTTACTGTATGCGTACTATGACTTCTGTCAACTCTTGGAGGCAGCCAAGTGGCTCACTGCATTGCACTGTAGGGCCTGGGCTGACTCACGAAGAGTGAGGGAAGGCAGGTTTTGAGATAAACTCATTGTGTCATCTCCGCACGACAGCTGTGTGTTTCAGCTGGCCAGAATGCAAATTACCCTTCTGTCTTTATGATGCACAATGAAAACAGCCTATTAGTGTTTAAAGCATTTCTAGTGTGAACAAGAGCTATGTAGGAAAGTAAGCTCAGAGGAAGAAAAGAAAAAGCAGTACAATAGGATAGGAATAAAGACAACCGTTTAAGGAACAAATTTCAATTCCAGGAGAAAAAATTCAAAATTTTGTATTATACTATAAACTTAAAATGCAAGCTTAAAAATAAACAAAATTACATCAATGCAAAGCTTATGGCGTAATCACTGTATTTCCTATCCAAAATATAACACATTTGAAAGTTACTAAAAAAAATTTTAATTTATCTCAAAAAAGCAAACTGAAACATTTCAACATTCTCTGAAAAATGTTTCCATTTTTTTAAAAGAAAAAAAATGATTGAAACAGATGTTCCTGTGCAAAGGTCCTATTTCAAAAAAAGTAGTATCTTCTGATGAAATAAAAATACTCAAAATTTTAAACCAAAGTTTGTAAGGAAAACAGAACATGGAAGTATTCCGAGAAGGACGGAATTGATCACTGGAAACAAAAAAAAACACAAAAAAACCCCCCAACAGTTTAGATTTGTGAATTCATTATTTTGCTTTAATGTCAAACCCTAAACCACTGTATAATAGTTGAGATTTGTCTTGTGGTGATTATACGTCCAATTCTGACACACAGTCACCATTTCTGTAATGTGGTCTTGCAGAAGAAAAGCATTTTTGCCTGCATTCAATTTTAAACACACAAGGGGAAACACTTCGGCAATGGCTTCTAAAGTAAAGCACCTGCATCAGTGTTGTGATCGACAAGGATATCTTCCTTCAGTCAAATGTGTTACAAATACCTCAGCTGGCTGAATTGCAAAATTGTAATTCATCAAGGTTGTGTGATCAAGCTTATTTGTTAATTTTTCCCTAGGAATGTAGGAATTGGAGCACAATGTTGCATGTTATAGGTAGAAATACTAGATAAATATTTCAGTTCTTTCTCTGGTTCTTTAACTTAATCTACACACAACTGAAAGAAATACACCTATTTTTCTTTCTTAGTTTCAGATTCTGGTGTAATAACAAATAGAATACAACCCAAAACACAAAGAAATTACAGTTCATAACTCAAAATAGTACTCTAAGTTTTTTCCCTAGTTTTTAACTATTCAAATACTAAACCTGTTACATATCTGAAAGCAGAGCTTTGGAGAGAAAAACTGAATCTAGGCAAGAATTAGTATTTAAGATTTTATTCACATTAGCAAATGAATGATCTACATAAAGACTGCATTGAGCTTTGATTATAAAGGGGCAATGTGTATATGCATGCCCATGCATGACTGCATAAAACCCCAGCAAATGCCATGAATGTTAGAATACCACACAGCCAAATCTTTTTAATTAATATTCCAATAGTTTTTCCAAGTAGTTACTGTAGTGTATAGTTTACTTCTGAAACACAAAAAGCAATCTGTGTATAAACCATGGTACTATAAAAGCTATCTCTATGCATTTCTAATTTATTACACTGATCTCCGAGTATTTCCTGTAATGTTCTCTGTCTTTTTCAGTATGAAAAGTGATAAAAATGCAACTGAAATATGAGTCTCCCAGGCACAATTTTGTAACAAATAATTCTGGCTTATTGAGGTGGCAGTTAATTAACTTTAGGATCTGCACACAGGACTAATTTGTTATATACGCTGATTGTAACAGAAGCAGCAGGGAGCAAAATCTTCTCATCACCCTGGCTTTCCAATATACAGTTATATCTGTGTTCTGCTATCAGACTCCTTCCAGTTACCCTCTCCAATTACATAGCAAACATGGTCCCATTCCATACTGCGAAATAAGGATCTATTATTTGCACTAACTATCTGAATTCCTGACTCCTTTAAAGTAATGCAGCTTTGCCACAGACTTCAGTGGGTCTGAATTTAACTATTTTTGGGGGGTTTGCTTTAAAGTAATGTTTGCCTATTAGCTGTATACCTTTTTTTTTTTTTGGTCCTTTCTCCTTTCTTTAAATATCTAATATTGAATAGATTTTCACTGCACCAAGTTTAAGCAAGTGAATCCAACAATTGAGAGCAATGCATTTTTCACGTACATTAGAGAAATCACAATTCATCTGCCAATTTTGGCTCATGTAACCGTTGCTTAACACCCAGGTTTACTTTAATTCAAAAAAGTCTTCACGCTGCCTCAAAAAACACAAAGAAAACAAGACACCTTTCACGTAATCTGCAGAGATTAAAGATGTTATGTATTTCTTTGTAAATCATCACCATACAAGAAGTATTCAAAGATTTCAGAGTGCTTAACATCTTTCCCACTAAGTGCCTCATATAGTGTATCACCTCACCTCCCTATCCACGTGCACTGCATACTGAAAAGGCAGCACCGTGCCTTTCTGCTTCTCCGCAAACGTCACTTAACAAGTCTGTACACACCAGGTATAATTATCGTAACACATCCTCGTAGTTTGCAGATTGAGCACAATGCCTTTTACAAAACAGCACTAGACTTAATCATCATCACTCCTCGCTTGGAACTTCTCAGCTGTTCATTCTCAGTTCTCACATTTAAAAAAGAAACGTAATGAGATCTCAGTAACGTCATCCAGGCAGCCTATCCCCCAATTAAAGTATGAAGAACCTCACTTGGTGGTAGAGCCTCATCCACTCTCTGGTACCGGCTAACATCCTGACGTACCGAAGGCAGCGACCTCAAGGGCTGATGGCCATTGGCTTGAGAACCTGGAATCAAAATGTCCACAAATTATTTTTCAGTCAAAGTCAGGGAACCCTAGAGATGCCTCCAAAGTGAACAAGACACACTAACGCTTCTGTAGGACTACAATATTTTATGATATATCTAATATTAATCTATTTTTAGGGGGCAAAATAAGTTATGCCTACAGTTCTGGGTAAGTGAATTCTCTGGGATGCGCTGCAGTCTCGGTCCTGAAAATGTCACATCTTGGAACGTGCTGCATCCACCTGTGACCAGCGGAATCCAGGGCACACGAACAACAGCCTGTGCCTGAGCCACATCCCAGCAAGGGACAGGGACAAAGCTCCACCTGGCCACCAGAGAAACCTGCCGTAAGAGTGAGAGGTGAACCTGTCCATTGACCTTCCTCACTGCAGCCGCACTGATCTGCAAAACACGGTGCAACTTGGTACCTAATAAAAAGAGAGTCCCAAATGTCTAGAAATTTATGTAAAAAAACCCCATATTGACAGTATTTGAAATAAATACCAAAATTATTATTTGCAAATCAAAGAACTGTTTATGAAGGGAAGAAACTAATAGATCCCAGAATTTTTGAAACGTTATGAAAAAGAAATACAGTTTGTTTGCACCCACTTGATTAGATCCACTTCAATCCCTGAAGAAATTAAACAGATAATCCATTGTGAAATGTGCTTGGAAACAATCCATTAGGGACAAATTTCTACTTTCTGTGATTTTAGTGAGACACAAAATTCTCAACTGCTAAAAGAATTTTACAATTGGTAAGAGTTTTACAGTGTTCACTTGAGTAACACATTCCTCTCCTCCCATGGTTCCAGCTGTCCTAGGATTTGTCTACACAGATAAGGGACTGGGAAAGGGAAGATAAACAGCCTGAAGTGCGACTAAAAAAACATTTCTTTTTTTTTCCTTTTTTTGATTACCCTTATGTTTTAATGTTTATATATATGTATATTTTCTTCCCCTTAAAAACACGCCAAAGACAAGACCAAAATATAAATTTTAGTTTGCATTTCATAGTTCTGGGATTACTTCCCCCCCATTACCATTTTGATTAGCAAGCAGGGCAATATTGCAGAATCCTTTCCTCCTCTTCATCCTCCTTCTCACTACTCTCTCAAGAATTAAAATATATCCAATTTCAAAATAAACATATCTTGGATATTTCAGGTTTGATTTTTTGTTAAATCAAAAACCCCAAGAGTCTCTTGAAGAAGGGAATAGATCTCAAAGGAACAACAACAAAAAAATCTTGAAAGATAACAGAATTGAGAAATGAAGATCTTTATTTTCAGACATTAATTTTTTAAATAATTTTTACTGGCTGCAGAAAGGTCGCTTCAGAAAGTGCCTCCTGCAGTTATTACCTCCAGTAGCTCCTTCAACCTGTGCTGTGGCACCCTCACAAGCTGCTTGGGCTCCTTCTGTTTCTTCCTCCTGAGACTGGCTACTGGCAGCTGCTGCCTGCAGGCTTCTTCTTCTTTGCCAGATTTCTTCTGCTTCCTCTTGGTCTTGTAATTCACCTGCCTCAGTCTCCCGTGCTTCCTCCTGAGGTAACTGTACCGCAGGCAGAGAACCAGAAGTACTTGCAGCGTTCTGTGTCTCAGCACCTGGCTCAATTCTAGCCGCGTCGGTGGCAGAAGCTCCCTCTTCCTCCTCCTGAGAAGAAAAGGCTGGAGTCTCAGGAAACATGGAACTTTCCAAAGAAGAACACCGCATTTCAACTGAGGAACGTCGCACAGTCGCGCTTTCGTTGCAAGAGCTGTCTGCCCCTTCCATATCACTTTCCCCTTCTGGCCGGGTACTAGCCTCACTGACGCTTTCCGTGCGAGCAGGATCACTCTGCTCGGTTTCTGATGACATCTGGGAAGGTTCAGACCCTTGATCAATGGATTCCGTTTCACTAACACCCCTTCTGCTCCCAGCAGCAGCATCGGCAGCTCCTGCGTCTGCACTGCTAGGAGGCTGCTCTGCCTCCTGAGCAGCACATGATTCACTGCCAGCCTGGTCTGCTGGTGCTTCACTTTGAGAACCTTGCAGGCTTTCACCTTCTGCTAACTGTGAGGGTGGGAGCTCTGGGAGAGTCTCTTGCTGGTCATCAGTTGATGGCAAAGGAGCTTCAGAGGCTGAAACGTTTTCACTCTCTACAGACCCTTGCGTTACCTGATCTGATGAGTAACTTAAGCCATTTCTTTCAACATTTCTTGTAGCACCATTAAGCATTACTAAACCACCATCGTCTTCCAAGGAAGATGGAAAACCCAGGTCTTGATGTAGCTCATGCTCCTCTTCATCTGAGTCAATGTGAAGCATAGCATTGAGTCTTGTGTCAGTAGGGAAGCTACTCCTCAGTTTTGGGGAGGCTCCACGTGGACGCTCGCCACAGGCAGACGTCCCGGGTCTAGGATGATTATTGTGTTCTATTGCATCCAGATAATCATTTAGTGAGTCCTGGCGACCTCTAGTAGGTGATGATCTTGAAGCACCAGAGGTCAACTCATCCTGGTCCGTTTCCAAAGTTGTACTAGTCCTTAAAGGGTGTCTTAGGATTGCTTCTCCAGAAGATTCCTCAAGGACCGGACCATTGGAACACACTGTGGATGTATCATGATGTCCTGCTGGCATATCCTCATCATCAGAGGGGCTCCCCAAGTCTCCATTTACAGAGTTCACTCCCAGCAAAGTGCCAACTGTTTCTGGTGAAGCATCTGCAGTGAAACAAAGATGAAATATGAAACACAACGAAGCAACAGACAGTTCATTCTACTTCCTCTGCATCACAGAAGTGATATAAAAACACACATCTTAACACGTTTCCTTATTTCAATCAGACAACTAAGGGAAGAAAATAGAGGCATCTACAGTGTTATAACAGCAGTTACAGAATTTTCTCTGTGTAAGTCTATACTATTTTGTAGGATACAGAAAATTTAAGGGTGTGAAGAACGACTTTAAAGGACTCCCATTTTGCTTTCAAAAGACAGAGCACTGTCAAGCATCCTGGCAAATTGTCAGTAAAACTAGCCTCACAACCAAGTTTTCTACAGCATCTCTCATATCCAAAAGTAATATTTACACAGAGCCAATCACTGACACCCTTAGCAGCATGCAAACCAGCATCTGAGATCCTATAAGGAATCACGAATTGTGTACAGATATTAAATTCTATACACAATATTTATTTTGAGTTGATTTATAGGACTTTCCACTGTAAAGAATGGAAATCTACTGAAGTAAAGTTCATGAGATATTAGGTATCCTATAGTACGGAAATATAGAACGGAAATGAAAATAAGCCATCTCATTTGAAAGATGAGATGGTAACTCCCCACATGGAAATCAAACAGGCATAGAGTTGAATAATCCAGCTGTAAGTGTCCGCACACATCTGCAAGAAACTTAACAGTGAAGTCAGAGAACTAGAGTGCCTGAAACAAACGGGACTAAAGACAGATCCATTTCTTTAATGGTGACAGAGCAAAAACATTGATGAGATACAGGACTACATGGCTACAAAAAAGGCAAGAAGGCTATATCAAATTAAAAGATAGAGCGGTATCTCCCTACCAAAGGGATTAGACCAAGTCTAATGAAGGAGAATCTAAGGTCCTAAATATGTATATAGACACCTGTGATGTGATAAATGTGTAACTAACTGTACCAGCTATGTTCTGCTGATTGCCTTCAGAACAAGAAAAAAGGGAAAAAAAAGAATTGCCTAATAGAAGCATGCATTCTCATAACCGTAACAGGTATTCTTGGTTCTAAGCAGGACAGAGTCCTGTAAAAGGTGGACAGGACAGAGATCTGCAGGTACACGCAGGGGAGAAGAGCACAGGTGGACTCTTACTCGCAACTGCTTATCTCAGCCAAAGGTGTTACAGAGGGAAGAGGTTACAGAGTGAAAAGAAACAATTAATTTGATTACCCAATCTTTCCCATAAAATGAGAATCACAAGCAGAGTCATTTAAAAACCACCTAACAAAACAGGAAAACAATACAGTAAATGTTGGTGTTTTGGAATTCTCATCTCCAAAGCAGGACCTGACATATCTATCTTTGAATCCCAACAGAAAAAAAAAAAACCCAACACTGTAATAGAGGCACTGTACACAAATGAGAAAGTTTATTATCACAGAAAATCCTAGAAATAGAAATACATAGAAACTCTCTCCATACAACTATCTGGGGATCCAGATCATTGACAAATGCTCACCTTCGTGAACAGAAGATGTGATTTCCACTTTGAATTGGAGATATCCACTCACATGATCAGCTGGGAGCCTTCTACCAAGGTTATAGCTGAGAACCTGGTCACTGCAAAAGCAAAGATGTTGGGGTTTTTTTTACAATTTTAACTGGCTTTATTTTTCCAGTATTTTCTATCAGAGGCTCTTATCAGATGAGAGTCAGCATGATAGCACATAATTTCTGTTAGAATCTTAAAATCAGCCACATACTCTGGCTTGAACAGAAAAGCACAAACACCCACAATGGTGTAAAATACTGTTAGTTAAAAGATAAAACAGCCTAACAAACTACTTTTGATCATTTCCAAATACCGACTGTGCCCCAGCAATTCTTATACATCCCTAAATCTCTTCTTAAGTCCAAAAGAAATCAAACTGCAAAGGATGCCCTTTCCCCTAACCTCCTCCTTCCCCCAACTCAACATATGTTTTATAATTAACAAAACCTTTCATTTTTTAAACCCTTCTGCCCCCTTGTGGCTTTTACTATATACAAAATTCCCAGATAGGTCTTCACATTTTAGTTCTTTCAATAAAGCACTTCTGCACTCCTATTTAGAAAAACTATTAATGCTCTGATTTTACTTCAAATACGTTCTTAATGGTTATTGAATTCAGTGGGACTCAGATTTGATTAAGCACTTGTACCAGCTTGAGACATAGGATCAGATCGTAGGCTACACATTCTCATCAGGCACAGCCGGAATTCACAGCCCCAGCCCCGCTCAGAACAGCTGGGACAGCTGAAGGGAGAGGAGGGGGCTGCTGAAGACCTCCATAGGAAATTACTGCTATTTATGCAAATAAATTTACACTGGTATAAACAACTCTCCCTTACCAGGAGCACTCCTACTGCAATATGAGTGACAGACTAAAAGGAATGCAAGGTCATTACTGAAATAAGCTGCAGCAGTTTGCATCCAAACAGTAACTTTTAGCAAAAGAAGTCCTGAGTGGACAACGTAAGGCAAAGCAGCCTCCCCACATTGCTCTATGGGCCACAGTACATCAAATTATTATAGTAGTGTCTCCAGGATCTGCCACAGATTCATTGCTCTGTACTCCAATTACAATTCTCAGCTCGACTTGGGGTGTCCTCAGAAGATTGCCATTTGAGATTTCCAGTTTTTACATTAAGGTTTATATTACTCTAGGCCCTTCAAGACTTAGAGAGAGCTACGACATGAATAATTTCTGCTCTGTATTCAGTTGAATCAATACTAGATGATTCTCATGCTCATTTATCATATTTTCCATGAAGTTTAAAGCCACTTGGCCATTTTGTTACGCAAACTTGTGACGTATGCCGACAGCCAAAAGCCAGACAGAATTTTAGTGCAGTCTGTCTAAAAATGGCTGGTTCTTGATTTTACCTTTTAATTCATTAATACTGATCATTAATACAGGGAAGGGCAAGTTAAGCATATGGTGTACTTTAAGTCCTTGGACTTGGTTCGTGTAATTTTTCAAGTTCACATGTTAACCCAGGAGAGGATTTCAATTGTCCTTGACATCACCAAAATGAAAAAGAAGAAAGTTAAGATGTTTTATTTGCTTGACCAAAAACAAAATAAAAGAGAATTAGTAGTTGATTGTACATTTGGTATATTTCTACTTTATGTCTATATTAACCACTCCTTTCCTTTTCAAAGCTTCTGGTGAAATGTTGTCTGCCTTTACAATGTCTAGGAAAAAGAAACTCTGACAACTGATTGGCATGGAAAAACTGTAAATGGACAAATAAATTACAGACGAAGAGGCAAAAATAGCTGCAAGACTGATTTAATGTCAGTTCTAACAGCAGCATGGCAAAACCAAACTAAATACTTACCTATATTCTTGCTACATATTTATTATACAGAAAGAGAAGAAAACAGGAAATGTATTCCAGAATACTGGTTTGAAAAAAAACATAGACAAGAACTGATGAACACAGCAAACGGGGAATTTACAGACTTCACAGCACTAGGAATCCCAGAGTAGAAAAACATTTTGGGGTTTAGCACGGAAATGAACACCCTGAACTAGGTTTTGAAACCAGTCTGTATCATGATGCTATCTCTGAGTGCCTAGCAGTGTGCAAATTTATTAGAAAAAGCTGCTTGCTCAGCTTATCACAATTTGTTGCAACTCAAAGATGAAGCACTTCTTAGAAAAGTTAGATTGTATATACACCTGAACTGTTCTTGGATACCCCTACAAAACAAATGGGCAGGGTTTTGTTATTTGATTTTTTGTTTTGTTCTTAAATAAATTCTGCATCAGAAAACATCATCAAAATTTTAAGCTACTCTTAAAATTCTATTCTTACTTTACTTACCAGTGTAACCACCACTTTGGAAACTTAGAGCTGAAAACTGTTTTCAAATTGAATTTGATTTTCTCCATTTATGCAACTTGTTACTTTGATGGGAATATCTGTGAAAAAGGAGGCCAGTCATTTACACCCTGCTTTTTGTGCAAAAGCATGATGATACTGCCATGCCCCTAAACTTTCAGGGAAGAATATATGCATTTTATTTCACCATCATTCCTCATGGGCCTCATCCAGTGGCCTTTTAGAGTTAATGGAGACACATCAACTTTAGCAGACTTTGAGTTAGGTTCTATCCAAAATACACTTGAATAGTTCAGTTCCTCCCATTGTCTTTCAAGGAATCATTTTTTCTAATTTGTCAAACATAGCATATAAATGTAAAAAGATATTAACAAAATAATATACTCTACAATTACTGTTCTGTCTTAAATGTACAGTTATACTTTTCCACATACTGCTGCATCTCTTGTAGACCTCCAGCCATTTTGGTTGACACCTGTAAGGTATCACAGTGCCTAATTACAAAGTCTCAGGCTCTTCTCAGTGCATGTGGCTGTACGAAGGCCTCACTGGATCATCCACTTGACTATACTATGGTCCCCTCCAGTAACCATCACAAAGTGACTTTCATCTTTATACCATAACAATTAGTTATCAAAAAATGAACAGATTTTTTTTTTAAAATAGCACAACAGGTGAATTTTGAGTCCCATCAGTGCGCTATTCATAGCAAAAGGCAATTTTAATTGTGTAGTACCACCAGCACTCTGACAAATAATGAGTCACAGCCTTGCAGCTCTGACCAATTAGCTGAACAGATATTAAATATCTGACAATTAAACTGACAATTAAAAATACTCAAACTCTAAAAGAAGTGAGACAATAAAATCTGCTTCTTCTAAAAAATTTGCACACAATCATGTAGCATTATGATAATGCCTTGCCTCTTCACTAGCTAACCAGAGGGTAACATTTTTTGCAAGGGTAGCATTTTTTGTGTAAAGAAATTAAGCTGAAAACAAATTATAGACACACATATACACAAATATGGGTGCATGCATTTGGAAAAGGGTTAGAAACAACTGACATCTTCCAGTCAGGCAATAAGGCTATTAAAATTCCTACTAAATTTCTTACTACAGACGCAGTAGAAATTCGCTGGTCTGTGCCAGTAAGCCAGAAAGGCTGCTCTGCACCAGTATCCTAGCTGCTGAGCCTCCTGGATCAATGGAAGTTAGCATTAAGAACATATTAATTTACCCAATTGCATGTCTCTCCAATAGTCTCTGAACTGGTATGGTTAACTTCCCAAGAAAGCGCTTGATGATCGGACGACTCTTGGCAAATTTGTCTTTAACCTCAATTTCCAGGACATCTGTTAGAAGTGCAACAAAAGAATATTTCTGGAAGGAAAGAACATATTTGACACCAGATCAATACACCTTTATTCAGAAAGTATGTACATAATTACTACTAACATCCAGCGAACTCTGAAAGCAATGACTGATGACAGCAGTTTCCATATTGCAAAACAATGTCAACATCATTTATTAAGCACTTTATTTTTGCATATGTAACTAGCCTCTTAGGAAACCCATACCTTTTTATCGTTCCTTGAAAGTAACTGCTCAGTAAGAAACTGCACTGGATAAAAGCACTTTTTGTGGTCTGCGCCAGAAAGGAGAAAGCAATGTATCCTAGTGCTTGCTTCAATTCGGATAGTAGAAAGCAAAAAGAGAAGGAAGCCTTGCTGTACGCTGTCAGGTTACAGAAGAGTAGCCAGGTCAATGCAGGAAGAAGAAGGAGAATCTCTCACTCTAGGGCTGTGCTTTGTGAACTTCCAACACCACGCTTTGCATTGATTTTTTTTGTATGCATAACAAGAAGTCAAAAGGGCAATGTGTACACAGTATTTTCAGGAGCACTGTAACTAAAGGAAGAGAATTTTCTATAGCTTTTCGCCCCAAAGTTAACAAATCTTCTCAGCAAGCTCCAACAGAACCTCTTCCGCACTTGGGGCCTTTAACCAAGATGGTGCTAATTTATAAAAGATTTCTTTCTGCTAAGATCATTCTTCCACCTTTCCCTAGGAGGGAACACTTTCACAGTTACCTTCTTCAGTCTAGCATTAATTTTCATGCAGTTTATGAATACTTTATCTTTGAGATCTGTGCTGCTCTGCCAAGTCTGCCTGAAGATGGCCGAAAGATTCAAAAGTGGTATAGAGCAAATATATGAGCAGGCATGTTGGCAGACACACACACATACACACAGTGTGATAACAAATTCCCTCAGGAAAGCAAGCTTGGGGACCAAAGATTTTTATTTTTTCTCTGGATTTTAAGACATTTCAAACAAACAAACAAAAAAGTATGGTATAACCTACTCAGGAAAGCCAAGGTCATCTGGTTATATTTTTACTATCTGCCATCTTTAAGACCTCTGAGCAAATCACAACCTAAGTACAATGCCTAATATGCATCTGGCTAGATAGCTAAAGATGTATTGAACAAGGAACAAAAGAAGGAACAACTCTTCGGTTCAGCTGTAGACATCAGCTAAATATATTCAAAACCAGCAATTAAATTGGGTCAGGAATAAAAACACTTTCTCATGCTGAGCAACTGTTGGAGCTGGGTTTCTGTGATAAACAGAACTTAAAAAATTGTAGCTCTCAGTTTGCTATAAAATTGCAAATTATTTTGCAGAAAGGAGTAGATGTAAAACAGGATCAATTCTGCACCACTAGGACAGCATATGTAATAGGATCATAAGCTGCTGTCGTCAGAGCATTGCTACAGGGAAGATACAGCAGTTAAAGCAAGCTGATATAATGCGTGCACCAGTGAACATTATCACTTTTCTAATAAGCTTCAAGACCAAGGAGAACTGGAGGAGAAAAAAGGGGAAAAATAAGAGTAGGTTTTCTTTCTATCTACTGGATAGATGGATGGACAGACAGAAAGATGAAGTATCAATTTAGAGATTAGAACTCTGATTTTTTTTTAGGATTTTAAGACTTCAACACATCTACAGTCTTTCCCACAACCAAGTACCCAGAGCAGTGCTAATGCTGGCCCTGCTTTGTTCTGCTTTACTGCTTGTTTGGTTTGATTATGATTTGTGGGAACATTTTCCAAAGCCCACTCAATTTTTCAATCTTTCTAAAGAACACATTAACATTCATCACAGTACAGGCATCTGCTCATTAGAAAACATGCACAGATCAAGAACGCTGCTCGCTGGTCCTGAAAGGGTTATGGACTTGGCTCAGTATTTTCACCTTGTTTCCCACATAAACATTTATCTTCAAAGGCACAGCCTGGCTCTTCTGCGCTCAAAGACAGTTGTGAGACTGAGTTCTGTCTCTGAGACCTGCACAGCTACCCAATATAAACACATCTGCAAAACTGGCTTCTGCCAAACTGCCTTTTTTTTTTTCCCCTCTTGCCGAATGGTGCTGTAATGCCTCCCTGGGCTTTCCTTCCTACAGCAGTGCATACAGAGGCTACACCAAAGAGCACCCCTTCTGCCTGACAAAACGGAAAGCTTGCCACCTGCTATGCACCATGAGAATATCATTTCCAAATGAACAGTTGTCGCAGTCACTGAGCATAAATGCTCACTTATTGCACCTTTTCTTAAAAGGGTCTTCTCACAACATATAATCCATTTTAATTAATTTATTTTTGCAATTTCGAGAAATCTACAGAGCTGTTGAGTGAGTTCAACTCTTATTAGTAGAGAAGGGAATGAAAACCTCACAGCAGTGCAGCTTAAACACACAGCTTAAATATGCAGATGATAGCTGTTTCTATCCAACAACAGGGTTCCTAAAATTACTACAATTTCTGTGTCAGTTTAAATAACTAGCTACAAAATAAGCTCACAGCCTTCAGAGAGTAAGGACTAATACATAAAGAGAAAATACAGGCCTGGTGCACCGCATCAGCTGGCAGGCAGCTCTCAAAAGGGATACATTACCTCTCTGTGCCAAACAGGATTAGTTGTGTTACTGATGATAGTTGACCTTCTTTCCTGGCCGTGATGAGCAAATGTAGGAAATGTACTTTTCTTGCCTGGCTGAATGGACATCTTTAGATAAGGATCAGGGTTGAAGAACATGCCTTTTTTAAGTCCAACTGCTCTAATATCTATAAAGCAAAACAAGAAGGAAGGAAAAGGAATTGAGTAAATTAAAGCTAGTTCACAAAGTAGCGCATTCCTAAGATATTACCCAGGAAATCAATTCACCATAAAATACTAAATAAAGCAACTTAAAATTACTCATATGTTAACTGGATCCAGTGTACAGAAGACAGTTGAAGCAGGAAGTCAAGTGTTTTCCCAAGAGAACGTAGGGAGGAAAGATATCAACACCCCAGTTTACATTTTAGCCTCCAGTCATTTATGAAATAAAAAGCATGAATTTGTAACTCACCTACAAATGTTTTCCTCAGTATGGAAGGTATTTCCACTCTTAAAAAGAAAAATCAAAAACCACAAAAAATCCCATCCCACAGTACTTGTTCTGTTTCTGGATAAGGCAAAGGGGCTAAGATAAAAAACTGTATGGGAGGCAATGTAGTGAACTCACACTTTCCCAAAGCTGAGACTTAGATAAACATAACTTCAAATACTCATTATCAAGGTTGCTCTGGACTATGATGCACGCTTTCTCCCAACTTGCAAGAAGAGAACCTATCTCACATACAAGGAAGCAATGTCTTCTGAAAATGCTTCTTTCTTCCAAGGGAAACCTCAGTACTGAAGCGCTTGCGACTTGCAACAATAAATAACTTCCTCAGGTGCATATTCTCATGTCTAAGGACTTTAATGATAGCACAAGCTTCAACAAGAACAAAAAGAAAGCGGTAGGTTTTTTATAGAATATTAGATTTTAAACTTAACTGCAAAATATTTCTCTGTTTAGGTTTGCCAAAGTACAAGATTTTAGTGTCTTTCTCCATTAGGTACTTCAATATGCTGCACACAGTCTTCATGACTCCAATGCAACTGGCACACAGATACTCAGATGAGCAGTTTACACATGCAAGCAAAATTCACTGCACTAAAATGAAATGCCACGCCTGTGGATTCAGGAAGAAAAAAAATCCTGCCCAGTGTTCAAAATTAAGCCACACAGAAGGACTCCATGAAATAACAGGTAATTGCCTTTAAGAGCAACAACTTTGCACGTGCAAATGAGCAACCAAAAAATGTTCCGGGAAATACGTTACAGACCTATCAGTCAACGCACCTTTCAAAATTAATTTAGGGGACTCCTCAGGCTGAGTCACAACCTTCTATTAAACACAATAGGTTTTTCAGAACTCACAAAACAATTATTTTTATAGTACTCTATGTGAGTCTACACAACCTATCAGCTCTATCCCAGGTAACTGCTAAAAGACCATTTCAAGAAGCAGTGGGGTTTTTTTCTGCTCTACCCCTACAATCTCTAAATGTTTTCACTGTCAACTCTTCAAGATTCAGAAGCAAATTTTTTCTGTCTTTGCTCAAGCTGAATATGCTTCAGTCTCACACAAGACTTCCTGTAGAATAAAGTGCTAATCAAAATGAGCGAAGCTGGTAGACAGTACCCCTACAGCTATTTTGCTGTAGCAACAGCTTAGCTCTGTTACGAGTAAAGATTTTTTTCCTTTCTAAACCACCATTTGCAGCCATTGCTTTTTTACTACTTCAAAGTGATGGAACCAGCTTGCATTTTATTTAGAAGCTGTCTTCCACCCTTCAATCTGAAAAGAACTATCCCTTGTGCAAATGGGAAATTTCTCCAAATTTTTCATGCTGGGATCCATCAAATCCATTTCTTTCACTCCTGGAGATTCATGATTCTGGCTTGTTTTCAACAAACATAAGTTCTAAAGAACTGACACCTTTCAAGCCACTAGAGTGTGCTCCTACAGAGGCTAATGAAGAAAAGCGTTCTATCTTTGAAGTTATTTAAAACAGCAAATATGGGTGGGTTTTTTTAACAATAATTTGAAAAACACAGAGTAGTGCTGGTTTTTACCTGATAGGGTAAAGCTGACTAACTTCCTAGAGTGCTGGGCTCCAGAAGCACCTTCATCCGTGCCTTCTACTCCCATCTAAAGAGGAGAAAAAAAATGAAATATAGCACAAAAGTTTTCATCTGCTTTGTCTATGCTTGAGGATAATAATGCAATTGTAAGCTAGTATGCACAGGAAGAATCTGACCAACTACTGTCTGCTACCATGGACAGGCAAAGCTACAGCATTTGTTTCTAGGAAAATATCTCTTATTTATGCCACGGAGTGCTAATACACCAGTACTTGGAATCTTCCAAACAGAACATGTATAGGCTAATACATGTGCAGACACTATTAATCAGAGAAAAGGAGACTGTATTTCCTTACAGGTTTCCCTTTTGTAAAATAAAATCAATGGTATGGATTGGTAATACATACCAAAGCACTGAGCTGGCCAGTGACAACATGTGTAACTTTTGTCACTTTCCACACAGACATAATTTACCGAGCAACAAAAAAAGCAAAGACATCAAAGAGAGACCAACAAAAGCCTTCAGATCTACAAACAAAAGCTCCTTTTAAACAGAAAAGTGCACCAGATATCTAAATATGAATGTGGTCCAAAAGCTTATGCTTCACAGATGTTATGGTTTGGTTTCTGCTGAAATCTGTCATTAGGTAAAGCACTACTTCAAAATACAGAGTTTCTGATTTATAAATGTCTTATTAATGTCTACTCTTTCAATGAGCTTTCAATTTTACTCTTTCAACTTTACTCTTTCAATTTGTCTTTCAAGACAGAGATGTGCATACATCTGAATAATCTTTCATGAAGACATCACCAGAGTTATCTTTAAAGTCAAATGGTTCCCCAGGTAGACACTGCCAGGCAGAAGAGGTGACACAGCCTGATGAAAAAGCTTCAGCCAAACACAGTCCTGGGGATTAATACTAGTGACAAAACAGGAAGTCATCTCATTTATTGAACAATAAACAAAAAGAAGCTGAATAAAAACTCAAACACCTATGTGTGTAGAGGCAGTATGTAAAGCAGTTTTGAGCAGCTGAACAGTTGTTTGAAGTTAATTGGATTGATAAATGATTTCTGGAGCCCTGGTAGCCATGAGGAACCTGCTCTGCACTAACCAAAAATGTAATCATTCCTTTTTATATTGCTTTAAGCTAGTTAATATCATTAGCTTTCAAATACTTCCCACGATGATCAGCAAGCACATTGGAATTTCATCGGAATTAGCAAACACAGAAACTTCTCCCATTGCAAAACTCTAATACTTCGTACATAACAAACAGTCAAACAAAGCGATGAAGAAACAGTGACGACATTGATGCCTGACTCCCCCACGGGCCCCAGCGGTCTTGTGAGGAACGCACCATGCCAGCAAGCACCACCACTCACCAACCAGCCCATCCCCTTCCCTCAATACCGCCTTCATGATGCAGCCCCATTCCCTGGGTAAGACGTTTCTCAGAGGGCTTGAAACTATCACTTTCCCACCCGGCATTACATCATTGCCCCAGTGACTTTATATGGATGCATAAGCGGTGACAGTTGGTGGTCAAATTACAAGGGCGTCAAAAGCAATGGGGTCGTTCCAGCTGGATCAGTGTCCCCTCACCTACAGACAGATTCCCTGGAAGCAGCAAGGGGCACATTCCCCTGGGATGGTGACGCTGCCCAGGCAAGGCCAGAGGAGCACTACGTATTTCAGTGTACTCTTTTGAGCTTATTCTAACATGCACTGTTTTCTTCTTAAAAATGTTATTCATCCACAAAAAGGTCTTCCTCATTCTGTACCTGTTTTCCTCCTACATCACTGACTGTTTGAGTAATGTCACTTACATTGCTAATCATTACTTCATTATATAGAAAATAGGATGTGCCCACAATTCAGCTATAATATAAGGAATTATAACAGTGTTCCCTAGCACTTCCATGGTTTTGCTATATACCCTTCTCCTGTTCCATTATGACCTGAACAGCAATTTCAATTTTTCTGTGCCAAGTACAAAATTTCATCCCAGCATATGTGTTCAGATTTTTGCATTACAAAGGCTATCTCATCTGGTGTAACGCAGTGTTTCTCAGTGCTAGATCAGCCCTTGCTTTTCCACCGATTCAAATGAACACAACACAATGTTAGTTGCTTATCCAAAAATAAGATGGACTGAAATGCCTGGTGTGGTATGCCATCAATATGAGGAAAAACAGAAACACGTCTTCCACCAAGCCATGTAATGCGAATACACACAATGATCCAAGTAAGCAGGTAACTTACTGCAGCTTAAAAAAATAGCGTGGGCATGCTGTGACACTCTCACCACTTCCACAAACAGCATTTCTGTAGCAACAGACATGACCAGTGCCAAGAGCACAAAGTATTCTCTACTACACAGTGCTTAAGCACCGAAAACGGTGTGAAGTATTAAAACAGTAACAGCTATACTTACGTATAACTAACACAATATGATATTTTTAGGAAGTCTCATCTGAGCTGTCCTATGATACTCTCATCAGGGGAAACTAAAATTTCACTATTACTGGAAGTCTGTACTGTCAGTGCAAAGAAAAATGTTTCTATAAAATTACACCTTCTAGCAGGAGAGTAAATTCTGTAGAATACCCAGGACCCTGTGCTACCTTTCAAACGAAAAAAATTTAGATAGCGACAGCCAGTCAACCCCTCAAGACTGACCAAAGACTCTGAAAGACAGGTCTTCAGGTAGCTCCCAAGTAAACAAATGCATATTCAAAGACACAAGTTCAGATGTCCTTTTGTGCAATGAATCTCAAAAATACTGATGGCTACTATGACAAGGTCAAGAAAACACACAAGTTCAAACAGTCTCTCCATCCAATATAATCATTCTGATTCTCAGTAACAATAGAGTGTAGCCCATAGCCCATTTTAAGGGTTACTTTGAAACGTGTTTTTTCCTTTGTTTGAAGTCAGGCTACTTTACAGTCTGTATTTTATAAATTGATATTAAAGACAGTGGCTGTCAAGCTCACTAACTGTAACACATTTTCTTCTGTAAAATATCAACAGTTCACACGCCTGCTGTGAAACAATGTTATTCATAGTCAGATCTGACAAAGATCTGACAATTAAATGATGCTATTACCTAGGTCTGTAATTCTAATAAAAAGAAAAAATATTTGGTATAGTGAGATATAAAATCTAGTATAGCACACATAATATCATATAGCCCACATAACATGCACTGATATATAATATACAACACTGCAAAAGCACAGGATCAGCATAAAAGCTATTCAGTCTGAGTAACTTGTGCTTTACAGTATCTTCAGCATTGCAGTTGTCAAGACAACATCCTGGCAGATGAGATCTTAAATATTTGCCAGATAATGTCAATGAGTCAAATACACTGTGAAACTTCATGTCAACTGAAGAGCTAGCCTATTAGATAAATCACTTGCATCAAAAGCACCTGTGTACAAGTTGGGAAGGCTCTTTTCCCCAATATGTATTTAAACAACTAAAAAAACTCTTTTAAAACTTTTATTATTTCTAAAGAACAAGTCTCATAATGAAAGCATAGTAAGGCAGTAACAATTCTCAATAGTCAGAGAATTATCTAAATTTCAGTGGTATACAAACACTCAAAAAACCTCAAACTGCCAGCGCAGAGTTTTGTCCGGTCTCATTTTTATACTAATAATTGCTATCTCAGCAACAATTTCATTTTTAATATTAAGAAATAAGAAAAAAATCAGACTTTTAATAAGGATTCAGTTTGAGTTAGATAACCAGTGTGAAAAATTTCTACTAGGGTGTTAAATTACAGCAAACTGTAAGCCGCAAAATTGAAAGCAAGCAAGATGTTCTTAGCATAAAAGATTTCAGCTAAGCTCAGTGATTTTAATGCCACTTTACCATGAAAAATATAAAACCAAGAAGAGCATTTCCCGATTTTAATTATTTCTGTCAGGCAATATAGCTTTTTGCAAAAACTGCAGTTAATAGTAAAACTAGGAGACTTGTATCAATAGGTTTATCTGACAGTTAATATTATCATCTTATAAAAAAACAATGAACTAGTAGGCTAAGCTTACCATCACAGCAGGGTTTTTCACAGTGATACACGGAGTAGTAGCTCGGAGGGCTCCACTAACACCATGGTAGTATTTAAAACAGATCTTTATTTCAGCTGGAAAACAAAACAAAACTCAGATTAAACCCTTCATGACTGACCCTAAGCGAAAGAGAGACAACGAAAGGAACACGTGTACACAGGGAGTCATAGTTCACTTGTGTTCATGGAGTCTGAGTTCGGGCAGTTCCCTGATATGTCTTTGTTGTAAAAGCACACAATAACTGTAACTGAAACATACTTTCTCTCAACCTGTGGAAAATTGGAAACCTGTCTCAAGAAGTCTGAAAAGAGTTTTTAGTTAAAGAGTTGGTAAATGCTGCCTTTTGGTTTTGTTTTTTAACTGTATTTCCACTCAGTCAGTAAAAAACCAACAGCTCATTTTTTCCAGTTCTTACAGCAAGATGTCCACGGTCACTACTGGGTAAGAAATGTCTAAGTATTCACAAGCCACAATTCACACAAAGCCACTTCTGTATGTTTTGTATGAGTCCAGAGGGAAGGAAATGAGATCGGTACAGATCTCTGAAGACAAGTTCATTTCAACATAACAGGGGTAATCTGAATTATTATTTTTTTTCAGATTTGTAAGTTGCAAATAAAAAAAACAATTACACATTTTATTCTTAAATTATTTAATCATATGAAAAGGGGACCTCTCTCTACAGCCTTACACGAAGAGGTGATACTAAAGATATTATATCTTGTTAATCTATGAAATAGTCAAAGCAACTGCTTTTTTTGCTTCTCAGAGTAACTTATTTTCATGAATGCATTAACATATATTATGCTGACGTGATGACTTAAACAGCGGTATCCTTTTTAGGCAGTTAGAACAGTTTGGGGTTTTTTTCATATGGAAGCAGTAATTCTCAAATGAACTACTTACCCCTGCAGTAATTGTGATAGAAGGGAGAAGAGCACAGGTGAACATGCGCTAAGTGCCCTGAGCCCTTGAGCAGCAGCAGTGGTTAGACAACATGCCTTGCACTTCGTTTTCCTAACATCAGGCAAGGGCACAGAGAACAGAAAGGCAACAAGTGTCCTGCCACTCTTGCAGCCAAAAACAGGATTGCAGAGAATCAGGGTAAAGACTCAGGATATATTTTCCTGGACTGTAATACAACCCTATTTACTGTAAGGTAACTGTGCTTTTTGCTCTGAGTTGATTCTTACAAGATGGAGGAGAAAAGAACTAATTAGAACATCTATTCCAATCATTATTGTGCTCTTTGCCGCCCCTTCTTCCCGTCACAGAATGACTGTTGACTTATGGACTCCAGAAGTGCACACAGTATCCCAGCATCACCCTCAACAAAACTGAACGGGGGGGCAAGGTTAGGGCAATCATTCCCATGGTCCTACAAGATACTCCTCTGCTTATATATCCAAGAAATGCATTACAGCTCCTCGTCACAGCTTAGGTAGCACGTTGATGTTGAGGTGCAGGACACATGGCCTACATGCCTTTCATTCTGAAGTCAGCAATATCAAAATTGATTTTATTTGGCTGTGCCTAGCTTGCTAAATCATCCTATGTGGATCTTCAACTGCTCTTATCCATTCCACTAATTCTCATATCATCCACAGACAAAATCAGTGGGAAACCTGGATTTCAAACCACTGATGGAAATGTTTAAAAGCACTGCATCTTTCATGCCTCACTAATAAGATTTCAGTTTTTGTGCAACCTGTCAAACCTTTTACTATCATTTAGTATGTCAATCCAAAAACACCCTTGATCCTGGTAAAATAAGAAAATAAATAGACACAACTTGAGGATGAGACAAAATACTGTAAAACGCAAGCTATTAAAGTTTGGATTCTGCATTAGCCCTACAGGTATTCTGGCATTCTGGTAGGAGTGGAGATGCAAGTATGGCTGACCATGGTGGAAAGCTGTTAATACGCTGTTCAGTGTACTCATGAAAGCTCATTCTATATGAGTAACATCCATCATTCAATGATCTGTCTTCAGAAATACTTCAACAGGAAACTGAAAATAGAGCATCTGGTTATCTTCCCTTTGTGTGTTGGGACCTTCTGTTACTTAACAGGGGGGAAAATAAATAAATAAAAAAATAAAAGTAACTTACCTAATTCTGCAGCTTCTATTTCTGCTACTATTTCAATATAATGAGCTATGACAAAGGGTTACTGAGACATTTGCTACTAGGATGATTCTTGTCAGACTCTGGAAGAAGTGGCATAACAAGTATCTGAAGGAAGCTTGAAGCACTTTATATTGGACCACAGAAAAGGTGAATGTTGAACCATGTTTCTGGTCCCACTGAATAAAGTTTTGTTTGCCAAACTGCATTTACTGCAAACAAGAGAGTATTATGTTTAACCGAAGCCTGACCTCCACTGTTGTTCCTTTGAATTCCTCCAACGCAGCAGAACAGCTATAATTATGGCTGTCCTTGATCCTGTAGGATTTTCCCTATCTGGAACAATCTCTCTGTTTTCCTTCTCCACTGGGATAACTCTTCTGTGTGAGGTTGATAAGGGTTTACTTCTGGGTACAGAAATGGCCACAGGCAGGCAGAAATTACAGCATCCAGTTCAGACAGACCTGAGGATGCGCATGAAAGTTTTGGCAGTTCAATTCCTCTGACTTGGTTTAACGATATGTCAGTAGTTCTAAAATACAAAACTGCAACGTTTTGTATAAGGTTTTGAGACATACAGTATGATTCCTTGAGGGCTGAGGTATTTCATTACTGCAAGATAAAATACCAACTTATCCCTACTCAGAAGGATCAGAAATCCATCCTGCAAGCCTGCTCAGCCAAAAAGGATTATTTATTTATTTATAAATTTGCTGCAGTTATAAGTCAACGTTTATTTACTATCTTCCTCCTTGAACAAAGAGGAGGCACCTCAGAACTACCCTTCAAAGGAAACTGAGTGGTTGACAGTGCCTCCAGGGACTTTGGAGGCGGAGGAGCTGCTGGTCCCACTTCCTCCTCCTCACAGCTGAGTTCACACACACAGTCAAAACATGCTCTATTTACTACAAGTTTTACAGCAAAATTCAAAATGCAAACTGGATTTTGAATCACCTACAAAGGTCTATCAGACCTTAAAATTATGGGTCAGGGACCTGCAGGTTCTTCCTAAACTGAGCAATTCTGTTGACCTACCGACAATACTGATATCCAAATGGACACACAAGAATTTCTGGCTCACATAAAATTGGACTTTCAGCACTTGTGAAAGTTGGCAGGATTTATACCAAGTCCTGGACCGTCCACATTGTAAAATAAATACATTAAGTAACCAGTACTCAAGTCTTGAGCACCATTTAATCACACTGTAAACGTATTGTGACTACATGAGAGAATGGTAAGACAACAAACTATTTCACCAAGACTTCTACTTTCCAGCTACATTGCTCAACTTTACTGTGACCCAAACTTTGTTTTTCAGAGAGTTTCTGGAGCTGCTGTTTATTCAATCTGTTGTTGCTAGCTACCTTCTCTCAGTTCATCACTTCTGAAAAGAACCTAGCAATGGAAAGGTTATCCGCTGCTGCTTCTATTCACAGACAGTCAATAACATGACGGTGGACAGAAGTTTGTTATGTATTCTCACTACACTGACATGTACATTCCCTGAAAGGCTGAAATGTAACGCTATGAGCTTTGGATCCTCAGATTTCTTTCTCTAGATGACTTCTACAAGCATACAGTAATTTTCAATACCTCTATGCGGCTGGTGATAGAAGAAAACAATGTTTGATTCAAGAAATAGACCTGATGATCCCTTTTCGTATAAACTAAATTTAAAAAAAAAAAAAACAATTCTTCAGGATTAATTGCTAGAAATAATTAGAAAAAGCAGAGCACTTAAAAACACAGCGTGGAGACTTTTTCTCCCATCTCTCAACAGAAGCAGCAATGATTTGGTTTGGGCTTTATACAGCACCATGCACAGGAATGGCAGACCTGCTGTTAGCATTGTGTCGATGGGGTTAATACAAGAGAAGCTGTGCTTGAAATTCAGCACAAAATTGTAAAATGGGCTACCCATCACAAGCATGCAGACATTGCCAAAGCGAATATGGGTTGCAAGACTGGATCTTGTATATAGCAAGAATACAATCCCTTCATAGGACCAGAGACAGCTAAGTAATTCTTTTCGTGGCTAATAATGCTAGAAATTGCAGTTAATACTTAACAGTAAAAGAAATCTCAGAGGAACCCTGTCAGTTCAAAACAGCTGAGGATCTAGCTTTTTGACATTTCTTATGCTGTATTATGACAAAAAAATGTCGATTAGAATATTTTTTTATTGACTGATGGATTCCTGAGCTCCAGATACACTGAAAATAGGTATCTGTGGCTGTTCCTGATAGAACACATCTCAGCCTACTACCTACAAATAAGGTCCCATAAATACACAGACCTCTTCAGAAACAGTAAGTTCAATTATCTGCAAACAGGACTTTAATATTTAGAGAATTGAGTTAAATATCGTATTAATACACAGGCTTCCTCTGAACTCTTCCATACTACAAACTGCACAATAGCATGTGTCACCTACAGAGTTTTCCCAGTTTCTTTCACTCCTCCTACCACCTTGCTTTCATGCGTCTCCTTTAGGGGAAAACTTGCACTTCTCTTTTTTTTCTTTCCTACTTCTTCCCTCAACAAGCTAACTGGCTTGCTTTGTATGTGATCTGTAACGAAAAAGTTAACAGCAGTAAATCCAGAAAGGGAAGGACATCTGTACCTGACCATAGGACTATCTGCCGTTTCATTAAAGAAAAATATGACATTTCAGAACAAAAAGTATTTTCATTCACGGGGTAAAAAAATGACTGTACCTAGCTCTGTGTCCTTGATACCACACATTCCCCATTACCACTGGCATTCCTGCAGACGTCATACACACCACAAGAAATTCCTTCTTCATTTAAAAATAAGAGAAAAATGGATCTGAGGTAGCTATGATTCTTTAAAAGATAACACACAGTCATATAAAAAGTTATATATATGTTAATTAATCTGAACACTGCGTAAAACCATAATCCCTTCTTTAAAAGCTAATAGCTGTTATCATTTTATAACCATAGTTTTACAGCTTAGGTCTCTTACATAAAAATGTTGGAATTAACAAAGGTTTCTGGGACTCAAACATTGACATTTGAATTTCAAAAGAACTCCTGCATGAAATTATAGCTTTGTACTTCCCTCTATGGACCAAACACTCTTGCCTATTCAATAATAAAGAGATCAGCTTACACCAAATACTAGCTTGCTTTTAAAACATCACTAATTCCCCAAAGTCCCCCACTTCAACTACCTTTTTTCTGCCTTTAATACTTTAACTTGGCCCATCAGAAAATTGCTTTAGGAAAGAAAGATACTCAGAATACATAAACTTGGAATGCATCAACACATGAACATAATTGTAGAAGAATGCATTCTTTTCAGGAGACTGATAATTCAGGAAAACAAATGTGTTCACTGTAAAACCAGTTTGCTCCAGATACACCCTAGTCAAATGAAATGCCTGTATTAGAGGTGGAATCACCCCACACTCCATTGAGAAGGGATGGGCAGAGACACCTCCAAAAGACAAGTCAAATCCTAGTCGGGTTGTAGCAGTCTGTGGAGGTAAACGGTGCTCCCAGTGAACTGTATGGAAAACCGCACAGCAGCTAACACTTCCTGGACACAGCAGCTAGATGCCAGAATTTACTTGGGCTGACATGGCTCTCTGCAGACATAAACATAAGCCCTCCAACATGCAATGAGGAGAGAGCTGACATCAAATAAACTCATCTGAAAAATATAAAAGCATGTTCTGCAAAACTTATTTAAGAAAACTTTGTCACTAGACCAAATTAAGTCACTTACATTCAGGCTTTACAAAGCTCAGAGCTATAAAGGGAGATGCAACCCAGGGAAAAGGCACTGGTTTAAAACCCTGATTTTTCCCAGCTGAACCCAAGCACCTCATAGACAACTGCAGGAATTTGGAAGCGCTCTGCACATCCTGCCAGATGAATTTTTTTTGCTTAGCATGACAGTTCAGTGCACGCAACCTTCTTCTTTGGACATTTAGCATTCTACTCTCTGCATCACTTTAAGCATGTACCTTTTTGATTACTTCCTACTGGGAACAGCCCAGCGTAGCAAACAGCAGCAGAACACAAGTGCCAAAGCTGGCTGCCTCCAGGTACTCGCCGTCTCTCCCAGCAGGTATATCACAGATTTTATTTTACAGGAGGAATGATTTAAAAAAAAAAACAACAAAAAAACCTAGAAAGTGACTTAAGCAGACTTAAAGAAAGCTTTTTACATAAACTAGGATCAATAACAGAAAATGCTTGTGTCCCAGTGGTCTCTCTTCATCTAACCTTCTTCAAAGGAAACTACTTGGATAAATAGTTGTTCAGATAACAGAGCCTACCTACCCCTGCCAGCCCCACTCACTTTGCTGTCACTCTGAGACATTCTTATTTACAGTCACAAGCGTTGCCTATTATATTCCAGTTTGGCAAAGCATTTAGTTATCATCTAACCTTTAAAACAAAACACAGGGGGTATTATGTGCTTAAGGAAGTCAACAAGGCTTGCCACAAACGTAAAAAATACAAGACCTGATCCTGTTTCAGTTATTTGTGATACTCAAAAATAGCTGTTAAGAGACAACAGATATAAATAGCAGAAGAATAACAGAAATATTTCTAGCTCAGTGAATGTGTTTATAAATAGGGTAGGGAAAATAACCATGAGTCCCCAGACAGACCACTGAAAGGGCACTGGTTGCAGGGCGCTACACAGACAAGTGTTCCAGGCTCAGAACAATTCCATATGAGAAAACAATGACTTTTATAGAATTTAATTTAAATGGTCAAAAAATATAAAGACTGGATACAAGTAATAAATTATGTTGCTAGTACATTCATTAACATTGACCATTTTGGTCAAAACCACTAAAAATACTAAAACTGTGTTCATAGCTCTAATAACAACAGCTCCTTGCTACAGCAGCCCTTAAAAAGCTAAAAGCACACCAAGTTCAATTATTAAACTGTTTTTTTTTTTTTCCCTTCAATATATATTAGCTTTTTTAACAAAAAGAGAGAGCTGGGAGTCAGGTCTGCTAGCTACAAAGTATGGCAGTTTCAGTATCAATACACTAATTTTGCAAAAGTTATAATTTCATGGAAATAGGAACTGAACACAGAGAACACCACACAGAACCTCACTTGTAACATGATAGCAGTGTAATGCAAACACATATATTACCACGTTTTCTGAATGTATCTCATAGTCTACTCATGCCACAAACCTGGAGATTTTAAGTACAAAACAGACAGCATCTGTGCAGTCACTGCATGTGAGTATCACAGCGTGGCACCAGAAGTAGTTTAACCACAAACATCCCAAGGGTGATTTGGAAATGATTGATGTGACAAGACTGGCAGTCTGTGGATGAATCCCAACAGCTGCCACTATGGATTACTGTTCAAGACGTAAAGCCACAGCATCGATAAAGAAAATATATGCAAATCAATATATTTCTATTCTACTCACAGTTATGACTATGACATCAAATGTCATAAATAACAACAAAGACATTACACCACAGGTAAAGTAGGTGAAGGTGTTTCTTGTGGATACTGTAATTAATACTCATCGGATAAAGGCTATAACTTATAAATACAAGTGCAATACAGTCTCAAAGGAGGCTCTTGGAATACGTCTGCACTAATAAACGAGGCAGGACCATGGCAGGGACTCAAGTGCAAGCGCATGACCACCCTGACTCAGGGGGAAGGGTTGGTTGCATGCGTGCGAGCCACACTGTGTCACTTGCTCCCAGCAGCAGAAAATAGCCCCTGGCCTGTTTTACCTACTAGAACATGTACAGCTTTTAACTTCTGGGGACTTTGCATATGGAAGTGTATAAGCACCACCTACCTGCTGCGTGACAGTGACTGTACTATACTGAATCTCCCTTCCTTGGCAATTCCAACATGACCTGTCCTTCCCCATATTGCAGAAAACTGACTTAGAAGCCACAGTTTACAAATGAGCAGCAGCTTTTATCAGCTAGTCTTCATACAACTCAAGCTTCCTTTTGCATGCTTTTTCTATCACCAGCTTTTCCACGGATCATTTCACTCCATTTTTCTTGCTAGCTCTGTTCTGCATGAGGAATACCATCATCCTGTTCCACCCTGATGCCCGCAAACGGAGGTCCTGCCATCCCAAGCTCACAGACTGCTACACCCAGCGAAACAGTCTGCCGTCTAAAATCACTCCTAGGGCAATTGCAGCCTCTCTTGCACCAGAGACTAAAGGTCCTAACGTACCTGAGGACATGAACAGCCTGATGCCATGCTAAATACCAGATGACCATACCAAATGCGAAAGCATTAAGCTGTGTTGCACATTCCCACTCCTGCCAACTCCTTGAACTTGTTCTTTCTTTTTACAGGAGAAGGATGAAAACTGTTTGTATAGCTGCAGCCACGTTTAGCAATCCTTCTGTAGTTTACACAGCAAACAACTTGAGGGAGCCATCCAGTGAGTCATTGTTTTCCTTCCTTCACATTTTAGCAAGCAGGATGTTTTAAAGCCACCTCTATCACAAAAGGAACCAGCATTTTGGGCATATTGATGCTCAAATTCACCTTCCCGAATCCTTAAAATGACTGAGTTCCCTTTCATGCTTACATGGCATTTCTGCTCCTTCCCCAGGGAAAAGAAAGAGGAACACCTGCCTCTGTATTGGTTGGCTCTGCAGTTCAGAGCCACTTACTTTGTCTTGAGGTGACAGCTTAACGACCACTGCTGTTTGTGATGGTGAGCTGGACTTCATGCGTTGCATGTATTTTCTTTCTCCTTTGCATACTCTTTCCCCCCCAACCCCTTTCTCAGCCACTCCCCTCAGAGGCTGCTTGTATTTCTGGAATACATTAAGTTCATTTCCCATTATTTCACTGTTAATTACTTTGATTCTCCCTTCTCAGGGTAGAGTCTACAGAATTTCTGGTGTTTTTGTCTAAAGCAAGTGAGAGTTTTCTTTGATCATCCTTGTTTTGCTAATTTTGGATGCTTGTGGGGGGAATTCACGTCTGGTTTTAGTATGAAGATGCTGAGACTCTCCCTGCCCTTCTTTCTGCAGGTCGCTTGATCTGAATAGAACAGATGGCAAACTATGCCTTAACACATTACTTGCTTGGGAAATAGGAGATGCTAAATCCACAGGGAGGGATTTTAAGAGGAATAAATTGCATTAATGGAAAATTGAGTTATAAAACTGCAGATACACAGTAATGCAAAATTCAGAAAAATGCTTATCCAAGGCCTACCTTCAAACATAAGCATAAATTCCACAGACCTCAGTGAAACTATCAATAAGTTTACAATTATGCTTATAGAAAAACAGCTTCCCAAATTAAGGCATAAGATGCTTTTCTTGAAAGATGCAAATCTGAGGATTGCAGAAGGAATTTCAGGCCCAATCCAGCTGACTCCCACTGATTAACATTAATGCAATTAAAATGGAAATACTCCTTCTGCATGAGATTCATTTGAATATGGCTTGTTAGCAATGCTATCATCCTCTGCACTTTGCCCTACAGAGATGTCACATTACTGGTAAAAACATACATAATGCCCCTAAGCTTCGACACCACTAGGGAAAAAACACAACCAAAGTCTTTAGGATAACGTGCACACTGACTGATCTCAACTCATCATTCAACATTAGTAACTTCTGTTCCTTTTCTTACCAAAAAGACAGACCACTTCAGGCCAGTTTTGACTAGAAATCCTAAAAGATTATTGTAGTTATTTAATGTAACTCTGTTAACAAGCATCATCAGTCCTTGTTGACAGAGCTGGTTCAAGGCTTCTCAGGTTTGCAGCTAACATCTCCCTCCTCTCCTTGTGTATAGGTAGGGAGCATGCCAATCATATTAGTATAGCAGTATATAGATGGTGGCAATTAAGCACTGTCTGTGCTCCAAACGTGAAAGAGCTCTGGGCCAGAAAACCCTGTAGTGACATAAGCCCAGCTCTAACGCAGTTATATACGTAGCTTACCATCAGCTAGGATGATGCCAGAACTTCTCAACACATCAGAGCACGAGCAATACCTAGAGGACTGGGTCAACAGTAATGTCATCAAGTTCAAGAGGGAGACTTGCAAGTCTCTGCACCAGGGGTGGAATGACCCCGTGCATCACTACAGCCTCTGAACAGACTGGCAAAGCCACAGCCCTGCTGAAAAGGAACTGGGCTCAAGACAGACACCAAGTTGAATACAAGCCAGCACACACTCTTGTCACAAATACAACCTCACAGGCTACATTAGGAGGTGTGTGGCCAGCAGACAGATGGAAGTTACTGTTCCCCTCTACTTGGTACTGGTGAGGAATACGGTGCCTAGTTTTGGGTCCCTAGGTTCAAAAGCATGGAGAAAATGGAGAGGGGACAGCAGAGGGCTACAAAGATGGTTATAATGGAGAAAACATGACCTATGAGACGAGGCTGAAGGAGCTGGCCTTTTTTAGTCTAGTGATGAGGAGATTAAGGCAAGACAAATGTTATAAACTCAACTCTTTCCAGTTCTATGAGAAGATTTTAAAAGTGGCAACGGCCCCAAATTTAAGTTTTGGCCATTCAGATTGGATGCCAAAGACATCTTTTTCGCTGGAACAATAGCGCAGCACTCGGAAAGGTTACCTACAGCATCTGTGAAATTTCTGTCCTTGAAGATTTTCAATACTGTGCTCTACAAACCACAGCTGACCAAGTCAAGTGTTGATCCCAGTCAGAGCAGGAGGTTGGATGCAACCAGCACTCCTGTGCTATGATTAGTCTCCAGCTGAGTTTAGACTGATCCATTTACACCTTTTGTCCACACTGGTCCCCCAGACATTGTTGTGCCTTATTGGAGCTGCTGCTTCAAAAAATCTGGGACATTGCTGCTGAATCTGGGATTGTTCTCCACTTGCCCCTTTCATTCCTAGAGAAGCGCTGTCAAGTTGCTAATGGTCTCCTGCATATCATTACTGTGAGCAGTAAATATGACAAACTCCTAATACCATGACCTGTATCTGGTATATTCTGCCTCTTAGCAAAGATATTTCTAAACACAAGAAATCTACAACTGTAGAGTTCTTTCCAAAATTTGGAAAATAATGGCAAATTAAAGCATCAGAGATACCTTAACTTTAATAATCAGGCACATGTTTATGGGGGATGTTAGCCTCTCCGTTTGCCTCTCCCTCTTGCTCTCTCACTATGACAGTAGCATCACATGCAGTGCTACACTGAGAGTACAAATTATATCAGCACCGCAGCAGAAGGAAGAAGCTAACAGGGGAGCTAAGTTTGTCTCCGTGGCTGGCACAGGCTGGGCAGTGTCACTGCCTGCAGAGCACGGCGAGAACCCTGAGAGCACAGCTCTTCCCACACCCGGCTGCACCTGAACTGCACAGCCACCTGCTGCCTTTGCCTGAGCTGTGATTTAGTGATCTGAGGAATAAAAAAGAAAGAAAGGAAGAAAGAAAGAAAAAACAAAAAAAAAAAGAGCAACTGCCTGTAGTTACATCAGAGTTGCTTCGCCACCTATAAGCTACAAGAAAAAGCCTTGCTGAGAAAACATGGTCACATATCAATGGAGCCTTCTAGTTTAAAAAGTGGAATCAGAAATTCAGTTCAGTGTTTCAATGCAATTTTTGGCCTCTCACTAGAAACACAAGTGTCACTGATGACATATTTATCTGCCATACTATGTGCTATAGCAACATACGCTCATAAACATTCCTTTTTACAGTTCTCAGTTGCTGCATAATTGCTTGTCTCTTGTTCATTATATGGCAGCAGAACTGTTCATTAGTAAAGCTAACCGCAACCAAAGAATGTACATCCTGCACTCTTTCTATCATTTGGTTGCAAAGTGCAGTTAGTTGCAAAATCAGTTGCAGCTGATTTTAAGTCAAAACTATTAGTTCTTGAAGCATTAGCGTAGGTTACTCACATGAACTAAAAATGTTGTTCAAGACTCTAATGTCCATACATTATGGAGCAACACATAACCAGCTAAAAGATACAGACAAATATCCCTGAAGTCAAACTGCCTGTATTGGCAACAATACTGATAAGAGTATACATACAAGAAAGATGAGGCAATGAACTCTTCTAACATACATTTTTATCTGCTTTAATATACCACTATCTTCGGCACCAAAAAAGTTAATAATATTGATCTCTTATTTTCTTGATCATCTTCAGTTCAATCATTTTTTCCTGCAGCGAACTCCTGAAATTGAATTTAATTTTATCCTAGTAAAGCTTTTTTGTTGTTGTTAAAGAAATGTGCTGTGTAACGCATAGAGTAATTTGGCAAGATTCAAAGATGAGTTCTAGAAATAAGAAGTTTTAGTAATTATTTATAGTGTAGGGTATACAACACCTCTTGAAATACATGTATCACTGTTATATCCGTTAATTAGAATAAAAATTTCTGCCAAGACCTACAGTTAGCAGCACTGTACTGTACAGTGAAGTAATAGAGTGGGAGCATTTCTTTTTTAATTTATGAAGGAAGATTCATTGCTGCGAGGCTAAACAGGTGGTACAGCAGCTCAGAGCTCTTTTGGGACTGATTGCCATTTTGATGCTTAGCATATCAGAGTTTCCAGCAAGCTCAGACACAACAACCTACGATTAGAAGATCAATTTCTTTAGGGGTTCATATACTTTAGATGGTAAGAAAGCTCCTTTTCACCAAAAAGCAAAAAACAAAGGAAAAAAAATAACATTTTTTTTTAAAAAAAAGCATACAGCAGAGTGGCTTAGCGTCTTATAAATCGTGGTCGCCTAAGGGAGTGGTATAGCTCTCACATTTGAAGATTGGCTATCAATACTCCTTACGGAGTTCAACTGAAGACTTTTTCTTCCAGTCACACAGAGACTCTCAACATCTCAAAATTGCCTAGTGGACTTCCCAGCACAATAAAACTTCAACTGAGAAATCCTGATGCAACCGGAGAGGAGGCTGGCACTTCCTAGAAACAAATCTAACCTTCATACTAACAAACATTAGCAAGAACTCCCAGCTCATTACCTTTTCCTTCGTGTGCATTTACCATTAATGTTTGTCTAGCTGAAATTTTAAAATTCTTAGGAAGGGACTTCATCTTTCAATGCGTATATACTATACGACATTGCACAAAGCAATTTCTTCCTCCCTTAAACTGAAGCATGCTGTCTAAGAACAACCCTAGAATACAAATATACATTTAAGCTAAACTCCATTTTTATAATGTCCAAAACACACTGGAAAATGCTGTCCCTTAGAGCAATGCGATCAATTTCTTTGGTTTACTAGAGGGATTGATGAAATCGATATCAAATGCCATCCTGTTGACTTGCCTTGACATAAAAACACGCTTGCCTTCAGATATGCATTGGACAAATAGGTACTCACATTCCATAAAATAGGGGCCAGGTTCAATTCGCCATACAATTTGTCCTTTCTGTGTGCCAGTCACTCCCCGATTCTTCGAATCCCAGAAATTGGCTGGAGAGTTCTCATCTGAAAGAGGAAAGAGGAAAAAAAAAAAAAGGTAGTATTTATAATAGTGTTTTTCTTGGTTTTCTGTTTCAAGAGGCCCAGATACAAAAAATGACTTGTGTTAAAAAAAAAAAAATAAAAAAAAATCAAACTAACTGGCAGAAGAAAAATTACTTCTGTAGTTAGATCAATTTATGCAGAGTGAGCAGACATCCATACAGCCAAAGTAAATATATGGTTTCCTGTAAAAGGTGACCTGCCAAGGTAAAGTATTAAATTTCAAAACTTCCCTTACAGACATGCTATTGGGAGTGTATAGCTGATTGTAACCTCACCACAGAGTAACCATACTGTTTTATACAGCAGCCCTGCTCTGTGATGTGAAAATCTAGCATTCATTCCCTAGCTAGGAAGTATGGAATTGCAACTGGACGTTTTTAATGTATTCCTATGTTTAAGAAACTAGAGAGAATATTTTTATACATACACCAAAAAATCTGATAAATTCAGTTTCCTGACAGGTAGAGTATTATTCCTTATCAGTGAAGCAGAGTTAGAGGCTCACAGAGCAGAACTGTCACTTAGTAAGCCAGAGAGAGAAATGAGAGATTCCGCACAATACATTCAAAAGAGGAGAATGGAGAAGCAAACAGTAAGTATCTGCAGATCAGGTTTGCAATATCAGTATTTTCCTCTCCCGAACTAAGCTTTTTGTCCTATCAGTAATAAACACAGGTCTTGGGGTTTGTTTTTTTATTTACCAGCCTGTATTCAGGCACCCAGAAAGCTGTATGAATGAAAGAAAACCAGAGTGAGAAGCTGTTTGAAAGGGCACAAAGGGTAGTTACGATGAGCCAGAGGAAGCTGACATAAATCCGACTTAACTTCTTTTGTACAGGAAGTTCTTTGAAAGTATGCATCATAATGTTTTACAAGTGCATTTAGGCAGCTGTTTCTTAATTAGACAATTATACCTGCAACCTGAAACACATCCTCCTAATTCTTTCCAGTGGTACTTGATATCCTTTAGGCTTAAAATTAAAAAAATAATAATTCTGCTTTATTACATACATTTGAGTGCATTCTGCAATCTTAAAAAGACTTCACTAAGAACTTAGTCTACTGTGGCTTTGTTCATGAAGCTCCTATCCATTCAAGCACATTTTCTTTGTCCTTTGGTAGAAACTCCTGCATAAATAAGACTACAGAATTGTCACCTACATTTTAGAAATCCATACGCTACTTATCAAAGAGTAATAAACAATGCAGCTTTATTACTTTTATCTTAAAAATATAAACTTACACTAAAGCTTGTCTTTCTCCTTTTCATTCTGACTGCTCATCTCATCTGTATCTGCTCATCTGTATGCACGGTATCTCTCCTGAATCATTAGTGCAATCTATACATTCACATCCTACCAAACCAGACACATGCTGGACTTCTGTAATTGCTCAAGAGTAAGTTACACACCCTGTCCACAACCTGGAAGAGCTCTGGAGAGTCAAGAGGCAGTCATGGCAAGATACTTACATTTTTATGCCTCCAGGCATGGGCGACCGAGAATTTTTAGAAAGCTGTGGTCTGAACACCTCAGCAACATGACGAGCACAGAACAGTTGTGTAATTATCTCAATGACAACGAGAGGGAACAGGAGGATTCTCCTAAAGCCTGTGATCCTCGGGCATGTAATACCCTCAGGCTTAACTTTTCATGTAGAATCACATAAACTGCATACATCATAGTCAGGCACAAAGGCAGTAAAAACTTAAAACATGCATACTTATTCTTCATTACAGCAAAGACCTTTCAGAGTAAACAAAGCTGTACCCCACCCATGTACTTCTTTTTTTTTCAAAGCTATATAGAGAAGAACTCTGAAAGTACAGGCTGTACATCATCCCATGGACCTCCAAAAAAAAAAATCTCTGTATGCGGTTTGCAATAACACTCTAACTAAAACAATACACTGCTGACTTACTTATTTTTTAATGTGCCTTCCTAACCCAAGGCCCCACTATTATCTTCCACACAGAACTCTGGGAAGCCATGAGATAGAGCTTAACTTCTAGCAAACCTACACTAGTGCCTACTTCGGTCCACCATACAAACTTGGTTATCCAAGCAGACAAAAAAGCGAGTAGATTTTTTAAAAATTCCACAGTTATCTGAAACAGTTTTAAATTATTCAGTGTTCTCATTACATCTAGGTAAATAAAGATGTATTGTATGACAAAAAAACACCCCGCTGACATGCTCTACTTCTGAATTTAATCAATGGGAGAAGAGTCTGTTCATCATTCTAAGCAGAAGGACAGCTATTGGTATGTCTTGTTCAACAAATCAAGGAACTCTGAAGCAATGCAATATGCCCTTAACAGTGAGATTTCCAACATTAAGGCACAAGCAATTGTTCCTTGTTTTTTTAAATCAGTAACTAAGCAATATCAATGGTAATTTTTACAGGGAGATTAGTGAGCTTCAGAAAGGGTCCTATGTGAACTGAGTCTCAAATTCTGAGCCAACAGCTACAAGAAAGCAGAACATTTTCTTACAAGTTATTTAATAAAAACCAACATTTAAGAAAGTGCCTGGATTTTCAGCTCTTTCATGAAGCAATAGTCTCCTTTGCAGCAATGAAGACTAAATCATTGATACTGTGCCCACAGGCATGTTGCCACTGCAACAGAAGGTGGTGGAGACAGAGGGATGAAAAGATGCTGACAGACCACTGCCTGTCAGCAATCGACTCAAGTTACAGAATTTATTTTGGACAGCTTTGATTTTCTTCTGAAACAGCTGATTTTTTTTTCTACTTTTATGATGTCATTCACATAGGGGAAAAAATAACATTACTAATGCATATGGAAAAAATAACTTCAAACCTCAGTTCATGGATATTAACAAAAAAAACTGAACAGCAAAAAAAAAAATCAAATAGTATGGAAACATTAAACTACATGATATAGCCAAAATTTACTAATCAACACTGCAATAAAAAACAGTTAAACAGTGACAGTCTTGGTAATATTCAGATGTAAAAAATAAAAAAAAAGAAAAAAGGTGTTTGAGAGCACAAAAAGCAGCATCAGAATTACCACTACCGCATCTCTCCTCTTCTCCAAAACATACATATAGATGTACATGTGTATACACACACACTATATATATATATATATTCCATAGGGAACTTAAATTCGAAGAAGTTCTAGTCCCCTTTTAGCAGATAATTGTTGCTGTTTGTGAAACTGGTGGCTGTTCCAGAATCTGGGCCAAAGAGTAGATATAAATATCCCTTCCCAGAACATAAAATATGCAACAAAATATTGTCTTACTGCCTTGGTATCTTGTCCAGTGAGTCTACACTTCTGAAAGAAATAAAACAATGCAAGATGCATAGTATCTTTCTATCTTCAATAATTCAAAACATTACAGAAGGTGACTTATTTCTCAGAGCTGCAGCCCCTGCGCAAATCACTGTACATGAGATGTTCTCCAATGAAAAGTGGGTAGTAATAAATATATCACTGTGTGGAACTTCACACTGACTAGTGCTCCTTGAAATCACTGTAAAGCAAACATGTTCTGACTAATAACATTTTCTTTATTTAACTGCTAAGCAATCAGCCAAACCTGGTATTAAGAACTGAACTCATTTTTTTCCACTTTTAGGCTTCACCATCTTTGCAACACCCTTTAAGGTAAGTTAGATACCAACAGCACCTATAATATCCACACCTTGTGCTCTCTACATCAGCATTGTAGCTCTCCACCTGTGTCCACAGCCCTGCCATGATGTGACAGTGAATAGGATGCAGTTCCTGCCGGCATGTGTCAATTCGGTACAGCTATCTTATGTGTGAAAAGCAATATAGAAGTACTGGATAAATGGATGAACTTTTCAATGAAAGAAGAAGGTGGGTTGTTTTTTTTTTACAGGATTGGTTGTCACAATAAAATTATGCCCATAAAAGAGTAAGAGCCATAAGAAGCTCCAGTTTGCCCACGCCTTTTCTGTAGTGGGAGCCCAGAGCTGGACACAGCACTCAGATGTGTCTCACCAGTGCTGAGTAGAGGGAAAGGACCACCTCCCTCAACCGTCTGGCTAAGGTTCTTCCTAACGAGCCCAAGATGCCAGTGGGTGGCCAGGGCAAACACTTGGCTCTTGGTTGACTTATTGTCCACCAGGACCTTCAAGTCTTTTTCTGCAAAGCTGATTTCCAGATGGTCAGCCCCAAGCCTGTCCCAGTGTCAAGGGTTATTCCTCCCCAGGGGCAGGACTTGGCATTTCCCTTTGAACTTTGTGACACTCCTGTCTGCCCATTTCTCCAGCCTGTCTGAACAGCAGCACAACCATCTCGTTTATCAGTTGCTACTCCCAGTTTTGCATGAGGATGTTATGGGAAGCAGTGCTGAAAGCCCTGCTAAGCCAGTATCTGACATCAGGGGTCATGAGGCTTCTGTGGAGTTCACGTTTTGTTCTTTGTGTCTTACCGCTTTCACTATTTCTGTCTTAGGAAAAAGGATAAACTACCTGAAATCCACTACATTAGAGAGTCATCTTACATAGCTTAAGACAACAAATAAATAAGATACAGTCTTTTATAAGACAGTTAAAAAACATGAACTGCTACAGATTAATATCTGAAACAATCCTTATAGTCCCAGTGCACAGATTAGTCATCTGCAAATCAATGCTCATCTTCTGGTCCCAGTTTCCATGGTTGGTAGCATTAGGCTATGTGATAAAAGGCTTGTCTCCATGAATACAAAGGATTTTCATTCTTCAAATACCAAAACATTATACAAGTCACAAAATCCTAGTCTGGAAACATCATGGATTACTTACTGCATGAGAAAAATTTAAGAGTTCCCTATAGCAATCTAAAAGCTTCAAACTTTTGCATTCTGATCTCTTTTCTGTAACGCATTTATAAACATGCTTATATGCAGAGCTCAGAGAGAAGGTGATGCTTAGCAGATTCCCAATGTCACTGGCTGGTTTTAATTACACACAATTTTACAATTTTCATCTTTCAATACCATATATGGGTATTCAAATTCACAGCTCCTGAAAAATCCACACAGCTTAGCTCAGAAAAGATCAATCATGTTGGTAAAACCATTGTATCTCTGCATAATTCTGTTATCCTCATTTGGGATTTACATCGTAATCTCTGTTTTTTCATCCCTTTCTGGAAGATGTTTTATGCAAAATCTTTTGAAGTGCTGGTATTGTTTATTCTTAATTCAAAATTTTAAATTAAGTTCAGATTGTCAAAATGCTGACTTCCTTAGCATTTTACGCAATTTTAATAAACTCTTGGACGCCGAAGATGATGTGTGCAATGCATCCCATTATCAAGAGAGGTGTTTGTACCCAGCCCAGGGCAGCTTATAAATCATCGATCTAGAAGTTATTTCTCTTGTCAGGTGTTCTTTTACAGTATGTATCAGAGGAGCTGGAAGGCTGGTAGATCGCAAGGCCACACCTAGTTTTGTCTCGAGATGAGATTCATCGATCTCTCATCAGTTTCTCTCATAAGCATGCTATTGAGAACAATCACCCTCTATTTTACTCTGTCATTTCACTCAGTCTTTAAAAGTAGCAGGTTTATAGTTAATCTGCACCGGAGAATATTTCTGAACTTAATTTTGAGCCAACCATCAGGAGATCTCTAGGGTGGAATTTCTAATGCAAAACATAAATCTGATTTACATGCATTTTACTACATTACTTTCAAAACCTCAGTCCTGGTGCCAGTAAGTGTGAGCACAGACTTCCAAACAGTAAAACAGACCGTCACCAAAATATAAGATTAATAAGAACACTCCAAAGAGTACTTACTGTGGATTTTGAGCAAGCAATTGGGAAAGTTTGTAACACTAAATTTTGTGCAATATTTTCATTATGGTAATCTCTAATAATTTTAATTCTAGAAATACTAAAAAATAATCTGTGGGTAGTCATTAAAGTAGTAGCACAATGTTTAAAGAACTCACAAACTAAATCCATTTCTCCCTTACATCCAATATATGCTTAAAAGCAACTGAAAATGGCATGAGGACACATTTAAAGGAGAAAAATTTTATCACCTGAGGCCTTGCTCCTTTTCTGGAAAGCCAATAAGTAAATTAACCATTTCAAGGCAGAGCTTCCATTGCAAGCAATTATTATAATAAGTCACATTATGTCAACTCATTTAAAATACACTGCTTATCAGTTACTACCATACAAACAATATTAACCCGCTATGTACAGCTTATGTTATGTGATTTTCAGAATTCCCCATCTCAGGCTGCAAACAGTTCACAGGCTTTCTGGTGGAATCCAAACGTTTCTCACGTAAGACAGCACTCGTGTATGCAGTACATCGCTGAAATTAAAGATCAACACTTAGTTGTACCTTCTAGCCTTACCTGGCCATTCCAAAGGATGCCTGTGGATCCTAAACTGCATTTCTCCATCTGAGCCGAATTAACAAAGTGATGAATAAAAAAAAAATCAACATTTTACAGGACAGATCCTGAAAAGAGCATCCCTGTTCCCAATCACAAACGGTATCTTCTACAAACGTTGCCTTCTGGATCCAGCCTGTGCAGCTCAAGTTTGGAGGCTTTAGCTCTCTATTAGCACTGTTGTATAATCACGGCTCCACGGGGCGCGTCTGTCCTCTCCCTTCCTCTTGTCATTTGAAGGAAAGGGTTTTGGAAGGATGTTCTCAAACTCCCCGGCAGTTTCTAGCAGTTACACACAATCGTCTGCCTCTTCTCCTTTAATCAAGGGTTTATCTAGGTTCAAACAGCCCGTGTTAAAACATATAAAGTATTACGTCCTTCAAGCTCAGCTATTTGCGGCCACTCCCCTCCGAAGGGTACAGGATGCCGAAGCCTCATCCTCCCTCCACTTCCTTCCTCGCCTTGTCCAAGGGAGGATTCCGAGGCACGGCCACGCTCCCACAGCGTGGGGCGGGCTGATGTAAACAGGGGGATCGTTAAATCCTAGAAATGACGGCAAGGCAGCCACAGCAATGAGCACAGCGGGATCTCACTGGAAGTGCTGGCTTTTGTTTACTCAGTATTTCGCTCTCCCGCATGACTTCCCTGCAAATCCCGTTATTTTAGAGAAGATGAGACTGCTCCGTGACATCTGGCTGGGATGAAGCTGCCTTTAACCCAGGGTAACTCTGCACTGGGCACTCCTGAGCAGGTGGCAGAGAGCCACTGTTGCTACCTCTCCTCTTTCAGGTTGGTAAATGCCACCTCAGCGCAGGGGCTCAGACAAGACTCCGTTTTGCGAGGTGCTCTGATGGCTCACAAGCCTCCTGCTGGATGCTGGCAGCTGACCTACTCCTTCAACTCACGGCAAGGACCCAAACCATGCCAAAGTGGCCCCGGTACTGCAAGAACAAAAAGGGTACTTAAGGGTATCTTTGCAATCTGGTCCATGCTCTGCAGATTGAGTTCTTGGCATCACACATCTCATGAAACCGTACGCTTGTGGAGCACTAGGTTCAAGCTCTCAAAGCAAATCTTGGTTTTCCTAGTAACAATCAGATAACAAAAAACAGGAAAGAAAAAAACAAACCACCACTCTTACAGGAATATTTATTCAAACTCAGCTCGAAGACTTAAAAAAAAAATGCTTCCAGTCAAAGAAATTAAGATGGACTTTTTGCTAGTGAAGAACTGAAAGCTACAGTATTACTTTATGTTTGCATAAGCACCTCTAGGAATTGCAGTTTCAAAGGACAGGAGGGGAAAGAACACCAGAACTGGACTACTGTAAGAGAAATTTAAAACATTGCTGTGTACTAAATGGCTGGAAAGTGTTCTCCCTTGAATGCCACCAGAGCAACCCCTCAAAACACAGAGAACAACAACATTCTTGGACAGTCTTAAAGGCTGCGTAAGCAGTTACTAGATCCTACTACATGCTATCACAGATCTCTTTAATCTTCATAACACTTTGGAAAACTTGGACAGTAATGAAAATAGCAGACACAAATCTCCAGCTGAGAAAAGCAATGGCAGAAAAGTAAGAGGTGGAGAAAGGTACAACAGATGCTCTTACAGCCTCACATAGGAGAAGCGGCCATTTGGGCTCTCCATGAAGGTGATGGTGCACTGCCAGAGGCTGCAGGGTGACACTCTGAACTCCGACCTAGACACAAATACTGCCCTTCTGGCGACACAGCCCTGCTATATTAGCAGCAAAGAATTGTCATCATCTCTATTCAGATATTTAGTATCATGAACCAGGGTCAAAAAAGCAAGGACGTGCTTGTTCTTCCCTGCACAGCAGCAATTGGTTCCCTTGCACAACCAAAATTAAGGTTCACATACCTCCACTTACTGCCCCTGAGCTGCGGGCAAGGAGGAAAGACTCCCAATCGCATTCCCTCAGGTGCCCTCCGCAACCCCCTACATACCACATATATTAAGTTGCTGACATTTATTGCACTCTATTACTTTACACAGCACTAGCAATTATTCATTTTTCTACCTGTGACTGACAAAATGGTCAGGAATAATCTGTATTTCTCTAACATTTCCCTTCTACTTCAGCTGCAGAAGCAGAGCAGAGGTAGAAGCCATACCATACACACCACCCAAACACTAAACAATGAAATCTTTTTGCTATTGAAGCTTAAATTAATAGAGTGGCAAGATCCTCGCTCTCATTTTCATACACAGCCTCTATTCTGACACTGGCCATAAGATGGACTATTCCCTTCTTTTTCAAGAATTATACTACTATGTTTTGTTTCCTTCTATATGTACACTAACACTTCAACACGGGGATCAGAGCATCTCCATGTGCCCTCACACCATGTGCTATTTCAAGGCATGGTAGCAGCTCAAAAGGATTCGTTAACTAGAATGCAGGACAAAGATATTGCAAAAAACTACAAGTAATTTCTTCAGATATATGACACAGTACAATGGCAGGAATAAAGTGGAATTCCTCTTCTCTGTATTCAAAGTAAAAACATCATTGAAATTCAAAGCATTCAAAGACAAAAATAAATCCTTTCACCCATCTCACTGGCAAAAATTCAAAAGCATAACAATAGGAAGGAAATGACCTAAAGCTTAACCTCTTTCCTGAAAATCTTATTAATCCTCCTCCATAAAACGATGTGCATTCCGTTCCCATCTACACTTCAGGTTTCACATATGTGCCAGCCCCACGGCACAAGCCATCCATGCAGAGTGGGTCACCAACCAGCTGACCAGGCTCACCTGGAAGCCAGACCCTACACAACACACGTACACAAAGCGTGGGTGTTTCTGCAATGCACCATGAAAGACCAGATACTATGAGAAAGGCACAAGGTTAGACAAAAAGTTAAGCTAGAGAACGACACTGAATAAACTCTTACAGATGGTACAGCATGCCCTTAGCCATAAAGACCATCAGACAGTTGATCATATTGCGGAGAAGTCCCTACATCTTTGGAAAACGCTAATAAATCACCTAACATTTAGTTCACTGAGGTCCAGCTGGCTGTATGTGGGGGTAAATATAGTGTGGGGGATGCTTCCACCTCCACCTGAAGAAGCATCACACAGCTGAGGCAAGAGCTGCACCACCTCTCATGTCAACTCACAATCGTCTCAGCTGCTGATGATTCGGGGAAAGTGACATCTGCAGGAGATGAAGACAGCCTGTTCCTTAGCGAGAAAGCCAAAAGCAGGGGCCACCAGGCAGGGAACAGTTTGGAAATTCAGATTTAGGCCACCCATGGCTACTGAAGTTGGACTACACTTACAATCTAATGTACTAGGCTAACTCAGTGGGCTATCATATTATAAAGATTAGAGAATAGGAGGACAGCAAAGATGCAAACAATATACCGGGGAAAAGGAGAGCCTGTCTCTCTCCTGTAGCATCACCCTTGACACTTTCAGAAATCTTTTAGGGTTTTTTTTTCATTTTTTAAGCACTTTGCTGTGTTTCACACCTTGTTAAAACTCCAACACAAACCCACCTTCACAACCATAATTCCTTGTAAATACTCTCTGTGATATCCAGTTCCCCATTATACCCCCAAACGCATCCCAACACTACCACAACCTTGTAGCCTAAAGGTGATTATCTCCTGCTTTTAATGGTAGCAAGTCCAAGAAAAACAAAAAAAACCCTGTGATGTACAAGTATCCTAAAGGCCCATTATTTTGGGACACAACTGTTTAGCAAATCTAGAAACACAAGCTATTGTTCCTAATTAACTGTAAAAGGTCATTTTTTGGGGTAAATACTGTCAGAGCTAAGTTTTTTTTTTTTAAAAAAAGCTGGATGTAAGCTTTTCTGTGTCATATTTAATCTGTCAGTCTAAGTTTACCGCGGAATGTTTTTCATCATTTTCCTTCTCGACTGCAACCTTATATGGTGTCAGATAAGCACTTATTTGCTGGCAGTGCATGAGCTGCTGAGCTTGCTTGAGCCGCATGCAGAAGAGGATTGCAGCTTCCCAGGAATAAAGGGCATGCACTTTTATCTGCAACCACGTTCCCATGACAAGTCTTTGCCAGAATAACTAGAAAACACAACAAAGTATTCCTGCTGTGGAAGACATGATACCAGCAAAGCTGTGCTTTTGTCAACATAGCCTATCCTGCCCCCAGATAAATTCTGTTGGTAAATAAACATTACCAACAAAAGCACAATTTTGCTAGCGCAGCTGCACTTACAGAGAGGGCTTTCTCTGATGCAGGTCATATGTAATCTCAGCCAGCGGAAAAAGTGAGGGTTCATTTATTTCATGGCCCTCATGCTGTTTTTTTATGGACCAGCACTATCTGGTCATGTATGCAGTAAGGTACCAAAGAAACTGGGGGTTTTGCTTTGTGGTTTGGTTTTTGCTGTTGTTTTTTTGTTTTGTTTTGTTTTTTCTGGTCAAATATTTCTGAAGTGGAAACAAGTGGAAATCACTTCAGGAATAAATACTTAAATAAATACTTCAAGGGAGGGTGCCAGGTAGATGAGAAGAGTCTTTTTTCAGTGGTGCCCAGGGATAGGACAAGAGGTAACGGGCACAAACTTGAGCACAGGAAGTTCCGTCTTAACATGAAGAGGAACTTCTTTACTTTGAGGGTGACAGAGCACTGGCACAGGCTGCCCAGAGAGGTTGTGGAGTCTCCCACACTGGAGACATTCAAAACCCGCCTGGATGCCGTCGCGTGCAACCTGCTGTAGGTGTCCCTGCTGTGGCAGGGGGGTTGGACTAGATGATCTCCAGAGGTCCCTTCCGATCCCTATTATTCTGTGACTCTGTGAACGGCCAGATGGTTATGGCAGCCCTGTCGAGTCTACCATTGGGGTCAGCAACCCCATTCCTCTCCCTCCTTCATAGCCCTGAAATGCACTTGGAAAAATTCCTCCTCTCCAATAAGATCATTATTATAATTCAGCCTCCTGCTTCTCTCTGACAATAGCGCGTATTTGAATTTTCTGAGAAATGGAATGTTTCAGGCTACTTCAAGTTTGGACAGCACCGAGTGGTCTGTAATATATAGGAAATCAGATTCAACGATGTAATGATCTCTTCTCGGTTTAATTTCACGAAAAATTTATGCCCACTTGAGAGCCATTATGAGCTCATACTAACCTTAAGTACACTTTATTCCACATGTAATTCTCCTGTAACTGACTTACCCTTCAAAAAGAAGTTTTTCTCATGGAACTGTCAGCAAACACAATTGCCACAACTGAGAGGCCTTAAAATAGAGTCACGATGACTGTGTGCTATTTTTACTTTTTTTCTTTGCAAGTCTAAAAATAAAACAGCATTTTGAATCATTTGTGAAATCTACATCTGCCTTTTAAACATCATACGCATCACTGAAATGTACACGCGTAAAAAGCACAACAGGCTAGAAGAGATCTTTAAACACACGCATGTTATTTTAAATCTGCATTTTGAAACAAGTTGCAAGTGTCTTTTGTTCTATTTCTATTTATGAAATTTTAAAACCAGATACCAGCAAACAAGTACTGGGCAATTGTCCACCAAAACTTACTGAAACATTAGGCTTGAGCACTCACCATTTTTCCAGATAACGTTTTGCAATACACCTCATGTTGGCTGCCCATGAACTGGAGTAAATTTATTACCAACATATTTGCTCTTACTGATCTGTAGGCTTGCACAGAACTTTTTCTAGCTTCCTTCTTCTCTTTTTGTCCATCCTTCTGCTCCCTTTTCCTTTTTCCTCCAGCCACTCATACAGTAGAAGAAACCACCCCACTTCATACAGGATTTACAGTAGTACTGGTACGTTATTATCAGAAACCCTATCAGTAGTAAGACGGGTACCCTAAGAAGTACCTAAGGCAAGTATCAAGCCTGTTATTACCTGTATAATAAACTGGAAAACTTCCTGCCCTAATTAACAGGAGCCATGCCAGGCCTAATTATCAGCAGCCATCCTATTTCCCATGCCCTACAATTTAATAATGATATATGAGTACTTTAAAATCTCACATAAATTTTGCAAACACTTTTTGACAAGTATGGTGCTTATTTCCTTTTTTCATGCTCTGGTCCTAAAACTGAGATAATGAAATACTGTAAGAAGCTATAATTTATTAATAAAGTTTTCAGGTTAATAAATTTATCAAGTCAAAAACCTCAACTAACAGGTGCCCCGTAAAACTGCCGGAAAGTCAGAACTAGTTATTGACCATAGTAATCAGCAATAATTTTAAAAGCCCCATTCTAGCTTACTCAAGTGAAACAAATTCCTCAGTTTCTGCAATTATCTTCTACAAAAACTGACCTGAATTCACTGGTGCATTACCCACTTGATGTGCTTTTTTCCCATTCATATTCTAACAGACATATTACTGGCAGAATTATTAGAGTGTTAGAAAATATTGATACAGCACAAAGGATGAACTCAATCACTTCAGGCTGGGAACCGTCACCTACTGTATGTACGACACCTTGACCAACAAGACCTTCCAGGCACTACACAGATACAAACACCAATGAACCATAAGCAGCTACACCTGAAAAGTAACTTCACAATCTTCAGTCATCAAAATAAAGGAACCCATCAGCACAAGAGCTGTGTCACTCATAAGCAAGAGCCTGCACTTTTAATCTGCAATTAATGTGATAACTTTCAATGACAGAACCACAGGCCCAAATAGATTCATTAGGTGTATGTAATAATTCTGAAAATATCTTTATTTGTATATATGCAAATTGCAAGCAAACAAAAAGGCTAAGTTCAGTAAATAACTTTTTTCCTAGAACTGAACAAATAATAAGCAACTCAGAAGAAAGTACAAGAGATAAAAAGGTATGTATTTCTTCTTAAATCCTTGCAAAGGCATGAAGTATCCTAATGAGCTGAAATCTCATTTGTAGGGAGCTCTCAGGTGTGTAATGGGAAGGAGGTGCTCCCTTGCCAGATGGTATGTTCTGCTGATGGCCACGGAGCAGAATGAGTGTAACCATGAAAATGACTTAGGTGTTTTAACTACCCACATATGCATACCCTCCGCCAGTTATGACAAGTAGCTTTTTATGCAGGTGAAAGTTTCAGCCAGAATCACTGAAGGTTTTCCGTAAGATTTTCATTTTAAAAAGATGAATTCATCATTAGCAAGGGTGTAAAGTTCAGAGCACAAAATATGCTGAGCCACAGAACCAGCATCACCCCCAAGAGCTGACCCAGCCTTTGCACATGATGATCCATCAGCTGCTTTTATGGCCAGCTAGTTGGGTGGGTTTATTTTGCTTTTGATAGTAAGTCCCACCTTCAGATTTCCCAGAGCTCTATTTTCTTTCCTGGAATGAACCAGCATGGAGCAAAGTCAGTACCAGACACGCTCCCCAGGGGTCATTTGACTGCTCAATCACTCCTATATTTTCAGTCCTTATTTTACTTGATGTTTATTTAGCTTTTTCTTTTGCGTGTGTGTGTGTGTGTGCGCGCGCGCACGCGTATGTGAAAGTTTTTTTTATTGCTAGCGATGAAGGGCTAAAACAAGAAGCCCTAGATGCAGCATACCCACAAAATAGACAAAATGCCCAGAAAAAGGAGTTGTCCTACATACATCTAGGGATCCAGGAGGTTAGTTTGGGTTTTGCCTTCTCAAAGGGTTGATGGTTTGAACTCTGGAACTATTGCAATGGCACAAATATCACTGGATTTCCAGCAATGTGGCATCCTTCAACATTGGGTGGATACAACCGATTCTTCACTGAAAGGAAAGCAAAGACTGCCTCTAGATTCCTCAGCTTCGCTTTTGATTGCATTTGGTTATTGTTTGCACTTTCTGACACTGTCTGAGCAATATTCTTCTTAATTTGTTCCAGCCTTTTGACACACACAGTATCAGCTGGCATTTCATTTTCAATGTTCAAGACCATTCCCATGTCTAATACAGAAACATTTCTAAAAACATTTTTTTTTTCCTTGCCAGTTCCAAGTGATTTTTCGCTGCCTTTTAGAAATCCTTCTAGTTTCTAAAAGTTGTCAATAAAATATGTCTCTGCAGCACATATCTCTTAAGGATCTTGTGGGATTTAATATTCCCTTAGCAGCTGTTATTTTTTAATTTTATCTTCAATATTATGAGCTGTTTAAGTAGGAATGCAAACTAGCCTATTGTTGTCATCTGACAGTAATAGGTTTCTCAGGGAATTTATTAGAAAGAGAGCTTGCTACTTTGGAATACAGAAAAATATTTTTTTTAAAACAATACACTTTTTTCATACTGCAACTTTTCAGTAATCTAAACCAAATGTAAAACCCACCAACAAAAAGAGCAAACAACCCAAGAATACAGGTTCTAACCCAAAACAGAAACAAGCTTCTCTCTCTCACTCTGTTAAGGAGTGAACCCATTAACTATGATATTGTGGATACCTCTGCATAAGCAATTTCTCCTCTCCTTTCTACAAACCACATAACCTCTAGCTTAAGCAAACAGTAACATCCTCCTGTTTTATTTATATATGTATATGTTTGCTAAGGCATCCGAATGGCTGATAAGTAATGCTGTGGAAAACCTACAGATAGAGAGAAATAATAGGTCAGCAGAAAGAGAGCACACCCATGCAAGCAGTGCGTTAAGGAAGGCTATTAAAGGAATATGCTGAATCACTACCCTTCACTACCTTTGTCACCATTACCACTTATTTTCCTGGCCAGCTAAACTTTCCACCTCCCCCTCAGTGCCTCGTGATGGCAAGATCTAATGGCAGATTCCTCATCTTGTAGATCTTTCATTGCTGAAAAGCTCTTCCAGACTCTTTACTTAAGTCTCTTCACCCGAAATGAATTTATTATAAAAAACTTTGTTCTGTATTGGCATAAAAGTAGACCTAAACATTATAATATTTTCAAAATTATTAATGAAGCCATTGCTAGTGTTTGACTTCAAATGTGCTGAGATGCTTTATCGTTGCGAGAAGTATTTCATGCTCCTAGCTCTGACCAGATTCCTCCTTTTACCTACCTCCTGCTTTTGATCTAAGGACTCAGGATTCACTTTAGATTTGATATGGCTATTAATAATTAACAGAATGAGTACATTATATAGGAAAATCTGACTTCGTTATAAAGCCCAGCAAAGCTCTAAGAAGTGAAACATCATCTCTAAGCATTTACTACTAATATTGTACCTAAAATAAAATATTTCAAATGTTCCCAAAGACATGTATTATTCCCTTATTTGTAGACGACAACAGCCACCACTACTCAATATGGTAGTGTATATCCAAGAAGCAGGCAACCAATACACAGAAAAGAAACCTATGGCTTTAAAAGTATGTAAAAATCTTTTTTTAAACAAAAAAAATCCTGTTTACACCAGTTATATTACACCTAACTATGCACAATTTCATACAGTGAGCTCCAATCCTGAAAACTTTTTTAATACAATTTGTGAACTGAGTCCCTGGGGCATAATTTTCAGCTAAGCTATGGTTTCTGCATTTTTGTATAATTTTATATTGTGTGTCATTGATTACTTGCAAACACAGACTATCCCATTTTGGGATCTGGCACTAGCACGCTAACATTGCAGAATTTAATAGCACAATTAAGGAAACGCTGCAGACACCAGGAGAAGGGTTTTTTTGGATGAGCACATGACTGAAGTCTGACCCAGTTAACTTTTCAGAAGCGTATCATGGTTTTTTCAGTCATTTCCACCAGACAATGTAGTGGGGTTATACGTTGTGTTGATATTCAAGCAGACACAGGATAACCCAGAAATAGTTCAGGAGTGCAGCACGTTCTAAATGTACACATACACTTTCAAAGATGCTATTTTTTGCAAGGTATACAGGCACAGGAAATCTAATTTGTTCACTTCTGTCTCAGTGCCTGCATTCTTGTACTGTCCCTGACCTGATTCAGGTTCCCCTGGACTGCAGCTGGGGGCTTGTTTATTTGACAGAAATCCACAAGTTTTTGTCAGTTCTTTGCCAAGGAGGCCAAACCCATTTTGTCACAATGTGCCGACAGTTTGTCATGGTGGCTGTAGCCACCTACTTTTGCTGATTTGCTCTACCACACTCTGGATACCATCCCCTGTGCCTCAACCTCGAGTTGCAAGCAGGTACGTGTGCTGACCTGCAAGTCAATCTTGCGTCAAGCACTGTTTTTCTTTCCTGCATTCCTGCCAAATACATTACAATCAATAATTTCTTCAGATTCTTCAACAGGGAGACTTCTACTAAAGCGATATTTTTTTGTAGATTTGTTTGTTTGGGCTTTTTTGTTTGGGTTTTTGTTCATTTGTTTTTTTAAATAAACCATGACTATTCTGGCCTTTTGCTTGCTCTTGCTAAGAGGAATGCATCACCCATTCCCTCCCCACTCAGTCGCAGAGCCCCAGCCTTGCAACCTCCACAAGAACTGGGAATGATTAAATAAAAAATTAACTACAAAAGGAAGTAGTCAGATTTTTGTCAGGAAAGCATAAACGGCTGGAAGTATTTATAAGGAATTGTAGAGGAACTGTAACAGATATACCACATGATACTCTCTTCTAAATATCCCCAAAATTGAGGGGGGAAAAAAGCCATCGCTATCCCAAATCCTCAACACCGTGAACTGCTTTACAACTGCTCATGATCATAGTTGTTTTGAGGGGTTTTAGGTTGGTTGGTCCACCACCCCCTTCACATTCCACCCTCTTCAGAATAACTAAGAAATACCTGCACTTCTCCTTCAGAAAAGATTTCAGCTGCATTGAACGCCAGGACAAAACTGCTCTGGAACTTGCAGCTGCAACTCCTAATACATACTGCTACTTCACTCCTAAAGGTCATATTAAAAAGCTTATAAATCAAAGTATCAAACTACCACGGCCAACACTTATGCGCCAACAAGAGAAACATAAAAAGTCAGCTGTTCATGACTGAAAGTCACGGACAAACACCGATGACAACTAGAAAACCAGAGGCAGATACCTGCACCATCTTCCAACTCCCTCCCTTTGCAGGATGGGAACTTTTAGATAGAGCATTGCAGCTGGATTTTTATTTTGCACCTGCATTTATCCGGCTCTCATTGTTTTGAGACACTTTACATACCAACAGAGTCAATCCTTTTGCAGTTACTCTGCGCTTTCTTCTCTCCATTGTGATCTACATGCATTCAGATTTTTCCGGAGTGCCTAAAAAGCGGACAGTGTATGTCATCTGTTTGGAGATAAGGTATTTAATGCTTTATTTCTATGTAACACTCTAAACCAGGGCAAGCTGGCTAATTACTGCTGCATCCAAGTTCAAAGTTCAGATCCAGATCCAGATGTCAAACTTCTTAAAAATTCCAGATCATCTGGTTTTATTTTTAGTTTGGCTCATTAGAGAGAAAATCCCGAATCATGACGTTTGATGCTGGCTTCCTCATTTCTGTCCCCAAGCGGCTGTGTAATTCTTGGGAAGCAAAGAAAATCCCGAAGCCTTGCCCACCTACTGTACAAGACATATATGTTACTAAAATGGTGTCCTCTTACTTATTTTTAAGCTAACTATGTAGGATTCCAGTCAGTTGCCTGCACTGCAACTCAGCAAAGCCCTGCGCAGAAAAACTCTCTGCTGGGACTCCTGCAGCCCCGAAGGGAGGTTGGGAGGCCAGGTAGTGGGCCTTTCCTCACAGAGCAAACATGCCTGCGTTACGTGATGGCAGGACATGGAGGATGCCATCAGAAAGGGCTCCTGAAATCAGTATGCAAACTGTTTGCAAGTGATGAAATAAGGAGTGAAGCACATTGCCTATACAGCCTTCAGATTTCAGGATGCTATTTTAAGAAAGCTTGGTAGTCCTCAACTCAGCATCTTTACATTACTCCTCTTAATTTACACTCAAGTTCAGGGACATCCTTAATTTTGCATTAGAGATTCTGCCTGTCACTTCCCTATCCGCACCTCTCTCGCACTTACACCTGGGAGTCTGAAAGCACACCCTAATTTCTAACTGCAAAGCTCAGGTGCTCTTTTGGGATACTTTCTCCCAAATCCTTTTGGAAAACGGAGTATATCTAACAGATTTTCAGAGAATATATGTAAATCAGTATCCACAGAACCATCAAGGGCATCTATGATTTCAAACGCAGTATCCTCTATTCAGTAAGCAATTTATTTCAGGAGGTTGACTCACTTCCTTAAAGCTTTTTAAGCTATCTGTTGTGACTGAAAAAAATTCAGAAAATTTAGAAGTACTCAAGGAAATGAGCCAACACATCCTGGAAGAAATTCATCCAATACAAACACAATGAGATAAGTCAGTCTTAGATTTCTAAAGAAATGAGCAGGAGGGAAGCTCTAAAAGAACCTGAAATATTTTCTGTGAAACACAATGTTTGTTGCCCATCATCGTAATTCTCCTTACACCCACTTTAAAAGCGACGTACTATGGCTAATCAGGAAGGTAAAGTGTTCTTTGGGGTTTTTTTTTTCCCCATGCAGAGACAAAAACCCTTCCTTGAAATAGTTTAGTGAATCTCCCCAATATTTAAATTAAAAATATTGCTGCCATTATGCCTCATCAGAACTTTATTTCAGATCCCCGGTGCTTACCCCCAGGGCCATAGGGTCTATGGTCAAACTATACACCCCAAGACGAAGCCTCTTCAGTGAGATGCACAATGTACTACAGAACCACGTCATCACAGAGCTCTGGCTCTGGCTCACGCTGGCTCCCTGGAGGTCATCACCCAGGGACAAGAAAGCAAGAAGTCCCTACCTTCAAGGGTCTCCAGCAATGTAATCAGGAGCACTGTCTTGGACAAGCTTAACTCGTTGAAAACAAAAGCAAAGAACCAGAAAAATTTTTTACAGCCTTTCCAAGAACCACTTATCCCCCCAGTTTCACGTTTCTGAATATCTGAAATCACGACAGGGACAAATGAAAATTCCATTTGGCAAACAATAAAGACTTCATAAAATAGTAGTTAGTACAAATTGCTTTTGCCCTTCTCTTGATTCTCACATACTTGTGAAGCAAAAGTGCTTCAAGTATTCTGAGTATTCTCAGTCATTAAGTGAAAAAAGGCAATTTTTCTTTAAAACTTTTCTATGCCACTGTGTATTAGACACTAATTCAGCAGCATGACAATGCTGAACAGATGCCTTTGGCTAGATGTCTACCAAGTGACAACGCATGTCCATGTGCTGGGCTGGCAAAGGTGCCAAGCCACTTCTTTCACTTGGGAGGCTCACTCCATATGCACATGGTACTGAACCTCCCACAACACGTTAGCATCACCAGCCAGTTCTGAGAAGCAATCCCATCAATGTCACCCCACTCTCTGAGAAATGATCAACTGTGATTCTCGCAATGGATGGAAACTGCTCCCTGAGTTTGCAGCACAAAGTCACTCTTCAGACAGATTCAATCAAGACAACAAAACTCTGTGCCTCCTGCTCATTTTCTCCATTACTCTTGGTAGTCTTCACGGTTTGTACCAGTGTCTGTTCAGTCTTTCCAGCTGATTGCCTTGGACTTCATTTTTCTATTTGATGACTTCTCTGTATCGGAATATCCCTCAATGCCTTTATATAATTTGTCATCTTTACCTGGTCTGGCAAACAAAGAGGTTTCCAAGCCTTAGCATGCCCCTTTGCAGTCCATTAAGTCCTTCATCATACACAAGTTCTAAACGCATCAATGCCAACATCCAGAAATATTTCATTGTTTTAAAGCTTTTATCTCATACAGGAAAGCCGAGATCCAGCTGCTCGTCGAATGACGTTGTTTCACATTGCAGCTAATAGTTACAACCACCAGATCAGCAGACGGCCCCTGGAGGAGCAGCCTCACACTGCCTCCTGCCATGCTCCACTACACAAAGCAGTCAGTTAGCTGCACAAGTCACATCAGCAAGTACCCAAAGGAAAACTACAACCAAATTAGATTCAACCCCAAACTACACTGAAAGTCGGTGGGTTTTTCTGGAGGGAGGAGCCGTTAGTTTTCTCTAGGGCAAGGCAGATTCAACTTCATGATCATCTTAATGACTTTTCCCAGACTCCCCTTATTTTAACACAAGACATACAGTATAAAAATACAAGAAGTAGTACAAAGGCAGAAAGAGAGACCGAGTGAGAAGGTGTATACAGAGTCCTCAAACTGACAGAAGCAAAAATAAGAAGTGTGTGGAGCTGGGGGAAAATAAATAAAGTAATAATTTAATCATTCCCTACTTCAAATTAGCTTTTTTGTTTGTTTGCTCACAGCACCCAGAATGTCATAAATCTAAATTTTTACATATTTCCACAGAACCTTCCATTAAAAGAAACTGGGAGGAGAGAGCAAGAATGGGATTTGGAGAAAAACAAACAAACAAACAAAAAAAATCACACTCTGCAAGCCAATGTATTGCTAAAAAAAAAATAACCCAACAAACAAACAAAACCCCCGAATACTTTTTTCAGGTTATGTAGCTTATTAGCAGAAAGTTAATTTTCCGCATGAAATTGCTTGACCTTCGAGCAAAAAGAGGACTGGAGTAATGCTAAGTGGTAATGCATATCCTTGAACAGTGAGCAAGCGGGACCTCTAAAGAGCGAGTTCATCCTCCTCCACTATTTTGAAATCAATTACTTTTAACAGGCTCTTCTCATCTTTAAAGAATCACAACACTCTAGTTTTAGTCAAATGCAGTTTTTAGATTAATGTACTTCATATCAAACTACCCAAATATAGCTTCAATTTTTTTACAATAACCGAAGTTTCTGGTGAGTACGTATCGACAAGATTACCAAGACGTTAGTAAATATTCTTGAGTACCAAATAACCTACCTCAAAGTAATTGTGGTTCATGCCCTAGTTAAATGGAAGACCATTTTCCACTGGAAATTAAAATGGTATTTTATGACACAGTCCTGATGAACTACATCTAATTGCCCACCAGTCCTAAGTAAAAAGACATTATCCAAGCAATAGCATCTTACTAATCTATTCTTCATTACCTCTCATGCAGTAGATGCAGAAGAGTGAAAAAGGAGGTTGGAAGATTGCCCAGGATCTTTGCAATCTACTTCAGCAGAAGCGAGTTTAGAATTTTCAGCATAAATTAACTCCGAGTAATGCACTGACAGTATCAACAGAGTTTTCCTGTAATAACCAGAAAAACTGCTAAACTGTCTTTAGCACCATCATATCATATTCAAACTAATGGAATTACTTTTTTTCCCCATACATTACTTAGATCTTTCTCTTCATGCGTACGCTTTATCAGTTTTGTAATGAGATGGATTATTTCTTCAGGACTAGGATTTACCTCTTAAACAAAAAGGATGCCAATATAGTTACTTCTAGTCTAAAATCTTTAAGCTCATGTCATGAAGATGGGAGCAGATGAAGCCAAACACTGCTTACGACAAGTACTAAATGGCTCTGCAGACTAAACTGGATGAGACCAAAGGTAAAAGAAACACAAAGGTCATGCGGCAATTCTTTAGAAGCAGTATTGTTTTAACACTGCCAAATATCAAAGCCAATTATATTAAAATCATCACTAGAATTCAAAAAAGGAGATAACCATCTTGCTTGTTTAACATTTTAGTGTGAAATCTCAGCACTCAAAAGCTTCCTCTCTTGCAGTGTCAACATGCAACAGCAAAAAAAAGGACCACAAAACTATGTAGACTAACGAAGGCAAAGAAGCTGTATTAATTTGTGTAAATATCTTGAAAGCACCTACAGATAACAACATTTCCATTATTTCCTTTAAATTCCTAGCAGTAATTCCCTGGGACTCTGCAAGCAAAGAACAGAACCTAGAATTAGATGCAACTAGAAACAAAGGCTTGCCAACTCAGCTACTCCCAGCAACACAAGTAAACCCAGGGCATAAATAAGTAATTACAAAATGTGCACTCAAGACTTGCACTCTTATTACAGCAGCCTACAAATCACATCCCATCTCACCCTCTCTGCTGGGGTCACCGCTGTACATTGCAGCTGAGCAGGTCCAGTGGCGAATTACTGCCAAGGAGTGAGTCCCTTTTGCTCCTGTTTACACACTCCTACAGGTTCCCTGCAGCTGCCCCCGTGGCTCTCCCTCATTCCATTTGAGGTGCTAAACCAGCAAAGAGCTGTTTGTACTTTTGGAAGTGCTCTGCCATCTTAGCCCTGCCCAGCCAATGTAGGAGAAGACAGTAATCTACACTAACCTGAAAGGCAGTAATTTTTATTTAACTGCTTGAGCAGGAGAGAAGCAATGTACTCAATTAAATGTGCTGTAATTAGGACTGCTTTTCAAAATCAAAATCTTATGCGCTAATGACTCAGAATATCTAGCTGAATGGACAACAAAAGTCATAAAGCTGTTTGCACCATTTGGTGAAATGGCACTGATGTCAGGTAGGTTGTCTTTGACTTTATTTGCCAAAAATAGATCATGGGTGTGGTTTGGTTTTGTTTTTAATGGAAACTGGACAAGGCATTTTTCATCTTATTCCTCAAATAATTTACAAGTTAAATAATACATCAAAGAAAGCATTGTTGCCTGTACATTAAGTACTACCCCATCAATAACTCCTAAAAATCTCACTCATTGTTGACTTTGGTAGATTGTTGCATCCTTATTCAGTGTCTTGCAAGCAACTGCCCGTCTGTAAGTCTACTAAAATTCAGCGATGCATCTATGTTGAAAAATTTCTTGAACTGAATTTTCCCTCTCCCTGCAGGCTACCATCTGCTGAACTATGTCATGCATGAAACTCTATATACAAATTAAACCACAGTGAATGTAGAAAGATGTTATTTTTTTTCTTTTTTTTATGAGGTCATTACTGGGTATTTATCTCAGTGACAACAGTATCTGCCTGCTATTGTGCCACAATGTTTTTCTACACATATTTCATCTTACAAAGCCAAACCCATTTAGGTTTAACTGGCTTCATATGCAGGAAAGCGCTTACACATTTGATGGCAAAGACAGAACACTGATTAAGGTCCTGACCTCTCAAGGCACCAAATGCCTTCAATTCTTAGTCCTCTTCACAGATGAGACCTAGTGGGTCCAAGCTTTCAGTTTTAATCTGTCGAAAATTATCCTCAAGTGCAACTCCACTTATGTGAACCACATTTATGATCATCAGATAAAGTTCAAATTCTCAAGGAAAGAAGCATTTCATGGAGCATGAGAGTTCATACCATATCCAATAATGAAAACTTCTAATGGCAACTGAATAGCAACAACCAGAGAATTACTGTCAGGAAAAAAACAGAAACTGAATTTCTAATCACACTTTATGTAAGAAAACCAGAAACCAGTGACCTGTACCCATGAAACCTTCTTCTGTGCACAATTAAAGAGGGCTTGATGTTAACAGTGACATGCAAGAAGAGATCAAGCTGAAATTGAATTCTTAAATATGCCCTTTAAGAATAAATATTCTTTGTCCATTTCCCTTATGATCTGATTATCTATCTGCATAACTATGTGAGTTATTTTGAATATATTCTATAAGTTTTCAAAATAAAATCCTTTACATTCACTTAACACTTTACAGTACTCACCTCGCTTCTTCCAGGCAAAGTAATAAGTCTTTGTTGTATCTTTTCTTCTTCTACTTACTAAAGTACGTGGGAAATGGTTACGTTATTTTTATGGAAATTGTAGGTTCATTTTTTGCATTATCACATACTGGTATATAAAGGATTAATTTATTCCCAAGGTCAGGGCAGGAGTGACAAGGGCAATGAATCTACTAATTTTTATAAACTTTCAAGGACTACTGACACATTGGCAATGAAATGAGTGATTAGTGACTCTAAATACAACCGAAGACTAAACAGTTTGACATTAACTCTGAATGACTGCTAGACAAAAGAGGCAGATCTCAAACAGAGTTTGACCAGACCTTGAAACAATGCTCTGGAGCACGGGATTTGCTTGCCCGGGAACTGGCCACGCACCAGAGCGACAGCGATGGAGTCCTGGATGCTGCTGGGCAAAGACACAAGAAAGGCTGCCGATGCAGCTGTTTGTAAGCTTTGTTTTTCCCAAGGAGTAAACGCCAGCTAAGCATAGCCACTTTAACTGCACTCTTGTAGCATCTTCACCCCACATCAGTACCTCTCTTATGCCAAACTGGCAAATTGTACAAGGGTACCTGTACTGCCCAGGCCCAGCTGATAATTGCTCTGTATCAGAGAAGCTCTAAGATGGTCAGATCTGGCCATTCTCTGCATCGTTTTTGTTCCTCAAGTAGCATAAGTTGCAAGATACATCTTGATGAGCTTTGCTAGGAAAGGAGGCCTATCAAGATCAATATTGGCACTTTCAGTAACTTCCTTCAGTTATAATTTAAGAACCTGTGTATCCAATATCAGCATATATTAAAAGGTTATATTAAACATATCCACCAACACAGTGTTAGTTTCAGAGTCCTAGTATGCATGTTTCTCATCTTTTTAAGTGCCACTGCTTTTAACTACATCAGTGACGTCCTTAACATACTAGATTTAACACTCAGCTTATAACACTTCTCCATTAATTCAGATTCTTATAGTCATTGATAAATCCATGCAGATGAAGGAGCCAAGAACTTCATAAAAAATTTACAGGAGGAATTCTAACACTGTGCACAATGTAAAACTAATCCATAATCTATTACTTACATGAAACAAATTAATAGATGAATTAATGCAACTACTTTTTCAATCCAGTTGTCAGTGACTTGGAATAACTGTTTTTCCCAAATTATTTTGAAAATACTATATGGCATGTTGGTTTGATCATAGAAAACAGTTCAGCAAATGCCTTCTAAAAAAAAAATCAAAATGAAAGCCAACTTCCTTCAAACAAATAAAAAAAACAAGCTAACACAAGGCAGGTTTATGGTAAAATGAAATATTATGAACTCAGAAACGTATATAGTTTACTATTAACCAGTGTTTATACTTGCCATTTTTCCATCTGCTGGAACAGCCACTTACATCAAAAAGGCAGGGCGGGGAGAACACTGCTTTCTATCCAAAGGATTATAAATGTTGTTGTGCCAAAAACTCTTGCGGTGGAAAGATACTGACAACACTCCCTGCAGCTACATTTGTCTAGTTTTCAGGTCAGGGGTATCTCAAAAGCTTTAAAAACACAATTAACTGAAAAGTTCGGAAGTTCTGGCAACACTTTCTCTGCCACAGCCTGAACTTCTTCCAGACATAAATATCATCCTACAAGGTTTTTTAGAAAGAAAGTAATTATTTTTTTCTTACAACAAATATGACTGTATTTTAATGTAGTGAGTATATCTTTTAAGGCACCTGCTGCATGCAGTGAAAATACACAGAGAAAGCACTTTCAATTCATGTCTTCTAACTTTTGCAGTAAAGAGAAGATATCATGCTGTCCATACAGTGATTCTTGAGCAAAATTTATTAGCTCACAACTGAGGAGGAGAAAGTACCAAATTCTGTAGTGGGGAAAAAGTAGCTTTGCATATGGGTCAGGATCTAGGAAGAAAGGAAAGAATAAGATTGAAATGCAGTACCTGGAGGGAAAGCTTCTGAAGACCCTTTGTTTGTTACAGATTTGATTTTAAATCACTGTAAGCCTCACCGCATATGATTTTAGGATACAATTCCAATATGCCTTCACTTTTCATTAGCTTTCAAGAGGTGGCCTTTCCCTAAATAGCACTAAGTCACCAGCAAGGTGGTGGTATTTCAGGGCAACTTTTTCCACGCACTTTTGCTCATCAAAAATACCAACATCAGACAGACACAGACTAGTGCCAATCCCAGATACACACCAACATAAATTCAAGTTGTCCCCTGTAATCTTACTTACTGTCGACTATGAATTTTGCTTTGTTATACATATTACTTAAGTGTACATCTCCAGTGGGAGTTTCACTGACATCTCAACATGCACAGGTATTGCTCTTCCAGAGCTTCAGAGCCATAGCTACTCCTTTTGCTTATTTTTTGAAGAGAACAAAATCAACACAGTGTTTAGATAGTCAGATGATATAAATAAAAAAAAAAAAATAAACCCCAACGGTTGATAACAAACAGCACAACAGCAGCCTCCTGGAAGCCGCAGCCAAAGACTCTACCATGAAGCCAGCTGGGTAAAGACCTACTCCTCTACACAGGAAGTCAAGCTCACGGTTTGCAGGCGTTAGTAGCAACCACAAATTAATACTGTTGTGCCTAGTAACCAGTCAATAGACATTAACAGTACTGCTCCGATTTTAAAGTACAGAAAGGTACTCATATTGCTAAAGCAGGAAGGAAAAAAAGTCAAGTGAACAATCAGGCTTTTCTGGAAGATAATAAAGTTACTACTTTGTATGTTTTCTATAATGGAAACCAGAGAAATCTTCTGGGAATAAAGTATTTTAACATTTTATAATCTCTCTGCCTACTGTAAGCCACTATTTTAAGTGTATTAAAGGCAGTTTATGTGAAAGCTTTTTTTCTGTTTAATCTTGTCTGACCTGAAATGGAAAGGCTCCAAACTCCATTACCCTAGAAGGCTTAGTATAAACCTAGATCCTATTTAAATTGCCCTATATAACTTTGCATCAGGCTTTTCTTGTTGTTGTTTTGATTTTTGTTTTGTTTTTATAATGCTATTGTGGATCCATGCTGTAGGTATAACAAAAAGCCAAGCGGTCTGTGAAAAGAGCTGATGGAAATAAATATAATGACCTTTGATAGCCAGCATTTTAAATGTGCTAAGGATCTCTAGAATAAGGGCATGCATCTCATAAATAGGACTCTGTAAATTAAGACAAAAGTAGGCCAACCTGGGCAATTTGGCCATGGGACTTAATCTATTTAAACCAAAAGTAGGGTTTGCTTCTCTCTCCTGACTTTTTAGTCTTTATTTTGTAATTTCTGATTTCTTTAAATATAAGACTTCATGGCAACCCATAGAACTCATCAAGATTCCACTTGCCTCAGCATCCCACGAGCAGTGGAGAGTCCACCTGCTCATCTTCTTGAACAGTTCTCACTTCCCGAGGAAGTCCTGGTACCCTGTTGCTACAATAACACAGTAGCAAGAAAACTGGGACTCACACATGTCCCTTTGAACTGAATATCCATTTCTCTTTGATTCCAACTGGGTCCGATACTTTGCACAGCCTTACTCGCTGAAGGACTCTGGAGCCTGACCACTGTTGCCATACCAAAATTCAGATTCCTCTTAATTAGAGAAAAAAATAGCTGTAAAACTCTAGTAGCTTAAATATTTCTTGGAACAAACATTTTTAAATGTACATGTACAGAGCAAAAGCTGGGTCAGTACTGGACAAGAAAACTTCATGGGTCTAACAGGATGCAAAATCTGTTTGTTAAATTCTGTAGTCTTCTACCACTTCAAAAGATGAAGGTTTTCAGTCTGAATCCTAGTTTAGCTCTTAAAAAAAAAAAACACAACTGAGAGAATGGACCTCTTCCTTCCTCATTAGGACAGAAAGACTGAAAATTTACCTCTACTCTTCAAAGCAAGCATGGGTACAAAACCTCTACTAAAAAGCCCCCCTCTCTGAATTTCATCATGCCTCGCCACTCTCAAGTGACAATCCTCATAACGGGTCCTGAAGAAGAAATGAGAAGCCCATCCTAAGCAAAGCTTAAAGCTGAATTCAAAATGATAAACCTGTATTTCAGATTTGACAATTTTACATTTCATGCAACGCTAATTGATTTACCTAACAAAGAGCTAAGACTCATAAATAATATTTCTCCTTTGCATGTAGTCTCACTGGGACACTTCTCTGTGCTTTTATAGATACGTTATCTACATTCTCCGCACATCTTGCCTCTGGAGCTAAAGCTGCTTTAACAGAACTTGATGGACAAAACTGTTCAAGAAGTGCTACTGACACATTAAAGAGTTCAGACAGTATAAAACCAGAAATAGTTAGGGAAAAGGGTGTTTGCCTTCATAGAATACACTGTGTCCCTCACATACGCTCTTCTTCTGGTAATCCTTAGGAATACACTGGAAAAGAAAAAGACCCTCTGTACAAAGCAGTCCCTCAACAAGAAAACAGATCACACTTTAGCTGTACACAGTGATGAAACAGAGGAACATATGCATATGGTACTAAAAGCAGCAAACTCGCACATGTATCTAAAAACATTCCTTAAAACACAAAATTCTAGAAAATCTGAGCATGAATTTAGTGATGTAGAGCTATTCAGAATTTTTCAGAGTTAGGTTCAACTTCTTGCATTTAAAAATGAAAGACCAAAAGTTACTGCAGAATATCCTGAGGACATCATAGTGAATTAATATCTAATAAAATATGCAGTCTTTTTGTAGTATTTGTTCGCTTATGACTACAAAGTATTTGTTCGTTTATGACTTCCCTCCTCCCGCTTTTTTTTTTTTTCAAACAGAAGTCTGGAAAAAAATTCACATCCACTTAAAAAAAAAAAAAAAATCAGTCCTTCAGAATAAGATGATTCTGTTTCTCCCCTGAGGCTTTTCTCTTTTTAAAAAGATAACATTCATTTTCACAACCATTTAGCAGGCCAAACATTTCACTGAAGTTGCAGTGCACTAGAAAAAGCTCCATCTACTATTCCCTAGGGTAAGGCAATCATCTGCAAATCACCTACAGTAAAGGCAGTGACTCTGACTACTGACAGTCTCGTGCCCAACTGCACCAAGCAATTCCTCGGCGAATGTGTACAGTGGTTTGTAGTCAGTCTCATATAAAGAAAAGCCTCTAATAAGTTTGGTGGGATTCCTAGTGAGCCACTGCAGTTTTAACCATGCAGTGAAACCACATTCAGAAGCACTGAATTAATTGCTTTCTCACGAAAGAAAACTAATGAGGGCACACTAATTGAATAACTTCATGAATGAAGAAGCAAGACAGTTTCCCAGCGTGTCATTTTCAGTTCCTTTTATAATGGATGTATTCCATGAAACTAATTTAAAGTGAAAAGGTACCTGGATTGCTTCAGACCTTTGCCAGATCTCTGTACTAATGCCTGAGCTCAGAATGATGCTCATTTTCAGGATTTCCCCTTCTTTTCATTTACAGAATTAACAACCACTTTTTTCCCCCCCTCAAAGCACTGATCCAGCTTTCAGTTAAATGTACGACCAACATTAAAAAAAAAAGCCTTAGTACAGTGCTTTTGGTTATGCAATGTGGGTTTTTTTTAATAACATAAAGACCAAAATATTTGCCTTTTTCTGTTCCCAACTCCTTGAAAAACGGTGCTTTGCTAGAAGACATGGGGGAACACTGGAGGTACAGCATGAGGCTGGCACAGCCCTAGCACTATCCTGTGTTAGTGACCGCACACAATTTCTGCTGCCTTCAGGAGGCAGTGCCAGAGGAAAGCGACTTTCTAAGTGAGATGGTTTTCATTTTAAGGAAAGAACAGGATGGATAACCTCAAGCAACTACCCTGAATATTAACAACGTGTCTGAGAACAGGGCTTTTATTTCTAAGTATATCTACCCACAAACATCCCTCTCCTGAGAAAATAAGAAGTGAGTGTCCTCAACTTAGAATCATAGAACAGTTTGGGTTGGAACAGACCCTTAAAGTTAATTGAGTCCAACACCCCTTTAATGAGCAGGGACACCTTCAACGAGATCAGGTTGCTCAAAGCCGTGACCTTGAACGTTTCCAGGGATGGGGCACGCACCACCCCTCTGGGCAACCTCTTCCAGTGTTTCACCACCCTCATTGTAAAAAACTCCTTCCTTATATCTAGTCTAAACCTACCCTGTTTTAGTTTAAAACTGTTACCCCTTGTCCTATCACAACAGGCCATGCTAAAAAGTCTGTCCCCATCTTTCTTATAAGCCCCTTTTAAGTACCGAAAGCCCACAATAAGGTCTCCCTGGAGCCTTTTCTTCTCCAGGCTGAACAGCCCCGACTCTCTCAGCCTGGAGAGGTGTTCCATCCCGCTAATCACTTTTGTGGCCCTCCTCTGGACCCACTCCAACAGGTCCATGTCTTTCCTGTACTGAGGACCCCAGGGCTGGACCCAGTGGGGTCTCACGAGGGCAGAGTAGAGGGGCAGAATCACCTCCCTCGACCTGCTGGTCACACTTCTTTTGATGCAGCCCAGGATGCGGTTGGCTCTCTGGGCTGCAAGCATCCATTGCCGGCTCATGTCCAGCTTTTCATCTACCAGTATCCCCAAGTCCTTCTCCTCAGAGCTGTTCTCAATCCCTTCATCCCCCAGCCTGTATTGATACCAGGGGTTGCTCTGACCCATGTGCAGGACCCTGCACTTGGCCTTGTTGAACCTCATGAGGTTCACATAGGCCCACTTCTCGAGCTTGTCCAGGTCCCTCTGGATGGCATCCCGTCCCTCATGCGTGTCAACCACACCACTCAGCTTGGCGTCATATAGAAACTTGCTGAGGGTGCACTCGATCCCACCATCTATGTCCCTGATGAAGATATTAAAAAGTACAGGTCCCAATACGGACTCCTGAGAGACACCACTTGTCACCGATCTCCATCTGGACATTGAGCCATTGACCACTACTCTCTGGATGTGACCAAACTTCCAAAGGAGTAAGTGGAAAGTGAGGTTACTTCACGGCAATTAGTACAAGGGACTGAAAATCCTGGATTATACCCTTTGGGATTTCTTACCTTAGCTACATCTATAAAAGTTATGCAAATGAAAAGTTTTTAGATCGTACTCTTACAATTTTTTTATCATACTTTATTTTTAAAATATGCTAGATACTTGAAAGAGCTTATCAAAAATCCTAAATCAAAGATAGCAGGCTTGCGTATCAGGCTGAATATACCCTTACCTCTCTGTTGTAAAAAATGTGCAATTCCTTCATTCAGAAAGATGAAACCACAAGTCTTAAAGGAAAGACTCTGCTCAGATCTATTTTAAATTAGTAACAAAACTCTCACCAGCACTCATGGATTTCAGGTGGCACAGAGACAAAAGCTCAGTGTGAATGAGTTCCTGGACCTTTCATTGTTTAACAAGAAAACAGGAAACCCAACATACTCAAACACTCTGGTGTTACACAGTAGCAAAATAGGAGTTTAGGCACGAGAAGGCATAAATTTGGCTGTTCCTTACAGGATTCTTCCCCTGTGGTAATTTCACATTGTTTTGTACTTTAGGGGGCTCAACAGACTGAAAGTAGAAATATTTTTAATCATGAAAGTAGGACAAACATTACTTATAGCCTACAGTAAGAACCAATGAAAAATTTACAGAAAGATGCTGTACTTTCAGCATCTTGAATACCAATCTTGAAGTGCTGTGAACCATGAAAAAAAAACAAGGGGAAGGGGTGTCAAACCTTTATTCAGATGAAGCTCTCAATGTATTTAAATTAGAATGTTTAAGCTCCATTTAGCAGTCTGTGCACTTTACAGCACAGATCACACTTCAGTTGCTAATGCTGTTGGGAAAATTCATTTGTGTTTATTATGGAGACACTTCATTTAGGTGGCTTAAATGTTAGTACATACCCACAGTTCATTCCAGTAGAGACTACAGGTCATGCAAACTCCAATACAGCTTTTATAACCAGGTAAGCACTGGAACAGCACAAGTCAATACTGCCCAGTTTGTGGAGCTCCAGTAACATTGGGAAAAAATATCAGACAAAAAAAAAAGAATGAGAACTGGAAGCAGCATCTACACAGCATGTAACACTAAGTGATGCAGAGATGGAACATCTTGGAAAAAGCTGGCACAGCAAATCTCTCTCCAAAATCCTACTGAGACTGATTTCATTGCACTAAGCTTAGTCCCAAGCACGGACAAAATTCCAGCGGTCACACCTGTTTCCAACAGTTTCCGCTATACCAAGGAACTGACAGTTCCTTTCTACATTAGTAATCAGGTTCAGAGAAGCGGTGCATTTTTTGAAACAAATCAACCCCTCTCACTTACTGAGCACTGGTTAAATTCAGAGGGTAATTTCAGTGCGTGTGAACTGGACTCCTTGAGAAGACAACTAAAAACCCCATGCGCCATTACAGCTATCCACTAGCTACACTCCAGTTCCTAGTGGGGACATAAAGATTGTCCTTTGGAGAGCTACAAACCACATGCACAGCAGGGATGTTTGGATCTAGAGATCTGATTAAACATAATACAATGGAAAATCCCAACCCAAATATGCTGCTGGTGCTAGGGTCTTGGCACCAACTGCTTTGACCTACTGATCTACTCCTTTTAAGCCGTGCTAATGCACGCACTGCCCACAGGCCCTTGCATGCCAGCCTAGAGCTCTTTCCAGCTCCCTCCCATGAAATATCCTAAACAGCACAAAAAAGAACATAAAAGAATCTCTTTAGAGGATTTCCTTCTACAAGAATTCTTCATAAACAGAAATTCTTGCTCCTTCAGAATTGATACAATTTCAGTTCTACAGAATCAAAGATTTATACAAAATACCTTCTCACAATGTTAAGAATTTACTAGTCAAAAAAACTGTACAAACATTGGACAGTAAGCATGTCAAGTTACATGATGAATACGGTACTCCAAATTTTCCAGTCTGTAAGCCAGCCACCAGCAAAGGTGAAAACAGGAAACTGTAGGCACATTTGTTGTTTAAGAAGAATGCATTTCATCTTTTAGCGGGTCATTGTGGAACCAGATCTACATTAATTAGAATCATGTTTTTACATAGTTCACTGCACTAGGAAAAGTAAAGAGAAATCCAAGATAATTCTCTGCAGTCTTACCTCAACTTTATCTTTAGATTAATTAGGTAGTGTGCCAGATCACGTACCAGAAAAGGAATTATGAAGTGGCAAAAAAGCAAGAAACTCACAGAAATATTACAACATGGTTCTGACTTACCTATGTGATAAAGTCCTATCCAGTCAGTTGGGTCTACTTCTTCTTTAATATCCCAGAAAATGATGAGGTTCTGAGATTGCCCCAAGGTATATTCATACATACTGGCTGTCAAACTAGACCTGCTATCTGAGGTCACTAAATCAGTGTCACTGTTGGCACGCTGCAAGTTCATGTTCTCAGCCATGGTGCCCTGAGATGCCAAACTCTGCAGATTCTCTGGGCTCAGAGTATACCGTAGCTGTGGGTTGCGACGTCGCACAAAAAGCAGATGTTCTCGGGCTGAACTGGCCATCTCTTCTCCGCTTTTGTCAATTTACGTGAAAAAGTTGTTGTTCGAAGACCTATCATGAAGAAGAAAAAAAGAAAGTGTTAAAGTGAGACAGCAGGTTACTCAGTCAAACATTAAATGGAGAGGCATTAGTGCAAAAATGTTCCTACAGAGACCTAAAATTGTCTGAGTAAAATCTTTTACTTCACTGCTCTACCACTGCAGCCACCTTAGTGTCTGTACATTAAAAAAAAGCATGAATCACTTCTGAAAAAATTCAGTTAACCACACACCATGAAATAACATTTATAAACCAGAAAGCAACAGAAAGCAAAACATCCAAGTCCACCTATCAAGCAAGAACAGCTACAATAACAAAGCTAATTTAAGTCTGGCAGTAGCCTAAGACTGAAGAGATAATGAACTCGTCTTCCAATAACAAAATCACAGCAGTGTATGATGTACTTTCACTTACATATGTTAGTTGCCAACAATACTCTCTCTATGCACTGTATGTTCAGAATCAGTGTAAGTGTTGAAGATATTAATAAGGTTGGAAATATTTCAGTAGAAATGTGGTTACACAGATTTATGCCACTATGAAATCATTTTGTAATGATTTTGTTTTTTAAGATACAAAGCATAGCTTCTGAGATCCTCTATAACATACAAAAACATGTCAGACTATCGACTGGGGTACTTTAGACTACAGATACATGTTCAATTAGCCCATGCCAGTTTATCTGTGCAGTCAGATTTTGTTGTTCTTTTCCATGCATCAGAAAACAGAGGCCTTATAAATTTAAAAGCTTTCCTCCAGCCCTGAGGAGACACTAGAAAGTCTTCACTGAAATAGTCATGCCAATAACATCACAACATACCTTCAGAAGCAAAACTTGCATCTCATTATCCATAGCTACTAGAAGTACTTCTATTTGAAAATAAGCCCTCACATTACTCACAACTTGAGATAAATCATCAGAAAGGAAAGACAAGAATAGCAAAATATTAAAACAGCGGAAACAGCTTACAGGAGGATAGAATTGGTGATGGGGAACCTCTTGCCATAGAAGGAATATAAAAATTTCCTTATCTAAGCTATGTGACTTTGACAAAAGCTGTTTGTCTTTTTCAAAAGCTATAGTTTAATTGTTTCTTTATTTTACAGAGGAAATAAAACGGTCCTCATCTGGCAGAACCATTTGCTTTCAGAAGAAACCGAATTTTCCTGGTAATGTATTTTTCAGTCAAAACTGTGAAAGTGATCTTCCATACTATATTCACCTGGAATAGGAACCATGTATTTCCTCCAAAGTCAAACCAAACAAAAGCAGACCTCCTGCCCAGTAGTAACTCCAGAGCTCACCAAGAAGAAATTGTGTCTTGGGCTCCTTACACTCTTCATACAATTTGAAAATAGTATTTCAACACTTCTGCCCAGATTGCAACTTAACCAGTGACAACATCAATTATTCCACTATAGCATCTTCTGTGAGGGATGTATACTGCAGGAAAGATCTCCTTATTTTTATACATACAAATAACCACATATAAGAAAATGTGTGCATGTACACATATGAAAAAGGCAAATAAGAGGTACCTGTGTATTATCCTTGGGCTTTCTTCTTGGTGTCATAGCCTTTGGCTATCATATGCAGACACATTTATTCTCTTAAAATAACCCAAGCATTGTCAGACAGTGCCGAGTGTCACCTGCTATAACGTTTTTTGTTTCAAGCAAGGAATCCTGTAACGCAGAATTAGGTAGAGCCCACAAGAAGCGAATGGATTGGTTGGCCACCTCCATAGTATTATAATTGTAATTAGATCTACAGTACACTACCACTGTCAATCAAATGTAGACACCTGATTTATTAAACAGAAACCTCTGCCTCTAGAGGTCAAAAGGCACTTAATTATTAAAAAGAAAAAACAAGCAGAGCACTTGGAGATCCCAAGATTGTGATTAAGAAAAATTCATTTAAGAAAAAGGGCATTTTCATGTTTTGAGGGTTTTCTTTTCATATTCATTCCTCTTTCCCCACTTGATGAATCTTCAAAAACTGCCTCTTCCCTTCACGTCTATTTCCTACCCCTCATTTTCAATTTCCTTTTTAACAGCATTTCAGTGTACGCACTCTGCCAGTGCATCACAAATTCTTCTGCTATTTTTCAGCTTTCCTTAAATTGGAGATGTTTTGAAATATTAAGAACAAACAAAGGGGAAAAATAAAGTTCAACTCATCCAGTTGTATAAAATTCATCACACATTACACATGGTTCAGCATCAAATATTACAGAAAAGGAAAGAAACAAAAATTCAGTTTGATAGTTCTACATATACAGAAGTGACACGGAGATTATCATATTTACTTCACAAAGTACGCGACGCAGTCTTTCCTGACATGAGCAATGTTTTGGCTGCATACACAAAACATTTTATTTTTGGTGCTGGACGTCAGCAGGGTTCACTAATTCCTTCTCTGTCGTGTTCCCACACACTTGGCTTCTGACACCAGTGTCAGTGACAAAAGGGAAACTTTGGTATAAAGGGCCTTCTTAAATGAGAATCAGGGAAGTTAGATTCTTGTTTCTCTATGCGGAGTATTAGTTGCTAGAGCTGAAAATCCTGGGTGACTTTGAGACCAGAAGGATAAATAAGAAATAGCCACGTACTTCCCTACGAGCCAGTGAAACACATAGGGATGAGCCCATCACTGTGATTTCCCCACACACCCCCTTTTTTTTTTGTCCCACTTCCTTTTTACTTTCTGACCTGGGCAACACCACACACTAACAGTTAAGTCTTCAATGTCCCGGTGCAAGAGTTGTACCCCCTAGACAGGAAGAGCCCCGACCTGCAGCTGAGCCAGCCCGCCGCAGCAAGCACGTACACCGGCCTGGGTACCACCGCCCACCGCACCAGCAGATCAGGCAACATTAATTAACAGACCAACAGCACGCTATCAAGTTAATTTTCTTCTGTCCCACAACTAGGGATTTATCTAATTTTGAACTAGTGTATACAGTGGTTTTACAGCAGTAAAATCACTGCAAAACAAGGGTCATGCAGGAGGACTGCAAGTTAAAGACAAAGTTTTAATAGGAGGGATGAAAAGATTTCCTTCAGCTGCAGAGCTGCACACTGCACCCGGGGCAGCACTGGCATGTGTTGGAACATACTGAAAATTTATACGTGGCAGATGGACAAACTCATCCATGTTTAAGGACACATGAGAACTAACTTGTACTCGCTAGGACTATCCCACAGTTCGAGAGATGAGAACAGCCTGAGATAAACACTAACACCTTTGCAACAGTCCATTTTCTTAAATCCTAATTGTTATCACTCTGGTGATTGACAGACATCATTACAGTTTCTTAAAGTAAAGCAAACCACAAACGTAAATGCTGGATAACCTCTCTGATCCTACTCATAAATCCAATTGTCTTAAAAGTCATGATTTAAACAATGATCCCAACAAATGACATAACTTAAAGCAACTGAAATCAATTTGCAATGAACATGTTAAACTCGCATGTAAATGAGCTCCTATTATGGAAAAAAAATCTCCAAAAATTCAGGACTTTTAAGTTTTCAGAATACTTCCTAAATTCAGTGAAAGAGGTTGTAAAGCAGCCTTTGTGTCAAACAGTACTCTGCTACGTAGCATCTCACAGTAAGCTGGGAGGTTAATTAAGGAGATTTCTAAAGAGAGAAATATGACACTCTTCATTGTAAAAGGGGAAAAGCTGATTGCCATAAAACCCAAACTACAAGGAGTGATGGAAGGGGAAAAAAGAGGCTCTACTTTAATTATCTGCAGTCTGAAAATTCAGTCTGAAGATGGGATGAAAACCTTACACAGTGCCTTCTTGTCTACAAAAGGAATTGCTTATCTGGCATGTGGTTAACAATTCCCGATGTCTGTCATTAATAACATAACTAACAGTACACTAACATGTACATCCTATCAGAGACTGAAAATGAGATTTATGCCCCCACCTTCAAACCCTGCTAAGTGCCACTGAAACAACATTTACATCCAGACTATACTGTAAAGACAAATACCCACTATTCGCTGTGTGCACCTTCCTTGCCACGACGGTTCGGCTAATCAGGCTGAATGTGATCAGAGCAGCGATTCCACTAAGTATCAGACCAAGCGGGCAAGGAATACTGTTTCATGAAGGCAAGCTGAAATGTGGAAACTGAATCAAAATCCTACAGAAAATATAGGCATTTGAGAAATCAGCAGATACTAACTTTAGCGAAGTACTTTAGTTGAAAAGTGAAACCTGTACCAAAGCTGCTTATCTGTATCACAGTGTTTTCTTCAATACTTGACAAGATGCTTAGAGAGAAATAGGACTGATTTCCTCTTAATCTCTAAGTGGCACAAGTTCAGGATTATTTCTATCTAAATATACTCAATTACTAATCACAGAGGGACCAGAATTGGGAAAAAGTTCCACTTAGTATACGAAATACAGATAGGAAAAATGCCCTTGCCCAACCTTCTTCACTAAAGGAGATTGAAAAGAAACATCAAACCATTTCTGACATGCAGTCAAATATTCAATAGTTTAAAAAAATACATGAATGAAAGTCCGGAGGTTCCAGCACAGGAATAACAAAAAAAATCCCACCCCACCATGCAAAACAAACCGGAGTTCACATACTGCCCTGTTTATCTTACTCATAACAGTGATTCACTTCTTGTTTATGTAATGATCTTTTATGTGGCTTACAGGTCTTGCCAACAACCTCTTCCCACAGCATTTACTGTAAACCAACTCTATAGGGCTGGCCCTGAGAGCGTGACCGGTCACCCACTGGACAAGATTTGTGCTCAAAGCGGGTGGCTGAGGGTGCTGCTGGCAAAGCGACGATTAACATGTTTCACTGGGGGACTGGCTTCACGTCACCCATGAGAGGAGGGAGGCAAGGAGGTGGGTAGCGCAGCAACCCACCGGCCAAGGCTTGGCAAGGAGAGCCCTCGGGAAGTGCTTTGCACCTGAGCATCTCTGTCGCTGCATATCAGCCGAGCAGGAAGAGCCATCCAGCCCAAGTGGCCCCCAAATTTCACCTCCCCTCAGAGAATCATAGAATCATCTAGGTTGGAAAAGACCCTTAAGATCTTCGAGTCCAACCATCAACCTACCACTGCCATGTCCACGACTAGACCATGTCCCTCAGCACCACATCTACACATCTTTTAAATGCTGTCATCCACCACTTTCCCGGCCAGCCTGTTCCAATGCTTGATGAGCCTTTAGGTGAAGAAATTTTTCCTAATAACCAATCTAAACCTCCCCTGGCACAACATGAGGCTGTTTCCTCTCATCCTGTCACTTGTTACTTGGGAGAAGAGACCAACATACACCTCACTACAACCTCCTTTCAGGTAGTTGTAGAGAGTGATAAGGTCTCCCCGAGGCTCCTCTTCTCCAGGCTAAACAGCCCCAGTTCCCTCAGCCACTCCTCACAGGACTTGTTCTCTACACCCCTCACCAGCTTTGTTGCTCTTCTCTGGACACATTCTGATGATGCCTGGTATCTCTCTCAAATGCCACTCCCGTGCTGAGATAAGCAATCCACATAATTATACAGGCAGAACAACACATTAAGAATATGAAGAACAGAAAACATGCTGATTTCCCAATTATACACTGCATGACATTGCTTTGTTCAGTACAAAGATTTATAAATGCTACAATAAAGGGCTCAAATTGACCAGCTCTGAGCTCTAAGTGGCTTAGAAAAGAAAATGCTTCTTGAATAAATTCAGAATTTGGGGATTCTTCTCCCCATAGAACTCAAAACTAGCCTATTTTCTGGGATAAGGTATGACTACAGTCCAGCTATCCATACACTGGCTGCAAACCTGCTAGAAACTCTGGCGAGGCAGAATAGTCAGAATTCACTGTCAGTTGCAGAACCTGCCTAAGAAGCTGGGTGATGGTTAACTCATATGCTTCACCAGTCTGCACTTATCCTGCTCTCGGTACTGAAGCTCCTTTATTGCTGCTGTGCACCTCTGCCAGCAGGACAGAGGGGCCCATCCCAGTAAAACTCACCAAGTACTTACTCAGCAAGATCATCAGTAACTGATTTTGCCTGAGACAAAGAGATGAACTTGACAGCTCTTTAAATTTCTTTCCAGGCCTATTTCTATGACTATCTGGAGAGACACAGATTTGGTCTATCAAAAAAAAAAAAAAAAAAAATCAGAGAAAACTCACATAAAGCATCCTTTTCCGTACAGACAGAAATAAGAGAAAAGTTTCATCTTTCTGCTCAGACGTCCTTTTCTTGTTATTCCTCCTGGAATATTTCCAAGAATTTCTACTCATCAAGTTTCCTGCAATCCATATAATGCAATTTATCTCAGGAGGTATTTCACTGCCTGATTATTGGGATTTTTCTCCATTAGCTAACATTTTCTCAGATTTGAGTTAAGCTAACATGTTTGGATGCTTCCTATTCAGCCACACAGATAAAGAGGAATGTAAAAGCTGTCACAGTATTCAAGAGCCAAGAAAAACCAGCTATTTGGAATCTCTATTTTTCTCCACTGTCTACCAAGTAAAAGGTAACAAGGCCTCTTTACTTACATGACCATGGCTATATCATAAGTCTTTAGGATGATTTAGAATATGAATTAATCAACTTGTATCATGTAGCATAAATTTAATATTTTTCCAGTAGATCGTGAAGTTCAGTATTTCAAAAATATAACAACCATTATACTACATAACTGCATGGTTGTGAATATGAACATCAGGCAGAAAACTGATGAGATCCTGCAGCTAAAATATAATCATAACTGTTCAATATTGCTGCCTAGAATGCCTGAGTGATCATTCAGTCTGTATGTTTGAAATAATAAATTATGTAGGTAAATGATATGAACAAGACCAGTGATGGATATCTTGGAGGAAAAAAGGTGATCATTCTAAACCTAGAGAATTTGTGATCGAATTAAATGCAAAAGAGAGATGTCATAAACTTGAAAAAAATCACATAATTACACCTCTGTCACCACTTTTCTTTTTAATTACAAGGACACTGAGGATATCTCAGAGAGATTAAAAGGGAAAGATGTCTCTCTTTTTTCTCCAGTTCCTCTAATTAGCACATTCGACAGTAAATTTGTATTCACAGCTTTTCCTTGAATAGCCAGTCCTGGATATTTCTTTCGTTTGAAAAGATATTAAAAATGATAGGAAACTACCATCATAACTGACACAGGACTTAGATATACTTTAAGTACTTCAGTGTTCTTTGTTTCTTTCTTTTTAAATGGAGTAAAATTAAAATTTACTTTAATGCAACTTTAAGTTAATTAGATAGTAACTGCCTAGAAATATAAATTGTTCTATCCAGAAGTGGAAAGAGACAAGTTAAATTCAGAAACATTTTCTTTTTCTGCTGATCTGCTTACTTTTTCTTCTAACAAAGCCCCCTAGACTTTCATAATAGGACAATTACTGGATACTCTTAGAAGCAGCTTAGCCCGAAGCAATGACGATGAAAGAATTTAATAAACTTGCTAGTTTCCAGAAATGAATCTATATGTGCAGGATCATTTAAGCAGATTTCCTTTTTAATCAAGAAAATTGCCCAGAAAGTCAACTGAAGCATGTTGAAAGACGCAGCGTTTTTTAATCTTCTCCGAAGAGAAATGTTTTGACTTCTCCATTCAAACCAACTCCACAGGAGTGCCAGATTAAATTACGTGCCCTATGCCAGGAAGGAGGCTGTGCTAGGCAGCTGGCCTCCTCAATGAAGAGTCAGAGGCTCCTCCAAAAAGCAGTTCAGAGTACCAAAATCACTCCCTCTTTTGATCTGTGGAGGAAGTTGGAGTAACCCGAGACCAAGCAAGAGAGGACAAAATTTTGTCTAGGTGTCCTTTTCCTTTTGTTGCCCTGCTCTAAGCCATGCCCAAAGCATTGGCAAAGCAACAAAAAAAAGCAAACTGTGCTGAGAATAGCCTGCCTTCAGTCTGCTAACTCATCCTCTGAACTTGCTGCTGAGAAATCACAGCTAGCACCGGAATTTACTTCTGGAAACTGTATTCAGATGTTTTAAGGTAAAGCTAAAAATTACTGTGCTAAAATTTCACAGGGATGTTGCCATACAAGCGAGGGAGGAAGAGAAGAACAGAGAAAGTATGCATGTATACTCTAGTCTCCTTCGGACTCAAATCTGGTGACTCAGCTCAGATGTTAAATATCAGCTCAGATTACAAAACCACCATATAATTTACACTGGCTGAAAACCCTCCCTAAGGAAAAAAGCATATAGTTCAGCATAAATATGTATTTTTAAAAAACAGTCTAGGCAGCACATTGTTTGGCCAGAGAATAGCTCAGTTAATTCAGAGAGTGTAACAGAGTATCTATTTTAGACCTTTTCAATGCATTTTTGTACAGTTCATTTGTACAGTCAGTCCTATACACTTTTGTACCTAGCTGGAAACAAATGTCACTCTCGTATTATCATATTACCTTAACTGCTTGAGTAAGGCTTACATCTTCCATCCCACCAACTGTGACTCCCTTACATCAGGCAGAAGTTAATGCCCAAGTCTGTTATGAAGACCAGCAGTCTAAAGGGTTCTGCATATTTTTGACAGGTCTACACCCCCTGCCCATGAGGCACCGCTGTGCTTTCAGTACAACTTATTGTATTAATTCTCACACAGAAGCTTCAGAATGGAGCTCACTGGTACACAGAAGACCTGGCCACTGGTCAAAAGAGTAAAAGGTCATAAATCCGAATACAGAGACTAGTGTACACACACATACATGTACATATGTATAGCTTGGCATGCCTACAGTTATACCAGTTTTAGAGTGTACTTATTGACATACTGCATTGTCAGTGTAGACAAACGTCACACATCCCTGCACTGCTATGCCCACAGCTAAGATGGAGTAAGCAATCACAAAAACATTTCAAGCTAACTCAGCCAGGTGAACTACAGTGTTCAACACTGAGAGCTTGGATAACCTGGCTGAATTTGCACTGAAGAGATTATGAAGGGTTCATACAATCCTTTCTGCTACAGCTGCCAGGCTATGAGCTCTGGCTGGCCTGCAGATGTATCTTAGTATTGCTCTGCAGATATACAAGAGGATGCCTGTGGCCTAAAACTCGTTCCTGTCTTTCACAGGAAGTAGCAATAAAAACTGCACATAAATTTAAGTGAAATGTACCAGATACACTCTTATCCTCTAGACTATGCACATGAAGAAACAAAACCTGACTGGAAATTTTAGTGTAATTTCATAGACAAGAGGCTATGCTCCACATGTATTGCATGGCTCCTCAACCTCCTCCTGGAGTGGCAACTAATTTAATCAAGTTCATTTACTTCAGTAATCTTACCCGTAGCACCACCCCTCAAAGAGTTGAGTTCACAAATGAGGCAGAGGCCGGAGGCACACACATGTAGCCATTAAACCCAGCCTACTGTGGAACTAAGGTCTTGTATATTTCACAATACAATATTACCCTATACAAACTTTAAAATAAGAATTCCCACTGCCAGAGGCTTGATCTACAGTGTTCATGACACTGATATATCTGCTGCTAGTTGCTGTCGATTGGTTGTCCTGAAGAATTTCCCTTGAAGTACTGATGCAGTTGCTCTCAGTTTAGCCTTTTGATGTCAGGTCACTAAAACATAGTCCCCTTCAAATGCCTATACCAAAAAAAGACAGAATATAATCACTGTGAGAAGCTACTTTGTCACAGGATGGGAAAATGTGAATTTAATTATTCTGTGAATAAACTGTAATATATGCACATATGTACATATGTGAAGGCCTACCAGAACATATTAATGACAAGAAAAACGGGTAGCCCATTTAACTCTCTTGAAACTCTCTCCCGACTCTAGGACTTCCAGAACACCAGCAGCACCAGCCCAGAGTTCCCCAATTATACGTCTTCTCCCAAGGCTTCTTTACAACAAGGGACAGTAAGGACCAAAATACAGAACTTTTACAGAAAATAACAATTTCGCATTTGTCTGTCCAGGAAAGTAAATGAATGCATAACCAGAAGAAAGAGTACAATGCCAAAAAGCCTGACAAACAGCAAAGGAAAGATGTGTTCCTTTGAAAAAAGAAAGGAAAACTGCCAGGCCAAAGAAGCCACAATTCAAAAAGCCATTTATAAAATAATGCACTTGACAGAAGAAGTAGTACCATTATTTACTACTTATTATCAGAGTAGTCCTGCAGTTTCATTTCAAGTCTCTGCAATCTGTACCAATGTAGATACTATTCAATGAGTGTCACATCCATAAATGACAGCTGTATTTTAGCAATACTCAACAGAGCCTGATTTAAGTATTTATTTGGCAGTTATTAAAAGCTAGTATATAGACTATGCAATAAGCAATTACATAAATTTATTCAATCTTAAACTGGAAATCCATTCTATACTGATGAAAATCCCTGGAATATAAATGAATATGAATGAGCACTCATTGTTCCACCCATCCAAGTCCAAATCCAATACAATCATTCTCATTATCAAGCCTGGACAAGCTCAGTTTTCTACCATGTAAAATTGATTTCACTCACTGAAATGGTATCAAACCACCACAGAACAGGTACATCTCTCATGCTGAGACATTCCCACATTATAAAGAAACACAGCAATCCTGTTTCTCTCAAAGCAGCACACCACTTCAATTCATCACATTATTTATTCATTTGCTGCAAAGGGGATATTATCAATTTGAAAAACAGCATTTCTTTGTGGAAAACATATATTCACTGACTTCAAATTCAAGAATTCCATAACTGAAATGTGCTAGCAAACTGAAACTAAAATAAAATAAAAAAAGAGTGCCCACCAGTCCGTAGATAAGTACTTTCCCTGATTCCCCATTTTTTTTAAAAAGTTCTAGCCTGGTAAAACTGACCAGGAAGTGGGGGTGGAAGATGTCTAAAAAAGACTCAGTTGGTCTCCCTAAAGAACAAAGTAAAATTAAAAACAAAACCAACCCAAAGCTTTGTGTACCTAAGTCTTATAAATAAACTATAGATACAATCAGTACATCAGGGAAACAGGAAACAATTATTTTTAAAAACTGACAAATTTTGCTGGAGTGAATTTAACTGTCCATCAGTATACATTCAAATTTCCATCCTCCTGCCACTTTTACCCTTCTGGTATTTCAATTAGGAACATTTTACAAGTTATAATCTCCCCCCAAAAAAGACTGCATTTCCATAAAGATTTGAAGAGACTCACTGGCTGAAATAAAACATCGGAACATTTCTGCTTGCCTACAGTTTAACAGAGCTTTTTGCCTGATAATATACTAAGCAATCAGCTATCAAAGATGTCCCTGAAACTAGTTGTTGTAGAAGAACTGTTAGGCCAGCTCAAAGGCAGTGCTTTTTGCTTGCTTACGGTGCAAGTTATGTCCTTAAGGAGGAGGTGCCATTAGCAAAAACATTTCAATACTACCACCTTTTGCGTAACAGTATTCCTAGATTCACTAGGAATTTCTTTTAATCAGCTTCTCTTCAATTCCCTGTCTTCATAACACTTCAAAACACATACAAACTTGTAGCTAAAAGGTAAAAAATTAAGCCTCATACTCACATACTTTTTGAGCTGAACTTAGAGCATTACCACAGTAACTAACGCACTGCTAAAATGCAGTGCTGATTATGTTCAGTGTACTGTTACAAACATTGCAGAGAATCAAAAAACTATTAATGTAATCTTTGCAGAAACTAGAGAATTTAAGCCCTAAAGCGGTCAACACACTGGAGGGGAGGGATGCCATTCAGAGGGGCCCAAGCAGGCTTGAGAGGTGGGCCCATGCCAATCTCAGGAAGATTAACAGGGCCAAGCGCAAGGTCCTGCACGTGGGTCGGGGCAAAGCCAAGCACAAATACAGGCTGGGCACAGAATGGATTGAGAGCAGCCCTGAGAAGAACGTGTTGGTTGATGAGAAGCTCAACATGACCTGGCAATGTGCACTCGCAGCCCAGAAAGCCAACTACATCCTGGGCTGCATCAAAAGAAGCATGGCCAGCAGATCAAGCAAGGTGATTCTGCACCTCTACTCTGCTCTGGTGAGACCCCACCTGGAGTACTGCGTCCAGCTCTGGGGCTCCCAACATAAGAAGGACGTGGACCTGTTGGAGCGAGTCCAGAAGAGGGCCACAAAGATGATCAGGGGGCTGGAGCACCTGTCCTATGAGGACAGGCTGAGAGAGTTGGAGTTATTCAGCCTGGAGAAGAGAAGGCTCCGGGAAGACCTTATTGCAGCCTCCCAGTATCTGAAGGGGGCCTTTAGGAAAGACGGGGAGGGACTCTTGATCAGGGAGTGTAGTGATAGGATGAGGGATAATGGTTTTAAACTGAAAGAGGGTAGATTTAGATTAGATTTTAGGAAGAAATTTTTCACTCTGAGGGTGGTGAGGCACTGGAACAGGTTGCCCAGGGAAGTTGTGGAGGCCCCATCCCTGGAGGTGTTCAAGGCCAGGTTGGATGGGTCTTTGAGCAACCTGGTCTAGTGGAAGGTGTCCCTGCCCATGGCAGGGGGATTGCAACGAGATGATCTTTCAGGTCCTTTCCAACCTAAATCATTCTATGATTCTACAAAAGATTTTTTCCTCCAGAAAACTTACCTGCTCTACACTCTTTTAAGCTGTTTCTTTATAACCTGCAAAAAAGAGCCCACAATAAGGAAAAAACAGCTATTTGTCTGCATTCTGTTTGTACTGTTTGTCTGTATTATACAGAGATGCTGAACTTCACCTTCAATAAGTCCAAGTAGAAAGTCAGTAGGGCTGTATACCAAGGTGTTGATGACGCTGCCCTCTTTACTTACAGGATACAACACTTCTAATACTCAACACACTTCGGCTCTACAACAAAGCAGTTCTGTTGGTTGTCTTTTACAAACGGGAAAATAACAACATACAAATATTTCCAAGTCTAACAATTTATTTTAAAGAAATGCGAATTGCAATTTTATATCCTACTTCAGATTTTCCCCAGAAAAGCTCAGAAGTTCATGCCTGGATACTACAACAGAATCCTCACGTATCAACTACTTCGCTGGGTTCTTTTAAAAACACTACTTAAATAATTTTAAGCAAACATTTTAGCTGGATAATTCAAGAAACAGAGTACTTCTTCATTTTAGTAAAATAAAGTCAGATTGGTATCTCTGGACAAATTGGTATCTCTTCTGGACAAATGCTGTTCCACAGCTGTGTGAGTCAGATGAATAAGTTTATATCAAAAGGTTATTAACAGAAGATGCCTGCATTCGTTACAGTACAGCAAAAACATCAGTAGGACACTTAGACATAGCCTACGCCATACAAAGTCCCTGTCTGCTTAATACTAAACAGCTGCAGTGTCATCGCTGAAGCTGTCAGAGGTGAAGACCCAGCTCTGTGGAAACAGTCTACTTCAGAACAGGCTAAAAGCACAGAGACACATGCTAAATTTCAAAGCGAGAACTAGAAGGCAAAAAGGGAAATGGATAGAAAAAGCTTCCTCTGTTTAACAGTTTACTGATTTACAGTTTACAGCCCATAACTACACTGAAGAGAAGAGAAAAATATTTAAGACCCCTAAGAAACTCCACTATGACAAAAATGATACTCCTGCGGTAACTCGCATACGCCACCATCGTAGAATCACCTGCAAGCGCACCCAATACACATTTGCCTGTGTCTGGTCTATGTTCTCTGTATGAGAAAATTATTTGAGCTAGAATGCAGACCACTAGGGAGTTAGAGATATCAAAGCTATCACCACCCATGCTTCCTTGCCTTGTGAGTACACATTACAATTCATTATTTAGTTCAGTGATCACATACTGTAATTTTTTTTCTTGCAGGATTACTGCTGCATTTGCTGCTTTCCTCAGTTTCTGCACTAAATGAAAAATTAATGAAAAGACAACAATACGAAGTGGGCTATATAAAGATGAGGCCTATTATGAATTAATACTTATCATATTAAATATGTATGAGTTTTTAACAAGCAGATCTAAAAATAGAGACACATATCACAGGATTTCTCCAGGCTGTACAATTTTCATTCATCTTCATCCTGCGAAGAAACGGGCCATTATTAAAAGGACTCTCACTGTACATTTCTACATTGTTGTCATTGGCACTAATTCGTCATTGCACAAAAAAAAAAAAAAAAAAAAAGCCCCTGGGATCCAGGTATAAAGGATTCTGAAGACCTCCACCCTCTGCCATAAGGTTTGAATGAGACTGCAGCAAACTGTGGGTTTTCATAGTCCACTCACCCATCTACCAACAGGCACACATCTCTCAGCAGCCTAATCCCCATCCCCAGTTTGTGTGTTTAGAAAGAACCCATTTGAAAGAAGACTGCTGCATCAGGTAACAAACAGCAGCAGATGTAACTACTAAACTTAAGTAAAACTGAAATAACTATTGAAATCTTAAGTTTTAATCTTAATACTTCATTTTAAAAATACACATACTCTCCTCATTCCCTCACCATCCCACCAAGGAAAGAAGTCTAAAATTAAGCCAAACGCAACAAAGCCAAATATTCTGATTGGATTTTAACATTAATTTTTAACATCATGTCACGTTACAGATATAAATGAACAAAAGATTTTAATAAAGGCTGCGCTAATTCTGGCTGAGAGTGAGCGCACGCTGGAACACAGCACAATTCTATGTAAATCCACCCCAGGGCGTAGGTGCTACAGCACCAGGAAACGGAAGAAGATTGAAATCAGTGTTTGTAAATACAGCCAAGAAATCCTAGCACACATACCACCAAATATATAAACAGAAGTTAAGACAATCTCATCTGGAGTCCTAAATTTCCTACACTTATTTATGTTGAGGAATCTTTTATTATTTTTAAGACATTTTGTTGTGTGTACTTGTATTTTTAAAACGACCTTGGTGTATTTAAATCAAAGCACGCATATTGAGTTACCAGTTGCTAATGTTGCATGGCAAAAGGAAACAAAACCAAAGAAATCATAGCACACTGCATTCTAGTATCATCTTAAACTACTCTGTATTAAAAAAATCATTCTGGTTTGATTTTGAATTTTCTCTATTTTTCAATGTGTAACAGCAAAAAGTAATTTAATCCACGTCAGATATACTTCTAATTAAAAACAAAAAAAAACCCACTACCTTACAGCAGAGCTAATGTTCAGTTTTTTATGGATAAATATGCAGTTTTAAGTAACAGTTTATCAAAACAAAAATATTTGTATCACCTATTACCATTTTAATCTTTTTTTCTGGGGTTCAGTACAAAAGGTGCGATAACTTGACAGGCATTTTCACTGCAATGTCCTTGGCTTAGTCTTTGTGAAGACAATTTAGAATTTGAGGTTTTCATAGACATACAACTACTAATTCAGACTAAAACTGACATGACTTTCTGGAAGCTCAAAATATGGGCAAAGCACACTCTTATCCACCCCCCCCACCCCCCCCCCACCCCCCCCCCGAGCTTCATCCTAGTAAACACTCAAGATTTATGGTTGTTTTTCCTATGACACATTATAGTCCCAGTGATTAGAGATGCAGATTTTTTCAGATGTTTCAGAAACAACTGGTCTTTTACCACAGCTGTAGAAATACATAGAACCAGGAAAAAAACCAACACAACACTGACATCTTTTGTCATTTTGGTGCCTTTACTATTCACAGGTGCATTCTGGGCTTCAAACATCTCTCCCCTGACCATCCAGGATCTACGGTTTTGGGACAGAATGGGTCAAGGGGGGTTTCTTTGCTGTTTTGGGTTGGGTTTCTTTGCAAAGTTTAGGATTTTTCAGCTGGTACAATATTAGGCCCATCTGTTTTTCTATTTTCTGTCCTCATTCAGAATATGTTGTCTCTCAACATCTGATTTCTCCACAATGGCAGGGCGAGCTTCTTTCCTAACCCTCCTACTACCCTTAAGCCCTTTGGAGTGCCTCCAAAGGAGTCTGTTGCAGCATGATCCCAACCCATGAACAACAACCCATTTCCACCAACACAGTTCAGCCTTAAAAATCCAGTTTGTCCCAGAGCAGCCATCCCTCTACCTCTGTGCACCCTCTGAATACCAGGTTTTAACAATACAGTTATTAATTTTGCACCAAGCACAAGAATTCCTCCTATCCCTACCCTCCGGGCACTAGCTTGCAGGGGTGGCCATGACAGCAGGAACGGCAACCAACCATACATTTAAGGTAAAGTTTGTAGTCTGGCATCCATTCCCAAAAGGTGAAAGAAATCAATTGCTCTATTTAGACATATCACGTAAGAGAAGCATTCACCACTTTGGTACACGTGGGGAACGTTTTCTTAACTCTCAATAGGGCACTGCCCTCCCAGTTTCCCTGTCTGTCTCTCTCTGGTAACCGAGAACAGTGTAACAAAGTAATAGTTATATTGCTCTACTCCTCTGAAAAGTATTCCAATATTTCATATCTTCTCACATCGTAAAAATGGATGGGAAAAGCTACAGCTAGATATGCTTGTGAAAATCAGAGATTCTAACAGACAGGGACATCGACTTTGACTTCAGGTTATAATTTGGGTAGTGATTATGACAGCTACAGCACGGTGACAACAGAGGAAGAAGGAACTTCCTTTCTGGGTACCATTTTGCAGATCTCGGGCAGAACCTGGCCCCAGAGAATGGTAAAGTCAGATTCATCTAAAAGGTTTCCATTATGCATTAATAAATTTTATGTCTTCATTTATGTACAGGAATTTGGAGAAGAGTACCCCCTTTCCCTAAAAAAAAAAAAAAAAAAGAAAAAAAGAAAAGCTGGCAGCCAGATGTGCAACTCATGCTGGGACTGCATGGGGGGGGAGGGAGCAGCTTATCATTCATTATTGCCTCCGCAAATCTCCTACCTCTTAACATCCAAAGAATAGGATGAAATGCTTTGGTTTAACCTAGAAAAAAAATGGACTGAATAACTGAATATAGCTATATACAACTTGATCAAAACCCAATGACATAAAAAATAAAAAGGAAGAAAAGTGGTGGTGGGGAACACCCTATCCTGGTTGGTTGGGGTTTTTTCCTGTTAATGGAAATGCCCTGCATTTTCCCGCATTTGGAAGTTAACTTCACAGGGTGACCTTCCCAAACAGTAAGATGCAATGCAGCTTTCTGGTTAGATAATGCCGTTGCCTCTGTGTCAGGCCTCCACTCCAAATTGTGCCAAATTGTCCCAGCCAACCTCTGTTGTAGGTTATTACTAAGCAGAATTAAAGAGGAATCACTGGAAACAAACATCTGCATTCTGATTGCACTTCATAGTTTGCCAAAAGTTCAACGTCATTATTTTAAGACATAAAAGTGAAGTCTCCCATCAACACTGCTGGTTAGCTTGCAGTTTTGTACGTAGTTCAGGACTGCTTTGAATTTTTTTTTTTAATCATTTGTCTCATAAATGATGTGACCATTTGATTACAGTCAAATTATGAATTATTACTAAATTGTTTTCTCCCTATGATGTACAGTAGCTCAATAATAAAAAATGTCAGGTTTAGGCAACCACCCTTCCATCAGGTTCCCATAGCAGCAAGTTCAAGCTGCGTTTCCTAAATAGCAGTAGCAGCCCAATCAAGCAGAGGATGTTGTCGTACTTCGCTAACAATCCTACCCCACCCTGTAATGTATACACAAACCTCAGATTAAAATACAAACAAATCTTACAGCTGCCAACATCAAAAACTCGGGAAGGATGCTGGAACTGCAAAAGAATACCAGTTATTAGACAAAGCAGTAATACAATAGAAAAACACTTTTTAAAATAACGCTGCTAGAACCCAGAAGCTGAACATTTCAGAAAGTCACAAACACTATCAGAAGCAGCAACTAGCTATTCTTGCCGTCACAAGTATGTCCGGTGACAACACAGGTCTGCCGCTGAAGTGCCGTAGCTTCATAGACACTGAGGAATCAGATCACTCATCCATTCAAAAAGCTGCACTGGGAGCTTTTTGTAACACCCTGCAAGACTCCAGTATACATCAGTGATGCCAACTGCAGCTGGGAAAGCACAGACTGCTGAAAATGGCTCAGAAAGCTTCCAGTACTAACGTAACGTAGACTGTATGAGTTAACTTCAAATTAATATCCCTACTGGACACAGCAAAAGTTTTAAATCAAACTGTCATAACACTGAGTCGTTTGTGATCAGCGTAAGAAATTCACTGGAAATTCAGAGGTTTCCACTAGTAGCGACAGTACAAAACAAAGCAGACTATTTTTAAAGTCACCAACACAAATATAATTACTTTAAATCAGTTTCTCCTTGGTCACAGAGGAATACATATACCAGCATTGCTGGCACCCCACCAGATGCTGTATCTTGTCTAGAACAAAAGTAGAGCTTTGATTATAAAACATGTTATTCTCACACACACTTATTTTCTAATATTTCTTCTTACCAGTAAAGAAAATATTGCTTTATAATGGCATCCAACCTAACACAGAGGTAAAAGTAGTTCCCTCTGCAGTTGACCACAAGTCATGATCAACTCTAAGCCGACATACACAGGACATACACTCATGCCGAGCGCCTTCCATGAAAACAACTTTCTGAAACCTATTACTTTGTTTCCTGGCATTTTCTAGAAATTAGCACCAAAAGTGCTGGGTTAGCAAAAACAGTCTGTACTGCCGTGGATTGGCAGCGTAAATTTGGATCGTCACTGTAAATGTGCATCTTCCTTAATACCTTACCTTAGAGCTACAATTCCTAAAGCAAATGGTAATAAAAGACCTAGCAAAGGTACACCTAGAGTGCCAGAGCACACTTGTGGCATTTAAGTGTTAAGATATGCAAACCCATCCTTCTGATGCAAGGGAAAAACCCTAGGATAATATGCCCACCTTCAAAGCAAACTGGCAAATTTTATAATAAAGGCAAAAGTTTGCCACAAGTAACAACAAGCAGTTTCAAAACTGAAGTATTGCATGACTGCAAAAGATTAAGCATTAAAATTTGCTCTCTTCACTATGGATTTCAGTGATGTAGCTAAACTCTCAGGTCCTGAACTACATCCAGCAGCAGCCAGAGGCTGCACGCACCCGTGTATGTCAAGATGAGACACACGCAATCTGGAATTGTCCTCATCACTCGCAGAGCGCTGGACATCAATGCGAGGGGAAGCTGGTGCTGACCTACTAGAGTTCAGCTCTGGCCAGCAGACGTACAGGGAGCAGAGGTTACTCAAAAACAAATTGATAGGCTGTTAATAGCACACTTAGCGGTTGGAGAGACCATTTTGCAGAGGGAGAGGCACGGTAATTAAAAGATCAGAAAATACTGCCACGGACCCATCAGGGAACTTTCTGGCGGGTCACAAAATTAAATTGTTCCCATTATATGTCATGTCACCGCCCTTTCAGAGCTAACCAGAATCTGCAATTCCTTCATTTCACTCTTCAAATAGTCCCACTTGTTCTCTTGCATGCACAGAGAATGCAGGCTGTCTCCTGGCCTCAGCGGCTGAAAGGCACATGGGTTTCATGCCCTAACAACACACCTGGAAAAAATCACAAAAGCTCACAGAGTATTTTATGCGCATCACATTTTAACCAGTATACCAGTATGAACACACGAAGAAATGTATGGTGGGGTTTTCTGTTGATTTGTTTAGGGGGGTTTTTTTGAGTGGTTTTGGTTGGGTTTTTTTGCTTTTGTTTGTTTGTTTGTTTAAATCAGGCAAGACTACTGAAAATTCTTTTAAGCCACCAGGACAGTACCTTCTGCTACCTGCAGGGTACTGGCACGATTTAACTAAGAATGCATGATATAATAGGCACTGAAATTCCTAGAGATTACAGAATGCCGCAGCGGGTGTCAAAAGATTTCATACGGCCAGGCAACAGAAATAAAGGGATTTAACCATATGAGACCAGAAAAACAATTCCTGAAAAATACATGACTCCTTAATGCTAAAAAGTATAATTTTGGATACTGTCTATGTTTAAAAGCAATAACCAAACAGATCCAAACACAACATGAGCTTTTGTAGCTGTCTTACAAGCTACATACAGACTGAGGAACCTTTTCTGTGTTAAGGCACAAATATGTCTTCCAGTTGTATTTGGTGGGGCACACAGTAAAATGTAATTTAAAGTTACCCAGTAAGAGTATGGCCAGTGAATCATCATCCCTTGCAGGTCCAACTGTGGCCAGAGGGTATTTCACACGGCAACATTTAGTGGTTGAACTCAAGCATGCACACCTATGTTGACCTTCCTACTGAGTTCCTACTGAAATTAACAGGACCCTCTCTGCCACGTCGGAGTGCTTGGGATCAGGACCAGACTGAAAGGCTGATTCAGCACTAGGGTAAAGCCTAAAATGCAATGTGCCTTAGGTGTTTCGAAAAAAACCCACCCATTCTTATGACAAAAAGCTGTAACAAAATTGAGATCTCATTTTTCTTAATCATAGAATGAAAAAAAGCTCAGAAATACATTTAATGTAGCAAATATTTTACTCACTTCAAATTTCCAATTTGAAGATGTAATTTCCTATAAGCACCACTAAACCTAATCTCATAACAGGCATAAAAGCCACAGCTAAGGTGGCTATTCCTCCATACCTAGAATTCATAATGATCCCATTATTAATCCATAGTCACGGTTCAGATAGGACTAAACTCTTCTATTATAGATCAACAGCGGAATATTCAGCTTCACACAACCAACTATCTCACGGGCACTAAACAGTTACTCTGTGGGGTGGTTTTTTTTGTGGTTTGTTGTGCTTTTTTTAAAGCATTACCATTTCCAATTCATCAACACAATGGTGTAGACATCCTGCATTTCATAACATGCCATTGTTTTTGTTAAAGATGTAAATAGAAGCAGGTGAGATATTGGAAATACAAAATCTATTTTACATCTAACATCAACCCCACATAAAAAAAAATAGATATGTTTTTCTAAGGTAACGTGAATTCTTATGAGGCATGTTTTAAGATCTATACTAGGGAGCAGGAAGGGGAGCAAAATGGGTGTGGGGAAGAGGCAGGAACTGGTCAGAGGCAATCTGAATGTGTACAATGAAATTTCTTAAGGAATGAGAGTCCCAGGACTACATCTCTGGCCTTAATGTTATTCTATTAAATAAATACGAAAATCACAGAAATTACTTACTTTTAAAACACATTTTTCATTACTTTCTGGGTTTCAGGTCCGCCCCCCCCGCAATTTGCTTCAAGATTCCTTATCTGAATGTGCCAACATCATCTTAACCGTCCCTGAAACACCTTTCAAAGTATGATACACTAAGAAAAGGGTTTAAACCCTCCCAGCACGTTGAACTGAAAACTGCTATATAAAGCTCTCCTCACTTCTCCTTCACAGCATCCCTGACAGCTTCTCTAATTGGTACTAACTGATAGGTACAGTTGAATGATAACCTGATAGGTGTTAGTACTGTATTGCCATTAACTATGTGAATATTTAAAAGTACTTTCAAAATATTTATGAAAAAAGACTGAAGAGTATTGTCAGAGTTCATATTGTTGATCTCATTACCAATTACTTATTTTTAATACATACCACTAGGATCTAAGATTTGAAAAACTGAATGACAAAACACTGTGCACAAGCCACGCTGCCAGGAACAGTTATCCAGAGCCATGTTTTATTTAACAGAAAAACTGTCACCCTCCAATAAAGAGAAGATTTTATTAACAAGCTGTTTGTTATTCTATACAATTTGTACGTAGTCAATGAATTAAACTGATAAAACTACCCTGAAATGCATTATTAGATATTTAGAAAAGCAGAGTACTCCTAATGATTTACTAAATACAATACATTTACAAAAGTAGACTTTGAAATTAAAAATTAACAAGCTATTAATAAGATGAGACAGCTTGTGACTCATTGTCTAACAAAGGAAACATGTCAGGGAACAAAAAAAAAAAAAAGAAAAAAAAAATCTGTAGACTCCAAGTATGACATTTTAAAGCTATATGCACAAGCAATTTATTTTAGTTATTAAACACAACAGGGTGCCATGTTCTCCAAGACAACAAAAATCAACTAAGAGAAGTGAATATGCCAACCAGGAAAACATGGTCAACATTCAGTCAAAAGCAGCCATGTCATAAGTCATGTCCTAAAAACCAAAGGAAAGAGGGGGAAGGTCTCTTACACATCCTAAATAAAGAGATCTCTTTGTTAAAACTTCTTCATCAAGCTTTTTGCTACCACTTTTTGTGTTTTCCTGAAATTTTTATCCTCGGAAATCTTTGCAGATTTCATTCGATCTAGTCCCATGTCTGCAAACCAGAAGAAAATGTGCACGCTTGAATTGTCAAGATGTGCTTTGAAAACAGCACAAATCTTGCCACCTGGCCTTACTTTAACCAGTCTCTTTTGCCTCATGGAAAATTTTAATCTGTGTCTTGCAGGATGTAGAACTACAATAGCTTGAAACTAAGCATTTGAATAGAGAGACTGAAGTTTATTTCAGCAATGACTCTCTAAGATTACAACAATGCCAACATTCTCTTTAAATTAAATACTTAAGCTGCACTGTTCTCAAATATTGTGGTGCTTCTGATAAAACCCAATTTATGTATTAAGAGAAACCCACTCTTTTTAGAACAGTTTGTTATCAACCAATAACTTTTCTTCTCCAAACATTCCTGTGAGAAAAGCTTAAACTAAAGTAAGGGGCTGGTGTTCCAGCCTCTGTTGGGCAAGTATCCGGTTCTAGCCTGACCACACGACTATTTTGCCCAAACTCTTGTTCTCACATTGCATTTATGAGTTTAGATTATACAAATACAGTCACTAAACACACTCATAATTTGGTATGCTTTTGGCACTCCCTTTATTTCCTTCTTTTCCTAAAGATAAGTCTCAACTCTTTCTATACACTTTTTAGGAACAATATTTTTCCATGCCTTTAATTAACAAAAGTTATTGCAGTGATCAAGTCCGTGTTCCTAAAGTCCTTTGATGCCCTATAAAAGGATTATGTGAGTTTGAAGCTAATCACACAACCCTTCCAGCACTCAAAGATATCATACCTGACCACAGAAAAAAACAAGTAAAAAGAAGATTTGTTTTATCATAGGTCAGTCTCTTACATATATGATCTTTTCCCATACAAAGAAAAGCATACCATCTTATTTCTCCCAAAGAATTCACTTTGATAAAACTATTTGTGATGTTTCAGGTAGACCAGTTCAATGCCGGCAAAGTTGGCCAAAAATAGTGGAAAACTAGTCCAAATTGCCTAATTTGGAAAGACTGCCAAACTCTCCACAGTAAGTGGCTGACATTCTCTATTTTTGTGTGAAAATATTTATCAGTTTTTCGCCAACAATAACTACACTGATTTTTTTAAAGCTGTAGTGAATATTTATAAAGCACTGTATTGATTCATATGCAATGCATTTTTCATTCTGAGCAGACCCTTATTTTTTGAAGAAGAGAAATGAAAAAGGTTAGTAAAACATATGTCAAAAAAACCAAGCCCTGTGTAGAGTATCGGCACTCTGCCTCCTACCCAGACTGTCTCCGCTCTCCTTTCTTCTGCTCCACTTTTTGGCAGACTGTTTTCTGTCAACATGGACGTCAGATGGAGAAACCTTCTCAGCACTGCCTTCTTGGTGCAGTGGGCACCAGCTTTCAGCCATGTCCCCAAAGGAGGGCTAGAACATCCTTCTGCTCTTTTTTTTACCTCCTCCACCGAACCCAACCAGGTTGGCACTGCCACCTGTCTGCCACCTTTCTAAGAAAGGGACCCAAAGTTCCACAAGGGACCTCACTGCTGCTGCCTCACAAGGATCACTGCTTTCAGAGAACTACTCTTCTGTTCCACACCTAAACTATAACGGAGGCTTAAGGTCAAACCAATGGGGTTGCAACCAAACGTGCCAAATGGCAGATTAAAATAACATTTTGCTGCCAAGGTGAAACAGTTTTAAACAGCAGAACTGTTTTTAATGAAGCTTCAACATCCGTATGCTATAATTTTTTATGTTCGTAACCGTTCTTCATATTACAGCCTGTCTCTGCCACCTTCGTCTACTACCGTCACTCCGAGTTACTTAAGCACATTTCTACGGTTCTCTCAACGCAGTCTGCTAACACAACCCAACTTGGTCAACTAATAGTATAAATGCGCAAATCAAAACTGGCACCTCTAAATCCAATTGTTAAAAAAAACCTGTTCAATACAAATACAATACCTTAAAATAATTATCATGCATAGAGCTCGGAATTTCTGAGATTTTGTTTATGAAAAAGCTTTACGAAGCCAACTTATATTCTTTCAACATAATTTTGGAGTAATATGAAGAAACAGAATCCAGCGTATGAATTTTAACTACACTTAACGCACCTCACATCTTATCACCATTGCTGCAAAAATAAAAACTCTGCTTTCTTCCATGCTGACACTGCGACTGCAAAGAAAGATTGTGGTTAAATGTATACAGCCAGCTCCAATCACTTTTACTGCTGTTTTTTATTAGCGGTAAAACAATTTCCCAGCAATCTTCTTCCTTTCAGAATTAAAAGCACACCACTTAGACGTGAGGTTTTTCTTCTCCCAAAATCTCCAGTGATAAATCATACTTAGTGTTCCCTCAGTGACATGGGAAAGTGGTGAAAGATATATCCACAGATAGAGCAAGAGCTTCCAGTCTAGAGGAATTTAAGCATGTTTTCTCCTTTTAAAAGCATTTATCAAACTGGCCATTCCAATTAACACTCCTGATCGAAGCTGAACATGTATCAGTCTTCTAATCTGAAAAACTGTGTCTAAATGCCACCAGTTCGTTCCAATTCTCTCTTTTCTCACTTGAGAATAACTATTCTGTTCTGCCTTTCTATGAATGAGAAAAATAAATAAATAAATAAACTTTCACATGGCTCCAGGATCATAAGTACCAAATCTGTAGCTACAGGGGAAAAAAAACCAAACAACTCGAGAAATCTGCTTTCCAATTAATGCATGAAAAAAGCCTTGGATGGTAATGTTGTTCTCCACATTTCTCAGAAGGACTGATATAAGCCCAGTATGTCAGGCTACCTGCTCCAGGGAGAAGGAAAACACATTCTGTAAAGTCACCATCAGAAAGAATGCCTTACTCCTGCTCCGCTTGAAGTTCCTCTGCTATCCAGGACCCAATCCTTCTACTGCACAGAGCTAGGGAAAACTGCAATTAGATTTAATAAATATCAGACCTAAAAGCCTGACTCTATCACTAACTCATCACCAAGGGGAAGGACCCTTACATTGTTTCTCTCAACAGGAACACAACCGAACTCGCTGACGGTCTTTTCTGACTCACTACCCGCAAATTGAGCTTACATTCGATTTTGGAAGTAGTAAATTGAAAGAAATAAATAGGAAAAAATAGAATTATTCAGGAATTTAAAAGAAAGCAAAATTAAGAGAAGTCTACTTAGGAGTTTGGGGTAGCTTTTTTTTTTTCCTTTTTAAGCCAAAACTTTCAGAACACAGAAGAGTTACATGCAAGCATTCTTCGGGGGAAATAAAGTTTTGGAATCTTTATTTTGGCATCCTACTAAATGTTAGCCACATACCACTTAATAATTTAATTGAAATTGACTAAGTAAAGCACAAAACTGACAGGTAGTACAACAGATTGAAGTACCACTTCTATTTGTTAGCAGAAGCCTGCAGAATTTAGTTAGTCTCATACTAAACATTACTTGATAAAAATACTGGTTTAAACCAGGGAAAAAAAAAAAACACAAACCTTAGCTACTTTTAACTACACAACTTACTGACCTGTGAGAAACATTCTTAAATAATTTCTATTATTGAAATTACTGTAACTCTTTTTCCCTTTTAAAAAAACCTGAAAATTATGCAGACACAGTATTCTCAAGGAGTAAATGAATTGATTTTACCTCATACTACTTCTTACAAAGAAATATTTTTTATAACCTCCTCAAAATACTTATTGTGAATTCGCACAGATCTTTTCAATGCAGTTAAAATCCTGTTATATTATAGCTGGGATTTAAGAGGACTGCTTCCTACTTTTGGTAAATGCGTCATCTAATGAACTCAATCTCTCTAATCTAAGAGAACTACTGAACCTAATCAGCAAGAATAAATCAGGAATAATTTAATTTTATCCTGCATCAAGGCATCTATGGGTGGCAGGAGAGAGAAGCATTATGTATAGCAGTCATTTGCCTCTTATCTGAAGTGTCTTTTTTTTGTCTTAGTCCTTTCTGAGTAATGAAACCAACTTTATAGAAACATTAGTTTCCTAAAAGTATTTAAGGAGGGCAAGAGTAAGAGGAAAACATTAAAACATTTAACAATTCATTAATTCATCACTGATTGGAATTGGAAATCAGTATTTCCATCAAGTGTGTCAACAGAGTTGATCTTTTCCTTTTCTTTAGGTCACTTACAGCTTACAGCATCATACATTACTGGGTTAGAACGTACATCTATTAGTTTCAAACAGAACATGAACATAGGTATATCATGTAAACGGTCATACTATATAATTACATAAATGCTAGAATGAAAGCAGTTTTGCTATTGCCTATGCTAGTCCTCTGGACATTCACAGTGTGTATCAAGTGATTTCCAAAAATCAGATACAGTCAGAGCACGTGTTCATAAAGATGTTTACTCTGAAGGGACTATGATCCACTGGTGGAGTGCAAAAAAACACATGGGAGTTTCTGGTAGCTGCAGATACTTTCCAGAGACTCCTGACAGCAGCAAAACTCACCAGAACTCTGTCAAAATAACGCTGGTGCTACTGGAGGAAACTACCTGCAATAGGAGATGAAGGTCCTAGACCAGAAAATCGTGTAAAAAAGCATTACCAGAAACCTCCTACTCTTCAGCACCATTGGAATATTGCAAACTCCAAGTTTTCAATACCTGGGAATCAAGCATGTGGTACAGCTCATAAATCCCAATGTCATACAAATGACGGAGGCCACAAGCCAGGCTTTTCACAATACATTGGTTGGAATCCCACCAGGCATCTCTTTTTCAGCACTTGTGCCTGACAGCTGTTAGTTGCTTCATTTAAGGAAACTATTCTGGTACTAAAGTGATACTAAGGACTTAAACAAGACATAAAAAGCTTTGGGTTTTCACCGTTGTTCCAGGATACTGCAGTAATGAATCTTGGTTTCTTCATTTTATATTGGGGCTAACTAGTATGGCAATACCTTCATTAGTTATTTTCTGGTAAACGTTTTAGAATGAGGATTACAGTACCTTATTTGCTGCATACCATATTGTTTGCATCTATATGTACTACTTGCACAGGCAAGTTGCCCAAAAACGTACCTTCAAAGAGCTAAACTCAATTACTGTCTTTTTTACATCATTGTACAGTTAAGACAAAAATGGTGAAGAGGCTGTCAAATCTAGACTAAAATAGTATTTCTACAGTTCGATAAATGCTGTTTATGGTCACGCTACTCAGTCAAATCATGCTAAATTGCACAGGATGGATGCTCTCCGTAATCAGAATGAATTTCACATAGCAATGTATGTATCTCAAGTCATACTAAGATGCCAAGATAACAATTATACTATGAAACTGGTTTTCACAACAGGTTAGTAGAATGCATGATAAAATGAAGTTATACTGTGCATTTTTGAAAAATTAATACAAACTTTCAGCACAAGGATACCAGTAAGTCATCCGTACAGCAGCAAACCAACAAAAGAATAAAAGATTGAGGCTGCTTTCACAAAGCTGCAGGTTTTAAGAGGTTTCAGACAGGATGCGGCATGGATAGTAAGACCCAGGTGTGTTTCAACTCCATAAAAATTATACATTCCATTTTCCTTCCAAGAAGCTTTCCCCGTAAGACACTTTGCCAATTCCTTTCAGGGCCCCACTTCTTCACTGTATTAGCCCCCACTTCTCCTCTCTCCTGCAGCACCCCGTGCCCTGGGGCTGCGGGACGCCCTCCCTTCCCCTGACCTTGGCTGCTGAACTACGCAGCGTCAGGCGCAGTCAGGAGGGAACCCTCCGCTCCAGCGTCCTTCACTCTCTCCTATTTATATTCACGCTTCTAAAAGGTATTTCCTGAGCATAGAAAAAAGAATCAGCATTACCTTAAAGTTGTTTTATGCATGGGCATCTACTGCAACGAGCAGAAAGCCATCCTTACTCAACACGGCTCTTAAATTATGCAGCTTTTGCTGCTGCGGATAGTAAATCATTCATAAGTTTAGCATTAGGGAGCTGGAAATGAATTATGAGCTACAGTGTGCTCTGATACACCGTAACAATGTGTGAGCAAAACTGTTATGAAAATATTCATATGTTTTTCTGTTTAAATACTATACACTGAGTGAATAGTCCAGAAAAGACCTATCCCCCCTGTAACCAAGGCAACGGGAGCTGCCATGCAGCTCAATTCTACTATGTCTCAGTTCTGTACTTCCAGTTTGTCTGTTGTAAAATGGAAAAGATGACTGTGTTGTGTTGGCATATACACACATACTTACAATTTTATATATAGTTATAAAAAATGTGTGTGTATACACATACATATATTTATACATACAAATATAAGTATCTAAATGGAAATTACCAGGGTTGAATTTATAATTTTTTAAAACCTCAAATACAAAAGCTTAACTAAATCAAAAATTTAGATGTTTTGTATTTGCAAGTAGAGGCCCTTGCTCCAGTGAAGCTCATCTACCATAAAGATATGGATCTATGTTTACTAATGTATTTATGATGTTAAATTATAAAATCCTTAAGCAGCACTTAGACAAAACTCATATCAAGTGTTCAAATTCAGTACAGACTCCTAGATATTTTATATAAATAAAACTCAGTAGCGCATGGATGAGGGAAGGAGCTTGTAACAGCAATTTGTTAGCGTTGAGCCTCCAAAAATATTTAATAAAGTTTAAGAGAACTTTTCATATAACTTTATGTGATTTCTCCCACACAAAGATTATTTTTTAGGATCATAAATACATTTGTGGAGAACAAAGTGTTTGTTCCTTTTGAAGAAGGGTATGCCTTCACCCTAAATTACCCATACATTTAACTTTGATATATCATACCTATTTTTTCCAGGATTAAATGGAAAACCATTTTCAGCAAGTGACTAATACATAAATACTTTTGATAGCTGCTACTTCACTCTTCTAATATTATTTTTTAGGAAGTTTTTCTGGCATAGTGGGAATTACATTAAAACACTCCTCATCACTCCTCATTTTTGTAGAACACACACACTTCGACTTCTACCACGTGCTAAATAATAATGATTTTGTGGAAAACCTCCACAAGAAGATGTCGCAACATGTATCTGATCTATTTATTTACAAAGCCTGCAACACTGTAATATTCCAGAGACACTTACAGATTAGACATTTACCACCAGTGAGTCATCGCAGTATCTGCATTCATTGGTATTTATAACAAACAATGGCAACACACAAAACCCCCACATGAAAACAGACAGATAAAATGGACAGATCATCATTATGGAAGAAAAAGATGATCCTCAAAATTAGAGACATCCCTTGGACAGGTATTACTGGAGCAAAGTAACGATACAATACAAAAAGAATCTGTTTCCACGCAAGCCACAAAAATACGTTGGAATGAGAGATGTCTGAATAAAATGAATTTCATTCAAAACGTTCAAACTTCAAGGTGAAACCCAGGAATTCTGCTGAAAAGCAAGTAAAATGGCTAACAATAGTTACAGGCTAATACTGCTGCAATATAGTAATAATCCTTTACCTTGCCTAGTATTATTTTATTTAATATATTATATTCTATAGTTCATCTCCCCATTCATTTCCTGTATTTTTTTCTCTTTGTGCTTCTTTTGCTGTTACTTTTCCAAGTTCTCTAAGAACATGAAACACTACGGAATTACGAAATTATTACTACGATTCTATGATTGTCAGGTTTTTGTATTGCTTCATATATTAAAAATCAAAATCTATAAAGACAAAATATTACACTCGCCAACATCATGTGTATTGACACAATAAAATTCATAATTTAAAATTAGATTTATACTATTGTAAAACCTGGTTTTAGAGGAGTCCTGTATATCCACAATCACAGCATACAACAGAATCATTACGGCTGGAAAAGACCTTTAAGATCATCAAGTCCAACCGTTAGATACCTCTACCAGGCCCACTTCTAAACCATGTCCCTGGAAGTATAGTATCTTACCCTGAAAGCAAATTAAAAGGTGTTACTTGTGTGACATTCATGATTACTGATCAACTCTCAACGGAGAAAACTAGAATCTTTAAGGACTGATCCAAGTAGACTGAATATATATAATATACAGTAACTTCCCATTTACCTTGAAAATTGTTTTCATGTATAATTTGTAAGAACCCTTCTTAGCCATATTTTAAGAATACATAGGCTGGCATAAATCAAGGTTATCTTAATTGATTTTCCAATGAGCTATGCCAGTTTATACATGTATTTTACCTTTTACCTCTGTGAGAATGACCTGTTTTCTAGTGCTTGGATATGCCATAGTTTACTGCAGGCCAGAATTCATAACTAGAGCTGCCCAGCATGAAGTCCACAAAACAATGGGAGTCACGAAGAAGCTGTCAGGTTTTGTTTGGGAAACAACTCCTGCTCTCCATTCACATTCTTTCCACAGTATACCTACACTCTGTCAAACCACCGACACGGAAACCTCATTTGTGAAATCCTAAACTGTCTGGACTCAAAAAAAATATGCTACACAAGTGGATTAGACTTCTTCAGAACTGGTTAAATTCATCAAGCTTTCAGAAGTGCAGCATAATAGCATAATCTTTTATAGCATAATCTTTTCATTTTTCCATGTTTGCAAAGGTAAACCTACTTGTTTATACAGAACTGTCATGATGGACTTTGATCTTTGTGTGTCTCAAGCTTCATTTGCTGTAGCCATAGTCAAAATATAGCAAAGAATCGAACCCTCAAGTTTTAATTTCTATTCTGATTGCAAAGCTATCCCAAAATTTGCTAATCCACATAAATTCTGAAAGTGGCATAATCATCACAGAACCATGGGATTGTACACAAGCCTTCACTTAGCATGGAGCCAGAAAATTCACGGAAAACAACCGTTACTTTGACATTCCTTATGGTGACAGAAGTATGATGGCAGCAGTCTGGGCAGTAGGAGCAAACTTTAAAAAAAAAAAAAAAAAAAAAAGTAAGTAAAAAAACCCCAACCATGTTCTCTAACAGGTAGAAGTCAAAACTTGGATGTCCAGGATGTTTTGGATGCTTGAAAAGAGACAGTCTGCACTACAAAAAAATCTCCATCAAATAAAATCATCATTGACTGGAAAGATCCATAAGCGTCAACTTTGAGAAGGTTCCTATTTGGATTTCCTCATGGAAGGCTACACTCAGTTTAGATTGGTCTATCCAACTTTAATGGACTTGAAAAAAAAAAAGTGTTATAACATTTCAGGAATAAACAGTGAAGCTCCAGGTATGCTCCAACCAACTGCCCAGGGGGTATTCATCTGTTAAGACACTGAGCAACGTCCCCAACCAGGGATTGAACAAGGTGCTCTGCATACAGTGAGAAACAATTCCTGCCCAGAAGAGAATTAAAGAGACAGAAAATAAATATCAAACTGAGAAGCAGCTAGCACGTCAACAGCACAGCAAAATCTCAAATCAACGTCCAATTTGTTAGAGCCTGCATTTCAGAAAGCACTGGGCTCTCAAGAAGTCAGTGGAAACTTACATATATTGGTCCAAGGTAGGATTTGACTTCTTTTCTCTGCAGGTCTGCCTCAGCAGACCGCTATGTATGCCTGAAGAATAGCTCTAACTATCCTGCTCTTAACTGACAGTGTTCAGTTAAAAAATGCAGATGAAAGGCTAACCTTGCTCTTACCACTGCAGAAACTTTACCACTGTATGAGCACTTTTTTAGCCTTGAACTGCTTAGCAGCTCCCTAGTGTTCAGTAAATTTGTGAAAGGCCAAGAGCATCCTAGAATCTGAGAAAATATGTTTATTTTTGTAAAAACCTTAAAAATTATGACTTGTAGAATCCATTCATCTCCTCCTCTTCTCTTCCACACTTCTATTTCTCTAGATTGACGACCTATCCTCTTATCTTCTTGCATCTTCTCCTTATAACAAGAAATATGACACATGATATCCTGAAGTACAGTCTCCTTATTTAATACATTAGCCATGCAATACTAAAGGCCAGTTGTGCAGTCCATTTACATAAAACAGGATGTGTGAAGATTCACAAGTAAGGCCACCCTGGAGACAGAAGTGCTATGCTGGTCATACATATTGTACAAACCAGTCTTATTTTTCTGCATCCTTGATAGAATCCCAGTGCGATCCAGGTTGGAAGGGACTTGAGGAGCTAATTCATGCCTAGTTAGGCATGAAGAAGCTCGTTCTCATGAAGGAAACAGGCATATATTTTCAAAATTTTTAATCCTGTAGCTTCTTCTTCATTTAAGAATTAATAATAACTCTTAAAAGCTTACCCAGTATTGCAGAGGAATACACTGTTTCACCCAGAAGCACCCATGCTACTATAAGCATCTTACAACCAGTATTCCACAAAAGAAATGCCTCTTATCCTAGCAAACAATGAAACTGGGATTATTTATGTTGACGGCAGGGGTACCGCACGAATTGCAGTGGTGCAGGATCTGTGGAGCACAGTGAAGGGTTTATGCCAGCAGTGAGAGAACGCACAGACTTCCAGAACAGAAAGTCTGGGACTTAATATTTCACCGCCTGGAACACGGAACAAAACTCTAACTGCAAATGATCCAGGAAGCATCCATGTATAAAAAGAAAAGGAGGTTGGTCAGCAAGCAGTGTGTACCCAAACTGAGACATATATCCTTAAAGCTGAAATTTGGATTGGAAGGAAAACAGAAAACAGCAGACAAGAGTCAGCCAGCAAGTTTGGATTCAGAATACAGTATTCTCTGCTCCGCAAACCAGTATTTAAGTCCTCTCCTCAGGATGCCTCAGGATGAAGGGTACTGTTCTAGGTCAAGCTTTAATTCCCTATATGTTGTATAGACTCTGAAGCTGCACTTGCAAAACTACCGTTAACCATTAGCCTCAACAAACCCTTAAGCAGAGAGCTGAGAAACTGGAACAATGCCACCGAATTGCAAACATCTACAAAATCAAAACCCAACATCAAATAAAAATCAACAAAACACACTGCATGGGTAAATGTAGGTTTTCGTTCAGTGAAAGGATGCAGGTAGAAAATGAAGAGCTATACTGACAGTAACAATTATCTGGTATCTTGGTGATAAAAAAAAGCAGAACTCATCTTTCCTGAAGGAAATCACTGGCAGCAGCACAAGCCAAACCCAACACAAGAACGTCTTTGACTGATTCACTTTCTGGTCTTATTACTTTGAAACTCTCACGAATTTATTATGGAGTATAACCAGGAGTATATAGTTCAACATGACTTCTCACCACACGATTCCCCTCATGGGGAGAAAAACAAAAAAAAAGAAAGCAAACTCACACAGGTCTTTTCTGCAGTTTTCAGCCCCATCAAAGACCATTAATCACAGATTCAGAATTCTCCAGTAGGGCCAGCTATGAGTAAAACTAGTTTTAGTGGGAGTTTTAAAAGAGATGGGTCACCTCCCCTCCCTTCATGCAAGCATATGTTCTTACACAAAAGTTCAAAGCTAATCACGGTTTTAGTTTGTCTTTACACTGATACTGAATACATTTATTAGTCTGATATCTCCCAACACAGTAATTTCAAGAAGAAATTGTATCAATTGCCAATTTGTGCAGCATGCCCTTTTTATCAGACTAATGAATTATCCAAAATTTCTGTTCATTCTTAGACACTGGTCCTGAATTTTTCATACAAGAAAGAAACCTGACAAACCAGAGGAGTGATGCCAGAAGACTAAAGCAAAGGAAACTCTGATATATTGATTACATAGCTCATTAGTCTAAAGCCATACACATTTCACTTAACCTTCAAAATCACTGAATTTTTAAGCCTACTTAAATGTTTCTGAAGCCTAACCCTGAGTTAAATCCTAAATTCATTTGCATTTTATTGTAATGCTTACATAGTTTGATTCAAAATTCTTCCAAGACCAAAGCTTTACATTTATTTAATAATACACATCCATATTCTTTATTATATCCTATTAGCAATATATCTATGGTATTATCTTCAACCTGAAAGCCAATTTGCATTTCACTGAAAACAAAGCAGTAAGAGGCAAAGATGACTTTCTCTGCACTAAATTAGCTGGTATAGTACTTTGAAGTACATCCATTTTCCCTATCAATGTTGAATTTGTAAAAAATAGAAAATTCAGAAGACTTACAAACACTAAGAAGGACTCCTATTCAACAAAAACATCCATTGCTTTCAGCCAACAAAGCTTCCTTGAGCTACACACGCATCAAATTTCCTGATACCTCTGGGTTTCACTAAAAACACTGAGCCTCTTATTTTGCATAGCATACACAAATACTATACCAGCATAAAATACAAAGTTAATAGCATTAACAGTGTTTGCTTCTAGTGCTCCACTACTGGCTCTGAGGCAAACACATCCAGCAGCCAGCCTGCCTTCACCCTGCGAGGGAGAAAGGCAGAAGCTTGCCAGTTCCCAGGGCCTGTCTTCCCAACACTCCCACTTTCTGCTCATTAACCAGCTCTGCACCAAACACAGGCACACTTGTTGACTTGAACTAAAATGAGTTTAGGGTATGTTTAACTAATTAGCAAAGAACTCCTAATTTCAGCAGTGCTGCACTGCCATACTATTTACACAACAAAACCACACAGAAAAATAGAAAGGCTTTTTCTTCTCTTCTGCGTTGTGCAATTTTTGCTTCCTTAGGGTGACACAGCACGAGCACAAGATACCCAGCGTGTCTGAAGACAGCATGCATTCATTTAAACACCAAGGCTCTAGCACTGGTGACTCCACACCTTGAAGACTGTGTTGAGTTTTGGGCCCCTCACTACAAGACATTGAGTTGCTGGAGCCTGTCCAAAGAGCACTGAAGCTGGTGAAGGGTCTAGAGTACAAGTCTTATGAGGAGCGGCTGAGGGAACTGGGGTTGTTTAGTCTGGAGAAAAGGAGGCTGAGTGGAGACCTTATCACTCTACAACTACCTGAAAGGAGGTTGTAGTGAGGTAGGTGCTGGTTCTTCTCACAGTTAACAAGTGATACGACAAGAGGAAACAGCCTCAAGTTGCATCAGGGTAGGTTTAAATTGGTTATTAGGAAAAATTTCTTCACGGAAAGGGTTATCAAGCATTAGAACAAGGTGCCCAGGGAAGTGGTTGAGTCACCATCCCTGGAGATATTTAAAAGACGTGTGGATGGGGTGCTTAGGGATATGGTCTAGTGATGGACATGGCAGTGTTTGGTTTACAGTTGTATCTGATGATCTTAAGGGTTTTTTACAACCTAAATAATTCTATCATTCTACAGGGTAACAGCATCAACTGGCATGCCAATAATCACACAGGCCAAGGAAAAACAGGTATCTGAGAGGTTTGCGCTTGTGTGGACATCGTCACCAGTATCACCTTACAGTCAAAAATCCAGCTTCATTCAAAAAAAAAAAAAAAGGAAAAATTCTAACTGATGAGATCCAAGTCAGGCAGTTTCATCTGAAATGAGGAAACTTTGGCAGACTTTGTTTCCATTCGTTCTTTAGCTGTTACTGGCTTGCTTCCAGATATCATCAGCCAAGTTGCATTTTTTTAAATGAAAAAAAGTTACACCAACAGTATCAAAATTAATAATAAATGGCAGAAGCTAAAAGGATGCAAAAGGAAAGCTAGTACAAGGAATGTCAAGGAAAATAGAGGAATGCATTAAATAAATTTTAAAACATGGGAAAAAAACAAATGACAACACTTGAAAACTGTACAAAGGCCATACACAGGCTCTAATCCTGGAAGATGTAGCAACTGTCACAGAATCAACTTCCAAGGACAGAATTCAGTCCATCCAATCTCCCTGCATCGCACAGGCTGGAGAATTCACCCATTAAATCCTGCATCTCGCCTTGCCAGAAGCTATGTATTAACTCACCCAACAAGACTAGAAAAAGTTTTGAGCTGTACTCAGCAGGAGAATACAGTATATCCAGTCTTCCTGGCCAGGCAAGACACCGGAGATTTTTCCAGTGTCAACGGCAGACCAAATCCTGCATCTCCTCTCTGTCCCTTCAGCTTGTACGTGTGCACCAAAGTCTATACACACACATTACTGGGTTATACGCCCTCCTCCAACACTTCTGAAAAAGGGTATTTTTCCAGAGACCACGTGCACGTGAACACCTCCCGATTCGTTCTGAAGCTGAGCCAAGAAATAGGGAATAGGCCATAACTGTCCAAATTATTCATGCAGCGTATTTTCTGGCACAGCTGCAGAGCACACAGAGATTGGGCTGCATGCTGGATGAATGGTTCTGGTAGTAGCAACCTTCAATCACCATTTTCCTAGAGCTATTCTTAGCCCTTCCTCTGTTACCTTACAAATCCCTAAATTTAAAGTATTACAACACTGCAGACTGCGCATCCATAATGAATGTGATGGAAATTTGCACGAAAGTAAGTGGTCCCAAAATCAGAGCTTAAATCAACACTGGATACAGATGTAAATGGCAAGTCAATAATGTTGGAAGGGAAAAAGTGTTTAAACATTTTCATATACTGCATATGGTATTTCTCCTCTTTCTCTTAATGAAACATGTGGATTAATATCCTAAATTCTAATCCAAAGAAACATCATTCCCAGTGTCTCAGCCAAGATTTAAGTGTGTATTAACACCTCCCTGTTTCACAGTAATTGCTTTAAGGGCAGCCATTGAAAATTGCAACACAGTGCTTGGCCAAGATCCACGCTGGCACCACTGGACATGCCAGGCACCATTTCACATCTTGTGAAGGACTTCAAAGACCTAGGAAAGGACCTAAAGGTCTACTCAAATTTTCTCAGGCAATTTTTCTGTCCCTGAAGTGGAAGACGTTTCATAATTGTCATCTTATTTGCTTTACCTCCTACGCTCTTATCATCATTCGCCATTTATTTTCCTCTGCCATCTCCTTTTTCCATTTCTGAAGTCTCAGGGAGCCCTGCCTACATCAGCTAAGTGAAGAGAATACTGAGAGGTCATCTGATTACCAAACATAAGCATTTACTCACTAAGAAGGAGATCTGGTAGCAAGACTTTTTCAACCTTGCTGATAGTAACGCAATAGGATCCAGCAGCTAACAATTAAAGTTAGATCGATTCAACCTTGGAACAGTCTGCAATTTCCTAGCAGTGACTGCAGCTGAACCTTGGAACAGTTTACTGGGAAAGACAGAGGGCAAAAACACAAGGCTTACCATCAGGCAGAATCATTGTCACATGGTATCTTTGCAAAGTGAACGCTTTAATTTACCTTTGGAAGAATTTATATAAAGGCTGTGAAATGAACAGCATTTCTTTCTGGGGTCTACATCTCTTGATCTACAAACATTGTCCTTCGCTCCTTCTTTGTGAGCCACACTGAGAAGGTGGTACCTTTTAATACTCAAACCATGTTCCTTAGACAAATGTTCCCAGATGACCTGCAGAACGCTTTAAACAAACATATAAACAAACACGGATCACTTCACTGAAATAAAGCAGATTGCCAGATCTGGTGTAAGAACAGATTATTTCATCCAATTAGACTGTTAGATCTTTGTTTTGCATTTTTGGGTGCGTTTTGGCTAGGGAGCAGGGAGTTGAATAAAGGATTATTTTGCTTTTCTCTGTTACATGGATTGTCTAAGGGTATCACTTGACAGACAGGCCCTGAGCATTACTACCAACCCCTTTCTCCTAGTTTCTAACCACACAACTGTTCAGTCTAATGCCACTGTGGTTAGTATAGTACCTGCCTGAACCCAAACTGCCACTGATTTACTGATTTGCAGGAGATCAGGCTAGAGCCTCAGTAATCCCATTAGACCCCAAATGCTACAAAATCACAGAAAAGAACCTTCACCTGCATTTCACTTATCTTCAGAGTTACACATAAGGCATGAGTCAATCAAAAATTGCATATGTAATATGAATAAAGCTTAACCTGGACAAAATATTAGCATTTAAATACACAGTGACCCACATCAAACAGGAAGAAAATAATAGGTAGAAGAATATTCTGAATAATAACACATTAAACTTATCTGTGTTTGTTTTCAAAAGCAATTTCAAAGATGGGAAGCTCTAGTATTCATGTCATCCATAAACTCTTATTTCTCCATTCAAAACAGGAAACTCTCCATCTTTTTTGATCTAAAACCTTTTCTCTAGAGGAAAAAAAAATCCTTATAGGAACCTGCTTTTAAAAGATAATCCAGGGATTCTATTTTGTAAAAATAGAGCTGATTTTCAAAAGAGGAAGGAGTCTGACAAATTACTCAACATCTGCAACTGCAGCTCTCCCCCAGGCATCTGATTAAGCATCTATGGAAATTAAGTAGGCACTTCAGCATTCTGCCGAACTGGACCGAAAAACATGCTTCAATACTGATGATTTGGGATTTCTGCTTCAAAACAGTTCAGGTCTTAAAAACGCTCCACTATAAAACAAAGTCAGATTTCTCTGCTTAGTGTTCAAATTTAGCTCACGATTCTTTGGCAACTTTTTTTCAGGGCAAGGGCAGTATCTTCTTTCCTGTTTGCCATAATGCCACCAATTTTCAGTCCCACATTTCTGCCACAGAAGTAACTACCTTTTGAAGGCTGACCAAGTACATGACATATTTTTAATACAAAAAAAATTATGCAGAACCCCAGTCCTGCACTAAGCCTCTGGCTGCAAGGTCCATAAGAAAATGAGGGAAAAAGTCTGAGATACAGTTCAAAATTAAGTGTGCAATACCCTCTCGGTGTCCAATACCTTTCTATCAAAATCATAAATGAAATTTAACTTTTGCTTTGCAGTTCCTCTCTCATGACTAATGATGAATTATATCAAAAATATATTTTAAAGCTGTTTAAGGCTGCTTTCATTTTATGAAACAAAGTTCAACTACATACCCCTACAAAGCTGGGTACTTGAATTAAAGCAATTTTTTTCCTGAAAAGTGCATCAGAGCCAGAGTCTGAATGCCCATGGTGTTTATTATACCATTTCTTTTTCCTTTCTTAAAGGAAAATTATTTTACATAACTTTCTTTTTAAAATTTCTTGTTCTGAAAACTATTAACATAAATGCTTTATAAAGACATTAAATACAAACATGTCTGTGATAGTGAGCTATCGACACACTTAATTTCACATTCACATTTTCCTAAATTTTCCTTCACTCACATGTGAAAATTTAAACACAAGTCGACTACAGTCATGATGTCACAACAAGTTCTTATGATTACAATTATTCCAACATACTTAAGGCATTCCCTGGAAAAAAAGATGACCTCCATCCCCCTATCTTTGAGCCAACAATATTATGTTAGCTTAGGCTCTCTAGCAGGTGATCCAAAAATGAGCATGGTTTATACTGTGCACCATATGCAAGCAAAACAAAAACATGCCTGTTACAATCACATTCTAGATGAACTCTAACATTTCTTTTCCATATCCCTAGCAAGACTAAATGCCTTGGAGACCAACCAAATATTAAGTTCCTCTTCCAATCACAGCCAGTGACATGAACTTCGCTATGGAAGTGTGAATATGTACCTACGGAACCAAAAAAAAAAAAAAAAAAAAAAACCCAAAAAAAAACCCAAAACACAAACTCTAAACAATAGACTTTTGCTTACAGAGACCCATCAAAGCTGGAAAACATGGTTTTAAATATTGTATACTGGATTCAATATAGGGAGAACCTAAGTGTATATCTCAAACGTAAACACTGAGGAATATCGTCAGAATAACACAGAAATGGAACTGAATTGTAGAAAGGCTTAAGGAATCAAGTGATACACAATGACTTTGATATGACGATTCTTGACAACGTGAAATACTGTATTCTCCAACAGTGACAGTATGAGAATCAAAGTATGGGAAATAAGTGTCTTCTACTCAGTCTGCTTTTACATTAACATTCAAACATGCTACCTTTCATGATGATGTTGTGTCTACTTAAATGGGACTAATTTTCTTTGTTTTTGAAAGAGAAAACAATTCTTCAATGCTGCTCATCCCAAAAATCATCAGTTGAAATGAAGCAACATGAAACTAGAACAAAGAATAGTAATAATTGCATTGTTTAGTTGGTTTTAGCCTGTTAAATAAAGCTAGCATGCCAGTAACAGGTGACAAACATAGGAACCCTTCAACAGGCTAAATGGTGACTTGACATGGCCATTAGATTAGAATTTAATTAAAAGAAGTCATTTAACTCTCTTTACGTCTCCTTCCCACTTCCTCACAGTCTCCAACTGACAAGACCCACCTTCCCCCTGTCCTTGCACTTACACAGATGCTGGTCTATACTAACCTGTGCCTATCACATCCCTGCAACTGTAAGGGCTAAGCTTCAAGGTGTGAACTACTAGTGCATTCACAGAAATCAAAATCCATTTATAAGAAAATTCCACCAAATCACTAGAAGCATCCTATGACTGCTTTGTTTGCTTATAAGAAAAAACAAAGCAAGATTTTTTGGTCAAGACAATTTGCAATACAACAAAAACTCTCACCCACATCTACAGTAAATTTTTGCTTGTCATAACAGTACTGTAAGTGAACAGTCTTCATGAATTCAAGTGCAAACCTGCTAAATTCTCTACTTTCCTTCCAAGCATAATAGCTACTTATTTTTTGCTCTCAGCCAGTTAACCTCACACAGTTTTTCTCACAACATTTATTTTCCCTATTCTGAAACATCTCATAAAACCATTAATCATGGTAAGTTATCTAAAGCATTTTAAAGACTTCTCTAAACTAATCCAGAAGCATTTTAACAAGCTTGGCATTTCTGTCAAAAAATAACATTTATTGAATCACAACTGAGTATATTTAATTGTCTAGAGAACGTTGTGGAAAAAACCCAAATGTGTGTCTTAGTTCAACTAAAACTCAGCACAACGTGGGTCTACCTATGTCTTAACCCTGTGAATCACAACTGAGTATATTTAATTGTCTAGAGAACATTGTGGAAAAAACCCAAATGTGTGTCTTAGTTCAACTAAAACTCAGCACAATGTGGGTCTACCTATGTCTTAACCCTGCTGTAGGTCATGATGAATCACTGTTTTCTGGAAGAGCAGCCAGAGCACCACCTGCAACTTGTCAGTGGGCTGAAATGCGATTAAGTTATCCAAAGCTTTTCTCTAGCAGGAAAGTCTTCCCTTACGCAGAATTACTGCATGAATGCATTGACATAAAACAGTATTTCCAATGCAAGTATAATTTAACCTCCACACTGAAAGCAAAGCATAAAAAGAATAAAAGGTTCCCACTGCAACAGCAATCAATTTATTTTTCTGTTTTTAAGGGTAGCTTTGGGGAACCAATAGTTACACTGATTTCCAGTCAAATTTTGCCTCTTCCTTTCCCCCAGGCTTCTCCCTCACTTTTGCATTAAGGACTGGCCTTGAGCTCAGCCAGTAGTTAAAGTTTAATACATCCCCATAGCCTAATCACATGGGCCACTGCACGCTATCTAACAGGAGAAAATATCCTGGGCATCTAGTGTGTGTGAACTGTTACTCATCTTCCTTGGTATTTTTCTAAACATCAGGCTATTGAATTATCCTCTTGAAATTGCACAGAGGAGAACACAGTAACAGTCATGCAACTGGAGATACAGTAATTACAAAATATCACATATATTTCCTGTACCCTTCAGTGTTCTCACTTTGACAACAGTATCAATTCCAGAACTGTACAGCTACCCATATATTCTGTAATCAGCAAAAACCAAGAGTTGTCTGTCCTGTTCTCTGCCCTGTGAAAAGCCAACGGCAAAACAAAATGCACGCTGAATGATCTAGTATCAGTCCTGTGAAATATTAATAAGCACAAAGCAACTAGCCAAAGACAGAAAAGGAGGAAACTAAAATATACTAGCAGCAGAATTATGTAAACCCTTCTCCTTTTAACAACAAATACAACAGTAAGCTCAGTCTGCAAACAAGGAAAGGGAACTGCAGGTATCTTTTACAGATTCTGTCATCTCTGATAACATTCTTTCTCAGGTACCTGATCAACTTACTAGTGGTAAGTTTATCTTACCAGGTAAACTCAGAGCTGTTGTTTTCAACGCGCATTTAGTTTCAAAGATTGGTGCTGTTACCTGAAGTCTGAAAAAGGACTTGTAGGTTCAAAAGTCTGCTTATTTCTCACTCCCCCCCAGTTCACTCAGTATAAGCTGTATCTTCTACCTCCAATTGCCCCCAGATCTTGCCGCATTTGCGCACCACTCTGAGCCATTTCCGAGTACTACTGTCATGGAACATATCTGGGTTCGGCTTCCATGATATTTTATGACAAGCATGAATTAATTATGGTTTCTTAAAGCTTGTTCCATGATGGTTTTGCTAGATGCCTCCCAGATTTTACATTATCTAAAACAATGAAAAACAAAAAAACCCCAAATCTATGCAGTTTCTATGTATTTTTCACGATTCTGTATGTATTTGTCATATCCTTCCCACTGGCCTTTTTTTACAAGATAAAGAGAGATCTACTCAGCTTCGTTTCATTAAAGCCATTTCATACTCTTTAACATCTTTTGTCTAGGTCTACTATATTCCTTAGTCATTCAGAAATTCCTAAAGATTTAGGCAGTACATTTAAAAAATACTTTTGTGATTTTAACATTCTATAGAAAGTATAAAGTCTCCTGGACTCTGTACTAGAAGAACAAGCTATCCGAGTCTCTGTTTTTCTGATGCTGATGTTCTTCACCTGCTAAAAGAAGAATAAAACTCGGTACCCCTCCTGCTTAATGAATATAGGAAGAACAGGATAAGACACTGTAATTTAGGGGGCTGGTACTGTTAAGAGTCTCAAGACAATGTTATCTCAGGGGCTCTTTCTGAACCACAAAAGCTGACAAACTTTCCATCCACTTACCAAAATAATGGCAGTTTCCACTTCCTAAGAAGTCAAACAATAAAACATACAATTTTTTTTTTCAAGTTAGCTTGCACTTCAGGATTTTAATGAAAACAGAGAAAGATGTACAGATTCATTAAAGCTTGCAACAAACTTAATTTTGCTTGAATCGCTACCCTTTTCCATAAGCCTGATGCTTTTATCTGCTATTCTTTAATCTTCATAATCCAATTCATTTTGTTGAACTACATTTTCAAAATTCTCTTCCTCCCATTCATTTTATTTATTTTTATATTTCCCTGATCCCAAATATAGTGCAAACACACCCCCAGCCCATCAGCTAGCTTTTTCAGCATCAGCGAGAGAAGCAAAGTTGAGTCATACAGCAGGCTCCCTGCACTGCACAAGTTTCACGTCAAGGCCTCTTCTTCACGACCACTAACATGGTAGGAGAAAGCTACTTTAGACGTCTTCTTTCTGTCTGGAATCTGTCGAGAACTACACTCTCAGCTGGACACTTAGAGCTCTCAAAGGGAAGGATGAAAAGCAGAAAAGCCACTTCAGAAGGTGGAATTTTACTGTATCAAACCACCACAAGTTCACCTCGGATCACCTTCAGAACACAGTGCAATGCACTGCAACTTATCTCTTGGTGTTTTTTGTGTTTTGTTTGGGGGTTTTTAGTGGTTTTTTTTTTGGTTTTGGGGGTTGTTTGTTTTTAAAAAGATGCTTGTAGTTGTTTAAAAGAATCCTTTTACTTAGCATGTGGAAAGCACAAGAAACATGCACATGGGCAACTATGGTACTTCAGGTGATGGGCAGACACTTTCAATGAGGATCAGTGATTTCCCTAAAAATGCTACTGACTGCCTGTATTTGTATGAACATATTTTATCTGTAAAGACAATCCAGAGTCATTTCTTCCTCACAGATCAATACTAGAGAAGAAAGAAAATGGGATGAAAACAGTAGTGGAAACTGTATCAGAAAAGCAGCCACGCAGGTCTAATAAAACTACTAGCTACTACAAAACTACTTTGATGATGGGGGGGGGACGGGGACGACACACAGAAATGAAACACAATCTGTGATAATGGTACCAGGAAATTCACACAGTAACAGCATAAGTGCTAGTGTTTCAGCATTTCCTTCTTTTATTTAATCTTTCTTTCACTTTGTGTATCCTACATTGCATGCTGAAATGCACTGCATTTATAGAGGTTAACTTGCCTTCTGCCCTTGTACACTTTTACAGTCATATACTGCTGGTTTGTACAACTAGTGATGGATACACATCCAACACATAGTTTATGCAATTCCCAGAGTCTTTTCCAGACAAAACCATTATGGCTGAGTATTTAATTGCATTTGACATGCGTATTTTTTCTCTTCCTCTTTCCATAGAGCCAAGCTTTCTTCTGAATGTGTTAATAACAGTGAAAATAAGCTGTTAATTGGAAACTGAGTAAAACCCTAAAGCAACACAGCGTTAAGTATCAGGCTATACCAAATATTTACCATGAAACTGTGACTTGTGCCTTTGATTTTGCAAAAGTTGTTCATCTCCCATGAAACTGCTTGTTTGCTTCCATAGATCTCCAAAAGAAAGAGTATTCTAATTTTACTAACTGATCTTCTTGTTACGAATTATATACCTGGTTTGTTATGTTGCAGGGCAAAACACAGCTGCAGCTCAGTAGGCATTACCCATTGCTAAATTCTCATCAAGTACAACAGAAATTGAGGCACAAAATTGTACGCCATGCTCTTCAAATGAGGCAACCACAGTCAAAGTGCAACATATGAATTCAGGCAGACCAAAAGAACAGAGGACACTGATAGAAGTAAATGATTGGAAAAACTTATACAGCTGCTTTTTAAATTGTTTGCTGTGAGCAACCGACTCCAACAAGACCATTAGATAGGAAAGCCAAAAGGATCAAAATTCAGAATTTCAGACACAAACACATTTCAGTAGGATCAGTTACGACAGGGAGGTTAGCCTATGTAGAGTTTCTAAGTGTTGATGCTGATCATAATATTCAAAGCTAACAAAGGAAATGAGAGTACAAAAGGTTTCTGGACATCCTAAGTGCCAGAGGAATCATTTTTTCCAGTAATTCAAACAAATATAATTGCCTGTGTCAAGGCTTTCCAAGAGCAGATGCAATTAAAGCACCCCTGTCCTAAAAGAAATAGAAAAGGGTTTTCATTATTCAGCAATCTCAGAAGCACCACTGATACACAGCAACTATTTCTGCAACACTTATGACTGCATAAGTACATATAAATCACTTACATTTACTTATTACTCACACTCCTGGCTTCTGATAAAATTACTTTTCAAAACCTAATAAAGCATCATGGATCACTTCTAGTCTGATGCTTCAAAATTACTGTATGCAGAAAATATTACAAATTTGTTCTCAGCTCAGAAATGGCTCTAACAATTTCAAGATTTTGCTAAAATAATCTTAACCTAAAATTAGTATTCTGTGTGTGGGCATACCACTGTATTTTTAATTTTCTGAAGAGACTAAAAAAATTTCTGTGTACTAACCTTAATCTTTTACAGCTAAGTTTTATGAAGAAAACAGTAAAATTCACTCCAACTGATAATAAAACACATGCATACCTGCAGCAAATGAGTTTGCAGGCTGATCCCTGTCACTCCTTGCTTCATTTGCCTTGTTTCATATTTTGGAAGACACCATCCCGCCCTTCCATTAAGGAAGAGAGGAAAAAATCTCAAGTGAATGTTATTCCTTATTGCTAATGCACTGGATGTGCTGGAGGTGAAAGCAAAAGCTAGTATGTGCTACCCTTTCCTGACACATGGCAGAAAATTTGACATCAAGGACTTGGAGTCTCTCAGATGCAGTATCTTTAAGAATAGTTAAGAGCACTGGCAGATTTCAGCAACTGAGAAAAAAGTGACCCAAGGCACCTGCTACAGACCAGGCAAAGGAGAGAGGGAGCTGAATGCTCCTCACATCCCCTATTTTCTGGGCACAACCCTCCTTTCAATTCAAGTTTTGCCAGTCCCATGGTTGGCCAGCATGGCTGTCTCCAGAGCTGTCCCTAATAGCCAGAACACGTCCTTTGAAAAAACATTTTTTCTATTATGGAAGGAATTATTATATTTCTTCTATGCAAGGGTAATCAAACTTCAACCTCACTGTCCAGCCTCCCATCCTTACTAAACCAGAAAAGGACAAGAAAGAAAAGGATGACCAAGACCATGAGAATGAATGTGTATGCAGAGAACTGCAGAAATCCAAAATTACTGAAGGTCCTAGGAGGGATGAGAATGATGAGAGAACTGCAGAGATGCCTGAAGACAAAACTGGGGCGGGAGGGAGGGAGGGGGAATCAGTGAAGGAAGGAAATCAGAAGAGAAAGAGCTTTGGGACATATAGTAGGATGATAAGATTGAAAAACTTCAAAGAAAGGAATCAAAAGAATAATTTAAAGATAATGGGTACATGACATTTCAGCATATATATTCTTAAAACCAAAATTGTTCTTGTTCTGTGGTTTAATTGATTAAAGTTCTGTCATTTTGTAATTAAAAAGCCACATTAAACACACACTAACGATAATTAGGGGGAAAAGAATCTCATGATCTGATATTATATAAAATCACTTGGACTCTTACAATAAGCAAGCTGGATTTCAAATAATCAATTCCATAATGCTTCAACTATCACTCAACAACTGGAGGGTAAGTCTGGCATAACTCTTCATAGAACACTGTTTCTATGAAGGTATGATACTTATGAAGCTTGATAGTGTTTTGGGGATGCATTACTTTCCTGTCCTAAGTTTCAATGGCAAACAGGAGGATGTATGCTCTAGCCTTTGGATTTTATACCACCATCAAGACCAGTATTACAGTGTTTGTAAATCAAAAGCAATAGTGAAGTCCTTAACAGATTTAATGGAGGTTGTCACGGTTAAGAAACAAAAGCACTGTTTAGGGTAGCATTTTTTATTACGTGCTTTTTGAAAGCGAGATAAGGGTGGCAAGAGGAAGCTTTTCACATTGAGACATCATTTGTCATGAAAGGGCTTTCTCAAAACCAGAAGTCTGGAAGAATTTGTAGGAGTTCAGATTTCAGTGATTTGATTTGGAAGACTGTTGCATAGCTGAATCCTTACAACCAAGAGCATTTTATCCCCAGTTTTTTTGGACCTAATCCTGGGCTTTGCTAACTGCATTCTGCCAGAACGGCACACCTATGTGATAGTTCACAGTCCGACTCAATTCTTGCCACCAGAAATGCCTATACAAAAATTCTTCCTGCATGGTCCAAGAGGAACAGTGCCACAACACTTGTAACTCTTTAATCCTTGGGTCCTTTCCATGTATAAATAATGGAAAATATTTAAATCTACTCTGTACTTCTGTCAAAAAAAAGAAGCAGGTAATTTGCACTCTTACACGTTCAGTTCCTGCTAAGTGTAAAACAGGTGATACTCTGTACACCTCAGTAAGATTCCTAGCTGTGCTATTTAATACAAACTATAGAAAGGTAAAAAATCACCTGCAGATGAAAATGTGCCTATAGCACCCAACTACACCTTGGAATATTCATGCTCTAGAGATCATGTATGGACTGGTTTTAATTCCAGGTAACTAACAACAAGAAGAACTGAATTTTTAAGTGAAGAGCTACAAAAATGCAAAGTATGATTACCCAGATTTACATTTTAATGATATAAAATGTCTTCAGTCAAGTTGAGTTAGACTGAACTACCTAAGGTTTTACAAAGATGAGAGAGTATGTGCAGTAGTACTGATACCCAGCCAGTAACTTGGAGAGTACATAATTCATACGAGAAAACTTTTTCCTTATATACAGGAAATGTGAATGTATATGCAATACTTCTGCTATTTTTCTCTAGTGAGCTACATTTCACCTAATTTTTAAACTAGTTTCTTAGTACATTGCATAGATCAAAGGAGAAACTGATCAGATACACCGATCAAAGCAGATTACATTCTGTTAATCCACTTAACAATTTAAACTGTACTTGGCCTGATTTAAGAAGTATAAATCACAGTAGCCCAATTAAGTGTTATGCCCATTTACATTAGCCTACAAGTGCTTGCTTTTTCAGTAAACCTCAGTAAGTTTGAAAACATTCAAAAAATAACAATAATATTACACACAAGACCAGCTTCCCGTATTCAAATTATCGAGTACAGAACACAGTTGAGAAGATTCATTTTTTCTCCACAGGAAGCAAAACTTCCCTTAATTTCTCCTCCCTTAGAAGACACAACTTCTAGGCTTCAACAACACGCACTGGACTTAGGTTGTCAATTTGAAAGTAAAAGATTTCATTAGTAGTTTCCCAAGAGGTTTACATTTAAAATGTATTTGGATTGAGGAGGAACAAAAGGATAAGCTGTCCATGACAGCAAGAAGACACATGATCAGAATCTGTTGTGATACTGTACAGATCCTAACCATCCTGCCCCCACTGCTGTCAAGACTTCACAACTGTTTCTGTACTAACTAGGAATGATTACGATATTGATTTTTTGTGGGGCTACTTACATGAGTAAACATTAATCAATTTACATTAGGGTTGCGAACTAAGATCAAAATAATTATTTGACAAATGACGCTTGCTTGCAGCTGATTTACAGCCTACATCACAAGTCATGAAGCACAGGTAGTAGAGAGCTAAATCCTTTACTCTTTCAGTACTGCTTTTTGTTTTCCAATGACACACAACCAGCTGAGACTCTAAGTCAACACATTTTTCCTTTGGAAATGAAGTTTGGGTATATGATTTGTTCCAGGCTGCTCTTATTTCTGAGGTGTTTGGAAGACTGAACTCCTCATCTTCCATACAAAGGAAGATTGTTTTGATTCTGTTTAAAAATGTTTCACATGTGGTTAATCAATGCATGTTTTGGTTAACAAAGTATTTGTTTAATATACAGATAGCCAAGACTGTCTTATGCATTAATAAGGGGATGTCATTAATTTAAAAATCACATTAATCTGTCAGAAAAGTTTCCATGTATTAGAGCTTCACCAAAAAACCTGAAAATTACACAGAAGAAAGATTTGAGGAAAAGTATTTCTATTTTTCCAGATTGAGTACTTGAGAGTTTGTCAATGCTTGTGTTTTGTTCCCTCACAGCAGTCTCCCATTTGTTTGGGTGGATTTTTATCAAAGCCTTGGAAAGAAAAGCCATAATAACACAAACCTTGGAAAGGAGATACAGCAACATGCACAAGACCTGAGGCTCACATTTTCTTCTATGAACAGATTCAAAATGGACTGTCACTTAAGAAAAAAAAAAAAAAGGCAGTGTAGGAATGACCAATTTACAGTAAGAAAAAAAGAGACGCAAGATTAAAACAAAGGCTTCTTTCATGCCAACATGTGGTAGTTCTCCCATTAAAATAGAAAGAAAAAATCAAATACATGCATTATTCCTCCTTATATTGACTTTATTTACCCCACCCACTTATAATCAAGAAATGTAATAGAAATAAGTTTATCTACAGAAGTGAGAAAAAAACTTCACAGCTTTTTTTCCCCCTTAATAAAGGGCTGTCTCTGTACAGCTACCTGACAACTGATGAAACTTATGCCAAGAGGTGTTTAACATACTTCTTGTATCTATAGTACCTGAAACTCTTTACAAACTGAGATAAGCATAAGCAAGCTTTGAAAACCTCCTGACTTCATGCTCTTAGAGCCTTGGCAGTTAATTGTTTCAGTTAGTGATTTATCCTATCATGATGTGGCAAACATGTCTTAAGTTCAACATAAGTCAAACGCAGACTTCTTTGTAGTGTATGTAAGCTAAAGCCTTTCACTTATTAACTTACCTTAGCCAGAAATCCAGTACTCAAATCTATGCCTTTGCACACAGTCAGTGTCATTATCAGTATTAAGAGGAAATGAAACAACGTAAAAGCAAAGACTTCTTCCAAAACAGTGAGTCAGTTTTTAAAAGACACAGGATCTCATTGGAAATTAGTATGTTTGGGACTACAAGGCAAAATTAACACAACACCCACCTTAATACAGTAAACAAACAAAAACCACCCACCCAAATTCAATTGAGGAAAATAAGGGTAAAATTTTAAACCAGCGATTAGTCCACCTCTTAGAAAGTTGCATCTGACAATTTGACTTTATTTACCTATTTTTTATAAAGGTATGCATAAATCACCTCAAGAAAAATCAGCCTTCAATAATTTGCAATATTTAGTATGCTTCACACAATGCCTAAGGAGAAAAAAAAAAGCTGGAAAAAAAAAAGCCTACATGTATCTTTGGTATCGTTAAGAAAAACACATCTAAACTATTCAGTGTAATTAAACATGTGACACAAACTGAGGCAAGAAGTGGAAATTGTCAGAATTCTGTGGAACATTAAGGAGGGTGGCAAGTTACAGCTGCTGAGCAGCAGCACCACAGTGTTTACAGTAGCTCTCTACATCAACCCATAGTTTCAAAATGAAAAATACCAATCTGTCACACTTAACGGCCCAAGATAACATAATCCAAGTTCAGAGCAAGTTCATAATACACACTTACTCAAGTTAATAGAATGCGTTCATAAACATTGAGCTAGGACTAAGTTATATTCTGCTGGAAGTAATTTCATTCTAAGAAAGTCAAAACACCTTTTAGGAAATGAAACAGAGAAGTGGTGTCGTATCTACACACTCAGAGATTATTAGGTGAACATTTGAGATAAAAACACCACGCAAGACAACCATGAACTATGACATTTATTCTAGTTCTGATACTTTGCTACACATGCTTACAAGACCCTAACAGCATTTTGGGAAGATCTGGACATCACTCCACATGGCATTATTCAAAACATATGAAGCTAGCTGTCATATGAAATAACGTGCGTGTGTGTATATATAGCAAGGGGAATAAACAAGAGCAGTTAGAGACGTATGCATGCCTGCATGGTTATGATCTTATTGGCATCACAGAGACGTGGTAGGATGGCTCCTATTACTGGAGTGTTGGAATGGAAGGATACAGGCTCTTCAGGAAGGACAGGCAGGGGAGAGGAGGAGGGGGTATTGCTCTCTATGTCAATGACCAGCTGGAGTGCATGGAGCTCTGCTTGGGGATGGATGGGGAGCTGATCAAGAGCTTACAGGTCAGGATTACAAGGAGGGCAGGGACAGGCAACACCACAGTGGGGGTCTGCTACAGGCCACCCGACCAGGAAGACCGAGCAGATGAGGCCCTCTACAGACAGATAGGACCAGCCTCAGATTCACAAGCCCTGGTGCTCCTGGGGAGCTTCAGCTACCCCGATATCTGTTGGAGGGACAACACAGTGGGGCATAAGCAACCCGGGAGATTCCTAGAATGCATTGATGATAACTTCCTTATCCAAGTGACAGAGGGGCCAACAAGGAGAGGTGCTATGCTGGACCTTGTTCTCACCAACAAGAAGGGGCTGATGGGGAATGTGAAGCTAAAGGGCAGCTCTGGCTGCAGTGCCAGCTTGCTGGAGTTCAAGATCCTTAGGGCAGCAAAGAGGGTGAACAGCATGCTCACTACCCCGGACTTCAGGAGAGCAGACTTCGGTCTCTTCAGGGATCTGCTTGGCAGAGTACTGTGGCATAAAGCCCTGGAGGGAAGAGGGGCCCTAGAAAGCTGGTTAATATTTTCAGGGATCACCTCCTCCAAGCTCAGGAGCAATGCATCCCAACAAAGAGGAAGTCAGGCAAAAATGTCAGGATGCTTGCGCGGATGAACAAGGAGCTCTTGAACAAACTCAAGCACAAAAAGGAAGCCTACAGAAGGTGGAAGCAAGGACAGGTAGCCTGGGAGGAACACAGAGAAACTGTCCGAGCAGCCAGGGATCAGGTCAAGAAAGCTAAAGCCCAGATAAAGCTAAATCTGGACAGGGATATCAACGTCAATAAGAAAAGCTTCTACAGGTATGTCAGTGACAAAAAGAAGACTAGGAAAAATGTGGACCCACTCAGGAAGGAAATGGGAGACGTGGTTACCCAGGACACAGACAAGGCTGAGGTACTCAATGACTTTTTTGCCTCAGTCTTCACCGGCCAGGGCTCTAACCACACTGCCCACATCACAGAAGGCAAAGGCAGGGACTGGGAGAATTAAGAACTGCCCACTGTAGGAGAAGACCAGGTTCGAGACCATCTAAGGAACTTGAAGGCACACAAGCGCATAGGACCTGATGAGATGCATCCACGAGTGCTGAGGGAACTGGTGGATGAAGTCACTAAGCCACTATCCATCATATTTGAGAAGTTGTGGCAGTTTGGTAAAGTTCCCACTGACTGGAAAAGGGGAAACACAACCCCTATTTTTAAAAAGGGAAAAAATGAAGACCTGCGGAACTACAGGCCAGTTAGTCTCACCTCTGTACCCGGCAAGATCATAGAGTAGATCCTCCTGGAAACTATGCTAAGGTACATGGAAAATAACGAGGTGATTGGTGACAGCCAACATGGCTTCACTAAGGACAAATCATGTCTGAAAAATCTGGTGGCTTTCTACAATGGGGTTACAGCATTGGTGGATAAGGGAAGAGCAACTGACATCATCCATCTGGACTTGTGCAAAGCATGAGACACTGTCCCACATGGTATCCTTGTCTCTAAACTGGAAAGACGTGCATTTGACAGATGGACCATTTGGTGGATACAGAAGTGGCTGGATGATCACGCTCAAAGATTTGTGGTCAATGGCTCAATGTCCAAGTGGCAACCAGTAACAAGCGGCATTCCTCAGGGGTCAGTATTGGGACTGATGCTGTTTAACATCTTTGTCGGTGACATGGACAGTGGGATTGAGTGCACCCCCAGCAAGTTTGCCAACAATACCATACTGTGTGGTGCAGCTGACACACTGGAGGGAAGGGATGCCAATCCAGAGGGGCCCAGGCAGGCTGAAGAGGTAGGCCCATGCCAGCCTCATGAAGTTCAACCAGGCCAAATGCAAGGTCCTGCATGTGGGTCAGGGCAAAGCCAAGCACAAATACAGGCTGGGCACAGAATGGATTGAGAGCAGCCCTCAGAAGAAGGACTTGGGGGTGTTGGTGGATGAGAAGCAGCTCAACATGACCTGGCAATGTGCACTTGCAGCCCAGAAAGCCAACTACATCCTGGGCTGCATCAAAAGAAGCGTGACCAGCAGATCAAGGAAGGTGATTCTGCACCTCTACTCTGCTCTGGTGAGATCCCACCTGGAGTACTGCATCCAGCTCTGGGGCCACCAACATAAGAAGGACATGGACCTGCTGGAGCAAGTACAGAGGAGGACCACAAAGAGGATCAGAGGCCTGGAATACCTCTCCTATGAGGACAGGCTGAGAGAGTTGGGGTTATTCAGCCTGAAGAAGAGAAGGCTCTGAGGAGACCTTATAGCGGCCTTCCAGTACTTAAAGGGGGCCTACAGGAAAGATCAGGAGGGACTCATTATCAGGGAGTATAGTGATAGGATGAGGGGTAACAGTTTTAAACTGAGAGATGGTAGATTTAGGTTAGATATTAGGAAGAAAGTCTTTACTGTGAGGGTGGTGAGGCACTGGAACAGGTTGCCCAGGGAAGTTGTGGAGGCCCCATCCCTGGAGGTGTTCAAGGCCAGGTTGGATGGGGCTTTGAGTAACGTGATGTAGCGGAAGGTGTCCCTGCCCATGGCAGGGGGGTTGGAACTAGATGATCTTTAAGGTCCCTTCCAACTCAAACCATTCTATGATTGTATGATTATTTTTGTTTATACAGAAATATGAAACAACAACGTGCAATAAACTTTCTTAAGTGTTGCTTTCTCATAAATGACAGTGGCCTCTTGTTTTTCTCTAGGTAAACAGCATGCAATTGCAGCTTTTTCTTATCCAAAAACATGCAGCAGTATCTTTACAGCTACATCTGCACTCATATGCAGAACAGGCCAGGAAACAGATGCTGAAGCCATGCAGTAGAGCACACATGCCAAATGCTCTTCTCTCACAAAATGGGGCTGTCTTATCCATAGTCCATTTTGGGATACTCCCTGGTCCATAGCTTTCCCTGAGCTGCACCTTGTTTGGGCTGTCGACACTGGCAAAAACGCATGCCAAGGAGCCCACTAACAACAAAACAGTGCCACAATCCTGGGACAGCGTTCACGTTCAGGCTCTAAGCCTCTCAGACAGCAGGTACAGCCACAGCCTTACTGAACCCAATGGAAGTTTCACAAGTCTCAGAGAGCCCACCACAGTTATATTTGTAATTTTCCTATGCAATAAAAATATTTGGGAAATTATTTCCCTGACAACAATATTTATGCTCATGAAGACAATGTAGACATTTTTATTAGAGTGATGAATCAAGAAGCATAAATCATGGGGTTTTATGTAGCTATCACTACCTTTTAAAGAGATCATAAGTTTACAATCTGTACTTTTCATTATTTCTAGTGGGAGAAATAACTCTTTTTATCAAACTACCAGCTCAAAACAGGTTTAATTTGGTAATCTAGCAGAAGAGTAACACAATCAACCAAGCAGATCAGCTGTTTTTAGAATGCATCTTAAATAAAGAAAACACACAGCTTAACAAACACACCTTTTGAAGCTGGAACTTTGTAGCCTAGCACTATGACGCTCATGTGCTCTTGAGAGAGCAAAGTTAACAGAGTCACACAAAGATGAGCATATGCCTTTTTGTGACAATCAGGATCCAAACGGAATTGCTGGTTTTGTAATCTTTTATTGCTATTTTGCCAATACTCAGCATCAGTAACATCCAATTTAGTGAAGCCCTTGATATGGGGCACCTCGTGAATGATCACTTTTGAGCGTTCTCTCAGCAGGATCCTCACAGACCTCGCTGTTCCCCACCAGGCTGTGGCTGATGCACTCCACTCACCGTAAGGTGCTGTGGCTTCAGCTGTCGCATTCATTCCTGGCAAACTCTTCTTTCTTACTGTGGTTACTCTATGCGACAAGGATCAGTCAATGTTTTCTTTTTTTAAAGATGCTGCTGGTCATTCCTGGAAGAAAATGAATTTTACTGTTGCATGCTTTGGGCTCATCTAATTACAATACCAGCCTTCAGGGAATTTTTAAACTAATGACATTGTATTTGTCAAGCACAGAAACTTTTAATCTGATTTTTCAAGTGGATCCTAGCCAATGGATCCTTGCCACCATAGCACTTAACAAAACACATTTGACTGTCCTCCATGCAATATTTAGGTGGGCTTATTATCAAAACATTATTTTTTGTTACCTAATATCTTTCTCTGGTGGTCAATACAAAGCACATAGACATATTGACAATGTTATTAAAGTTTTTATGACTAAAAGTCCACAAGTCAAATTGTATGTGTGTATATACAGCTTCACAAATGAACAGAGGCACACATCTTAAGAAATCTGAACAACTCCCCAGTTTGTCTGCTGATCTCATGATTTCTTGTACGCCAGCATGAAGAAATACCAGCCCAACAGTAGAGTTTGGAGGTTTTTTTAAATTTCAACATCCTATTCTTTATTTTTAAGATTTTTGTCATTTCCAGTGCCAATACAAAGAACAAAAACCCTAACTATTAATTATGTCACAATGACTCCTTAACACCCCACCCCACCCCAAATGCAAACAGCTCAGATGACCCATCACTCATCTACTTTTGGGTAATTCCTTAATTCTGAAGGACAAATAGTGCACCATTTCAACCATTAAGTTTAGCTCGACTGTACTAATTGGGTCTTTCGGACAAATAATGCTGGATTCACATTTCAATTTCAAATTTATTTCAATTATTACTGCTTCTTCAGAACACACACAAGCTGCAATTGTGCCACGTAGAAAGGTTGATGACTACACTTCAAAGAAAAAAATCCTCTTTCAAAATTTCCTTTTCATCTTTCAAAACTATCTATTAAATGTAATTATCTATTTTTTTCAAAACTGCGTAATTCAGGGCAAATTTACTAAACAAATTACAAAATACAGGTATTATTGTCCATTAAGCAACTAGTATCAGCACTCCAGTCCTCCCCAAACATAAAAAAAATACAGTTCTAACACAAAACTGTGTAAATGTAACATAACACAAAATACTGGCACAATCAAAACAAATAATAGGATTCCTAGGTGTTGGAAGGGATGACTGGAACACATACACTTGTAACGTGAGTGACTACATCTTGAACTAACAGCCCAGGGCTTGGACTTCCCATGAGAACTCACAATCTGACTGCAGTCTTAACACAACTACTCAGAAGCTTTATCACGATGCTCGGAAGACAGCATGCAACTACTGTGCTACTTTCACCAAGTATGCAATCAATTTTAAGAAGAGACACGGGTTTCAAGCACTGATGTCTAAATTTGTCTAAAAAAATATTAAAAAAAGAAAAAAAGTGTTACTTGAACTCTACAAGTACTACAGTAATTTAGGATCTCATCCTACTTGGCACGTCATCCCACGAAGAGGTGCCCTTGTAACACATGTCCATGCTACACAAAGCTTTATCAGCATTGTCAATCTTATTGCCAGAGAAACAGGCATTTTCAACCTTTTCTTTAATATCACTGATATTCCAACTGATCACAAACAAGCTGCTGTGGAGGAACATCACAGAGGCCCTGTATCACTGTCTATATAAACTGTACACAGTTTACTTCAATTGCAATGGAAACAACGTGGAACTTTTCTTAGATACTAAACTCAAAACCCAAAATAATTTGTAACAATGAGTTAATCCCATTCTCATCTTGCATAAGGCCCTGGTACAATTAGATAAACACCTCATATATTGTTATTAGCTTCAAAGTGCCAAAACACGGGTTCACAAGGTGGCACGAATATGTCTCCTCTCCTTTTGGGTTGGAGGACTTCTATATCAAACACTTGATTCAGTCCCATCTGTTGGACAATGAAATTAATACTCTTCCTACCGGTGAGGGAGTAACCTCACTCCAGCCTCTCCTGCTTTGTAATATAACCAGAAGATCAGCAATGGCTGATGTGAAGACAAAGGCTATGACCGCACCATGCCTGATGACAGCAGGATCAAACAAAATTAGGCTCAGCTACTCAGAGCATCCCATACTATGAAAGGCAGCACTGTTGGCTATGGTCTCAAGCAAGGGGGTTTGAACACGCTACTTAAGCGCATATCTACATCTCATTTTCCATGATGAAGTAACATTACCCAAATAGGTGTTTTGTCACCATCTCCCTTGTATCAGTCAGTACACATTAGCCAATGCAGTAAATGCAATAGTCTAAGCATCCTGTTTCTGCCTGACTAAAGGAGAGCTTTTGAAAAAAATAAAATGCTGAATTGGATTAAAAAAGAAAAAAAAAAAAGGAAAAAGAGTGACACTTAATTATTCAAGAACATAATCTGTAGATTGCATACACAGAAAGCCCCCTTATTTTGCAGCATACCAGAACATTAGCTGCAGTTTAATGAATGTTGGCACATAAAGGGGGGGGGGGGGGGGGGGGGGGGAAGGTAGGTTTTTTTTCAGTTAGGCATTATTATTTAATCTTATAAAGGAGGCAACACAAAATTCATGCAATTTCTTCTCAGGAAATCTTACAAAACAGTATATTGTTTCTGGCTGACAGCCACTGTACTATTACAGCGCTTCTTAAAGGCGTAACATTGTGAATTCTACCGGGTTTGAAAAAGCACTGGAAGTGTAAAACAAATAGAAATCCCCATTAGCTAAACTGACTTTAAAAATAAATAGCAAGACAGTAAATAGGTCTTTAAGGAAGGCAGAGGGTCCTTGCGGAGACTGGCAAATGCTCCAAGCCAAACCAATTCCATTGTGTCAACAAGACTGAAAGATACACCACGAGTTTGCACTGGCATCACCAGAAGGCTGTTTATAAAGACAGACGAATGGAAGGAAGGCTTTTCAACTACAATTCTGTGAAGTTAAACTACTACTAAGCATAACTAAATGGTCTCCAGTCAACCATATGAGCTCCACGCAATCTCAGAACCCATTTTAAGGTGATATGTTTAAATTCCAGCATAAGATATAAATAAGGATAGAAAGAGAGATACACACACGCAGACTAGCGTCCGACATCCACTGTGGTATCTTCAGATGACATGAAAGCATCCACATTTTTGGAAATTTAGAGCCTGAACAGCAGTGGTGACTGAAAGCATTAGGTTTGTTCCTTTCATATGCTAATAATGACATCATACCTTATGACCCAATGCTGCAACCACACACTATCATCTTATAAGGAAAATTTTTTCAAAGGAGTCTAAGAACTAGGCAAACTGCTCACCTGCATAAAGAACATTTTTTTTAATCCATCCACGACATAGATTTCTTTCTGTTCCTTAGTGCTGTGAATAATTACTCCTGAAATATTTATAATTATTTAACTGACTTTTTTTAAAAAGTAAAAAATACTACAACTGTTAGCAGAAGCAGGAAAAAAAAAAAATCTACAAAAAGAAGTTTGTGAGCATACAGGAAGCAGCCCTGGACATTTATGAAGTGAAGCAAGGTAAGGCCCCTGCTTGGATTTCAGGTACAGGAGGGATTCAGGACTGAATCTCTTACAAACATTCCAATGCAATGTAGTGTAGTGCAAAGACTCCCTCACACAGCATCCCAGAAAAAGAAAAGAAAAAAATGTTCTAAATACTCGCTCCATACTTCTGACATATATCCAGCAATAAAATAAGAGACAATAAATTATGTAACTATTACTGTCTACATACACCACACTCCCTGTATTTTGACATCATACAGCCCAAAAAAGAATTTTTAATTCTTTTTTAAAAAATACCCCCATGGTTTGTAGAGACATGCACAGCAAAGGTTAAAAGAAAAAAACCCACCAAGTGTACTAAGAAAAAATAAATAAATCTCCACATCAACAAACAATCCACAGAATGGCGAGAACAAGAATATAAGCCTATTTTTCCCCCCACTGTCATTGTGCTGTATTTCGTGCACACAGGAATCGAAACACACATTAAACCCCACTGTTTTGAAAACAACATCGCTTGAAATCTGCAGTGATCTTTCTTCCCCACCGCGGACACTGCTGTACAAAATCTGGAGAACAGCCTTACACGTAAATAAATAAATATACTAAATGGCGAGGGGGGGGGGGGGGAAGCGGAGGAAATTAACCGCGGCGCACAAAGTGCCGAATGCATTCTCCGGGCAGGAAACGAGTTATAATTAAATGGCCCAAAAGCGATTAAAATAAAGCCAAAGGGGAACGCTGCGGGGCTCCGCGGCTGCCCGCCGCCCCAGCCTCCGGCATGACGGGGCAGGCGAGGCGGGCGCTGTAGCGAGGAGGGAGCGGAGCCCGCCGCGGGGGCAGCGGGCGCCCCGGCCCGCAGGGCGCCGGGCCCGCCCGGGTGGTACCGCGGGCGGGGGCCGGGAGGGGAGCGGCCCGCACCTGCCACGGCACCGGCGCCGCTCGCAGCCAGCCCCGCGGCGGCCCGGTTCCCCCCCGCCCAGGGTGCCGCCGCCGCCCCCCGGGGCTCAGCCACGTCCCTCGCTCCCGCCGGCACCGGGCGGCCCCGCGGCCGCGGCGGCGCCCACTCACCTCGCCGAGGCGCGCACTGCGGCTCCGCGCCCCGCGGCGGAGCTCCGGCGGAGGGCGGCTCCCGCGCCGCGCTGTGCCGTACCGTGCCGTGCCGCTGCGGAGCCGGGCGGCGGCCGGAGTCACCCCGTCCTTGCGGCAAGCGGCTCCCGCCGGTGGCGGCGGCCCCTCCGCGCCCACGGCGGGGCGAGCGCCTCCCCGCACAGGGGCGCCCGCGCCGCGCCGCCCCCCCCCGCCCCCGCGCCGCCTTCAGCGGCGGGGCTGAGCCCCCCGCCCCTCGGCCGGCCTCCGCCGCCGCGCCGGCATCTTCCCCTCAATCGCCGACAGGCACGGCTGTAGCGGGGTGGGGGCGGCCGGGCCGGGGCCGAGGCCGCAGCCCCGCGGGCCTGGGCGGCGCCGGGGGCGGGTAGCTCTCCGCGGGCGGCCGCTAACAAAGCCGCCCGCCTCCTCCAACCCCCCTCCGGCGACAGCAAGGCAGGGGGATGCGGCCGCCCCGCCGACGGGAGGGGGCTGCGGGAGATCCCGGTCCCCACCGAGATCCGGCCCGCGCACCCGAAATAGGTAAATGCGGTCAGGCTGGTGAGAAGCCACCCCCTCTCCAACCCCCCCGGCGGATGCGGGGGGAGATGGTCCTGCAGCTGCTACGTTTGCACCGCTGCCGATGAGAAAGCACCGCTGGAATGGTGCTTTGAAATGCCAATTTCTTTTTTTTTTTAATTCCCATACAGCTATTAGCGCTGACAGTTATCAGTGGCATCAACGTGAATATGAGCCAGCCTGTATCATTGTCTCGGTGTCAATTACCCTGTCTATTTGAAAGCAGTTAGGTGCAATCAACTCCAGATTTCCTACTCTTGCGGCAATTCTACTTGTGCTTTGTCCATCCCAATAAATTCAGGAATGTTTTCATAGGAAAATGTGGTTACAAAAAAATGTAGATGAAATGAAAACTTAAAATACACACAGTAATTACCAGAGGACCAGTGATGTGAAACACTGCAGGATCACAGCCCAACAAAAACACAGTAATACCAGTGACAGAAAAAATGGACAAAAAATGGACACATTAGACTTAATTCTTACATGAGCCAGGTCCCGGTTATTACTATGAGACAACACCTCATGCTTTGTTTTCTTTTCTGAGTCACAGGAAGGCAAAATCTTCCCACAAGCAAGGAGCACATCAGTCCTAACTACTTTGTATTCTACAGTTGTTTTCTAACATATATATATATACACACACACACACACACTAATATACAGGCAACTAAATGGGTTTCTGTAGACACAGTTTCTTCAGAATAACCAGCTGGCAACTACATTAAATTAACGTACGTCAAAGTACAAAGTAAATTTTTTATAGCTTACAGCGTATTCTCAAAGCCCCAGGCTTGAAATCCTGCCTGTAATGAAGCCCACGGCACATTTGTCATGAGCTTTGATAGGAGGGAATTTGCTGTTCAGCCCTTCTGTACGATAGTAGACAAACTGCTCCAGATACGAGCGCGTGTGGCTGTATTCCAAAGTAGGTCAAGCTATGAAAGTCGTTAACACTCTTCCATCTATCTGAAGCTTTAAAACTTTGTTCCGGTTCTTTTCTGTGTATTGGCACTTATGATGTAGTTCAAACCTGCTTAGTGTGCAAATGATTGGGGTGCAACTGATTACTCTTATACAAATTTTCCCTGACTCCTTAAGAGACTACTACTCTGCTGTGTCATTGCAATAAATCTGTTTAGATTTACATTAAAGGCTCAGATTTGGATGATCATATATAGGTTAGTGGTGATTTGGGCATTCTTAGATACATCTCCCTCTTCTGCGGTACCTTGACTTGGCATTGATAATATAATGCCTATTTTACTTCCTGAAACAAGATGAAAAGAGAAAAAGGGATGTGTAATGCCAAGAGTTTCATAACATTTATAATTATTTGTGCTCTGTTTTTGGTTATCGTGCCATTTTTATGATGAGAAGATGCAAAACTGAGAAGATGAAAACCGCTAGCTAATGAATTATTCTCAGTGGATTTGCAAGCTGTAAAAGCCCTTTGACGGTGTGACACAAGTGCAGACTGTCTTTAAGTTAAGACTTCTCATCTGTCAAATTAAAAATCTACATAAATCATACACTGGATTTTCATGTTTCTCTCCCTCAAAATGGATTTTGAGAATGTTCTTGCGCACATGCTAGAAAAATCCTATTTCCACTGAGCAAAATGTTAATTCATGTGAATCTTTAAATCCCCTTGACTTCCCCCCAAACATAAATGGCAGCGATCACAACAATAGTAAAATATAGAGCATTTGTAGAAAATCAGCACTACTGCTTTCCAGTAATTACAAACCTGTCGACTTCTGCGCTTACATTTCTGATATAGTCAGTGGTATAGTATAGGTGGTGCTACATGCATAGTTCTTTATTAACAGTTCCTGTGTCTTTAGCATGATTTAGGATTCTTTTCTGTTTTCCTCAGATGTAACTCTGGCTGTAACTGAATAGAGTTGGGTGCACACTTCGAAATAAACACATTTCATAGAGGAATTGCTTCTGTCTTCATGGGTGCTTACACACCTACAGACACTATGCTATAAGCAATAGGCTAACTTTTCGGAGCCATGCATTGAGGCAATGGGTCGTTAACCTTCAACAGACTTAAAAATAGAGAAAACCAGCCAGCTTTTCTGGAGCACACTGCTGTCTTTTCTCCTCTTTCCAACTCCATTGCTTCCCTGCCCCCCCGGATCCATCTCATCTCTCCTTTGCCAAAAAGTTAATATGAAAGAAACCAACGTGACAGAAACTCATACAAAATCACCTTTGACCAAGTGGGTACCAAGCGCCTTTCCGGACTGAGAAATATCTTTTTAAAGTTAAGTTACAGTGTACCTGAGACAAAGCTATCACTGTGTGAAAGTTGGAAAAATTATATTACCATCACCTGAAGATTAGGACCTAAAAATAGCTGAAATAGCACTAGAACTTCCAAAGAATGTTTGTGTTATGTTCTTGGAAAAAGTCTCACTGGAGAAAAAACAATTTTCAGTCATCTCCAGAAATTATTTAGTAAAAAAAACCTGCAAAATGCTATGAAATGTAAAAATCTTTTACCATTAAAATAAATTAGACATCCAAAATTTCTAATCGATGCCCTTAAAGTTCTGTAAATGATGAGAACCTGTGACATACTGACATACGGATGCACCCTCTATAAAAGGGATTTTTGGCTGCTCTAACTTTGGACATTGGTAACTTAACAAAAGAGGACATATACTTAATATAATTCATTAGACATTAATATTAAAAAGCAATATGCGTTTTGCCTGACAGCATTACTTAATTCCCACACAAATACTTAAGCGACAAGTACAGAAAAAGCAAAATATAACTTTTCAGAAAACAGTAAATAAAGAAAATAATAAAGTAATAGTCCAGCCTTCCCATCTCCTTTCTCTTCCTTTTGGTTATCATTTAGAGCAAAAAAAAAAAAGGAGGGCTTGATGAATCATTACTGAAGGTCATCATCTAGCACTGCGTGATCAGCAGTACAGTGTATGAAGGAGCAATGCCCTTTGAGAGGGTAACTTCCCTTTACAACAGCTAGAAGCGTTAAAAGACAAGAAATGCCGTTCTATATTATGTGATTTTATATTTTCCCAGCAATTCAATTCTCTGCAAGACAATGGTCCGAGCTGAATACCCCAAATAAGAGTTTCTTTGCCATGACCATTCTAAAGCCAAACATAAAAAGCCTAAAAGGATCAACTGGAAGAACATTCACATGGGATGGAAATGTAATGTTTCACAAGACTTCTGGACAGATTACTGTGCAGCAGGTGAAAGTATTAACTGAAAGAATCACCCCAGGTGCCAAAATCTGCAGGACATATTCTTTGGCCTGTCCTGCCTCTTTTGTGCTGCACAAAAGACTTAATGAGCGTGAAGACCATCTGCAGCTCCCCAGCTGGGGATTTTTGTGATATAAAAGAGTCCCTGAGTGACTGTGGAGTTGACCAGCCCATGGGAGGCCACACGGCCCTGCAGTCTGAGCAGAAAGAGGGGAGGGCACAGTGAGGAAAAGCACGCCCGGGGTTTGCTGCTCCAGCTGCCTGCAGCTGGTCAACGGGCCCTTGGGAGATGTCACCATCTGGTACTATCTGGTGCCAGGGCAGTCATTTATCCAGCCAGAGAGTCAAGGGGCTTCACAGCAGCTCTCCACCTTTCTGGTGTATAGAGAAGAGACCCACTGCACGGGGCCATCTGGGCTAATCTGGTTAGAGCTCAAATCTGCAGACCCTAATCTGGCAAAACTCCCATGGATATCTCTGAGCACTTACCTGAGTTGGCCTTCTGGTCTCGGACCTAGAGGAACATTAATACATAAAGCAAATAAACACATGGCCAAGTTTTGATTTAGAAAAAAATTAAACCATTAATGACAATAATATTAATTGCAAATATTAAAACAATCTCCTATCAATAACATTTTATGAAATTATGGAAATAGTTCTTGGGTACAGAAATGAAATCTGCTGCAGTTCCTAATGCTTCCAGATAGTTACTGAAATGTGCACACAGATCACCAAATTTGGGTTAAAGTTATGACGATAAAAGCAATTGTCAGTTTTTGTTGGTACTTGCAGAGATTTAATTTTAGAACCGTACCCTTAGGCAAGTAATATAGGATTAGATCCATACACATTGCATCCAAAGTCATACTGAAATGTCACTTATAAAACACACTTTCACAATCTTGCTATTTGACTTACAAACATGTTAGACCAATCTGCAGAGAAAGCCTGCAGTACATGTAGGCTGTATTGAGGTAGTATGTCAATGGACCGTGCTATTGTAAAACCGGGAAGCTTCCATAACTGAACAAAATGAATGCGTTGTTCTTTTGGAATACTCTTGCTGAAGCAAGTAAAAGGAGTCTGCAGGGAAACAGTCCAACATCATGCTGAGAAGACAAACGATACAAAGTTTGTGAAGGTATCAAGACATTTAGTGAGGCTGAAAAGAGGATCACAAATCTGTATTAGAACTCTGGAAAATTTAAAGATCTGTACTGACAGTAGTGGAAGAATTCCTGGTTTTCCCCAGTGAAGGGAGAGCAAAAAAGGCTCAGGCAGGTGGCACAGAACTGCCACTCACTAATATAACTAGGATTCAAATCCCAGAGTATTTATCTGGTGGCCCTCTTCCCATTAGTTTACACCTCTCTAGGCAATAACAATGGTTATTTGAATTACACATTTGGTCAATAATTTGACTAAAATTCTCAAATGGTCTCTTTAGGAGTCTTAGCACTTCCCACAACAGCAACAATTACCACCTAGATGCATTTAGTAAGCAAATACAGCACATATTAAGTGAGCAAGCTATCCTACCAATGAATTTCCTTTAAATGATTTGAAGAAAGCAGTAATTTCTTTGGCAACCAGGCAGCAGGTTACCCTAGTGACATTAATTCCTTCTGCATCCTACACAGGATTGAATGTGGAATTAGCAGAGCTGGAAAATGCCCCTGCAGCTGTGGCAGAAATAATACACTTCTCGCTGTAAGTGGAAGCTTCTCTTCAGGAGATGCTTGTGCTTCACTGCTCTTTATCAAACAGGGTAACACAAATATACATTTCACTAACAGGCTTAATCAGCAATGGAAACTCAACTTATGAACTGAGAGAGAACTGTCAAACACTGGAGCCACATTTATCCTGCACAGAACAAATAAACATTAATGCTAGAAAAATAAACCACTCTGAAAGCCTGAAGAATCAACAAAGCAGCTTTTTGCCTGTGCCTAATCCAGCTAAACCTTCTTAAAGTCCCATTCAAAGTAGATACTTGACAAGATTTCCACCCACAATAGTTTTCTTACTCATTATATCCTCTTGCATTTATGAAAGGACTCTATGTTTATATTTAAGAATCCACAGTTGTCTAAAGTACAGATACTGAGACTGTTATTTTGGCTAAGAAATCAATTCAGAATGGTGAAAATTACTAGGGCTTTACCTTCCACAACTCTTTTGCCAATTTCATAGATTTTCTTTCAGTGACAGCATAATATGGTGACCTTAAAGTCAGTGTTCAGTCAGTTTTCTTTGTAGAAGTGTCGCCATCACCATATCCAGTACCATGACAAAGATAACTGCAAAATCCTAACAGCCATGAATATAATCTCACGCCCTGTTGAGGCTCAAAGCAAAAGGAAGAGCTTGTATTTTGATATTTTTACCTTGCTCACTGCAAGGTGTTACACAACTTCCATGTTAATTTTCACCCAGCATTTTTTCCTTGGCATCACATGTTGAGAAGGACTTGGGGTTACTGGTGGGTGAAAAGCTGGGCATGAGCCAGCAATGTGCGCTCACAGCCCAGAAAGCCAATGTATCCTGGGCTGCATCAAAAGAAGTGAGACCAGAAGGTCGAGGGAGGTGATTCTGTCCCTCTGCTCTTGTGAGACCCCACTGGGTCCAGCCCTAGAGTCCTCAGTACAGGAAAGACATGGACCTGTTGGAGCGGGTCCAGAGGAGGGCCACAAGGATCATCAGAGGGCTGGAGCACCTCTCCTATGAAGACAGGCTAAGAGAGTTGGGTTTATTCAACCTGGAGAAGAGAAGGCTCCAGGGAGACCTTATTGTGGGCTTTCGGTACTTAAAAGGGGCTTATAAGAAAGATGGGGACAGACTTTGTAGCAGGGCCTGTTGCGATAGGACAAAGGGTAATAGTTTTAAACTAAAACAGGGTAGGTTTAGACTAGATATTAGGAAGGAATTTTTTACAATGAGGGTGGTGAAACACTGGAAGAGGTTGCCCAGAGAGGTGGTAGAAGCTCCATCTCTGGAAACATTCAAGGTCAGGTTGGACACAGCTCTGAGCAACCCGATCTAGTTGAAAATGTCCCTGCTCATTAGGGAGGGTTGGACTCTATGACCTGTAAAGGTCCATTCCAACCCAAACTATTCTATGGTTCTACGATATATTCATTTAACAGCAGCCCACCGGGGTTTTGTTCATAAATCAAACATTCAGAAAACAACCACAGGAGTAGAAAGAGGCCTGTAGGTGTACCTCTCTCTTAGGAAGTTTACATAAAATATATTTTTTTAACATGTTCCTCTGCCTTAGAATAGAAGGGTTTTACAAAACTCAAAATTCTTACTCACATTTCCAATGTCTGTTGTATGTATTACAAAAAAAATTAAGCAAACAAAAAATTAGATTTTTGAGGCTTATAGATTCTGAATACCCAGACCTGATGATGTGGTGGTGTAACAACCACTATGACCAAGAATGGGGACCTCAACTGAACAACACATAAAAATACGGGCTCCAAACTAAAGCCACAATGAGGCATATTACCATACCACAAAGTGCTTGTGCATTAAGCATGCACTCAAATTCAAACACAAACTTCACTGCTTAACTAAAAAGGGACAAATTTAAACATGTACTTCAAGATAAGCCAAATATCAACAGGCAAAAACATTGCGTGTATCTGTGAAAAACAATCCCATCCAAAATTTAAAAACTACGCAGGAGAAGAATGTGATGACACATACAGAAGCAATAACAGTAGCAAAGAACATTAGAGGAAGCAACAATATTAGAAATCTTCACACTGACAAAGAACAAACAACAAATATTTGGGTTTACAGAGTAAATAAAAATACAGTACAGAGTGTAGGAAATAAGGCCCAAATAAGAACTCCAGAGTGATCAACAGTACAGTAGAAAAGAAGAGTGGTGGTGTATACTGCTGTATACTGCTAAATATGCAGTAACTCTTGCTCAAGTAGTCTGCGTACTGGAGGCTTAACCTGAAGTCCTGCAGGTGCTTTGGAAGAGCAGAGCCAAGAACAAAAGGAATTCTTGAGACAAACATTAAAAATTCAAAGATCAGAAAAAATAGAGTAAGACCAGTCCAGAGTACGGCTGCACAAACTCTCTAAAACCTGAAGCATGGAGAAAATAAATGTCTACAAGTGTTTAAAGTTTTAAATATTCTGATACACTATTTGTAATAAAGACCCACTTTCTAATCTCTGAAGCAAAGCACCAAATCATGTATTATGAACCTTGGATTTACACGTTGACAGGCTGAAAGTACAGCAACAACACCACTGTCCGTGTACTACACAATGACAGATTTCCATAGCGAGGTTTTGCCTGATGATGGACTGATGGCATCATGCACTTGCAGCCTGTAGGAGCTGTTCTCCATTGCCTAGGATATTGTATGAAATGCTACCTCCCGATTTTCAGTGAAGTCTGAAATGTGTTGTACAGATCATAACTATAGATTTTTAAAGCACGACTGCATAGAGTGCTATCATTATTCTATGAAGAATAGTCCTGCAATGACAGAATGCAGCCTACACATGCAAAAATTTATCTCACCTAAGGACTCTAGCTCAGGGGACAAAGATGCCATTACTTGACAACAGATACTGGAGTCTTCCTATCACGTGAGTTAGGCTATGTAAGTGATCTGGTTATTACATGACCAGATTACTGCAAGGTAACTATTCTGCAAGGTGCGTATTTGTACCTGGATTTTACCAGTGAATAGGAAAAGGACACTAAATTATGAAAAGTCTATTCTAATCAGATTTGAATAGCACACTTAATTCTAAGCTAATGCATCTTATTAAGCATGAGTGGAATTAATTTCCTAGCGAAAAGCTGAATGCAGCAGGAAAGAAAAAGGGAATAAATGTTACTTAGTTTAGCCTTGATGGCTAATTCAGTTCATTTACTACACCATTATCAAAGGTGGCTGAATAACTTCAGTAAAGGACTGTAATATATTACAGCAGAAAACATCATCTCCACATAATATTCCTATGAACAACGAATGCTATTTAGGCATCAAGCTACTGCTCTCACATGAAGTTGTAACATTACTTCCACAAAGGCAGGTATGACATTCTGAGAAAAAAAAAAAGTATTCCAGGTAATAAAACTATTTAAAAATCGTTAGGATTACAACTTGGTATATTTTGGAGAATATCATTAGTGTATATTTTTTAAACCTCTTAATTTGCCTCAAATTACACATAATTTGGAGAAGCTTGCTGAAGTTAGTATTTATTCCAGGTATTAGGTCTATTTTTTTCTGAAAAGTGCTAGGTTGACACATGAACAGAAAGTGGCAGGAAAAGAAATATTGTTTCTCCCACAGCAAGCACACTAATGTAAGGCTTAAAAATGAAGGAGCAGCAGCACATTTTTGCTTAGACCTTTGAACTGCACCATATGGTTGACGCTCAATTAAGCAAAGATTTATCAGTCCCTGATTGGAATGTGTCCAAGAATCGCTATTTTTTAAATCTTTGAACCAGAGGACTAGAACTGAACATACAATTATCTGGACTCACACAAGGTACCATACACTTTCAAAACTTTGAATGAAATGAGGAAAATTATTTAATGTGTATTTTCTTGGGTTTGCATTTCTACATTTTAGAATGAAAATATATCAGTACTATAAAAGCTACAAAAAGGCAGTTTCATGTTACAGCTTTATCCAAGTTAATATCTCAGCACCACCAAAAAGGCAAGGTCCAAATCCCTACCAATTCTCCACAAGCAGCCCCATCACTTTACATCTGCTTTAGCAACCACTAAATTGCCTAGCAAAGAATGTTCTGTTCACTAAAATGACAGAATTCCAACCCAGTAAAAGTGTGTATTTTATTGCTGAGTTAGCAAACTGAATGAGTTCACCATGCAATCCAAGTGGCACAAGATCTAATACAACAGACAGGTGACCGCATGATCGGGAAGAGACGGCAAGGGAGAAGGGAATGAGACTACTTTTGTTTGAAAGTACAGTGCTGTTGTTTTGACTTCTAACCTAAACATTAACTGTTTTCTACTCCCTGGACAGGTTGCTTCTGCTTTTAGCTGTAAGCTTTGTAAGTTCATTTACATCACACCCAAGTGCAGCACTAAATTCATGAGCAACAGACAAGCCCATGATTGCAAGTCTAAAAGTGCTAAGAGTGGAATAAGAAATAAGAACTTCAGAATGAATCCAGCAGGAATTTTATCCAAGTGAGTATTGGAGAGGATATCAAGATCTGGAACATAAAATGTTGTGACTGCATAGCAAAAGATGTAACTTTTTAATTCAAGACTGTGTATTTCATTTATTTGATAATGGACCCAAACACAGATACAATATTAGCCTGAAGTAGGTCATGAATTTTTACCCATCAGAGTATTTGAGGCAATAGAAACGTAACAAGAAGGTTGCTTACAGTGAAAATCCTAACCCAAAATTTGGCAGTAATGAAGTCAGTCAAACATAAAGCTTTTATGTTAAATTGTAAAAGCTTAATTTTAAATTCCATGTAAGACTCTATGGTTAAATTCTGCTTTTATAGACAGATGGTAGGGTTTTTTCTTTGCTTGTTTATTATAAATGTACTTGAGCGTATCTATTCAGTTCACTGAAAAAACCCAAAAACATAATTTGCAATATTTTAATCCACAAGGCTTAATTCCTTTGCAATCGCCATTTCAGTGTAGCAACAGATTTCACTGTGACTATTGCTACAAAGGGATTAAACTTTCCCTGTTGATTTTGTATACTGGAAAAAAAGATGTAACTGAAGGGTTCAGTCAGGTTTGTTCAAAGGTTTTTGTTTATTTGTTTTTCCTTTTCATAAGTGTCACCTCGTGATTGCAATTCATATTTTCATAAATGCTGGAATATAGCTTCTTCTACTATAATAAAACCATAAAACATTTCTGTAGTCCTGTTTTTCCATGTCACCAGTTTACTGAAACCTCCTGCAATAGTAAATAACTTGTAACATAGCGAGTGTAACGTGGGACTGAAGAATGCTACTTAAAACCAACTTCAACTGTAAATTTACTAGCAGCACTGTACAAAAAGTATAGTTACAGCATTTAGGTGTTCACACAGTTTACAGAATAATACTGGTGCATTGCAAATGATGGCTATTCTACTTCCATGACCTTTCCCAATGTGCTCCATTAAACTCTGATCAGAGTATTTTGTGCTATTTCTTGATTTGACAGATTAATGCAAACTTTATTACCTTAACAGAGGGGCTCAACAAAAACCTGACTGCTGCTCTGGCATTAAATGTTTTTATCATTATTATTTTACACAGACAGTATAGTTCAATAGAGAAGCTTCACTTATGTTGGCAAAACACAGCTTTTCTACATTAACAAGACGCTGTAGGAGACTGCTAGACACATTCTTAGCTAGGGACAAATAGAGATGTTAAGTGATTTAGCTGGAGTTATTCACAAAACAGCACCTTAGCTGGAACCCAAGAATTCTGATACCAGATTCTCAACGAGCATACATTGATATGAAATATGTTACATTATATGAGCACCTGGCCACCAGGTTCTAGTTTTCCGTTCTATAGCACAAAGCTACATTCTTTCTACAGTCTGTTTACGCTTTGTATGTTCAGAACTTTCCTAATTTTTTTCAAATTTATTGGAAAAGATAGGAAGGAACCAAGAGAGGTCATCTAGTACACTGCTTCCGATCCTTTTTTAAAATGCAAGGACCAGATAGTACTTCTGGAAAAAAAATCTATGGAAAATGTTGTATTCTTTTTTGGTGGGAAGGCATGCCTTCCAGTACCTAAAGGGGGCCTACAGAAGAGCTGGGGAAGGACTTTTTACACGGGCATGTAGTGATAGGACAAGGGGAAATGGCTTTAAGCTGGAAGAGGGCAGGTTTAGATTAAACATTAGGAAGAAGTTTTTCACTTTAAGGGTAGTAAGGCACTGGAACAGGTTGCCCAGAGAGGTTGTTGAAGCTCTGTCTCTGGAGGTGTTCAAGGCCAGGCTGGACGTGGCCTTGGGCAACCTGGTCTAGTGGGAGGTGTCCCTGTCTGTGGCAGGGGGGCTGGAACTCAATGATCTTCAAGGTCCCTTCCAACCTAAACCATTCTATGATTCTATGATTTAGCATTTAGGCAAAAGAAGTTGTACTAAATTAAAATGTTACCATATGTACCATCTTCATTTAAAATATTCATTAGAAAAATTATAATAACATGACCTAATTCCTGACTTTGCCTGTCAAAAGTGAATGACACATAGCTTCTAACTCACAGAAAAATGTATTTGTATGAGGTTTTATTTTGCTTTTTGTAACTGCAATTCTTTACACATGATGAGGCCATCATCTCTTGTTTAGGATACCATCAGGGTCTGTGGACCATGGATTTACTCATACACGTCTAGTCCATCCTTCTGCCCTAAGGCAGAATGAATTATGACTGAACCATTTCTGAGATATTTTATGCAGAACATCAGAGCAAATGATCAGAACACTGTCTTTGGCCACAAATTTTATAAAAAATAGTGAATACCCTGAAAATGCACAGTGAGATTACAGCATACTTATACCCTTTTCGTATATATAGTTATGAATTCTGATTATAAAATATAATGGACAAAAAATCCATCCTCGTAAACTCAGTTGGTAAGTGCTACAGACTTCAGTGAAAGCTAACATTTCATTCAGCCAATATTTTCTATGATTCAGTAATTTCAATCATACAGGTGAGAATCTGTGCTTATTGCATCCTGCAGCCTATCAGTTACTGAAAGATATTCCAACTCTGTGATATTTTTTTTGATGGTCTGACACTGCCCTGTTGAATGCAATTGTGTATTCTTTCCATAACCGCACAAATCTCTGTAAGTGGCAGGAAAAGTCATTTACAAAGTCTCCAGTGGTAGAGTACTTATCTGTGTCTTTTAAAAAAAATCGGGAGAAAACCACCAAATTCCGTACAGTGTCAGCACGCTGTCAAAGGTCAATGTGAGCAGAAGAATTTTAATGGTCTCTTTAAATAAATAGTATTTATTCATCAATACTTTTTTTGAGCAGGAACCAGGATGTTGTCTGCAGTTTGACGTAGAGAGTTAAGAACATAAAATCCATCATCATTTGAGGAAACAAGGTCTGAAGGTAGAAATACTATTTTATAAAGCAGTATTTAGGGCAATTGCATTTTAACATAATTAAATACTGCACCATTGGAAGTACAGAAAACCCTGCATTGTTTGTAAATGCAGTTAAGCCTTTAAATCAGACCATCACCTTTTCATAAGTACATCAATAAAAATGACAGCCAGTAGAGAAAAATAAAACAATTCATATTAGAATATTGCTTAGATAAATTAATTAACTTCTGGGTGTTCAAAACAATAAGCAGAGTGATATATTTTGCTGAATGTATTAAGTTTTTAATATAAATAAACTCTGCTACTCAAGATAACGCAACCTGTTAGCTGCATTAATATCTGTTACCGATGCAAGTTATTTTAAGAGATAACAGACCAGATTCTCTGGTGTTTTGCACTGCACTCCACTGCACTCCAGTGTACTCTATTAGACCCACAAGGATCACAGCGTAAAATAGATGCTAACAGCGTATGTTATGTTCCTCTCCTTTTTCGCTGTTTCTGGCATAATCCAGGCTCAAATCCCCCAGTCCTGTGGTTCAGTCCCCACAGGACCACCATAAACTTCAAGCAGATAAATGACACTTTCCCTCCTACTGATGAATGAATTCTGTACAAAGTGGACGCAAGAATCTGAAGAGAAAAAAGGCAAGCTCTATTGTCCTTTTGTGCATGCATCTGGTCTCCAGCATGTGTCAGTCTGCAACTCGTAGGATTTGGGCCACGCTCACCACAGCTATGCAGCAGTCTCTGGTTATTCACACAAAAATAGCACAGCATTTCAAAGAGTGCACAATGCAGGTTTAGTACATAATAAGGCAAAATCCCTCCCCAAAATATATGCCGACTTTTGATTATATTCCAAAAGAAAACGTTCCTCATAAGGGCTCCATAAACAATTCCTGAACTCAAATATAAAATGTTAATTAAAATGTAACATATCCTGTGTGATGCCTTTGTTTTGAATGCATCTCTGGTTTAAATCTGAGGCTAGTTATCTTACTATCTGATAAGGTTCTCCTGCTCTGTTGTTTACTTGTTCTGAAGGAGAAGTCATTCTTCCAGTAACAAATTGAAAACACAACAGTCATTTTACCTCTTCTATCATGTCAGTGTCTTACCCTTAGAGACTCTTGCACTTCAAAAATAGGCCAGCAGATACGTAAGCTTATTTGTCACTGGCATTAAGGCAAGAAGCAAACCCTTACTCAGAATTTAATTTTATTTTATAAAAAGCACTTAAATAGGATTTACAGCTTTCAACCTTTTAATTTAAAAGTAGAAAAAAAAAATTACTAAGAGCATTGCTATTGATTTAACAACTGAAACTTGTGGTATTACACATTGGGATTGGAGATTTTCAGCCAGGTAGCCAGAATGTATAGAACAACATAATATGGAAAACAATAAAAGCTATTAGAAATCTTCTTGCATTCTTGCAATGTTTTTCTTAGATTAAAAATCAACATTTCCACTGCCAGCTCCTAAAGCATAAGAAAAGACAGAACTCTACAAAGAACAGATGTTTTTCTTTCATTTTCACAAAATTTATGCAATTGTTTCACACTTTGTTCAATTACACAGATGTAAATAAGGAATGTTACTGTTTGTAGGAGTACTACCAACAATCTGTTTAAAATGGATTCAAACACCTAGCAGAATTCACTGTACTCTGCTTACATGAAATATTGCTTCTCAGCAGGACTGTAGGTCACTGTTCTTTAAGTTTACCAAATGTTCTGGTATGATTTCATTTGATTTCAGTGAAAGAGGTGCAAAAAGTGAGAACTGAAATAATGATAAACATTTCTGTCATTGCAGGACTATCATGTCTGACTATTTTAGATGTCATTTAGACTTGTCAGGTCTTTAAATCTGTTGAAATTTATGCATTAAGTTGTCATGTGCAATGACACTTTGATTACACTTGAATTCTGTATTTTTAGTTCAGTACCTGAAAAGGGAGTATTTGTCTCTGAAAGGTAAAAAGGAAATGCCGTATTAGTTTTTAATGCTAAACCCCTGAAGATACGGAGCTGGTCTGATAAGCTGATATGAACTAATAGAAGCCGATTCTGCTCCCATATCTCAGAGTGAGACAGGAATGGTATCAGTGTGTTGTCATTATTTCTTGTCCTTCTAATTTCTTAGTACTGCACATCAAAGTTAAAAGTGATAAATCATTGCACTTTGGCTAATAACTACTTGCTGCAGTAAACCTGAGTGCCATAAAAACATTCTTTATTTAAAGCAACAGAACTTTTACATACTCCTAAAGGAGCAGATGCCATCTCATATTTTGCAGACTTGTCAGAGAAGAGTTGGACAGCAAATTGACACATTTCCCAGATACTGATTGTCCCTTGGTCTAGTGTTCTATAGCCTGTTTCCTGATTTCCAAAAGTAAGACTTCTGATTCAGAATCAATATACCACTTAAATGGCCATCTTATCAAACCCTTCTTCAAGTGACTTAATACAGATAAAATGCCAATTCTTTTACAAGAGTTCCAAGCTTATCATATATACATTTATGCACTGGAAATATCTATTGGAATATTCATTAAGATTGAGAAGAATGTTATTTATTCTGTTCACAAAGCTGTGCAGAAAAGATTGATAAATAGTTTTGCATCCTCTCTTTTTTAGAGAATACGAACCTTCACAGCTAGAACATTGTACGTGATGTAGACAGCATGTTCATTTTTTAATTACTGAAACTGTAAGACATTGAAAGGAAAACCAAAGCAAGAGAAACGAGTCTTATTTTTGCAACATTTTAACTAGAGACTTCGTATGTGCCTACAAAGTAAAGACAGAATCCAGCTGCAGAACTTGTATTTATATTTCAAATGTTTCTGACAGTGTTCTGAACTACAGGTACTGGCGTTTACTGTCAACATAAACTACATGTGAGAATCAATCAGATCTGTATTTATGCACATCCAAAGTTGAAGATTCGTTTTGTTTAAAGCTTTCAGTCTAGGCTCAACAGCACACACACACAAAAAAACACCAAAACAGTATTCTAGGAGAAAGCAACAGGATGGAAAAGTGGGCTTCTGCTGATTAAGATTTTAATACAATAGCATCTTCAATGAAACCTTATGTTCACTGGTTTGCATAAATTCTTATACTATACTTGCAAAAAAAAAGATTAATTTCTCTCAGCAGTACTGATTTAACACTCAAGTTGGATATCTAAGGATTCTGCTATTGTCTACCTGCATTGTTGACTATTATCCCTCCTTGTTTGAGACAAAGCTGTCAAACTGAATAAAAATATTGTGTTAGCTCACCATAGAAAAGGAGAGGAGGGGAAAAGGATGGCAGGTAAGCATAGAGAGATAAAAGCAGAACATTGTTCTTTATCTGGTGTACAAAATAAGGATTATCAATACCAGCAACATAAGGAGAAAAAAATATGTTATACAGAATACTTATAATGCTATATTATTATGTAATACATCTAATAATATACTTACTGTAAGACTCTATAGCAGCTAATAACACTAAGCCAGGGATGATCTTTTCATGACACTCTACTCAAAAGCTGGTCTCCAGCTTTCCTAAAGATCTGACAGGTCGCTACAAAGAACAGATGGATGCAAACAGACTGGGCAGCACAAAGTACAGAGTTATTGCCGGTACACCACCACAGTGGTAGAAATACACTGATAACCTGAATTCTCACCAAGGTTTACAGACATAACAGCGTAGGAGAGTTTTAAGGATGGATCAAAGAAAAGTGCTTTCAGCATATTTATGTTCATACCCTTCTAAGTGTTGAAGTGATGAGAATAAAATAAAATTTAAAAAAAAAAAAAAACACAACAAAACACATATGTGCTTGTATGAGAATTAAATTAAAGCATGTTGGAGTCCAGCAGCATGGGCCAAGCAAACTCAGGGGTTAGTATCTCAGAATGATAACACATACCAGACAGGATGAAGAAGGGTTCTGAAGAGGCAACTTTCCGCTGACAATTTCAACAGCTTGTATTTGATGCAATAAAAAAGGGCAATTTAGAAGAAGGGGACAAAATTATTGAAGCAACACTTGAGGAAAGCAGATGTACAGCCGTGATAGAATAGAGTTGAGGCTCTTACTCCTACAAAGTACCTTCCTTTGCAGAATGCTAACCTGGACAAACCTATCCAATTTAGCAGATTTGATTTATCCCATCTCTCAGTTCAAACTTGCAAGTTCCACCTACTGCTGCAGCATTCTCTCACACAATCCAAGGAATCCAAAATAGAGATCTATGTACTAGTGTTTGCTCTCTGATTTACCTTCATATCAAAGCGTTCTGCATAAGCAAGTAATTGAGTGAGATGAAAAGAATTCTAAAGACAAGCACTGCAGAAGTGCTGGCAGCTCAGACTCCACCTTGAACAAAGACTTCAATCCTACTGCAAAAGAGTAGAAGGAATTCAAGAAAGATCAACAAAACTATGAAGGAGGAAAGTATTTCACATATGCTGGAATAAAACTTTATTAACTAATGACAGTTGTAGCACATAATTATCTACAAAGACATGTGAAATCTAAGAAGAAATGAAATTATCAGAATAGTAAAAAGGCTATAACTAAAAGAAACGTCATTACAGGAAAGGAAAATGTAACAGCACCTTTAAGCAGTGAGCTCTATTGAAATATGGAAAGACTTCCCAGGGAAAGCCCCATTCCCTGAAAAATTTGAAATCAGACTGATAAGAGATAGTATACAAAAATAAACTGGAGCCATAAAACTGCTGAAATAATAAAAAAAATATACAAATTATCTGATTTTTATCTATATAATTTACATGAAAGTTTTAACTGAGATGTGAGCTGCTGTACAGGTCGTACAAAGCACAGGCATTTTGGTAAGAAACAAAAGTACACCTGTGTTCTTAACCACAAACCAAAATATTCTTCTATCCCATTTTAGCTTGGAACTTTGTGCAGCAATGATGATTCCACCAGGCACATATGTAGGTAGCAAACTATGGAGGAAATTATACTGATTTGAAGAAAAAAGTAGGTAGTCTGTCACCATAATGCATTTGCCTGCCCCATCTCCTATTGCCATATAGACAATATTAAAAATAAAAGAAAATACCATTTTTAGGTTATTTTGAAGACTCCTGTGAAACTGTTGGGCAGGATATTTGGAGCAGAAAAGGACATAAAATTGTTTAACTTCAGCTTTCAACACTCAGTTCTTTGATCACAGGCATCTTAAAAGTTTCCTGTGGAAAACATGCTACAGACAGTTTGATGCACACGTTTTACTCCTACATTTTTTATATGAAGTTAATCATTGAACTATACACCAACTTCAGAAAGTAAAATAAAGAATGTGAATAAAAAGCTCAGATCAATCAGTTCTTTTAGTCCAAACTAAATTAAGAATAGTGTTTGATCTGTTTGTTTCAAAACTTATACAGCGCCTTCAGAATTCACCATCTTTCTGTCAAATATTGTTATCCTACCTCTCAGCCCATGAAAGGATTTCTGAAATATAGTTTCCATTTGACCTACATATCAGTTGCTCTTTTATCTTCTCACTTCCTATACATACTATTCTACAGCATGCACTAGGCAGCCCGACGTTGCCATTGCATCAACATCCTCTGATTAAAGAATAGCCTAACTACACCACCAGTAATTACCGAGAAACTATATAATAAAACCAATGCTACTTTTAATATTCGATGTTATTTATACATCTCTTTGTTAGGTGAGAAGCTTAAGAGTTACTTAATTTATCATTTTTAATCTCCTTTTTCCCTAGTGATCTTCATATTCCCTCACATCCCACGTTTCTTCACAAGCCTCCTGGCAACATCCCCCAGGCAAAGGCTTCCTGGAGCAGATTCTCAAGTGGAGCAATGACAGCTTTACATCAGCTGAGGATCTTTTTATTACATACACATCACTGATCGAAGGCAGCGTTGGCCTGTCTGCTCAGAAAAGCTGCAACTCTTCCTCCAAAATAAAATGTCATACCAAAAGATCCTTAAATCAAAATAATTATATGCATCAACAGAATGCAAAATTCTCAGCATTAATGGATAGCCACCAGCTGCAGTTGCACAAATTATAAAACGCGCATTCACCATGTTTAGTGTTCCAATAAATATAGCTCCTCTCTGCTGCCATCTACAGAGAAATTTCAAATTTTAACAAAATCTACTATTCACTTCCAGGGATGGATTTAATAACAGGATCTCAACAAGCCCTACAAACCAGCTCACCCCAAACATGCATTACCTCAACATATTAGAAGCTTGAGGCAAAGCTGAGCCCAAGTGATAGGTCTTCAAAAGGCATTCAGATGTTGCCACACTGCACGCTGAGTGATGCTTGATCCTAGGTGTTCTGCAGCCTGTGCGAAAGCCTCAGCCGGGAATTATGTGCTCATGTTCCCTGTTCAATGCATGGGAAGATTTAAGTTGTACACAGATGCCCCTCAGAAGTCAGATGAGCTGCCAAAAGTGAAAAGGAGATTCTAAATCTCTAGTATGGATATCTTAAATACCTTTGCTTGAGTCCCCAGAATATCTAATGCTTAATGGTTGCCGCATTGTTATCTGATATAGCTATTATATGCCCGCTTCAGACGCCACATTTCCAGTTTTGCAGCTGGATGTTCTAACTGGGAGGCTACAAAGTTGGTTCCTCTCTCTGTATAAAAATGAAACTCAGTAGGCCAAAGTGGTGCATTTCTATAAGACTGACACCTCAGACGCACAGCGGAGACGGCATATAACTCAGTAAGACTGGTCACCTGTATTAAATGACTGCGTGCCCGTTAAGTATGCAATACTGCCTGCTCACAGCCCAAAGTGAACGTGTCATTTGATACGCAATAAATTGAACCCGTATCAAAATAACTATCAGCCTACAGGTTAGCATGCTCCTGCAGAGCGCCCTCCCTACGGAGGCCTGAGCCCTCCAAACGCTGAAATACTTCAGTGTTGTGTTGCAAAACACGCTTCGCTGTGCGCGCCATCCAAGCACGAAGTGCAACCGACACGCCATTCACGTAGCCCTACCGGAGCGTTTCACAGGCACCCGCCTTACAGCCGCCGGGCAGCCCGCTCCCTGCCGCCCTGTGACGGGAGCGCGCCCGGCTGCGCGCCCCCCGCCCCAGGCCGCCCCCGCCCGCCTCAGGTTGCGCGCCCCCCGCCCGCCTCTCTCCTCAGGGCGCGGCCGGAGGGGGCGAGGCCCGCCCCCGCGCTGCCCGCGGGCATCACCCTTGCCGCCTCTGGCCGCGGCGCGAAGTGGGGAGGGCAGGAGGGTAGGTGAGGGGCCCCGCGGCCGCTCCGTTCGCGACGGGCAGCCGGCGCCCCGGCGGCTGCCGAGGGCGCGGAGGTGTGAGGGCAGGGTGCGAGCCGCGCGGCGGGGCGGAAGGAAGGAAGAGAGGACAAGCGGAATCTCCTGTGCAAAACCCAGGGCGCCGCTCACCAGCGGAGGCTCAGGCGCACCCTGACCCCGGAGGGTTGAGGGCGGGACCCCGGGGCCCCCGCCCGCCGCGGCCACCGCCGCCTCACGCACTTCGCTGGAGCCGCCGTCCCGCGGGAAGGAAGCGCGGGAGGGGGGGACGGGAACGGGACTACAACTCCCAGCATGCCCTGGCGGCCAGCCTGCTGCGCATGCGCCCCCGCCGCCCCAGGTTCTGGGCGGCCGCCGCGGAACTCGGGGCGCGTGCGGGGTGGGCGGCGCGGGGAGCGGGTGGGTTTGAAGGGGACGGGGCGCCATGGCGGCGGGCGGCGGGTAGGGGTGTGGACGGGGCGCGCCGGGCCGGGCTGGCCGCCCTGTGCGGGGTGCCTCAGGCATGGCTGGTGCGGGTCCCCGCAGGGCGGGAGGGGGAGGCCGCCAGAACGGCAATGGCCAGGCCAGCCGTCGTCCCCACGAGCGTCAGGGCGACCGCCCCCGAGGCCTTCATGGTGCTCCACCTGAGGATGAGGGTGGTGGAAGAGCAAACCAGCGCGCTGGTGCGGGACCTGGAGGCGCTCGGCGCCGATGGGCAGAGGTAGGGAGAAAGCAGGGGTAAGCTTTTTCCTTCTTGGAGAGCTCACGCTTTTCTTGATTTTCCGCGTCTTGTTCCTCTTTGCGCCCATTTGCCATGCTTTGCTCTTCTCTCTGTGAGGGAGGTGGTACTGGCAGAGTCAGCGAGAACAGGCTACAGCAACTTCGGGTCACAGGAGCCCTTCCAGCTGTGTGAAACGTGGTTTCTAACCTCATCCCATCTGTAATGCATATGTGCAATGTCAGGTAGGTATGCGTACACAGAGTAGGTCAGTCTTCTCTCCTTTTCAGCCTCGATCGTTTCCACTCAAAGACCTCAGAAACGCCTGCTAGTCACCCAGCCATTAGCCCTGTGCAGGCCAGGGTAGCGTTTGTGGGAGAAAATACACTGTGGAGAAACTGTGAAACACTGGTGAATCGAATGTGTCGGTTAGAGAGTGTTGTACAGACACTGAAGTTAAACATCTTCCGGCTGCAGACAGAAAAGGAACTGAATCCAAAGCATGCAGGTAGTCAAAAAGTTGGTTTTTTGACCACTTGGTTCATTGTCCCTCCATATGCTTTTTCTGTCAATGGAAGTTTTTTGCCTTTTCCTTGTGGCAGCCCAGTTGGAGCAGCGCCTGAATGCAGTCCACGAGGAGCATTTGCAAGAAATGAAGATTGTACAGCAAGAAGCAATGAAGTTGCGTCAACACCTAAGTGATACGAAAGAGGCTGAAGAAAGGGCAAAAGAGGAAGTTCAGAGACTGAGTACTGCTCTGGAGATTACAACTGCATCTAAGGTACAAAAGATTATGATCTTCTGATAGTTTCAAGTACTAACAGACTTGTGTTTAAGTACATTCATCTATGACATAGTTAAACAGAAAATATACTCAGCTGGAAAAAAGGGGTTTATGATATATTGTTGGCAGTAAGAGCAAACACTTTTGATAGTGAGAATCTGTGCTTCCATCAATTAAAAAAAAATCAAAGCAAATCAAGAATAAAAATATTTGAGATTTGTAATTCTTTCATCTTGGTGACTTAAGTTCATCCTAGCTTTCATGCATAGAGTTCTCAATAGCTTTTCTGTTTCTCCAGGAACTTTTATTTCTCTGGTATTTCAGTCTTACACTTTTATTACTACCTCCCATAAAGAGAACTTCAATGGACTGTGTCACTCAATCTGATTAATTGTAGTAAAGAATGCATTGCTTGTTAGTGCTTGCACTCTTACATTTAGTGCTTCAGAACAGAGAACATCAGGCTGGAGATAGAAATCAAGTTCTAGGTGTTAGCGTGGCAGTTGCATTTTATAATACCTATTGCTTTTGCAGTAGTTACGAACATGAAAGGATAAAAATATCTGTTCCTTTCATCTTCTTTAGATGGGTGTAGTAATTGCGGCTGAGGAGCTGAGGAACACAAAACAGAAAATTAACTGTAGACTTCAGGAGGTAAGTACAAGGGCAAGGAGCTTAGTAGGAGGCTGAATTTGCCAAGTATTATTTATAGATTTGAAGAAGAAGATCCTTAAATGCTATTCTGGATGCAATTTTGGAATGCGCACAACCCCAAGGAACCTGCTAGCCATGCTCGTAACTAAATGCCCAGACAGAACACCTTTCATATATGATCTCAAAGTATTTGTTCAATCTACTTAATTAGACCTGGGTCAGAAAGTGATTGTTTTTTCTAGCTGACGGAACAGCTGTCCCAGGAGATCAGCCTGCGGGAGTCTTTGGAGAAATCCCAAGCCACTGTGATGCGTCATGTACAGGACATGGAAACAACAGTAGAAGCAGAACGGAAGCAGGTATGAGAAACTTTCAGTCGTCTTTTGTATCTATTTTCATTTTCTCATCTGGGAGGAAGAGCAAGAACTTGAATGTCAGTCCTAGAAACCAGTTATAACACTTTATAACTACAACATTTTGTACAAATGTTGATCAGAAGAGATCAAACTTCCTGCTCAAAGTAGGAGTATCACAAACAATGGATTGGGGCAGTGGTGGTTTTGTCTAGCAGAATTCAAGGACTGTGATTCCATAGCTGCTTTAGGTATTTTTTTTGTAGCGCTGCAGTAATGTTCCAGTTAAGATGTTTTTTTCTAGCATCTGATGTGAACGTTCCAAACTTAAATGTGGGACCATTGCCCCTTCTTAAATCATTCAATACAACTGAAAAGAGTTTGACTTCATAATCTTTGTAACTACCTCTTGGATTTGCAGGCCGCAACTGGATCCTGCCTTAATGTCATCTTTACCAGGCTAAACAAGCCTCTTTAGAATTGAGGTACTGATAAATAGGTAGAAATAAATAGAAAATGCAATTTCTGAAAAATATTCTGTTGAGATTGGGAGTAAGAATGTTTTCTCCATTAATTGTCACGATGAGAAAGCTAGATTTTTGTTCTCAGCTGTATTTGTATGTAGCTATTTTGGAGTGTGGGGAGGGGCCATAGTTGATGGTAGAAATGAACTGGTTTACACATAATCCAAATAAACAAAACCAATCCCACTCTCTGCATGCATACACACACACAAGCTGTATGCAGTCATCCTAACACTTCTGAATTCATAGCAACAGTTTAGTAAGGATAAAAGAAAGCAAGTAGCAAAGTATCGAAACTTGAATAATGAAGTTTTTTCGATTTTTTTCAATGATCATCAAGGTCTCTTTGTTCCTGAAACATACAAAGTTCTGTTAGAAATTACTAGTTTTTTTTCCTACATACCTTTTATCGTCTTTGGGTTCTTCTACAGCAGAAGTGGAAAAATGACAGATACGTTATTGAACTATATGAATTATACATCATGTGAGAAGCAGAGGCTTAGCTTAATTCATGTATAACTTTCTGATTGGTATAGTTGACCCTGTGGTATATTTGTTAGTGTTAAAACAAAAAAAATTCCTCACAAAACTGCATGAGACAGACTTGTTAAGTGTGTTGAGTGTTGGATTCACCTTCATCTTTTACAGCTTGATCATTTTTGTAGTCTCTAATTGTGAAAACTTGTTAGTTTCTGCCTGTCATATAAAGGCGATTGTAAGCACACATACACTGGTTACATACAGAAATTAAGTTGCCATAAAAGTCTTCTGTGTAAGATTGGGACAAGCAGAAAGAGAGGAGAAGCTGATCAGGCTATATCTTTTCCAGTTAGATCAACTTTTCAGGCTCTGAAATTCACTTAGGTTTGCCTGACTGAATTCTACATCTTAAAGAATAATCTGTGGTATCACTGTAGGTACAGGTATTACAGCAGGACTGCCAAGAGTTGCATAAAGATGTCCAGCTCACCCGAGTTAGGCTGCAAGAGGAGGAGGAAAGAACTGCCCAACTGGAGCAACAGTGCACACAACTGAAAGCTGAGCTGGGTATGACAGTGGGTTCTTGTCATATCTTTTTAGCTGTTCTCTCTCTGCTTCTACAATGAGAGGAAACAAGCACTGAGGTCCTCCAGACCTGTGGCAGGTGTATCAGTCAACAGGAATGGAGGGCAGCTTAAGAGGTGATGAAATACTAAGTCCTTTAGTTTGTACATGATGTTTCTAAAGCCTCTTCTTACAAAGAGGAAACTGACAACAGTGGTAATCAGCGTAATGAATACACAACAATAAGATGAAAAGATTCCATCAGCATAAATTCTTTTCAGAGGAGATTCATCTAGCAAGGAACCATTAATGCATGGTTCCTGAACTGATGTGCAAGTAGAATGCCCATTGCTATTGAGTCTTTTTGTAGCTGATTAAAAAAATGTGCTCTATTAAACATCAGTATAAGGACAAGCCTCTAGTTGATCTCATTTAGATTCCCAGTCTATTGATGTGAAAGCAGCTGCTTATAAGGGAGCTAAGTGGCATTTAATGCAGTGCAGGGTAGGGGGAAGCTCCATATTGTCAAAATTAAAGGTAAATGTTCCTAACCTAAAGTCTGTTCCTTATTTCCAAATAACTCACAGTAACCATGCCTAAATCCTTGCATAATTATTGTTCTTGCGACCCTTCCCTTGGGACCTATTTCAGATTTCTAGCTACTTCTTTTACAGAAGTGTTCCTGTTTCCCATACGTTTTGTTTGTTATTCTGTGAACACATGCAATAATTAAACCATAGCTCACAAAAGGCATTCAGCATGTCTGCATAAGGCATGGCAGGAGGAGGGAAACTCATCATGTTGTGGCAGAGTTGGATGAATGGGGGATAATGATGGCAAAAGCATTCTTTCCTTCAGAACAAATGAATATGCAAATGACAAATTTAAATGAGACATACAAATTTTCTTTAGTTCTGTGTCAACTAATCCCTTTGTTAATTGAAGGAACTTTTGAGTGATCCTTGATGATACCTTGGATGTCATAATATTTTTGGCTAGATTTTCTTCCTTACCCTGCTCATGCTGAATTGTCTCTTGTTGTCTTCCATCTTTTACAGTATGTTATACACCACAGCAGAATAAAAGGCGAGCTATTATTGGCAGGTTGATTCAAGTTCAAACAGAAATGCTTCTGCTTTTAGATCTTTGTTTTAAGCAGGGATCTAACTACTGTTCTTTGTCACTGCACAAAAACTTGTAAAGTTGCGTATGGGCTGTGGGTTGTAGTCAGGACAAATCAGTTGCTTGCAAACTAGACAGCTGGATAAGGGTTATTTGATTTGCTCAAGCAATCACAGAAGTGGTATGTGTAGGAGATTGGCGCGATGGCCTGCTTAATTTTAAATTAAATAAATTACAATTTATGGAATCAATTTTAAAAAGTAATTTTTCTGAAATATTGAAGTTATCAAGAAAAGTGTTAAAAACCAACACATTTGTAGAATTCTTACTTGTTTGTGGTGTATTCAGTAACTTAGCTAAGCTCAAACATTAAATCAAAATGTCACCTTTTAAAATTACCAAACAGATAACAAAGCGTGTCCTGACATTCTTTTCTATTTTTAGACTCCAGGAACTGTATAATTTCCCAGCTTGGTGAAGAAGCAAAAGTAAGTTTTAAACAAGTATTGGTGAAGAAAATAGCTAAATAAAGATCAGAACAGCCTATATGGGACCTTTCAAATGCCCCACACTTCAGAGGCAGAATTTTTCTGTGGACAAATGCCAAATGTGACCAAGGTTATAACCATTGAATGTCTTATTTTATTATTTTACCAGTTTGGGTTTGCTTTACTTATTTTTTGAAAGATTAACTTGTATTCCACTGAAATATCAAAACAGTGATATGAGTGCATTCCTTGGAAAGCTAGAACTGACCACGAAACACAGTTGTGGTAGTATTGCATACAAAGGAGACAAATAGATGGAGTGGTGATTAATATTACAGAAAACTCAGAACCTTGGTCAACCAGGTACTAAATGGGCGAAGAGCTATGCTTACTGCTTGTGTAGGGACTGCGTGTGCTGTCTGAAGTCTTCTCTGAAAGAGTTTCAGTGAAGATGAGGTAAAAGTTCAGCTTAGACATGGAGTCTCACGGTGCTGGCACAGGATTCCTTCAATTGTGAATTGTACCACTTCTGGTGGGGAGATCTTTTAAGTTCAGAAGTATTGAGATTAGTTATAGTGGAGACTAGTAAGTTTAAGCTCAGAAATATATGAAGTCACCCTCAACTTTCAAAGCTAAGTTGGAGCATGTAGCACTTTGGTTATTATTTCAAGGTATATTTCATAAAGAGGCTTGTACTGTAAGAGCCATGTCCAGTGCTTGCAAGAGCACATAGCCATGTGACAATAGCTTAAAGGAGATAGACAAGTACGAAACAAAGACTTGATAATTGTGAAGTGCCTGGCTAAATGACACTTAAATTTTTTTCTCAGTGGGCGTTCTGTTTTATTGCCCCTTAGAATGCACAGCTGTCCTTTAGCAAACAACGCAAAGAGAACCTGCAACTTCAGTCTAAAATGACTGCCCTGCGAGAAACAGCAGAGAAAGTACAGGTAATGAGAATCACGGAATCATTTAGGTTGGAAAAGTCCTTTAAGATCATCAAGTCCAACTGTAAACCTAACACTGCCAAGTCCACCACTGATTACAGTGAGAAATGATTATACACTTACTGGGAAGCCTCAGATGTGGGTCAGGAGACAAAGTTTAGTGCCCTCAGGTAATGTGGGCTAATGAACAACTTTCAGTAAAGGAATTAAATCACTTTCCTAGGTAACTGTCCCAGATTTCCCAGCCTTAAGGCTGGAAAGTTGTCTTCCCAGTACTTATTTTGAATCAGCTTTTTTTGAAAGTATCTTTTTCAGGGGCCAGGAGATGCAGAACTACTGCTGCTCCCTCTTCTGTCTACCCTTGAAGTAGTACATTTATATTCCTTTGCGACTTTAGATTTCACATGAATATGTTTCTATTAATGAGTCAAATACAGAGTACCCACTTGGCTAAAGTTTCCTCTGCCTTTTGGCACAAAAGGTTTACCTCAGTACATTCTAAAAAATTTTATTTATTCTCTTTTTATTCATTCATTCTCTTTTTACAACATATTTTAGAAAACACTTTTCTATTTTTTCCCTTTCCCCCAACAGATACTTGTTTATTGGGTGGTGTTCACCAGTAATGGGATTTGGATGTGTCTTCCATAGGAAGTTCCTTTTTTCTTAGGTTATCTACAATAATTCAGCTATGAAATTAGTAGGGGTCTATTTTTTATTTTTGCCTTCTTTGCCTTAGAAACATTACTTTTTTCTGGACTTCAAAACTAGTAAATTACTATGCTTGATTGGTAGTTTAAACTATGTTCTTTTTCCCCCCCATTACTTTAAACTTTTAACACCTTGGAATAAGTCTACCATAAATTGGGACTACCTGAACAAATTCTTTTGGACACTTTCTACCTAAAATAGACTTTTCCATGTCTGCAAGAGATTTTTGAAAAGTTTCTGACAGCCTACTATTCAGGAAAAAAAAACCCAAAACACTGAAAACATTTGTCATCCTCCTCCTCCTATCTAACCAGGTCCTTAATGACCACTTAAGCCAGCAATGCTTAGAACTCAGCACTGCACTCCAAACCGTTTCCATGGAGAACGCTAAACTCATTTCAAATCATCAGACCATACTTAAGGTATGTATGTAGCCTACTATTAGAGTTCAAGAAGGTTGTCTGCAGCTCAGACATTAGACAACAGACTAATTCCTAATACTGATAATCTGTGGGAATACAGTAAAACACTTTACATATAACAATGGAAGTTCTATAAAGGTGGTGATAAAAAAGTGTTAGTGTCCTCCTTTGGCAAAGATTTATTTTCAGTACAGAAAAAAAAGTCATATGGAGAAAGTGTAAATACGATAATGCTGTTTATAGAAACATCCTGTAACAGCCACTGAGAAAGAGGAACGTAGGAATTAATGGGCATTGTAAATACTGCAAATGCAGAAGCTGAGTGGAAGTAATAAGGGTCTGAGATTAAATACATATATAAAAGCTAGGTAAGGTGAACTCAGCTTTGACACCTTATTCACGAAGCAGCACAGCACAATATGCAGAGCTATAGGGATGATGTGGGAGCTCGACAAATTAACAGCTTTGTGAATTAATTACTCGTCCCTCATCGTTCTGATGTTGGGTAATTGCCTGGATAATTTTTCCCCTTTAGGCAGAACAAGAAAAGACTCATAAGCTGCAAGAGCAAGACTCGCTTCTGAATGCTGCCTATGCCAACATTCTCGGAGAGCTGCAGAGTGTGCAGCATGAGAGGGCTCAGCTTCAAAGAGAGCTGTGAGGAATTTTCTAGTCTGCAGCCTCTGTCTCATCACCTTGATTTCTGCTTCTCTAGCACATGTTACTTATTAAAACAGAAGGGCCAATTTGGTATTTAATATGGAGGCCATCTTCTGTCCTTTGGTTGTGCTGGAACTCCAGCTTGGCTATTTTGTATTTCTTTAGGGAGGCCTTGCATACAGAGCATGGCAAACACAGGCAGAAAGCAAGCCTTGCTGTGGAGGCAGCAACCACACAGAGACAGCTTTTGGAATGTACTGTTGCTAGACTGCAAGGTGAACTGGAGACAGCTTTGCAAGAGAAAGGATCTCTGCTGGCAGAAAAGGAAGATCTTCAACAGGAGGTACAGAACACTTACTGTTTTAAAGCTATATTCTTGAAGGCTGCTTTCGGACCCACATTGCTAGAATTCTTATTTAAATACCAGTTTTGCTTTCAGAACAATGATTTTTTGTTATTGCAGTGGCAAGTGTGACGCACTCTCCCCTTTCCCACTATGCTTGTGTTTTGACTTGTAATGTCTCCTCTCTGAAACATGAAAAGGGAGGGAAGGTAGGGCAGCTCTGCAGGTAACTGTTTCTGAACTTCGGAGTTGACTTGCAACCTTCAGATCAACTGTTCTGAAGATGTGTAGTATTTCTATGAATCTGGGCGTTTTCAGGTGACAACGATTTCACATTTCTTTTGACAGATAAGGACAACAGCAAATGAAACAATACAGGAAAGGAACAAATTGCAAGTAGAAAAAACAGAGAATGAGGTATCTTGCAATATATATGGCTGTTCTTTAAATTTAGTGTTGTCTTTCTCTAAGTTTTCCTTTCATTTTGCTTGCTCTCTCTCAACTAAATTATTTCTAAATAATGTGATATTTACCATAGCCATATTTTTCACTTTGATGTCTGATATTTTTTTTGTCTATATGGATGTGTCCTTTGGAGCAGCAACCCTACTGCTACCTACACAAGACTCTATTTCTAGTAATAAGTTTGTTATGCTACTATGGCAAGTGATAAATAATTTTCAGCTTCTCCTAGCTGTTTTACCTGTGTAGCTTACTTGGCCATATGCATAACCTGGAAAAGGAAAGCTAGTCTTTGTGGTATAAATGAGAAATTCCTTAGTGTTGTGACTGTAGTCAGCATGATTCTTTCACTGTTATAGAAGAGGTCTCTGCAACAGGAGAGTCTATACCTAATCCATATGTAGTGCTGAGGTTTTGTGATACTCGTGTATTGTGACTGTGGAAATCTTGAAGTGGTATGATCAGTGTTGGATTTTCTTTTTCATAGCTAGAAATGGTTTCAATGAAATTCACTTTGCAAACACTGGAGGAAAAGAACAAGAGGCTATTGGGTCGCTTGGCCACACTGGTACATGAGCAGGTAAACTCTAATAAAGTTTATTATGACCTGACTGATAAGTAACTGTAGCAGGAATCAAGGTGCTCTTTAAAGTAATCTGTATTTTATGGAGGCTGACTGATCAAATTAAGGAATCAAAACAGGGAAAAGACGAAAACAGAAGGATAAGATACCTTGGATGTTACTATTTTTTAGATGTCTGTGTGGGATGAGCTAAGAAGATTATATAGAGCTTCAGGTATTGGACATTTAGGTATGTCATTAAAATCCTATGACTCATTTTCTAGTACAGGTATACAGCTTGTATATCTGTACATATATATTCAGCTCATGTACATTGGAAAGGTATTAACAACAGTTTTGATGCCCTTTGTGAAAAAATTTGCACTTGGGACCTCATTCCCATATTTAATTTGTTCCCATTCCATTATTTCTCACTATGCTGAGTCACCTGGATCAGGATACTTGACCAGTTCCAGAAAAGTTGAGTAAAAGCTTAGTAACACTGTGCTACCAGTGCTTTTACCATTGTTTTTTTTTTACAATGTTGGATGTAATGACCTGTTGTACACACTGGAGAACCTAAAAACCCTTAGCTGCCAATAAGGTCCTAACATCAGGATGCTAAAGAAGAATTAACTGAAACACCTTTTGAATGTTTGTTACATGATAATCAAAGTTACATTTCTACAGTAGTTAGTCTGTAACATATGTGTATCTTTTTTCTGTTTAACACAGAACTCCTTTGGCAGTCATCAGTTAAACAACATGAATCAATAGAGCATTCAAAACCTTAAAAAGTTGCCTGATTTATTTTTTTTTTATTCTTTACTGTGTTTCTAAGTTATTTTAACTCTGTCCATGACTTCTCATTCTTCTAGTTATTTTTGCTTCTCTGTTCCCTGTTGTCAAAGGTTTCTTTCATCTCTCCATTTCTGTGCTTCTAGGACAGTGGCCTTACAGCTGTATGGAAGGTTGTACCAATTTGAGCAGCTCTTCCTAGAGATTAAGCTGTCTTGGAGGAATTTATGCCATTTGGATATTTTTATATTTAAAAAAAAAATATCTGTTTTAGTATTTCACCTAATTGAAAAACTTATACCTGAAGCAACAGAGGAAAGCTAAAATACTTAGGACACTGAGCACTTTTTTGTTGCTTTTTGTCCTGTTTTTCCTATGGAATGGTGACATCTGCTCTTTTTTCCTCAGTATGCCCAGCAGCAGGTGCAGCAGGTGCTGGCAGAGCTGACTGACAGCAAGAATAAACTGACCTGTGACAAAGGAAAACTTCAGGTACGTCTCAGCATCCTATTTGTCAACTCAAAAGGGAAACTCGTTTTTTATGTTCATCTAAGATAAGGTTGTTTAACCTTAGCTCTTCAGTACTTAATTTGGAGGGAAGTGTTTATTTTTCTTCTCTACTTAATTTATTTGTGTAGTGTCAAGCACATATATTAGGAGAGTTCTGTATCAGAATCATCTTCAATCATGCTCATACTGCCTTTGGGTGACAAGATGCTGTTGATGTAGCATCTCCACGATTCGTGATAATTAAGTTGCTTAATGTGTGAAAATAGTAGAATGGCTAGGAACCACTAGGGGGCATTAAAACAAAATATATCGGTAGAAAGTTGGTTGAAAGATTGGAAACATGGAAAACTTTATAAAAAATACAAATTAATAAGGAGGGATGCAAACCATGGTGGTAAGCAAAAATAAACAGCATATGTAAGCTTTCTTAAGCAGAAGTTAGCTAGACAGTAAATGAGGTGCTGAAAGTAAAGCTTTTACTTCAATGTGACCTATGTCATAGACTTTGGGACAGAGGTGCAGAGATTCCTGAGTTTCTTTAAAAACAGCACAGAATGCATAGTGATTATGAGAGAGCAAGAAAGCTACATTTATGCAATAGTCCTAGGTCATACTTAGATTAAAACAACGTGAATTCTAATCTGGAATTATTTCTGTGGAAGGGTAAGTTAGAAGCAATTCACTTGCTGCTTCTCCTGCTATGGGACTCAGGGAAAAGAAAACATTTGCTATGGGCAGAGAGACATTGTCACATCACTCTGCTTCTGCGTTCCAGTTAAAATAATGCTTTTCCATTTCTGCACTAAAACAAAGTTGAGCTATTTTGCCGCATCTCTTTTCTTAAAGCTGCAGTACAGAAGCTGGAGGAAGAGCTGTAGATGCATGTTTAGATAATAGTGAGCTTTGTAAGTGTGTTGCATAGAGACCAAATACACTCAGGTGAAACAGAACTTTGAGAACTTCTTATGCCTCAGAATTAAAGTCAGACTAACTAATGCTTACATAGCCATTAGAAATCAGATTCAACACACTTTTTCCTGAAGAACAGAGCATTTGTTAAATGTTAACTGTAGTATTCTAGTCTGCAGGTGGAAACATGTCATCAAAACAAACATGAGAACTATGGAAGCTCAGCTGAACAGAGTTGTTTTTCATACAAGTTGATTGCACGTATTCAGGCTAGAAAACACACAATTTACAGGCTTATAAAGATAGTCCTCAGGATTCGTTATTATTTCCCAGTAAGAGAACAAATAGATGCAGATAATACTTGTCTAGCTGTATTGCTGGGAGGTAGATAGTTACTCTGCTTCAGCCTGTTCACTCAGTCTTAATAGACAGAAGTACAGAGAAGAGGTGTGTTATCCTGGGCAGTGAAATCAAGCTTGTAGGTATAAGACTGTTAAGTGGACTCTGCTCTGTCATGAGTTTGTAAACTGTAAGTTCAAGTAATTGCATTGACCCTCCTGTTCACAAGCAAGCATGAACTTGTAACAGTAAATACTCTTTACAGACTCCCTCGCTTCTCAGATACCAAAGCAATCTTCTAGTCATTTTGAGTTGGAAAACTAAAAAGGCAAAAATGACAAACTGTCAATCATATGCATAATCTCCATCAATCTAGAAATTAGATAGAGGTAACTATGTTTAGGACAGTTTTCCTGGAACATGGGGGGTCCTATTTTTGCCTTCTGTCTCCAGAAAGCAAAATGAATCAAAGTTTCTCTTGTACTTTATTCTCCGTCATAGAGGATGGTCCATCAGATAGTCAAAGGCAATTGGATATTATGTTGATGATTGGTATCCATGATCTGAATGCTTTCAGATTTTGGGAAAGTTGATACACAAATTCCATTGGTTTGTGTATATAGAGAACTTGCTGTAGAAAGGTCTCACAGTGGGAGCAGAGCAGAGGGGTGCTCAGAACCAGGGGACTGTCATGGCTCTGCAGAGCCATGACAACAGCTGACATAACAGACTCCTAATGAAGTTCCAGTCAGCACTGTGTCTTGCTGCTGCCAAGACAGGGGGGAAATCACATGACTTTGGATAACATGCTGTGGAAAGTATCACAGAAGAGAGCTTAAATATCTTCCAGAAGTAATGCAGACTTAGGAATAAGATGTAGCAACCACTTCTGCTCCAGTGAATAGATGTTTTTGGAGAGTATTTTTTCAGTCTCTGTTTTTGGTACTCGTGTCTTCACTGCCTCCAAGGGCTGACTGATTTTGTGGTAGGAATGGCACCAAAAAGAAAAAAATCCCCAGCAAGGTCTTGGCAGCAGAAGTCTCCTGATCATAATGCTATGGCAGCTGCGGGCTCAAGAGAAGAAACTATGAAATCTGATTTATGTCATTGTGCTCACTGCTCTACTTTACACTAAGTTCATTTGGAACAAGATGAACGTTCAAGAAACTCCGCATCTGAATGTGGACATAGTCCTAGGGTCAGCCAGAGGATTCTGTTAAGTGCTGTAAAGAACATGGGAGAAAAACTGGAGAATATAATTGACATTCTCACTCCAAGGTCTTTGAAGACTGGATGGTCTACTGAGAGTAATAAAGGACACACTAATGTGAGTGATGATCATGAAATGCAAGTTAGAATGATGGTTAATTTCAGTTGACTAATTGATGACAATGAAGAAATGGCTGAAAATTAACAGGGACCAAAACCTTTGAGTGTTTTTTGTTTTAAAGAAATGCAGATGAAAACTTAGGCTAAGCAACATTACAATAAACAACTGGTTTTGACTAAAAACCCAGCTTCGTGAATCTGTGGCACTTGCTGAAGCCTGGGTACCAAGAGTTCAGAAGCATTGAAACTCTCAGTTAAAACACCCACAAAAAAAAAACAAGAACACCACCACACACTCAGCTTGGGCTTAAACGGGGGGTAGAACAAAGGTTATGTGATTAGAGGAAGCTATTTCCATGTTCAGAATCACTGCATACTCTTGGCACTGCTGCAAGCATGCAGGTTACTTACATCAGAATCCTTTAATAAAAATCTAATAGATGACTGATTTGCATGCTCCTTTCCCTAATGATTTCTTGTACTTCAGATAGCAAACTTGCAGTACCAGCTGGACGCAGCAAAGGGGGATAACAGTAAGGTGACAGCCATGCTGGAGCATGTGTTAGCTTCTCATAACAAGATGCAAGCAGCTCTGGATGCGGTGCAAACTGAGCTGGGACATAAGGACACTGAAATAAGCAACCTCAGAAAAGACAAGTAAGCGAAACTGATACTGTTTCTGTGGTCTTATCAGCAGTGGGGTCGATACAGATACAGTTGAAGAGTGGCATCTTCCCCATGGTTCTGGCTAATAAGCTATAGGACAAGTCTGAAAAGTTTCTATATCCTTTCCTGCAACACTGAAACAGTACTAGTGAACCAAGTACACCAAGTGCTGGTAGCTAACTGCACGCTTGGCAGGCATTGTGCATCTTGTGGAAAGTAGGTAAAAAAACAATTTAACTTCAGTAACAGACAAAACTTAATACAGTTAAGTTATTGAACCAAACCGTGACACGGTCACAACTTCAGAGGAGATGTGCACAAATTGACTTAATGCATGGTTTGTTAATCCAATTTCCATTTTCAGGACCCAGACTCAACAGAAAATACAGAGGTTAGAAACAGAATTGGAACATTCCCAAGCCAGACTGGTTGCCATGGGAAGGCACTACAACAGCCAGGTAGAGACCCCATTTTTCCATAGTAACAGCCACCACTGCATTTTTGGTGTTGAGCCAAGTACCTTTTCTTTTTCTAAATACGGTATGGTGCGACACATTCATATGAATCAAGGCAAAAATATTCTATCAACTTTTGGCTGTGGAGCAGGAAAATCGTTATCTAAATGTTGAAGGAGGGAAGCATCTCCTCTCTAAAGAAAAATTCCTTGGCACATGTGAAGGTTTTATAGTCTGCAGCTGGATACACAATATGAACAGAGATTTCAGCAGTTGATATAGCCTTTATTTTTTTCTTATTAGAATGGAGGGGAAAAGAGTCCAAGGAATTCCTTTCATCCCTCCTCATAATACTTAGTGTCAAAAGGATTACCTCACAACCCGAACACACTCACTATTGGCAAAGAACAGGTTTTTTTCCAAGAAAGTCACAAGTTTTTCTGATCCTTCTGACTAAGCCAGTCAATGGATTGGCATTGTAAGGATTCCCGTCTAGATGCTTGTGCTTAGGACATTTGTAATCAGATAGTTGGTGAACAGTGTTACTTCCTGTAAGCTGATACTGACTGGGAAGGAAAAAAAGATTCCTATCTAAGTTTTTTCATCTGGGTAAGTATAAATCTGATTTGTTTTTACTGCACAGGTGGAACCACTTTATAAGGCACTAGAAAGTGCTACAGCAGGCCACAAGAAACTTGTTCATCGTTTGGAAGAAGTTCTGCAGGTCAATAATAACCTGCAGAGCAAGCTGATCCAAACTCAATGGGAACTGAAAAGTAAAGAAACTGAGCATCAACAGCTGATGGTCTGTAGGTAAGACCAGATTCACGATATTACACTTGAAGAGAAACATAACTTTGCAGTAACATCAGAGCTTTAGGGCTTTATTCATCTATCAATATCAGCATTGACTGCTGAGCCAGCAGCATGATAAAGATAGATTCATGCAGAGCTATGCAAATGGGCTCTTTCACTCGTTCCCATAATGACTCTTCAGCCTACTCTGCTGTACTGAGCAACTGCTTACCCAGGGTCATTATGGCACCTCTACAACAGCTTTTTCCATGAGGACAGCAGATACCGCTTCTGCTTTGAAGTGGCCTGCAGTAGCTGTAGCAAGGAGAGCACAGGATAGCTGTTTAAATTCCCCACCCAAAACTGAACGCTAGTAAGTAAAACCTCAAACCTAACTGTAGGTGCAGTCTGAATCTCCTCATTATCCTTTGTCTAAACAGGCTTAGCCATTTAATTTTCTGCAGGAAACTTAAGTTGTCCTAAAATGTTTTTTTCCAAAAAGTCTGTTTACCTTTTGTAGCTATTTTGAATCTCCTTTTAAATAAATGGAGTATGAAATATTAGAAAACATTCCAATCTTTAAACAGTAGTTGTGCAGACAGTATATCCAAGACAAAAGTATTTACAATGGAATTGTCTTTCCTATTCTTGTGTTTAAAAAATAAAGCATATTAAATATAAATGTGAATTCTTGATTTGTTTCTTCTCTATAAAGGGAACAGTTAATGCAAAAAGCCAAGACTGAGGAAAAGATATACGCTGAACACTTAAAGTCTTTGAAGAAGCAGTTTCAAACTGAGCAAGAGGCTTCCAGGAAAGCTGCCTGTCAAGAATCTGCTGAGGTGAGAAGGGATAGAATTAAAAGATTTCAGTGAATGGTTTCCAGAGGAGGAGTTCTGTTTTACAATTTTCCATGACAAATATTTGTCTCCTTTTCCATTCATCATGGAGTTGTCCATCACTTGTATACAACAAACAGAATTTTATCATGTGGTGGACAGACATTTTGGTGGCCATGCGTATCTGTGCTCTCTTAACTTTAAGTACCACTCTGTATCCCTCAACACTATGTACCTTGTTGTACCTAAGATCTAGACATTGATATCGGTCATTCAGTGACTTCAGAAGGATAATCTGGAGTTGTATAGTAATCTTCAGGGATAAAATACTGGTTTGGAAGTCTGCTTTGTTTCTTGGGGGCTGGATCACAAGGCTCAGCATAACAGTATTACTCAGATCCCAGCATTCACGTTTTTCGCCTTTGTTAGAAGGGTATTAAAGAAAAGTCAAAACACCAGGTGCTGTAGCAAATCAATTGGGTGTGCTCGTTAACTGTTGTATAGAATGAACTAATTCTTACAGTTAATGTGAACTCACTTTTTCCTCTTTCCCCTAGGTGAAGAAATCCCTTGAAGAATCCTCCTCCAAATTGGCTGAAGTTTCCCATGCTAACAGGGAGCTGCAGCAGAAAGTAACAGAGCTGGAAAAGTCTTTGCCCAGTTACACGGAAAAGCTAAAAAGCCAAAGAGCTCGAGTCAGACAATGCCTGGCCTGTAAAGCTAACACAGAAAGGGTAAAGGTATGCGCACATTTCTCAATAAAGACAGATGTCCTAGTTGAGGAGAACTCCTTTTTTCTCCCACTGAGTAGGACTGCTGTTGATCTTTGCGGTGGAGCTAGACTTGAAAATAAAACTAACTCTGGACTCAAATTCTGAACAGAAGATAAACAGATCGATAGCAGCTACAGTAATTGTGTGGCTTCTCCTGTTATCCCTCCCCCCCCCATATTAAATATGATGCAATAGAGTCCCCTATCTCCCATTAGATTTTTACAGTAGCATTTGTCTTGTTTATAATTTTGTGGATACAGTCTAATTATTGATTGGGCCAAATGTTGCTTGTGTAGCAATTAGTCCCTTTCCATCCTTTACAGCCATAGAATTTACAGTTCAACTGAAACCTGATCCTAAATGACGATGTAGAGTCCTTTGCAACTCTGCCACCTGCGTGTTCTTGTTTCCCCTTTCCCCAGTGGAGTGTGGGTTCTCTTAAGTTCAGTCTCACAGGGCAAGAAATAAGGACACAATGTGCAGACATCTGCAGAAATAGTTCCCATGTAACAGCCAGTGAGCCTGAAAAATTCCTGAAGTTTTTTTTCCTCTTAACGATTTCCAGGAGACTGAATCTGAACTGAGGAAAATGGAAACAATAAAAGAGGAGTATCAAAAGAAGAATTATGAACAAGTGAGTTTGCTTGACCAGTTTCCTGAAGAGACTGAGCTGCTAAAATGTTTTTGGAATTTCATTCTTGTGTTGCCTTCAGTCACAGAACATCCTGAAACTTGTGTCAGAGTTGAAGAGTGTGCGGAGCGAGATGCAAGTGTTGAAAAACCAACACGAAGTGCAAGTGCAGAACAGGCAGCTGGAGACCCAGCTGGAAGCGGAGAGAAGGCAAAGGCAGCAGCTGGAAAATGAATGTCAGGTAAAGTGCTAACAGCATGACAAAGTGGTGAGACACCATGGAAGCATTTTTGTGCAAAATACAGGGGGTTGTAGAAGAGGTGGTAGAAAGACTTTATGAACTCAGTCAAAAGATACTCCTATAAATCTCACTGTGTCTGCTCCAGAAAACCCGAGTAACTACTTAATATACATTTACTATATGTCTAACTTTAGAGAGAGACAGCATTTTTTTTTAAATTACAGAACTCTAAGCTATTTACAATAATGATTGGAGAGTCCTACCATTATATTGCAATTTTTTATTTGTGCCATGAAAAAATTGTACAGAAGTTAACTTTACTTTTTCTATCTAGAAACTGGAAAAAATAGTCAAACATCTAAAGAAATATAAAGAGGAGACAGAAAAGAAACTGAAGGAAGCCAGCATAGAGTCAGAACAGGTGAGACTAGTTAGCATTACAGTAATAACTCATTGAAAGTAACAAGACAGTATTTCGGCATATGCACCAAGGAACCCTTTCAATCTCAGGTATAGGTCCCTGGTGAAGACTGAGGTGCATCCTTGGCCTTTTCAACTAAGTGGTGCTTATTGGAACAGTTTTTAAAAAATGTTTTTATCTTTTCTGTGAATCACTCCAATTTAGTGAGGCTTGTAAGAAGAGCTTTTGTCCCCCACAGCCTATTGTTTTTATCAGGCTCAGGATAACTATGTTAACCAACCAAAAGTGTTGTGGCCAAGTAAATTCCCCCTGAGCTGCTCCTGTGTCATTCTGTATGTGACATCACGCAAAACCACATTTCCCACCCACCCTCCTGCCCCAAGAAGTCATTTGTTCTTGCATCACCTCATCCTTGCGCTACTGTACCACAATATCCAAATTATTATAGCTTGCATGGATTCCTGTAGTAGTTTGATGTGAAAATCTAGGGGTTTAAATGTTTTATAGGATATTAACCTCCATAAAGTAAAATAAAAAAGCAGAGGTGCCCCAGCCTGAGGTCTTACATGCTGCTTATCAGTCCGAGTACTGTTCTGCGATTAGGAAGAGACCTTAATAGCAAGAGAGTATTTCTACAGCTTTCTTCAGGCAAAGTTAGTCTTCTATCATCTTTTTCAGAAGTTTGTGGTACTCAGCATCCATTTTTCCCCCCTTCTTCCCAATGCCTCTGTTTTTTATGCTGTGTTGGGAGACCCGTGTTGACTTCATTACCGCTAAGAGAGGGGCAACTTTGCAGTGAGGGCCTCTCCAATACATCCTTTTCACAGCAATGGAAGAGGGCATCATGGAGAGCTCCTACCCCTACGGACAGGAAAAGGATTTGAGTTGTATGCTATTCTGCCCCTTCTTGCACAGAGCTCAAAAACTGGAATACCGCATGCATTAACTGTTATCTCAGCTCTTCTCCTTACACTGTTTTCCCTAGATCACAACTAGCCTAGAAGCAGCTCAGCGTTGGTTCAGATCTAAGTTTGACAGCCTGAAGCTACTAGAAGTTGTGAAAAACCACCAGCCAAAGAACCCTGAAGAGCTCCAAAAAGGAGATAAAGCAAGCAAGCACATTCATTTCAAAGAGGGAAGCAAAGAAAATATGTGGGAGAAGTATTTGGTAACTCATTATCAGTCAGAATTTCAGTTTCCTAAACTTTCTTTTGTAGTTCCATACACAGGGGTAGAAAACAGGCCCCTCTTCTAGTTTAGTTTGTTTTCTCCTCTTTTGCCACAGGACATACTTAAACAGCAAAGAATATTGCAGGTACAAGATAGCTTCAAGGGACTGTTTCTCTACTTAGAAAAGTTTTGTTGCACATACTTCATGTTTTGTTGATGCTCATTAACCAAATACTTGTCTGAAGCTAACAGCTAGTATATTTTCTTCTCTGCATTCACCTCTGTTTCAGTGGTTCTCTTTCCCCTCCTTTTACAGATACCCTTTCAGAAGCTGTGCTTACCTTGTTTGTGTAGATTCATCAGCCTTCTCCATAATTGATAGTTCTTATGCAGCTGTGTAATTAGCTTTTTAGAGATGTGTGTATTAAACTTCTAAAACTTTAATCTCTTCTTTAGTAATGGCAAAGATTCCCCAGTCATCAGCTTCATAAAACGTTGCGTCTTTTCCCAGCAGAAAAAGCCCGAAGAGCTTCCCACTCACACCCCCAGGACAGCAGGGCAAGGACCCAACACCTCCCAGCTCACCACCAGGACGGCCCACGTGAGCTGGGCAGGAAATGAGCTCGTTTGACTGGGTGATTCCCAGCCCAGGGAGAGCATCACCTGCTGCCTGGAGACTCCCTGCTAGCACCCAGCCGCTGGAAGAATCGGGAACTTTCCTTGATCTGACATCGTTAGATCGGTCTGTGCCACTGCGAAGGCCTTGCAAATAAGTGCTCACAGGACACCCATATATAGGGGACCTAGGAATGGTTGTTTAAGTTATAAACTCTGATTTGAATTAACTCATTCCTCTCTCCTTGTCTTTTTGACTTAGATGCTTTGCATTGTGAGGCTGATATTAACAAAACTACTATTTATAGCAAAGCAATTATTCTTTATTTATCAGTACTGTAAACTGTATGCTGTTGATATGCCACGTCTTTGCTTTCATCACTTTTCTTTTACCAGCTTCAGACTAAGGCCTGGCAGGTGGTATCAAAACAAACCTCCAGCTGGTTTGCAGAGGGTTCGGGTGAATTACTGAAGACCGAGTCATGTGTCTGTGGCTGGATGCTGACGTGACTGGGACAGGGAGGAACAGGCAGGACTGGCTGCTTCTAACGTAGATGATATCTGGGTCATGAGAGAACATAAGCCTTGGGCTATTTTAGCAGCATATAAGGAATGCATTAGGTGTGTGATGTTACGCCGCACATCATCTTACCTTCGTAAGAATTAGTGGAATTAGTTCAGCCTGTCCTACTGTGGAACAACACACTGGGGAACGAGGAGTTGAAGCAGATGACTTACATCATATGTTGAAGATGATTATAACATGGACAGCTTTCATGGTTGTTCAACTAAGGATCAGCTCATCTTCGTTCTGGCTTACTCTTCCACGTGGTTTCAATACAGCCTAGCTTCAGGACAGGTGGTGTTGAACTTGGATCTGCTTCAACAGAGCTGTTTGCAAACTCCTCTGTGATCAGTGGTACTATTGATTTCTATGGGATCTGTTCATGTTATTTGCAATGCGTGTTTGGTGGGGAGGGAAGTCTTGCGTCCCGCAGGAGCCTAAGAGCAGCCGGAGGACACACTGGAATTGGCTCATTCTCCTCCTTCAAAAATTTGGTCCTAAACTGCAACTTACGATAGGACTCTGGCTTAATTCGTGGTAACTTGAGCCTCTCCTCCTTGAAGCAAACAGCTGTTCTACGGAACAAGGGGTGGCTGTGCACACTATTAAAGCTAATGCACACCTGAGCTTCATTCAATCATGCTGCTTAAAAGCAGGCCTATGCACTAGGGCTTTAGGTTCAGCCCAGTCAGGCTGGTTCCTTCAGAAATCAATTGGCATCTATGCCACACCTGTGCCGTAAAGCTGCTCAGGTGGCTTTGCATAAGCTGTGCCTCTCTACCTCCACAGTGCCCGCTGGCAAAGAGCAGTCAAAACTGTAATCTAGTTTTGCTTGCTATGAATTCAAACTGTAATCACAGCTGAGAAACAGTCCTCTCAAGCAATGCTTGCCATTTAACACGCTTGTTTATGTTGAATGCTTAAGTAGGCTGCCTAACAATGGACAAATGATCAGGACCTCTGCCTGTGCAAAAGGACAAAGCGTGGGGCAGCTGTGTTTGCGTGAACTGCAGGTTGGCAGGGCAACACCACCAACCACCCCTCTGGTCTCCCTCTGCAGGAGTTCTTACCAACAGATGGTACACCTCAAGGGCTGGTTCTTCGCCCCTCCCTTGTCCCAGAATCCCCTGCTCCCTCTAGGGCCATGCATCCACAGGTAGTTTGTATACTGAAACACAAAGTCTGATTATATAGCTGCGGCCATTAAACTTGGCACAAGTACACAACAGACAAGAAAATGTGTTATTTTCTTTAAACACATTAATGTCAATAAAGGTGTAGTAATCTAACACCGCTGCTACCTGCAGGATCAATAACTGAGGTCTACGCTGCCAGCCTTTCCCCCGGCTTGGTAGCTGCTAAGCCCCTCTCAGTTATAGTACCATTTGCAGCACTTAAAATAAATTTTCTAAGCAGCGAAAAGGTTGGTTGCTTTTTTTCCTGTCAAGCTGTGCCCTTCAGCAAATGTGGATAGCAAACAGCTTTCTACACTTGTCAATGCTGATATCAGGTAAGCACAACTGAAAAGGTATGATTCAGCTTTTAAGACAATCAGTAGATGCTTGTATGAGCAGTCTTTTAAGTATGCCTTGAGTTAGTGTTTTATATAAAATAGCTCTTCAGCTATAAACAGCTAACAAGATTATCATGGTTAAACCAAGTAGTTTGATAATACGTGTAGCATGTTTGACTGAAACTACTAATTCTCTTAGTAAGGCTTGAGGAATATTCCCAACATGCTGACAGGTGAGGCTGGACATCAATTTTAGTATTCTTTCCCTTATAGTCTCTTGTTCTCAGTAATTTATGAAAGCTTTCCCAAAATTTCATGGCTGGATTTCAATCTTTTCGTGACTTGCTGTTTGTACCCACACATTCAAGGTCAGGTCGGATGAGGCTCTGAGCAACCTGATCTAGTTGAAGATGTTCCTGCTCATTGAAAGGGAAGGTAGACTAGATGACCTTTAAAGGTCCCTTCCCACCCAAACTATTCTACGATTTTACATTTCAGTAAAATATACCTTACAGTGAAGGAGAACTAGGAAAGGTGCTGGGTTCATCTCCCTCAGTCTTATTTTCTTGTGAGCATCCTTAAAACAAGCTACAGCCAGGTAAGCCATATAGCGCATGCCAAAATAAATCCCGTACAGATGCTCACACCCCAAGAAATATCTGTGTTTCAAACTCAATCCCCTGTGTATCCTCCGTCCCTCACATAAAGTACAATGATGCAATGTGCAGTACATGTTCACAACTTCATTGTTTGAAAAACAATTCCAAAGTAAAGGCACTTTATTAGCCATATTGCAAGTGAAATGTGGTTTAAAACTTACCTGATTATTGGACAGTACAGCTGTGGCTACATACTAAAAACCTAAATTAGTATTTGTATTTTTTGTATGCAGCTCATGTTCTGTGCTTTGCTTTTCCTTAAGCAGGTCAGGTCACATGGGCTGTGCCTGTTTAAATTTATTTTTATTGGGGAGCTCACATTCCTACAGCAGCTATTTTGTCTCCTGCTTTGTCTGAAGTCTTGTCTAGTCTAATCTGTTACCGCTGCACCATTACAATATAACATATCTATACTATTGTGTAAAAGTGAAATCTAAGTAAAAGACTGTTTATCTCATAACCATAAATGCAATCGGATATAGCTAAGGAAAAAAAATAAATCTATCTTCATATATAGTTTCATTCCACAAGCATTTGAGAAAGCTTTAGATAATTGCCATTGAGACAAGTAGTATCTTTTCCTTCCAGATGCTCAATATTGTTCAGAACATCCCTTCAGAACACTATTTGCTAGCAGTATGACTTTTCCAGTCCATATTGACTGGGTTTAATGCAAGTTTCTGTTATTTGGTGCTTAAAAACAATCTAGAAAGCAGTTTAAAAGTCATCAACATTCAGATTGTATTTTTTTCTTTTTATTTGTATGAATGCTAAAGATTCATACCTCCTGGGTTTAAAAACTAAACTACTTCAGCATTCTAGCAGCAGTAGGGGTCAGAAATAAATTAATAGTAATGCGTTGATGTTGGTCAATTTTTAAGACAATTCTTGAAAAAAAACTCCACAACCTTCCTGTATGTCAAGTCTCTCAAAAAATGTAGAAGTGATAGGATACTGAGTATTTCAGTCTCAGTTTTGGAAAAAAATAATACAAGGGGAATGTGTGCACTGGATCTCTGCCTTCTGTTTTCTAAGCTCTAGTTCAGTGCTGAGGGCTGTATTTACTGGGACACGATTGTTCACTGCAAGAAGAAAAAGAATCAATGGCGTTACGAGATGCAAAACGCCAATAAAGAATAAGGACAGCTTCAACAGAAGAATTTTGACCCCAAGATGATGCAACAATACTATGCTTGTACGTACACTGTGAGTCAGCTCCAGGTCACACAGCACACAGTTGGCTATCATGTCAAAACCACTGCTGAGGGATCGCAAAGAATGAGAAGTGGAGGTAAAGCAGTCATTCTCTCCCTTCTTCTACAGCTGATGACTACCCCAGGCTAACATAACTAAAATGGTTATTTAATTTATAGCTCTGCAAACTTGGCATGGGACTTGTATTTAGGCAGTGCTGCCAAGTACTATTTCCAAGTAAAACACGCTGTACTTTTCCAAGTTGGTGAGACTTTCCTGGTGTTTGTCTCACCTTTGTATTCTCACTATGGCCCAGCATATCCCTAGTTAAGTGGACATGCAATATAATGTAAATTAATACTCGATTTGAGAGAAAATTGCCTTACCTTTAAAATTAGTCCAGGCAATTCCACAAGACTTGTTTCTTAATCATGGATTGCAATTGTGTGAAGTAATTACAGAACACAAATACATATCAAAGTGGGCTGAAAGCAAATAGCAGTAGTTAGCCGTGATAAGGTAAGTAACAAGACTGCTTGGGAGGCAATAGCACGGTTTGTTTTCTATTCAGCAAACTACCTTGCTGAAAAATATTTTTCAGCCTTATTTTGCAGTAGTGCATAACATATATCCATTTCTATATATACCTATATAGTCTTTTTATTTATGATAAAGCATTGCATCCTGCTTCTCTTGCTGGGGTGGGAGCAGCATGCTTCCACCAGCCTATGCTACTGTTCAACTGTCACAAATAATTAAAAACCCAGACCATTTGCAATGTATGTGAGATAATAAGCTCTATGATATTATTACAGTAATTTCTGCTATAAGCTATTCAGTAGGATACATGTTTGGTGAGAATGAGTAAACATAATCATTAACCTCAGAATTTTTATTAACAAGTTCAGAAGAAGAACAAAGGTCACACTGATTTCAGTAAAACAGAAATCAAATCTATCATCTCCTTCAAATAGAACAGCTGCTAGGAATATAAACTCCCAGAAAATTCTGAATACTTTAAAGAACTTGAAATACTGATTTCTCCATCCTCTAGGGATTAGTATGAGACTATTTCTTCCATATTATCTGAACTTAATGCTGCACATTAAAAAACCCTCATCACCAGTGACTATGGCTTCTTGAACAACCTCACTGGTAACTAGTTGTAATATTGCACATCATTGTAAGTTTTCTCTAAAAAAAGGCCAACAAATCACACTGGGCTTCAGTTGTCACCATTTGATCCTATATACAAGACTGACTATCCGATTACAGAGCAATGCACCAAAGGAGAACAGCTAATAACAGACACACTTGAGCATGTCAGTGTTGGACTCAGAACAGACCGTTTCCACCCATATGTGATACAGTTCAAATGTCAGAAGTAGAAAAAGTCCATAAAGCTATATATGGCACAAGCCCTCTCTCTGACCATCTAGAGAAGAAGTTGTACATAAAAGCAGCTTTCCCAGCACTGCATAATGCAAAGGTTAATACAAAGAGTATCAAGTCCACCTGCCACAAACCTCTTCATACAATGGCATAGGTATACAGCATCTTTTGAGCCATTCGAGTATTTCCACTGCTCTGATAAATAAGCGACAAGTTAAAGGCAGTATCTCTTCTCAAGTCTGTCTGATCAGTTTCAATTCCCTGTAAAAATAATGATTAAAGAGAGTTATCTATACGCAAAAATAGTCTAAAACTTGAACCATGACTAGCAATTACAGTGGAATCAAATCATATATTCATGGTTTATATAGACTTTCAGCTGTATAGAAACAGAAGTGGTAGTATTCCTTGTGCCCTCCCTCTTTAACGAATCACCACGTTGTTAATCACCAAAGAGTTATATAATTACATACTCAAAAGATTAGCTGTAAATTAGATAGCCAGCTCATAAAACAGGAAAGTACCATTGTCTTTGTATGCAAAGTATTTGTTTCTACAATGAGAACATGAATGCTGCCTGTACCTTTCACATGGTCACAAGATCCATGCTCTCAACTCCCAGGACTGACCCACACCCGTGTTTCTTACTCTACCAACCCTTCCCGTTTTCTAAATACACTTGCAATTTTTCTACCAACCCACGCCAAAGCTAGGCAAAAACTTTCTCTCAGACCAGGCTTGTAAACACATGACACATCAATTAGGATCAGTTAGATCAGATACAGATCAGTTAGAGCAAAACCATGGTTCAGATGATACATTTAGGCACTCTTAATACCGGTTCATATTGCTCCAGCATGCCGGTTTATAGCATGGGTGAATATATAGAACTTCCAGTTATAATTTATTGTATGTAATATGCATAAAGTTCAGCTACTTGTTCAGGTAAAGTTGTTTAGCAACCTTTTTTGCTGCTACTTCAGCCTATTAGTAAATCCTTCAAAATTCATATACCTTTGAAATTGTGACAATGAGATTTGAGTTTCCAGTGACAAAGAATTACAATACCAATTAAAGGAAACTCAACTACACAGATTTTATATACCTATTTTAACTATGGCTGAGAAATTATTGACATTGACCTGACTTTACTCTCTGTACATAACTTACAAAGATACAGTACCTCTAAGGTGAGAGGAGGAAGTTCAAGTACTTTTTGGTAGTAGTGGATTGCCAGGTGCAGTAATCCCAGCTGGTGAAGGCCACGGCCAAGGTTGTAGAAAGACTCTTGACATGGTCCACGCAGGTCCAAGTACCGGTGAAGGAAGGAGAATCCCTGTATGCATATTATGCATATTTGTGAATGTTCCCTTTAAGAAGATGGCTGTAAAACATGCTGGAGAGCAGGTGTTTGAATGTAGCTATCTAAACTTTTGATCTATGCTTCCCCACATAACCACATGCAAGCTGAAGGCAAAAAATAAGTCACACTCAATTGTTGAGACCGTAAAAAGTGTGCTGTCAGTCTCACTACCATTGATACCAATGAGAACTTTTTAATAAATTCAACACACAGCTATTTAGTATAGTGACTTACAGCACTAGCTTGCTAAATATGTAAGTATGTATGTATGTGTTTATGTCATATACACACAGGTGAGACTGGTTCACGTTCAGAAGAGCTGACCTCCTTAAAGAACATGCAGCCAAAGGACAGGCTAGAGCAAGATCTTATTTTTCTTTAAAAAGTCTTTAAAAGATAACCCTCCCCCACTTTTTTTTTTTTAAGGAGAAAAAAAATCCCAGAACTTCGTTCCCTTTCTTTCACTCTTTGCTTTGGACAGTGGCAAGAAATGGTTTAATTCCACAACTTTTCAGAATTCTGCAAAATTCTCAACTCCATGAAGTACATATCAAATTATTATTTTTGGACTGCACACATATTCTTTTCTTGATCTTGTGCTCCATATAAATGTTTATTCCAATACCAGGTATTATGGAAATTATTAGTATATAATTTTATAAAGTGGCCAAAAATAAACATCACTGCATAAGGGCATGAAAAATCCATATATCCTAAGCAGTAGGCGAGAGTTGACGTCCTTCTTGAAGCCAGGAGACGTTTACTGCCAAGCAGAACTTGAAAGGAAACTCATACCCAGCAATTCCAGCGCTAGGCTTTAACAAATGTAAAGTCGAAGCACTCTGTAAGTGTTATACTTTCTTATTTTGCTTTAAATATATAAGCGTATATTTTAATGTTAAGTTATGTGAGTAGCAGAATCCCAGGTGTACATAATTTCGTTGCCAACCTTAGGCCGAATACCCGCTCCTCCTACGTGGCACACTGTGGTTCAGACAGAGGAGCAGGACCCAACAGGGACAATGCGCCTATTCAGGTGCTGATGTCCCAGAAGATGTAAAACAGGTCAATGCATAAAGTGACAGTGACCAGGCACCGGTAGAACGAACTAGTCTCATTTACACACTGACATGCTGTAAAGCGAGGCAAGTGATTTGTTTCTCATCTGTAGGATGTCACTGCCTACCAGCTTGGTGGTTATGGACTCTGTATGACTGAAGGTCTGTATGATGCTATGAAGATGAATGGCATTAGACCAGAGCTACCTCCCGTACAGAACAAAGGGAAAGACAGAGAGGCACACAGTATTATTTTACATTAAAATGCAGTGTTTCATTTGACACTGAAGGAGCCCCGGAGCAAACTCAGGAGGGACAGAGAGAAGAGGTGAATTCAGAAGGGAGAAATCGAGGACACAATTTTTTCATCCTCTCCCATGCATTTCATTTTGTTTCCACTTTGGAATGCGATGATTCTGTTGTAAATAGAGGAGTTTCTTTCTAGGGACCGTGCTGGTAATCAGAGAAGATAGCTCCTTCAGCATGAGGAATTAGTTGAGGCACAAGCAGCTAACGATCACCAATATGTCACTGTGGTTGAATTATTAGTCAACTACAATAGGAGCAAGAGAGGATGTAAAAATACCAAGTATAGTAAGCATGAAATGAGAAGAGAGAAAGCAGGGAACTGTATTGCCAGAGGGAGACATAAATAGGACATTGTTCAAGTGCATTATCAAAGGAGAATACAGCAGCCCATATAAGAAAGGCAGGCTGATTACAGAAAGTGCATAAAAATCTTAAAATTAGGCCAAAGTTTGCAAGTTCAAAATGTTTTAAGTTGGATACCAACATCATTGGTCTTGTTTTAAAGTAGCTGAGGATTTTTTGTCAAAATCAGTGCAAGCTACGGTTTTTCAGCAATTTCGGAAGTCATGAGCACTCAGGATCCTCACCATATTCTGCTGACTCAGCTCGTTGGCCAAAGGAATTAAAAGGCATTTCAAGTTAATGAAAATACTTGAATACTTGGTGGAGAGTAGAGGAAATTACTTTCACGATTCTGTTTGGGAATGATCAGCCTGTGGTTTGTAACTGGATCTGGCAGATGAAAGAAAAATGTGAATAACGGAAGCTGAAAAATTGAGGGTAGCCTAAACTGGAGTTCCCAAGATCTTTACAGAGACAGCTATAAGAGGCACCTAAAAGGGGGAAAAGAAAAGGAAGACAGGGGAAAAAAAACCCACTTTCTGAGTCTGTAAAGTTTGCTTCAACAATACAGTTTATGAGACATATCTATGAAGGGCACGTGACATAGATTCTACTCTACAGCATTTCTTCAGAGCAAGGCAGGGCAAGAAGAAAACTTTGGAAGAAAATCCAGACTACAACCATCAAGACTGAAATTAGTAATATTTTCACCAACAGCTATCAGCTGCTGACATTTAATCATTGAGTGAGTAATCATTGTATACTGACAGCAGAACAAGCTACATTTAACTAAAAGGAGAGGAGATTCAGGTGGGTATAACTGCAGTTCAAAAGCATACCCATCTGTGTGCATATGTTGCCGCTTCCCTCTTTTGAAATGCCGTATTAATTATGAAAAGTTATTTAAACAGAGTACATTGCAGCCATAACTGTCTGCAAGATACAAAGCCAGGAAACACTATAAGTAAAAATAATCACAGTAACCCACCTGTACCAGAAGAGCATGCCTTTTCAACACGTATTTCTGAGAAGCCATGTGGATGAAAGTCAAGCCAATACAAAGACTGTACAGAGGTTCATCTGGGTTTGCACGAAAGGCTTGCACATACTGTCCTAAAAGCAAATAATTGAATGAAGATGTTTGTTGTGAAAAGCATTCCTTAAGAATATAAGGGAAAAAAAGAAAATGTTCAAATTAGAAGTGTGAACTAAGAAAAGAAATAGTTGAATACACCTACATCAAAACACACAGGAACAAAAATATGAAATATTTTCATATTTCATATCAATTTGATATCAAATTTTTTATATCGATTCATATCAATATGAATTTTCAGCACTCCTTGGATTCTGAAGGAAGAACACAGACTGTGATGTAAAAATGTACGCAGAAAACATTCTATCAGATACAAAAGGCAAATGTGGTCCTTGCTGGGATCTGTATCCTGAAGGCCACATGTCTTAAGTGTGACATTTGGAGGGCTTGACTGAAAGTAGCAGGTTTACTCCAAAGGCACCCTTAAAATGTCCAACCAACTTTATTTACTGTTTAAAATGGTCTGTTTCTGTCCTTCTTATTCTTTATTATCATTAGCCTTCAATTATCTTTGCAAGTTAGTTATATTTGCAATGTGTGCTAAACTTGAAATGTGCCAGCTTAATTTTTATTAGCAAAACTCTTTAGCGATGTTTTGATTTGCGTACAATATAATTAAAGCTAAGTAACACTGTAAAGCCACCTATAATCTGCTGATGTATAAAAAAAATTGTTTTAATAAATATTTCTCAGAACACAACATTCACTTATTATATGTGTTAATATTAGAACATTAATGATATTACCAAGAGCATGCTTGAAACTGCCAGATACAAACGCATTATGCCCGTTTAGGACACACAATGCGTGATTATCAGGATTTTTCAGCATCAAGCGGAGACAAAAGCGATGGTGACGGACATCCTGAGACTGCATAGTAACTTGATTGAAGATATTCCAGAGCTGAGGTTTATTGACGTTTTCCATTACCATGATTCTATAGAATGAAAAGTATACAAGAAATTAGTAAATGCTATAGAGTAAATACTGTATCTGCAATAAAACCTCAACATTTTAGGGAAGATAACAAAGAAGAGACAGTCAAAGAGCAGGTCAGTGACTGTGGCAAAGCTGACAGTGAAAGACAGAACCAATGGTTCTGGCCAAATCAACCAACCTACTGCACTATGCATTTTTTGGAATCGGAGGCTATCTCGGAAAGCTTCTTTAGTTTCAATAGCTTTACCTGTTTGAGGGAAAACTGAAAAGCCTGCCTCCCTTAGCAATATTTTCAGCAGCATGACTACAGCCCTAGTGGAAGCAGTCACAGAAGAGATTGCTCTAACTTCTCAGTACCCCACCTGATATAGTTGTACGCTTTTCTGAAGTTCTTGTCCAGAATCGCAGCAGAGAGCCCAAAGTATTCCAGTTCCTTGCGCTTTTGTCTATCATCATAAAATGAATAATATTCCAATGAGGAATCCACTAGTAGCTCTGCCTCCTTGTACCGGGAGAGGTCACACAAGGAATATATAGCCTTCAGGAGGAGGTTCCACCAGTCATCTTTTGTCAGAACACTTGTGAGAACAGCAAAAATTGCTAAAAATATTAAAGTCAGTAAGTTAAGAAATTTAAAACGAGAATGCTAAACTCTTTTAAAAAAAAAAAAAAAGGTGTGTACATCAAACTGATCTTTCCAAAAACATCTCAGCATTAACAGGTAAAATAAAGATAAAATATTTACCTTTTTTTCAGTTTAACAGCAGTTTGTAAAACATCAGCAAAAAAACAGTCAAAACTTGGGAACAAATGGCAAGAAATACACATTTCTAGTTGTAAACATACTACATGAATGCATTAAAGTTACTCTTCCTAATTGTCCAACTGGTGCTTAAGAATGTGTGGTCTGGCTCAACTGAGTCTGGGCCAGTTAAAAAAAAATCACACCGCTTTTAAGACAGGTATTTCTATTATGTTCTAGATTTGCGTGTATTACACCTGCACCGAGAATGTTGGACCATATGATCTCTAGAGGTCCTTCTCAATCTCAGTTATTCTGTAATCTTACTATTTTTCTCTGAATGGGGATTGTTCCCTTAAGTTATATTATCTTCATTTTTGCTGCCTTCTTTGCCCTAGAAATAAAGCAATGTTAACGTGAACTGTATGGATTTAGCCTGCAAAATAGTAACGTTTGTTTCATTTTTCAGAACTAAGGAGTTCACCTTGTTCATTTGTTTTTAATAAACATTTGTTACCTTTCGCATCGCAATTTGCTGTCTCTTGGTCGTCATTGTCAGAAATTTTATCCCTCGACACCTTAATAAGATAGAGGTGTCTCTCTCCGGATTTGGAACTAGATATCAAACACACCTGAGCTCTGCTCATTGCTACCTGGAAACAAATTTAAGGGCAGCATTTCAGATTACATTATTACATCCTATGACAAAGGCAGCTTTTTGCCAATCCATCTTGCTCACGTTGCATGCCAAAACAGTCTGCAACTTAAAAATGCCACAACAGAGCAAGAACACGAGAGAGAACATTCCCAAGAGGAATATTATCTCTGCATTGTCTCACGCTCCAGTGCAAACTGGGCTATGCAAAAGAAAGATACAAACTCTTTAAACGACTTAAAAGACTCTTCCTGGGATTGGAACATCCCTGTATTTACTGAAATCGAAACTATTTGCATAAAGGCATAACAAAAACAATGCCTTTCTGTATCAGTTTCAGAAGCATGTGGATAGTCAGCTATTCAACCAATCTAACACAGTAGTAATGGCTCTGACCAGATGGATAAAACTGAGGTCTAAATATTCCCCTGCCTCACTCCCTATTTAAAAGCAAACAAAAAAAATTAACACAAAGCCACCACTACTGTATTTGCTGGCTAAACAAATATTCTTTGGTCATTTTATCTCAAGAAAGTATTAAAAAAAAAATAATAGGAAATTCAAAGGAAAATTGTTGAAATAGAAGCCGGTATCAACATTTCAAGAAAGCACTATGCTGACCCCTAAAAACGGTAAGAAGCAGCTTTAGTATTCAGTGTGTTCTATGTACACTGAGAAACGGGGAGTTGAAGTCACTGTCTTAATAATTATACACACAAGTAGTCCTCTGTCCTGAACACTACAGGCAGGAGCATCAGTATTATGGACTCCCTGCAAGACTACTGTCTAACTATTGTCTAAATTATGAAACCATTTGCATATTGAAACCACTAGCTTTCTTCCTGAGTTTGTTTGTCACTTGTCTTAACCCAACTCATAGCTGTCCAATTTCTTGAAGTGTAGCTGTAAAGACTGGCTTACCTTCAACAGCATTGCCAGCATTGTAAGTAAAGTGTCTATGTATCCATACATTTTGCCTTGGGAATACAACAGCGTCGAACGATGGAGGAGCAGCTTTAATTCCTAGATAATATTGAACGTTATTATTCGACATCTTGCACAGAGAGCGAGTTTATAAAACAAACAATTTTGACTCAATACAGCACTAATAGGACTGTAAAAGCTCCTAGAAAGCTGAGAGACTCTTAGCAGCAGCAGGCTACATCTCCCTAAACTGCCCTGCGGTAATCACTGTTTCAAATTTTCAAATTTCAGAGAAATTCAGCATAACTCTTACCTATAGTGAAAGTGCTGATGGAGAAGGGATATAGAACCTTTGCTACGCCACCAGTTACAATCAGTAGAGGCCAAACCATGTAGCTTGTATGTAGCAACTGCTGATCAACTTGATGCAAAGGGACTGGCATCAAGACTAGTTCTCAGTGGCCAAGTGGCTGTACACCACACAGAAGTAATCAGGTGGGAGAGGAGAAATACTGATAAAACAGTCAGGGAGAAAAAGCCATGAGGACTCATCCCTGATACTCCAATGAATCACTCACTGTGCTCTGAAGGCTCACCACGCTGTAGGTAAATAAGTCTCAATCCCTGTTGCTATATAGCTGACATCTTTGACCACTACCATAGTTTAGCAGAATAATATATCCTAAAGTGGAAGCACAGAACACTTCACCCACCTGCTGGGCAGCATTAGCATCCTGAGCCAGTGTATCTGGATCGTACATCGGTTCCAGAGCCTCCAGAGCTTTTTCAGGTCGGCCCAGCTGCTGCTGAAGTGTTGAAAGTGAGATTCTTGCATCCAGATGCAATGGAGCAAGATCAACAACTTTGGCATAGCTCTCTGCAGCACGCTCCATGTGACCCAAAGCCTTCAAGCACTCTAGAAATACCATGAACAACACAATACACTTAAATGGCAGGAAAAAAAAATATTTCAAAGCTTGCAAAATAGTTAATATACTTCTCAGATACTTTTTCAGTTAAAACCACCCAAAACATGCATTATTAAAGTGAAAATAGTCAGAAATATGTACTGATGCATCCACAGTTTCACTTAAAGCATCACCAGTTGACACAGAATGGAATGCAGAATAGATGCTGTTTCACTTACATGAAAATAAAGTATTTTTAGCTGAAGTAAATTTCAGTCTATGTGAAGAACAAGAAAATGCTCCATGACAAGGCTGTCATAATAAACTCCAACTATAGTTCTGCAAATACCAATTATCATTCAACATGTGAATCTAAAATTCCAGTGATCTTAGATAAACGCCCCTGGAAATGCTCAGCATTGTATTATCATCTCTCAGCACCATGTCTTCAGCAGTCCTGTTTCTTCTCACCCGCGTGCCGAAGCCAGACAACAGCCAAGTTGTATCGTTCTGAACAGACAAGGGAACTCAAGAGAGGCAGCGCTGAGTTGTATTCTCCAACATCCAGAAACGCCTCTGCGACGTCCAAATACAAGTCACCCATTTCTTCTGGATTTTGTTCCACCAAAGTAGTCAAAAGAGGCTTTAAAAGAACCAGACAAAACACTAAAAGCACAAATAACCACGGGAATATTTCTTCAAGATACAATTATTGGAAGCTTACATTTTATACTATGATTTTTATTCTATTTGCATTTTGAACTACACTTCCTTCATTTAAATGTTAGTTTAAAAGTGAAAAACAAAGACTTGGATTTCAGAATTCCTAAAAAAGCCACATTTCTCTATTCTAGACATTTTACATCCAATGGGTGAAAGTGCCCATCAATGAGGTGTGCTCTTTCTGAAACAACAGACTTCAGATTTAGTAGGGCTTTAAAACAAAGCGAAGATGTTTTCCTTACTGTTCAACAGCTTTGCAATGTGGTCCTAGGCCTGTCACAGCACACAGGCTGTGATTTACTGTGCTTTAGTAACACTTCCCACTGGAGGCAAAATTTCTAAGAACAAAAATAGTATTTCTGCTATTACAGGTTTGCTAGGTTTCTCTCCTGGAGTGGGAGGGAAGCAAAAAGAATCTCTGCAGCTCTCTCAATGTCCTCAGCCATGCGAGGATAGGAAAAATTACTTGCTTTGGTAATTTATTAGAACATCTCCCAACTTCTGAGTTGGTTTCTACTTACATTGAGTGGCTCTAGGATGTTCAAGTGAACCAAGCACACCATCAGCTTGACCGTGATGTCTATGGGAACGCCCTCAGGTATGCAGCAGCTGACCTTCTCCACCGCTGTGAGAAGACAAAGAATTTCTTTCTAAACCCATAGGCTTTAAACAAGCACTTCACAAGCTCCACATCCCCTCCAGGCCATGTTCAGTTCCAATGAAGAAAATGTATTCTCACTGACTAGCAAACATTGGTGTAGGCCTGCCCTCTCCCTTTCTTCTCTATCTTTGCCGATAGTTGGAACAATTTGTTCCTACTATCTCTGATCCCAATAATTTCATCTGAAGTATCAAGTGCTGTCAGTCTGCATCAACTTCAACAGCAGGATCCCGTAGGATGTGCTTAGAGCCTTCGCCCTCTTAAGATGTGCTTGCTTCATAAAGCTTTTCTTTAGCAATTTATGCACCTGTACTCTCTTCTCCTTGCTTTCTGCAAGAAATACCCTGTATTGAGCTATTTGTTCTTTTCAAGCTAAGATGCCTGTGTATCAGGGATCTGGCTGTATACATTGTTAAAAACAGTTAACTACACAACTTTGCACAACACATGCACAGAATGCAATCCAATGACAATGCAAACATGAGACAAAGTAGTTACCTATGACAATGCTAGCAAACTACAGGTCATACAGTAAAACTCCACTATCATATTCCCTTCACATGCAGTCATGATGCCTCCTTAACTATCATGTTTAAGTTCTCCTTCACCTTAATTCTTACACCTGACATTCAAAGCATGATTGCTACAAACTGAGAAAACTGTGATTTCCAACATAAGGCTCCCCTATTATCTTCTACATTCACATTCAATTACTGCAAATCACAACATGCAGAATTAATTCATCATTCTCTGAACAACTTAATGGCCAGCACGAGAGTAACTATTCACCTACCGAAAAATTCTTATAAAATTAAAAATTTTCTTTTCGAAGTGGGTAAGCCCTGGGAGAATGCTTTTGGTTCTGGTGGCTGGCTGGGTTAGAAGTAAGTTGTGAGTAAGGAAGACAGTACACAACAAACCTTTTCTGGATCAAGCCCTATTTCTCTGCTGTTAGAAGTCTTTCCCAATTTTTATATGATTGCAACCTGGTTCCTGAGTATATGATCAGTTCACAAACTTGTATGAAATGCAAAATTTAAATTACTTACCTGCAGCACTGGATTCAGCAACTGGATGACTTTGGTCTTCAGTCACTGCCTCCTGGCTTTCCTGAGTTTCAACCACTGCCCCTGTATCTTTTCAAAAAGATTAACAGATTACCCTAGTAGAACCACATAGGCCAAAAGTTACTTGATTTTGAATCCATACTTGACTGGTAGCTTACTCTGAAAAGTGGACTTTTTTTTTTTTGGAATGACAGCAGAGCAGGAAGCATTCAGAAAAGTTATAAAGCAACAGAGGGCAGGGAACCAAGCTCTTGGGTAGTTTAGAAGCATTGTCTTACAAAATTACACACCCCAGGTAACTTGGCAACACTGTGTTTTAATTCCTAGGCTCATTATAGTTTTGCTTCTTCTAAATTATCTGTTAAAAGTCTCTATCAGGATGGTTGTTCATTGATCAACTGTATTTTTACCTGGTCCATTAAAGCAAAAAGCCAACAGAAATATCTTGTATTACATTGGGTTTGGATCGGATTGCCGAAACAACCAACTAGTTTAATCATAGAACAGACTGTCTGCTTACAGATTTGGCATGCTGTGATCATTCTACAGCCCAAACAAACATTTTCAGACTTAAGCAATGATTGTCATGAAGCAGGCTTCTTGAAAACAACCTATTTTATTCAATCACAAGCTAATAGCCCTAATTTCTATATACCAAAGCATTTAAATGTTTAATAAAAGAAGCAGGATTTATGAAGAATATTATTCTCGGGTCAAAGGATGATTTTCTTGAGTATAGATGCCACTAAACTTATCTAGTATTTTTTCAGAAGCTATTTAGCTGGCAGAAATAACTGGCCTGATGTGAACACTCCAAGGAATGTTTAGAACTTTAAAAGGCCTCCAGTTGCCTGGAGAGCAGTCCTTGTCATTAATGAGTCAGCAGGGCTAATTGGACATCAGAGTAACTCCTTATAGAAAGCTGAGGTCATGCCACGTAACTCATTAAAAACACTGAAAAGTTTCAAAAGAGAAAAGCCTGTCAACATGCATTAAAATATACCCATGAGTTGAAAAGGTAACGGAAAGAAAGATGTCATATTAGATGAACAGCAGGGTCATACTAACCACTTGGTAGCTACTTACCTTTTTTCTCCTCAGTTGCACTTTTTTCCGATACTTTCTTTTCAAGTACAATTCCTGCAAAATCTGTAATAACCTAAAACAGACAAGTAACTCGGATCATTTTAAAGATGTAAAGGATATATGCAGTAACCAGCCCACATGGCAGTTTTAGACAGTACAAAAGTTATCAGAAGAAAAGCTGCATTGATTTCACAAGGGGTTAGTTGACTAGTATTGAATTTGATCACCTTATGCCTTTGTCCACTATTTTTTTACTACTTAGATCATCCAACCAGCATCTCTTTTGCAACTACAACAGTTACTTTCATCATAACTAGAAATGTTTTTAAGCTTTATAGCTTCTTTTAATGCCTTTTGGAAGACAGAAAAAGAAAGAAGAGCAGCAGGTAAACAGATAAGCTCTCCACAAAATGCTCCAAGGATTCCTCAGCCTAATACATTGCAAGGAAACTGTATGGCTTGTCTCAGTTAAAAAAAAAAAAAAATTGAATAAAAGTCACAGCTATGTACTGGCATTTTACAACAGCCCTGGTCATACACATCATGACCTTGATAAAAACAGTACAACTTAATAGAACAACTAATTAAAAAAATAAAAATCAAAGACAGACAATTCAAGGCATTCACTTGCCAATGGAGAGGTGCGAGGTGGGAAACGCACAAGTGTAAAGGATGTTGGTCTAAGACCCAATGCAGTTTGGTATTTTTGTTCATGAATTGTAAAGTAAAATATTTAAGCCACTACTGTTGCCAAAACAGGAGTGATAAACACAGAGTACATGGCCCTTAGAGGAACATACCAGATGATTGTATTATGACAATTATTTTTTAAAGGCTGTTTACCACCTCAAATACAGATTTAGCTATCTAGGAAGAAGAATCACAGGAATAGACCTGAGGAGAACCATCAAGAAGAAAAAGGGGAACAGTTCTATGACTGAGTACTGTATTAATAAATCTGGCAGCTGAATACTGTGTACATAAAATTGACAGTTTGATTTTTAAAATGGAAAGGAATATAGAGAAGGGTCAGAGGAATTGTTTGCAGGCTAGTGATGCTTTACGTGGACAGAGAGAGATCTAGATAAAATCTTAAGGAGAAAACAAAAAAAGGTAATTAATATCAGCAAAGGAGAACGTCCCAACTATTAATGTCTTTTCAATCCACCTGGGACAATATAACAATGGCCAGATACTAAAGATTCTCCTCTCAAAGCCAGACCAAATCAACTGGGGAACATGCCTCAAAAGTGAGGGTTAAAAACCTCTAGAAGAAACTGGGAACAGATAAGCAATCTTCTCCAATTCCTGATGCCTTAGAGTCAAGATGTACTGTCTTTCTGGAATGTGTGCTTGATGCTTAATTAATGCATAAATTATTAGTTGTAACACAAGTAAGCCAGATAAAGCAACAAGGGTCTGCATTTGAACCATTAGACCATTCAGTGTCACCCTTTTAACCTTCAACTTAGAGAATTCCCTTTGCTGGTAGCACTCACAAAACCAGCTCATAGGTCTTCTCTGGCTACTAAGGTTATGGCAATTGTAGAGAAGGAGAGGAAGGATCCCAAAATTTTAAATGTGGAACAGCATACAAGTCTATCAGCCCCCAACTTATTAAATCAAGCTGTTAACTTCAATGCTAATTACTACAGAACTAACAGAAAGCACTCGGTATCTGATCAGCTCTATCACTATAGAAACATGACCATATTTAAGCACTACAGGAACATCAACTGTCCATCCTGATTGGCAAAGAAGTGCTGAACACAATATAGAAATGCATTTAATTCTGCATACCGCCAAAGCTTTGTCATACTGTTTGGAAGAAATATATAGTTCGGCTGCGATATTGACATCTTCCATGGAGACAAGGCTCTGGTGTTTAGTGAAGGCTTCTTCTATTATCTCAATAGCAGAGGTCACATCGTTTGCTTCATAATAACTCCTATGAAACACAGATATGAGATGCTAAGTATGTAAGATAAATGACAGTATGTACACTGAATATTAGCAAAACCATTTTTGTATTTCTTTTTGTCGCTTATAAAATATTTTTATTAGCAAGTTACGAAAGACAGTGAAAATTAGGGTGTTTTTTCTTTTGTTACAACTGTTGACAATTTTTATGTATTTCAAATAATTACCATTATTTTCTGCCCTGTACATTAGGACATCACTGGAGTTTTTATTACAATATCCCCCACCTCAAGCCAGGTATCAATGATCTATTGCATTAACCTGATTTCATAAAAACCTTCAATAATAATATTGTTACAATACACTTCCTCGCTTTGTTTTGTGTATTTCACAACCACGAACATCAAAAGACTTAACAAACTGCTTTGAAACAGGCCAGTAACAGCTTTTTACAAGCTATGCATGAGAAAGATGAGATGTAAAGTAGTTAACAGCTTACTAAAAACTATGGTAAGAGAGCTACACCACAAGCCGCCTCTGTCTCAGGCAAGTTTCTGTGATTTGATCTGCTCTCATTAGCAGGAAAGGGGAGGAAGCAGATTTTTACCCGCTACAGAAATGAATCACAAATGACATATAAACTATATTCTGTTGCAGATGGTTTGTATTTCAGATTGAAGAGTTTGTTTCATTCAGATTTGCTAGCAATACATTTCCAGCTCTCTAGTGGTATTATGAAGATAAAAAATGTATTGCATTTGCATATAATTGTATACTATTGGCATTTTTTCAGTAATCAGTATTTGCATTTTATCCTCTTACTCTAAGAGAACACAACACTTCTAAGATGATGAATTGATCCTATACAGCATAATTCACACATCTCAGGTTTTGGAAACATCACAATAATTGGGAAGCACATGCTTGTGTGTGGCTCACCCCAGTATTCCTTGACTTCAGCTGCATACCCAGCTTGAGTCAGCTGCAGAGCTTATTAATACCAGGTTTTGAGAAACTCTGGAAAACCAAATCACGCTATTTTTAAGTTTGACTTACTTTGCCATGTCTCTAGCCAACTGCATAAAGCGCTCTCCATCAGAGGGAGACAGGAGATTCAAAATACGCCTGTAGCCATCCATAGCCATCTTATGTTCCCCCAACTGTTCGTACAGGCTTGATCTCTCCCATAGGTAACGCACATTGGATGCGTCGTATTTCAGAGCTACAACAAGAAAAAGCATGTTAGTAGGCCAGTTTAGGAAAAGGCAACAATGGATTTCACATTCATCTACCTGAACAGACGAATATTAATGGACACGCACAACCTTTTTCTACGAAAAGAATATCCAAACATCTTATATTAAAGATTCATTAATCTTTCACCAAAGTCTGTACAGAAGTACCAGAATCTTAGCAAACTGCAGCAAACTAAATTAGAAAGCAGAAGAAAACAAAGTGGTTGCCATTAGCACCTAAAATTGATTTTAAAATATTGAAATGGTTGCTACGCTACCTTTTGTGTAGCAAAAAACAGCCTGTTTAATATTGTCCTGTTCCAGTGACATTTCTGCTAGTCTAACCCATTCCTCAGTATCACTAGGATTTAAGTGAGCTGCAATCAGTTCAAACTGCAATGACTTCTCCATATCACCCTGGTCTTCATAGATCATGGCAAGAGTAGAAAATGGCTCATGAGCAAGAGGAGCTGTGTAAAGACAAAAAGAATGATTAAGAACTATTGTTTTTAAACCACTCTGAAGACAAATAACTTGCCTTTCTGCACACAACAGGCATCAGAATTTTATGAAACATCAACATTGCTCTGCTTAAATTCAGAACAATCTTGCAGACAAGCTTCTGATTCCTTTTTATAAATTATTAAACAGCTTGACTGAACCTAACAACCACTTATACCATTATTCTGCATTTTAAGTCGTGCTGATGTTTATAACTTGTTTCCACAAAAACAATAAAAGCAAACAGTGTAAAGCTAAGCAAAGGCCCAGGCCTCTGCAGAATTAGGGTGCTCATTTCTTTTTATAAGCAAAATAATACAGGAAATGCACTACCTACTCTTAATTCCACACTACTTATACAGTGACATTCCTTGTGCTGAGTATTTTCATCATCAGTGAAGATACACTGAATTTTCCTGATGCTTATGGCAATTTCACCCCATCCTTAAAGCCAAAAACTTTTATCATTCTAACATACCTTGTCGAATGATTTCCATGCACATTAGGATAGCCTCCTCACGTTCTCCTCGAGCAAACCTGATATTGGCCTCTCCCATCAGACCCCTCAAGGCACGAGGAAGTTTGCTGCGAGGTCTTTTCTCCTAAATAGAAAAAGGATATTATTTCTACTGAGGATTCAGTTGTGCCCAAATTCAGGAGATACCAGTCACACTTGTGCTCAACACCATCTAATAAAAGATTATTTAAGTACTAGTGATATTAAAATGAGCGACCAAAATATTTGCTAATTTTCATAACTGACAGAGTAACTCTGATATCTAACACAAATACAATCCAAACACTGGAAAAACTCACTTCATTATATTTGAAAGTTTTCAAAGAGTAATCTGTGTGATTTTCTAAAAAGAAAAACAAAAAAAAACACAAAAAAAACCCCAGGCAACACCAACATAAGCAGAAGTATCCTACACACAATTATTTTCAGGCAAGTGTTTGGCGAGGCAGACACGCTGGAGGGGAGGGATGCCATCCAGAGGGACCTGGACAGGCTGGAGAGGTGGGCCCAAGCCAACCTCATGCAGTTCAACAAGGCCAAGTGCAAGGTCCTACATCTGGGTCGGGGCAATCCCAAGCACAAATACAGGCTCGGCGGGGAATGGCTGGAGAGCAGCCCTGTGGAGAAGGACCTGGGGGTGATGAATGATGAGAAGCTCGACATGAGCAAGCAGTGTGCGATCGCAGCCCAGAAGGCCAACCGTATCCTGGGCTGCATCAAAAGAAGTGTGGCCAGCAGGTCAAGGGAGGTGATTCTGCCCCTCTACTCCGCTCTCGTGAGACCCCACCTGGAGTACTGCATCCAGCTGTGGAGTCCCCAACATAAGAAGGAGATGGACCTGCTGGAGCGCGTCCAGAGGAGAGCCACGAGGATGATCCGAGGGCTGGAGCACCTCTCCTATGAGGAGAGGCTGAGAGAGTTGGGGCTGTTCAGCCTGGAGAAGAGAAGGCTCCGGGGAGATCTTATTGCGGCCTTCCAGTACCTAAAGGGGGCCTACAGGAGAGCTGGGGAAGGACTTTTTACACGGGCATGTAGTGATAGGACGAGGGGGAATGGCTTTAAGCTGGAAGAGGGCAGGTTTAGATTAAACATTAGGAAGAAGTTTTTCACTTTAAGGGTGGTGAGGCACTGGAACAGGTTGCCCAGAGAGGTTGTTGAAGCCCCATCCCTGGAGGTGTTCAAGGCCAGGCTGGATGTGGCCTTGGGCAACCTGGTCTAGTGGGAGGTGTCCCTGCCTAGGGCAGGGGGATTGGAACTCGATGATCTTCAAGGTCCCTTCCAACCTAAACCATTCTATGATTCTATGATTCTAAGTTTCTCAGCAAGTAGCTAAAATCACACAAACTGGCATTTATGCACTATGCTTTAGGAGGTACGGGGAAGTTACATGAAAGTTTAAATACTTGCTTTCATCATTTTCTTGGTCTCTCGATTAAGTACCATCTCCAGCACAAAAACATCTCCAGCTGTGGGTTGCTCAGTAGTTTCTTCTTCCTCTTCTTCCTCTTCCTCTTCATCCTCCTCCTCCTCTTCTTCTTCATTTTCTCCAAGCATGGATGCAAAGACCCGATGAACAGATTTACTGACACCATCTGAAGTTTCTCCTGGTTGAGAAAAGCAAAAAAGGTTTATGATTATAATCAAGAACACAGGCTGCTTATCAGGACAAGTGCAGAGAAAACAGAATCCTTCATAATTAGTAGTCCACTTGAAACAGTTATTCTATAAGAAAAAGGCCTGCAGAAATGCAGGAAAACTATTAACAATCTCTTTGGTTTTAAAACTATGCATTATTCATCACCAATGCTTAGTATACCCCAGCCTCTAACATTTTTTGGATATTTGAAGTGAAAGCATGGAGGAACACACAGAGCAAAGCAACAGTTTACTCAACATTTTTCTCAATCCACACAAGAGAAGCATATTAAAGCAATTTTCAAGCATTGAACTGGTTGGATGGAATAAAGCTTTTCAGCTGAAGAGGCTAAGTGAGCGGACAATTATACTAAACAATAATGCAGCAACCAATTTTTAGAAGTAATTTATAAGAAGATCTTGTAACCATTCTATCCATGACAATAAGTACCTCTTAACATGTGTAAATTAAAAAATCCAGATTATTCACATTTCTCCAGAAAAAGAAATTTAAAAATTCTTTAAGATAAATAATATGATGCTATATATATATATATGCTATATATAAAAAATAAATATGCTTAAAGCATATGATTTTTTAAAAATTCACATCTTTTAATTATAACTTTTCATTACTATGTTAACCCAGGGTTATAACCGCCCACAAGTCTATATCTATGCAAAATATCAAAATATGTAGTGTTGAAAGGTTGCAGCTGGGGGACTGGGCATCTAAAGATTTGACAAAATAACCTTCTGAAGAGCGGATGCCTGAAACTAGACTGCAGCACTCTAAATCCCAAGCTCAAATCCAGAACCTGAGGCATGGGATCAACAAACACTGATACAAACTAGAGAGAGAAGTGCTCCTTCAGCCACTTCTTGCATGTCCTTTCACTATGTAGGAACACCAAGGAAGTTAAGCTTAGTTCACTAGGGCATCTAAGGATAAATTACCATCCCAGTAACTGCACAAATAAAGCCACCCAGGGAATCTGTAGGAATCTAGGAATATCCAGCAGAAAATAAAGAGAGAAATATACGTAGGCACTCTAAACAGGCCAAAGGACAACTGAGCAAGAGAAAGAAAACACACAGAAAAAAACAAGTTCCTCTTTTTAGCTGTTTTATTTCACTCAGGATGACAATGGAAGAAGGCAATACCGACACAAGAGAATCAAATATTCTGAGACATTCAAGTCTCAGTGAAAGACTAGCAAGGAGATGGACAGGAAAAAAGCCAAACCAGAACAGACAGAAGACTTTTTGAGATAAGTTAACAACTTCAAATTATTTGTAGCTCTAGAGAGAGTAAATAATTGAGCCCACGTGGTTAACAAGCCAGGAGGGTAAAATGGAGAGTTTCCCAGAAAAAGATGACTAATTGGCCAGACCCAGCCCCTTAAAAACACTGAACAAACTTAAAACCCTAGCTATGACTTGAAATATCCTACAAAGATATACATTCTAATGATGCGCTTCAATACCCATAGGTTCAAAAGAAGCAGCCAGGTATTTGTTAAAAGTCAGCTACCAAAGAGCAAATACTTTCAATGACCTTTTAAATACATTTTTCACTGAAATTATTATGTTAACATTTACCATCAGTTTCATCCTGACTTTGGGATTTCCCGGACGCTTTTCTGGATGAAGACGGAGCCTCTACATCTTCAGTGTTTTCGTCAGCAGATGCATTTTCGCCATCCTATGCACAACAACAATATTAGTTATCAGCTTTGTAACGTGACGTTCCTATTTACCCTAATATTTACAAGTAGCATTTAGACCACGGGTTTCCAGCTTTTGCACAGCTAGTGAAACTGGTAGAATAAGTGCTGTATTTTTAAACAAATAAAATCCAGCGTTATTTGCTTTCAAGACATTTATATTCCTGTCAATGTGAGGTGACTCAGACAGTGACTGTTCACATAACTTTTGACTAGTTATGTCTAGAAGAGACTAGTCCATTGCTTATTTGGCATTACAGTGAGGTAAGATGACGTGGTTGACCATATTAAAAAAAAAGTTACAGACATGTGACAAATGCTTTTAGAAGCCTGCCTTTTTAAACACAAAACGAAATACCAAAATAGCACTTGTAAACACAGTAAGAAGGTTGCCCTAGGATATCACTTGTCCTTCCATGACAGCTGAATTCTGCTGAATTTGCTCTCTGATGACAAGGAAATACAGAAATTCAGTTTCATTTTGGCGTAAAGATGGCAAAGTTAAAGCTGACTACAATACTCCAGTCAAGTATACAGACTTTATCACAATGCCTCCATCTGCTTACTTTTAGACAAAAAGCTGTGTCTCCCTGTATTTATTGCTGCCAAGAAGCCACAACGGTTACCAAAAAGGGGTCAGACTGGATCTCCTCCTTAGACCTCACACAGGAAGATGGTGGGGGAGCAGCAGCAGTACACACGCTGGATCATTCTACGCCAAAACCCGCTTCTGCTCATTGCTCCAGCCCAAAGAAGGAATTAATGATGGTGCCTGAAGGCTTTTGCCAAGGCCAGGGACGCAAGCCCCACTGACACGAACCAAAACGCTGCGCTCTGCGCTTCCGAAAGGTGGGCGCTGCCCTGCACACCTTGCTCTGCCAACCAGTACCTAACGACCCTCACAAATTAAAAGTCAGCTTCTTACCGGTTTTGCACAAAATCAACAATTATGTAGGCAGAAATCCATAGCTAAGCGCAGCAGCAGCACTTAGCGTAAACCCCAGAGGCACACAAAAGAGAGGAAGCCACGCTGCTCCTGGAGCGCTCCGCGCCTTGCCAGGTGCTGCCATGGAGGAAGGGAGGGAGGGAGCGGGCCGGGCCGGGCCGGGCCGGTGTCAGGCGGGGCAGACTCACCTTCTCGCGGCTCTTGCGCTCCTCTCGCCGCCGCTCGAACTCCTCGAAGGAGATCTTCCCCTCCAGGTAATCGATCAGCTCCGGGCTGAAGCCCGACATCGCGCCGGCACCACCCGGTAGGGGGAGAGGAGCTGCAGCCGGCGCAGGGGAGCCTTTTACAGGGAGGACGCGGGTCCCTCTGCTATGGCGCCCGTCCCGCCCCGCGCCCTCACGCAGGAGTTCCGCCCGGCCCGGCGCTACCGCCTTGGGGCGGGGGGGAGCATCTGCCTTTATGGAGGGGGCGGCCGACGCGGTTTGGGCTTGGGGGGAGGTCTCCTGAGCCCGGGGGGGGTGTGTGTGTGTGTGTGTGTGCTGGTGTCTCCTGAGCCCGCAGGGCTGAGAGGAGCCGCGGCGGCCGGCGGGGCTGCTGTGCCTCGGAGGGGGTAGCGGCGTGAGGGGAGCTCCTCACTGAAAGGTGTTAGATCGCCTTTTATTTCCTCAGAAAGAGGTGTTATTTTAACACGAGAAGGGTTTCTTAACTTCTTATCCGCGTAGGGTTATCGTGCAGGTGATTTATTGACTAGGGGAGGGTGAGGAAGGGGTGTGAGGGGCGGCGGGTGAGGCACAAGCGGCCATCGGGCCCCTGGGACAGGTAGCACCCCTCTCCCTCCGGCCTCCCGAGAAACTAGGCGACTTCTGATAAAAAAAGTGTCTGAAAAAAGAAAAAAAAAAATCACCGCAAAACAGTTTATGACGCTTAGCTCCAATAAATTGAAAGGTAACATTTATTTACCAATTTCCAACAAAGGGAGGTAGCAGTAGTTAAAAGCACTTTGTTGCACTCGTCATTTATTCACGTTTAAACAAACACGATTCTGCTAGGCAAATTGTAAACAGCCAAACATGATGCATTTGTCAATAGACAGCAAATGTGCTAATTACAGCATGGCATCAGATTCCATAGGTAAAAACTGTGACAGTGAGGAAAATTCTAAGTTGTCAGGTTAACAGTTAAAAAGTCAAAGCAGTAATATTTTGCTGTGAAGGTTACCACTTCGCATGAAGTTCAAAAGTTAACACCTGAAAAAGAAAAAAAAAAAGACAGGATGAGAGACAAATAGAGATATATTTATACGCAACCAGGGTATGATCCAAACCAAGACCTGGTAACACTGGCTGAAACAGCCCAGCAGACCTCTACTTTCAGAAAACAGTTCTGAACGCTGAAGAGAACTACTGTGATTGTTCTGAATTATGTAGGACAAATTACTTCCACCAGTCATTTTCTCACCATTGCCGTAACTTACAGTAGAGCTACAGTGTCCCTTTTAATGCATTTGTCGTACACAATACTCAGTGGGGTGCATTTTTTTTTCCTGACACACAAAGTCAGCAAAAAGAGAACTCAGTATTAAAATGTGTGTAGTCTTCATTATTATTTGTGATAGTAAGAATAGTGGAGCTGTGCTTTTGATTACAGAAGGAGATGTACTTAAGCAGGCAAATAGCAGGACAGAGCTAAAAATCCGAAGCTGAATATTGATTACAAATGAATCTCTAAGATATGGGTAAATCACTAAAATGCTTAGATTCAAATCTTACTGAAATCATCACCTATTTGTAAAATGGGAGAAAACAATTATTTAGCATTCCTCAGAACTGCCAGTATTCACTGACTCTCAAAATGACGTGCAAAGGGATTTATTTGTTTACAGAGTATGGTTATGCATAGATAAAATAGCTGAGAAGTGCCTGCTATAAATTGAGGCTGGATTCATTAATAATGCAAGCTTGACCCATTTCAATTTTATTTCATATTTATAGAGAGATGTGAATAAGTTTGAAATCATTTTATTCAACCTTCAATTTCCATAGTAAAAATAAGGAAAACAGCACGAATGGACAAAGATGTAGAAGATAACGTATCCTTTGTTAGTGCAGTATCTTATCTCTAAATTAACTTTCTTAATATGCATATATCACAGGAAATCATTAGTCTCAATGTATAATTTTGCTGATATCAATTACTTAAATAAAATCTGCATTCTCTATTATCTGTACATTTTCAGAATGCTTCTCCACATGAAAAAAGGAAGGAAAAACAACAAAAAAAAGCATGGTCTATATAGGTCTGCACAAGCACCATGTGTTATTTTACCAAAGTAGTAAATACCTCATAAATGTCTGCCTCAACAATTTTAAACCAACTTTAGGCAAGAGTTGAGGTGCTACGCTTTTAATTTCCTCTGAAAAATAAGTTGTTTTTGTACTTCAGACAGAAAAGAGAATCACTTGAATCTAAGTCTTTCACTTGGTTACATGTAAGAACATCAGAGGAAAAGGTACCCTCTTTTACCTTGGTCAGGAACATCCTTCAGCCTTTGAAATAATTTGGAAAAGAATTTCTCCTTTCTTCATAATCTGCAAATGCAGAGGCAATAGGATCCGAGTAGAACATTACAGGCCTTGGTCCTTCATTGTTCATAGTGAAAGTAGTTGGAAACTTTCTGAGATCAAGACCCCTGCCCGAAAAATAAGCCTGGAGCGTTCTGAAAAACTGAACATATTTCATACGTGAAAATAGAGCATGCCCAACGGAGATTAATTATTTCTACTGACACAAAGTAGATGTAATATGTGTTCCTGTGTGGGATTAAATCCACCATTTTGGTCATAAACTGGTACAATACAGGCAATATAATTCAGACATGTCCACTCTGTCCATGGCTTGTACACCTGACGCGGTGTCCAAAGGCCACCAACTGTTCACTGATCATCTATGCTCCCCACTGAACCACAGAGGATTCAAACTGTACCCCTTATAAAACAGGCACAGCAAAACCCTTGCCGAGGACAAACAGTACGGTTCTGTTACACGTTCCTCTAAGAGTTAGCAACAGGGGCCAATTGATTTCAATGGGCCCCTTAGATCGCTTAAAAGTAGAAATTAATGCTTCTTAAAACAGGGAAAAAAGGTGGGAAACTGCTTTTTTTCCTTCACAAATTTCTTATAAGATCTTGCAAATGTTCCCTTAATGATACTTTCTTAGCTGTAATTAACTTTCAGATCTTTAGTCACTATTCACAACAATGTCGGATGCAAACTTATTTGTACTTCCAGAAGATGAGGCAACATGCAAATCAATAGAGTACACATTTGAGAGAAACATAATAATCATTCCTCTTCTGTTTCGTAAAACGAGTGATTGTATAATCAAAATACATTTTTAAAACCTAAAGCTGCTGGATAGAGATACGAGAAAGTTTTGTGCACTACTGCACACCGAGAATGTCTCTTCAGTTAAGGGGTACATCTTGACTGAAGAACGCTCATCCTGTTGCGGTTATTGACTATACAAAGTGCACAGTTATGAACACTACATTTAATGGGCCCCTCTTACCTTTAAATTTAGAAGACAAAAATTCTCATGATGGAAAACACAAAACCCACATAAAACTTAGGCTATCTTTCTTGCAGTATTTCCTTACCAGGTCTCTGTTTCTAGGGTTATCTAGAGGTTTCCACTTTTCTTCTGGTTGGAAAGGAGCACCCTTTGCCAGTCCCCTCACAGCCAATACTGTATATAGACCCAGGAGCGCCACTTTCCACATGTTGAAGAGGTGAACAGACTATCTGTAAGAAGGACAACGAACCAGACTCCTTAAGTCCTACAGAGCCGTCACCAGTAACAAATAGAGCAAGCATGACAATCCAGTGGAGTGCTGAAAATAATTTATCCATGGCAAGGAAAACCTGCATATTGCAGATTACATCTGTGTGCTATCAACTTTTTTGGTTTTATGCTAATGTATTGGGAAGAACAAATTATTCTAAAGAAGTGTTTCCCGTACCAAAGCTATTTCTAGACACTGGATTCTCTTTTCAAAAGGGAGTAGTATGACATTTAACACAAAATATTTACATTTGTTATTACATACAGCCATTTTCATTGGCTGATTAGTTACAGCATCAGATATTTGTGTGCTCCATGGAGAATGCAAAAATACAGCTTGAGACCCAGATAGCTCAAGTTTTAAAACTGCATGAAATGAAAATGTATTATATATATTAGTAAGTGCAATAATACAGTCTGGTATAATATACAAGAGACCCATTTCACAACTTGATTCAAGAGAAAAACACCACCTCCCTTTCGTGTTCTTTAAAATAAAGCTTACCAGTGAATTTGGCTCTGGCTTGCCCCTTCTTGGTTAGTCTCCTTGTAATCTGTGAACAAACTGATCTCTGCACTTATATTTCTAGTGGACTGTAGGTGGGTGTCAATGACGTTAGCAGGAGTTCAAAAATACAGTAATGATTCCATTTCCATCCATGACATAAAGACCCTTGAGAATTTCATCCTTAATACTCTTAAGACCTGTTGCTATCGAACAGTGCCGTGCAAATTCCTCCTTGCTAAGCCGTATTGCAGAAGATTGGTGGTAAACATATAATAAGTTTAAAACAATTCCCAGCAGAGATAGCAGAGCTGTATCAAAATATTACTTTTAATTAAAAGTAATTAGCCATGTGTCTAGAATGGTGACTAACAGGCTGGTTGAATGGTTTTCCAGCAAGATGAGATATGGATCATTTTCTTGATGCTGGAGAGAGAAAAGTAACGTCTGTTTCAAGATCCAAAATCGTATCATTTTAATGAAAGTGTTGCTTTCCTATCCTGATTTTATCGGCAGTCAATATCCTCCTGTCACAGTAGAAACTAAGACGAAGACTGCAAGCAGGACTATGCTAATTTACCTTCACCTTATTTCATAGCATCCTTCATCTCAAAGCTGCTTGAATTTTTTGCTTATAATTTCATTATACTCTCCTCTCCACTATTTAGACGGTACTTTAGTTAGTATCACATAAAATATATTGCTAAATAGATGTTAGAGATTTTTGGCCATTATCTTACTCCAGATTATAGATGTTTGTTTCTGACTAGAAGCTTTACATCTTTCTTTGGTTTAAATTTCGAAAGCAAACCAAAAACCTAGCACCACCCTTCCAGGCAGACTAAGTTGTGGATATCCAAACGCCTTTAGTAACACAGTTAACAGAATCCTAGCAGTGTTATTTTCATGACTGCAGTAACAAATACAAATCAAAGTCAACTTATCCAGCTTGTGTATTTTTCTAGACTTGGAATTAAAAAAAAAAAAAATCATCAAAAAATAAAAATCCATCAAAACCCATCAATTAATTCTCATAATAGACAACTTCCAGATAGTAGACCCATCAAGAACCAGAACAACAGTAGCAACAGAAGGCCCCAATGTGAAGGGACTTTGTTTATTTTCTGTCTAGTTACTTATTCCCAGTTTTATTTTGTGTAAGATTTATCTTCTAAATCAACCAGAAGTAGGAATAGGTTCCTCTAGAGGAAAAAAAAAAATAGCCAAAACAACAGTCAGTTTTCTTCCATCTTTTTTTTTTCCCCTCCCTTCAGTTCTTTTATTCATTTGGTTTATTCAGAAAGAACAACCTGGGGGATATGCAGTATATTGAGCTAGTAAAATATACCAAAGTAATCTGTAAATTTGCAACAAGCTTTATTACTGTAGGACTATTATGTTACCCCCGTAACAGAATTTAGGGAGTTTGGTTGACTGATGAAGCATGCAGATAAGCAAGAGCTTGAATTAGCATGTATTTTCCGTGAACTGCCTTAAAAATCCCTACAAACTTGTATTGTTGCTTTCTGAGCTAAAAGGGTCTGAGAAATTGTTTGAGCTAAAAGTCTGTTTAGACTTAGTGCTCATTCTAACATGGAATTTTTGGTAGCTTTTTTTCGCTGAAAGATTTTTGATTGGTTTTTGGTTTTGGTTTGGTGGGGTTTTTTGTTTGATTTTTTTTTTTTTTTAAATAATTTCATTATAGATCTTTCCTTCAGTGAAAGTCAAATATAAGTGGAACACATTCAGCTTTCCAGCCTTCTTGTAGGTGCCCTAGCAGCTTTGCTGTATCTGAAGGGCACCTACAAGAAAGCTGGAGAGGGACTTTTTACAAGGGCATGTAGTGATAGGATGAGCAGTAATGGATTTAAACTGGAAGAGGGTAGATTTAGAATAGATATTAGGAAAAAATTTTCACTCTGAGGGTGCTAAGGCACTGGAATAAATTGCCCAGGGAAGTTGTGGATGCCCCATCCCTGGAGGTGTTCAAGGCCAGGTTGGATGGGTCTTTGAGCAACCTGGTCTGGTGGGAGGTGTCCCTGCCCATGGCAGGGGGGTCAGAACTTGATGATCTTCAAGATCCCTTCCAACCTAAACCATTCTATGATTCTATATTAAAATATTATTAGTATAGTTACACTGATTAGACAAAATTGCATCCTCCTTTGAGAACAGTAGCTAGTTTAACAAATACTTTCCAAGCCAGATGTTAGCATGCTGCCTTCTGAATGCAGCCAAATTTAAGCACTAGTTTTTTCTTGACAAGTTATGTCAAATAGATACACATCTTCAGTAACTTGAATCTTTTGAAAGTGGCTATACTAATTATATAGCCCTTATGGCACAGTAATATTCATGTACATTTGAATTAAATTGCACTGAAGCTGAAAATGCTCATAGCTTTGCTGTTCAGTTTCATGCAAGTTAGTTCAAAAAGGTAAAAAACTTGTTCTAGAACAAAAGGCAAATTTAAAACTAATTAGTTTAGTCGTAGAACAAGTTTTATACATACAATGCTCTATATAAACTATATTATTCACCAAACATTTTCCATTTTATTGCATTTCCCATTCATGATGATGAGGCAGGTATAACAGCCTAAAGTGCGTGAGATAAGATATTGAGACAAGCTTCATCAGGTATGATCTTTATTGTATTGTAGTCAAGATGTGAAAAAAGTGCATTACGTAAAGTACTGCTCTAATCACAATGCTTTTGTTCATTTCTGCCTAGAATCCCAAGTATTACAAGTTAAAAGGAAAAGCACCAAACTGTTCCACATGAGTACCTGAGCAAAGACTAAAGGCAAATGTTCATCACAACACTCATTAGCATGTTTGTACAACAGAATTACAGGTAACATTCACAACACTCTACAGAGTATGACTGGTAAGTGGCACTTTTTGTGAATTACAACCATTTGTACTAATGCAACCATGTTAGAACATCATACAAAAATATACAGAAGTGCTTATTTAGCAGAGCATATGCTATACAGTGTACTCTTAAGTCATGCACACTTAGGTTAAAAAAAAAGACAAATAAAAAATGTGAAGTACACACTGCACACAGGGAAACTGTCAAACAAAATACAGACATCCCAGCATAGCTCCCATACAAGTTACCCTCAATTTCAACAAAGAAGTACCAGTATCTAAAAGCAGTTTTTAAAGATTCTGAGATTTCAGCTTTCAGCAATTTTAACATTAGCTGAAGATAATTATTCTCCAAGGTTTTCTCAGTGTCTCACAAGACTTCAAAGCTTATCACACATTGCATGAACTGTATCTGAGAACTCAGTTACAAACATTTTAATAAGCGTGATAATTTATTACAGCATTATTCAAACTAAGACTCTGTCAACATCTCTAGAAACCTGCAGCTATTAAGAGTTAGCTCCACCTAAACCACCAGGTTTACACTAGTAAGAACTCAAAACAGAGGAAGAATTAAAAACATGTAAGACAGGTTGCTTATGAAGCAATAGATTTTTTCCAAAGATGACGTACATGTTCTTCAAAGTTTTAAGTCCTCTTAACAAAAGCAAACAATCAACCAACAGTACCCACCCACACCCCCCCCCGCAATTACCCAAAATATGTAATTTGAACAACATTATTCTGTCTTTGTGCCTGGAAAAACAATTAAAAGGTAAGGAATCAAGTTAGTAGGCCTATACAATTTTTCTAGGCTAATCATCATACATAAAGGTCTTAAAAATAGTTTGGCCCTCTCAATGACTTTAATACTAGAATATTCCTGTAGCTAGGAAATCAACAATGGCTAGGATTACTGAAATAACATAATCACAAAAGAAAGAATAGAAAGTTAGGTGAGTGGAACAAGGGTTTTAAAAGTCCTAAACTAACATAGGAAGTCACAGGGAAGACAAAAAGTTGCATGTTATCTCTTAGGCCACAGTATCAGCAGTGTTGTGGCAGCCAGGTATAAGTTAGTTCTCAATAAAACAAGGTTAATAACTTTGATCTATACTGCTTCAAACAATTACAGTGATTAGCTGACATGCCATCATTTTGTGTGCATATCTAAATATCCACAGTCTAATGATAAGCTTTGAGATATGGCATCTTTATTCAAGATCCGGTATTATGTAGTACTAATATTGGAGAATTAAAAAAAGGCAGAATTTGGGAGGTTGTGTTCAAAACATACAAAGAATCCTAGAGAGACACATAACGAAAGCCAGTGGTGGCTTTTCCCGAGTTCTTCATATTAAAAATATACATAAGAAAACCTTTTACTAGATCAAAAAAAGATTTTAAGATCCTGACTATTTCTGGTTTTCTTTAATGAATTCAGAAGAACAGAATGTAACAGAATATAAACTCCCCCACCCCCAACTTTTCAGGGTTTTATATATGAATATTTTCCCTAAAAAGTGAAATTTGTTATTCAAACTGCTGGAGCTTTAAAACCACAAATCAACCCCACTCCACCTGCCCCAAGAAACCACCTTCTAGTTTTCATCTCACAGTGGTGTAGATATCGATACACAAGGGCTTAAACATAATATTTTGCTTAAACTACAATTACAGAAAATTTTTATTTTGAAGTAACTGAAGAACAAAATTTTAAAAAGAATTTGACACACAGACTTCAAAGTTGAGACAGATATCTGAGACTAGTTTTCCTTCCTTATTTTTCTTTTTGTCACCATAGAAAGACTTGAGAAATTAAGGTCCGCTAAAGCTTTCTGACTTTGGTTGGTGCCATTCCAAACCACAAATATACTGTACTTGTTATAAATTTTCATTTCTGTAAGTGTAGTAAAAAGGGGTCAAAATAATTTTTTAGAAGTATTTTCTCCAAATCAAGTTTCAGTATGATCCACACAAAAATTTTTGGTCAACTTCAAAAATCAAATATAAGGCTACAGAAGTCCACAGGCTACAGTTAGAGTGTTTTAATTTACTGGTTTAAGGCACAGTATTGTTTTTTTCTCTAGAAAGCTACAAGTTTAAAGTCACAGTGAGGAATTTCACATTTCAATTTTGGTCTGGCACTCTAATTATATGTGTCACATCTACTACTTGTAGACCTCTGTAAAATATTTCAGCTGTCAGGTGCTGCAGTCTCAAATGCTGTTTTCACACTCAAAATAACATAAGTGGAAAATACTGAAGCCTGAATTGATCCCAAAATATTGCACTTACCATTTTATAACATTAAATATCAATGCACTTTCACATTTGATACTTATATATATAACCTTGAAATTATTTCAGTTGGAAGGAAAAAAGTCTTTGCTGGTTTTTCAACAAACATGCAAAACTTCAATAGAACATTCTACAGGACAGCTGCTGTGTATCCTCACTAAGTCAGTCATGGTGCCTACTGTTACTGTGAACATTATGTTTTGTACTACAGCGGAAGGATACTGCAAACCAAGGATAACTGTGTATGGAAGGAGGAACTGGAATGATGTGCCGCAAAATAACAAATTTGTGTGCCATTCCTGACTTTTATAGACACAAAATTAGCTCTGATACCACAGAATCTAGACCACAACCTGCCAGTAACTGTAGAGAGGCCACGCTTACAAGATTTGTTTATGACAGCATGAATACCAAAATCTGTCTGCATTTAAGAATGCAGAATGAGACCCCAAATCTTAAGCAAAATTAAAATCAGAACATCACAGCTTTGACTCAGGTTTTCACGCTACAAGGCAATAAGCACATATTTGAGTCAGTTACATGCTTAGATACCTGAAAAATTGAGGTGCTGGGCAGGTTTGCTTAAGTAAGAGCTATAGAATTTTCTCCTTAAATGCTTAAAATTTATTTTTAAAAGCAGTAATGATTATTAACAGGATGAAATGTATAGATTTTACTTAAGATAAATTAGCTGATTAAAAGCTTTGAATACATTCTTCCGTAAATAAGAATATATATCAGAAAATATAATAGTTGTAAAAGATTTTCAAAGAAACTTTTAAAGATTTTAAGGATCCTGTTATGAATACTAGCTTAAAATTCTGGGTCTAAAAAAAAGCTAGAAAAACCTATTTTACTTTAACATAAAAATGAATCTGTCATTCACTGGCACACATTTCCAGAGGTATAAAAGAGCAGCATGTAGCTTTGGTGACAAAAGTATGTCTCCCCTAAAGGAATGGTGGTGAAAGTTTTAAAACCTTTTACAGTCCAGTGCTAAGTGCATATAAAAACTAGCTAGATTATCTCCCAGAAAAAGAGTGAAGTAAGAAGTCAAAGCAGTAAATTAAGTAACTAACATTCATCATGAAATGGAAGATAAGCATTAGGAATTTAGTCTGTTTTACAGCTAACAATTTTCTAGTAGCTTAGTGACTTAAAACAGCAGCACAATTGTATAGACACTATAACCGCTTCCAAAAACATTTTCAGTAACTCAGAGCATTGAAGGTCTGTAAATGGCTGTTTTTTCTCAGTATAAGACAAAAGTCTAAACACACCCATCGCTCTATTGAGATAAACTTGATCAAGTGAAAACTTCTCAAATGTTCACAGGCACATAATCGACTTTATTCTGTCCTGTCAAAGCTTAGAAGCAGATGTATTGGATTTTAGAAAAAAGTCAAGTAACAGGTTCATAACCTTGTTACTGGCAAACACATGGAAAATTAGACTTCATATAAAATATCGATGTATGCAACAAGGCTTTTAGGGTTTTTTAAGTATCAGTATTTTTTATTTTACTTTTTTTTTTTAAACACCGACCTTAAAGGTAGCCCAATTAGGTTATAGTTGAAAAGTTCACTTAGACATACAGGCAGTCTCCATGTCTTCTACAATATATTACTGCTACATTGTTTGGGGTTTTGTTGTGTTATTTCATTTGTTTGTTTTAAAACTTAGGAAATTAATAATTTGGAATTAATTGCTACATGCATCAGCTCACTCTAAACAAAAGTCAGACCAGAACTCTAAATATTAGAAATAATATTTAAAAAAGTAGTAACTGGAATTTAAGGGTTTTTTTTAAAGAAAACAAACAAACAAAACCCTAACCAAAACCCCAAAAAACAATCCTCCTTTTAACAGGACACTGAAACGTGACATACTGCAACCAGCTTTTAAATCAAAACTGAAAATACCACCTTTGCACAACATTCATTCATTCATTTTCAAGGTACATTTAGTAATTGCAGTTAAGAGGTAACAATTTTTCCTTACCAGACAAATATAGACCTTTTATGAACTGGTAGCTACAGGTATAGCTACTACGATTGCAGCGTGATAAGACTATGAGAAACACATTTGATCATATCAACCAGAAAAGATTATAGATTTCAAGAGCAATTCAGGGTATGGAGATTTCACTAGAAGCTGCTCATTAAATCTCCCCCTGCCCCTGCCAAAGAAAGATTCTGCTGTACATATATGCTGCACCTAAGATTAATGACATTTGGTACTCTAGGTTCTTACCCTGTATTTTTATTCCATTTCTGATATCTTATAAAAAAAATATTAAAAAAGAGCCACACAAGTAGTTCCCGTTTTGCATGCATCCTGAGGTACAAGCCAAAAAATGGTGGCTTAATCTCAACATAAATGCTTGATTACGTGGCATAATCTCCAGCTAAATGTGATTTACATCCACATAGAGGAAGAACAGGGGTTTTGCAAAATTAATATCTCAACTTCTGAAAAAGGAGAGAACAACAGAATTTAGGTCTGCCTGTTAATAGAAATCTTCCTTTATAAAGCAAATGTGTAATCCATTACCAGTTAATTTGTGTCTTGATCTTCTCCCACACAGTCTAGATAATCAAAAATTTTAAGAATAAACTGGAATTTTAATTTAGTTGAAGTTACTAAGAGACATTACAATATATTTGCCACAAGCTGTTTTATAAATGCAGCCTACTCATAATAAAGGATATTTCAGTAATATTTACACTTCCTTCTACATGCAATTAAAAGTATTTATATTGAATTAGTCTATATTTCTGCTGAGATTATAACTGTGAACAGTGGCAGAGCTAGAGATTCACATAATAGAAGCCTCTTCTCCAAAAGTAACAACAAACAATCATTGCATTTTACCTGAAAAACAATTTTAGATTCTTATAAAATCTTGTCCTGTTCAGAATGGCAAGTAGGATAATTCATACTCTCTTAGAATAGGATGAATTGTTCTCTGGATTTGTTCTAATCCTATCCCCCTCCAGTGATTACATAGAAAAATCTAGTTGGGATTAGACACCTAATCTCTCAAACAGCTGAAATTACACGGTCCATAATCACTGCAAAATCCAGACGCACATCTCTGAGCAGTTTTCATCTAGCAAATGACACAGAATGCATTTAAATCCAAAGCACCAGTAAGACTTCCCCTCCTTTCCCTTGTGAAGGTAAACCATCTCTGAAACATCTCTGATAAAAGGGAGCATTGAGAGACACGATAAATTCTGTCATCTGTGATCTCAGACTCAGAATTATATCTATTCCTACCTCCAACTTGGAAATCAGGTAGGAATCTATGCAAAATTCTGCAACCCTTTTCATGAAGAGTGATAACAACTATCAATACAATTCCCAGCTTTAAAACTATCATTAGATGAAAAATGTAGTGTTATTCTATGCTGCTGTAATTTAGTAAATTTCAATTTGTGGCAGATTTTGGAAGCTATTGAAGCTATTACATGCCGAGACTGCTTGCTCTCCTCATTCTGATTATTTTATTCCACCAACAGCTCCAACAAATGGATTCCTGCATAGAGAGCCCATTAAGATCACAAAACAAAATCAGAAGTAAAATACAGTAGCAAGCCAAAAGGACCATGAAGGCCAAGGAAAACTATCTTCCACAGAAATCAGATCCTGCCTATTTCACAGACGGCCTTTTACTAGCCCCCAATGCGATTCTGCCACCATCTTTCAATCACAGCCTTTTGAAAGTAGAAAAACTACCCTATTCTTCTGGTTCTGAACAGCAATTTTTAGATTAAACAAACTGGTGGATTTAGCTACAAGTATATTTAGACACATAAATTATCTTACATATATATACCGTAGCATACATTTGATTACAAAGTGTCAAGATATAATCTATTCAAATACCTTTTCTGATTTACAAACACTATGGATAATCTAACCTTTTTAAAAAAAGGTTAGGACTAGAATACCAGTACATAGATACCAATACATACTGATAAACAGTGACAGTGGTTTGGTTAACTACCATAGTCTTATTCAGTTAAAGCAGTTTTAATGACTTACTGACAACTTGAACTACTGACTTGAATATAAGTGGGCAAAATACATGCTTACTTCATACTTGTCCTTCATTTGGGAAAGTCACTGTGTGAATTAAGTCTTTCCATCCAGCTCAAATAAATTGACCCTAACAACACGCTGGAACTAACTGAGGCACTTTAGGCAAGATTAATGAGATACAATAAAATTAATGGGTCAGACTGGCTGCAATACTATATCAAGAATATACTTTATTGACTGTGGGTAGCAGGTTTCCTCTTATTATTTGTATAAGAGGACTGAGCTGGTCCTGTATTTCCATATGAAGATAACTGGTATCTCTGACAGAGTGGAGACAACTAACACAGAAGCAAGTAGTAGGCTCATCTCTACACAGAATCAATATATCATTTTAACCTGATGGCTACCGAGATTTCTTCTGTAGGCAAAACACATACCCAGGGGACAGAATTCCTTACGCATAGCAATTTTAGGCTTTGTTATAAATGGCAGTCACTGTAGCATCTAGGCACTAAGATAATACTTTATACAGAGCTAATAATTATGGTCAGTATTCCCCAGAATTACTAAGAGCTTGTCCACATGAGGAAGTTAGAACTGAATGGCGGGGCATGAATTTACAGTGTTGTAACTATTCTGTATGAACTTCATGTATGAACATTTCTTATGAGACAGTTGATTCTCCATTTACAATAGGAAAAAAACCGTACCTTGTCTACTTGGAAACAGTGCGGTACGGCAACTGTGCTGTAAACTCAAACCCTACCTCAATGTTTGCTAGCATCTACATATGGACAAGGTCCAAGGAGTAATTTCAGAACTGACAAAATTCCAGAGAAAACTGGCAATGTTTTAAAACAACATTACAGCAAATTGTTAATGAATCTGCTGGTATCCTTCCTGAATAGAAAGCTACACAGAATATTGTTGTTTTCTCACTCTCACAAAAAGTAAAATGTATAAGACTCAATAATCTCACAAATGTTCAACTCACACTGATTGAACGAATGATTTGATAGAAATAACAGTTCTATAGAAGCAGTACATTCTAATTTGTATAGACACAACTGTGGCAGCTTTTAAATGTAACATAAAATGATTAAAAGTATACTTGGCTGTGTAGTTTTTGTGATAGTCACAGTGTGTTTGAAATGTATTGAGTTTTAACCAGCATAATTTAGACCTGCAAAAGATGCAAGTTCAGAACATACACGCTGTATGGCATAGTGAGTAAAAAAAAGTCTGTTTCAACAAAGAAGTATAGTGAAACATCAAAGTGTCCACAAGGCAGAGTATTGAGATGTTACACTAATATGATTTATGTGCTTACAAACACACATAGTTAATTCACTTAATTTTCACAGTCGTGTGAATACTCTCACACCATGAAAAAGCTTTCTAAGCAACATGAACAGAACCGTGAACTTTTTATAAGGTATTCACAGTTCTGTCCTCTTTCCCACATAATGTAAACTACTGATGATACTAATCTAGGCATTTCTTTGTTGAGATTTGCCCATCTCCAGTGTTAAGTTTCTAGGCTGCACTGTTCTTCCTATGTATAACGAACGTTACACAATACAACACAGCACATGTAGAAGAAGAGAAAAAGTTACAAAGTGTGGTACTTTGTATAAATGCATTCCTCCAAAGGCCAACATTGCAACAGACAAAGGGAGTGGAACTTTGGCTGCGATCTTCAAGAGTTTACTGTAAGAATATAAAGAAAAAATTGCCATTTTTGTAGCCATACATGCAGAAGATATGCAAATACCATATTTCACTTACTTTTGAGAAATAATTTCTAGATTTCAAGGATTTGTTAATTTTTAAAACAACAAATAGGTGTAATGGGCAATAACAACTGGTGCACAAGCAAGAGCAATTACTCCAAAAGGCTAATAAAATGTAATTTAAAAATATTCTTATATTAATTTAGAAATAAATTCTCTGTAACAAAGAAAGATGGTTTAGATCATTTGAGTTAACAGGTACCGGCCAAGAGGATAAACTACATTGGTTATTATTCGTTGTCTTTCATGAGGCACTGATTTTATATCTGAATAAAAAATGCTCTACCTATCAGCAAAACCAAGTGCTCAAAACTTCTTAATCCAGTAGAAAGCAAGTTACACTTCCACAATTGATCCCATAAGGGGGAATTACAAGAACATAAACTATAATGGTTCGCTTTTCCTTGTAACTTGCTGGCAATAATTGCTAAATGTATTAAGATTCTGTAACATTTGGGAGGATTCAATGAATTGTGAATGAAAAAGTCACACTTTCTTTACACAACTTATTGTTTAGATACTTCATTTCAGTCCATGTGGTAAATATCAATTATTTTCTCCACTTAGCTGAACTATGGGTAATTTGCATGCATTTTACCCAGTCTTTAAGATTTAACCATATAAGTATATGAATCTCTATGCAGACTGAACAGTTACACATCTGTGCAGCATAAATTAACTTTTACCATACAAATGGAAGTAGTAAGAAAGAAGCAGGAAAACAAAAACTGGGAATTAGGCTACAGTACCTTGATTTCACTTCAGAAGTACTTGAATTCATGAGAATTTCTAAAATGCATACAAGAATAATAGCTGTAGATCTACATGGATCAGGATCAAGTCTAACATTGTACCTGCAAAAAATGGTTTAAAAAGCATGTTACTTCTAAACTAGGCTACCAAATAAAAGCCGAGTTGCAAACAAGCATGTACTGATAACAACAAACATATGAAATGTATATGGCATTACAGCCTGATTTTAAATCCTTTCTGAATCATTACTTCCTTCAGCATATCGCTGATTAAACACCTACTTATAACATAACATAAACCAGATTGCATAGAAAAAATGATTATAATTAACAGAAGTCTTTGATACTATAGGCAGCTAATAATATAGAGTCAAACATTTGCAATTTTTACTATCTTCAAAGGTTCATATTATTTTCTTCCACCTTACTGGCAATTTAAGAAGTTACCTGAGATTTTTTAGCCAATAAATTAAAGATGGCAAGTTGAGCAGCACAATCCATGTGAATAAATTGAGAATTGTAATGTGCATCTTAAGACTGTTAACAGCTTCAGCAATTGTTGTACTGTTGGAAGGAGACTGTGTTGCTTTTGAGGTGCTGTCCATTGAACTCTCGTTTTTCACTGTGTGTATACTGGAGTTCCGTGACGTTTCTTTTGAGCGGTCTGAATCCTGAAAATAGAAGGCAAAAGTCAAAAACACGCACGGGCTTGTAATGCTGGGGGAGGAGGAGGGGAAAACTATCATAACAGTATCATACTAGCTCTGATTTAAGAAGAAAATTTGCAATTTATCTCTCAAAATGCCATCAAAAGCAAAGTATATAGCTCAATTTTAAAGCATCTAGATTTAACCACAAATTTCTCTTACACTAATAGTTCATATGCCTTTGGAAGAAAAGAATGGAGAGTGGAGATGCCCTGACACCAATGCAGTGATAAGAAATGGAATTCCTGGAAGGAGGAAGAACAGAATAAAAGGAGTAATAAAACACGCAGGTGAATATCACAGATGATCATAATGGAAAAAGATACAGGAGGTAATGCAACTGGGAGTAAAACAGTAGCTGTAGGAACAAATAACAAAGATAAACTAATGAGCTGGCAGATGCTAACTTCCAATGACAGAAAAAACCGCCACATGAATGAAACTAAACCAAAAAAAAATTATATGGAGATGAAAAGAGAAGGAGAGTATTTAAAACACACAAAAAACACTCAAAGAAATGCAAAGAAAACTGTCAACAACTTTTTCTGGCAGACTGCTTTTTTAACTATGTTTGCAAAAAGAACAGGTAGTTATTATCTGCTTGTATCCACACATGCTTACATCTTGGGTCCTATACCCTAAAGTAACTGAAAAAAACAAAGTCCACAATGCACAAAGCCCAATGCTTCTTCACTCCTTTTTAAACCACTCACAGTTTACTGCAGTCTCAGTCCATATCCATCTAATAAATCATGTGTCATGTCCTGATTAAAAACACCCCTAAACTCCACAAACTGTCTATCTGGAAAAAAAAATATTTAACTGTAGCATAGATTAGTATCTAGAAATTAAATTTATTTCTTTAGATGAGGCATGTCTAATCAAATACCAAAATTTAGACCAAAACTATTGTTCTGTATGTATTCAGAGACTAAGTTTTCTTCTTAAATGAACTTCGAACAAGTTCACACTGCAGTGATCTTGAACAGTGAATGCAACAGTCATATGTGATCAAACAAGCTACTCATGTCCTGGGCTTTTCTTTCACATGACGCACACAGTAAGTAAATTACAGCCATCCAGTCCTCACAGCACAACTGAATACTACCGGGGCAAGACAACAATTCATAATGCATAGATTTGCCAAACACTATTTGGTCACAATTTTGAATAGAAGCTGGAAACAGACTTACCCCTTTAAGCATGTTTTGTTCTACTCTTACATTCACATGTAATTTTATAACCTGCAAGACAGACAGTTCAGCTTTTTTAGTAATGTTTCTTCACAAAACTGCTGTAGTATACAAGAAAAAAAAAAATGGGCTAACTATTTTTTTATCCTTTTTATAGCTAGATGATTCTAGGGCCCCAATGGAGCTGCAATGCAAGAACTACCTCTTGCCTTTTTTATCAGCGGCATCCAAAGTGCTCCCTTAAGGAAGGATTTCTAAGCACAGAGAGAAAACTTATGCTGCTCTGATTTCTCCCCTTCCACTGCGATTGACAGAGAATACAGAGTGGAAAATCTGCACGTTCTCCATCTCCTCCTGCTAATTCAGTTCTACTTCACTTTCTGCAGAAACCCATAAACAGGCTACATAGGAAAAGTCCTGTGGCAGAGATTTACTGCAGAAGGGGAAACGTCCTTCACAGGGTTCTTATGTCATAGGGAGTTCAAATAGAGATAGACCTGTTCCTCAGGCTGTGCTTTCAGCTACCACCTACCTACTTCAGACCACCTGTAAGCTGCTCTGCTTTGCACCTACTCCCAGGTGCATGCCCCAGCGCTTCCCTAGTAGCTAAGTATAGTAGCTGATTTAGCAGCTATATAACCATAGAGTGAATCAGATAAATTAGACACTCTGATGCAAAGACGACCATGGAAACTGAATGGCAGGGACTAAATGTGGATCTTTGTGGCACTAGCCAAGGGATCAGATTAGGCATACAGTAACATTATCCTAATTCTACAATATATCCACCCTCCTTCCTTTTACTCTGTAAAGATTTGTGAAAATTCTTTTAAGATAAAAAGTTTAACAGAACATTCCATGTCCTTCCTTTGCTAAAGTTTATCTTCAAGGGAGTTATTAGTCTTTGATTTTATAACATTACCTATCCATAAGTTAAAAACCGCAATTATATGCATTATTGTAGTGAACACATGGGAGCGTATGTTTCTTTCAGAAAAGCATTGTCAAAAGAACAAAATAATTCTAAAGATTACAAGATTGTGAGAGTCTGATAAGTTCAAAAAAAGATCCATTTCAAGTATGTAAATAATAACATTTAAGTATGAAAAATGGTAATCTGTATTTTTGCTTTTAACATGGGGTTAATTCAAAGCATACAAAATTCAGTTATAAATTCAAAATGTTTAGCCTTTAAGTACCTTAAACAAGTATTGAAGGTAAATAATGAATACTGCAAATGCACCGCAAGTGGTCCAGCTAAGCAAAGCAAGGGATAATACTCCACAGAGTCTTCTGGGTGTAATCACCTTGTTATCTTTATGAAGTACAGTAGGTCTAAAGAGACAAAACTGCTGTTAGACTCATATAACATCAACACCACAAAGATCAAAGAGTAATTCTGTTTTGTGAATGACTGAAAAGAATAAATTGCTCCTGAATGCTGATTAAACACTGAAACCATAAAGACAAATTTTAACATAAATAGCAAGTGCTACATAAGCTACTTAAAAAAAAAAACCAAAACAAAACAAAAAAAACCCCTCAACTTTCTTATCAAATGAACCTACAAAATCTTATACCTTCCAGAATGTATGTCTGTAACGTATTATTTTTACTTCATTTGGGGAACATAAAGGATACATTGGTGAACACAAAGCATTAGATAATGCTAACTGTAGATCTGCATCAATCACTATGTTCTTCTGTTCAGCCCAAGAGAACGAGTATCATCTTATTATTACTGCCCAGCAGCAGCATGAAAGTGACTCCTCATACAAATGTTAATGCACCACAGTATTCAATGATAGTACAGCAGTATAAGACAGTAAGTCTCCAAGAGATTAATTCTGTGACAAACATTCCTCCCAGACAGGAATTTCTGCTTGCTCACGGACTGTCTGAGAGACACAGAAAAGCTTATTTTAAGTTTCTGGATTCCAGCTGATATGACTAAGAGACACGCATGACTCTGAAATGAGAAAAGATGAGCTGAGGAGGTGTGACAATGAGGGGAATGCAGTGGGGAGGAAGTGCAATAGAACTATGAAAAAGTCTGTACTACTTGGATATTCATGGGATATTCCAGTATTAAAGTAGACACTGAAAACAGAAAAAGCACTATATGAAAAATAGAATTTTAACAGCCTTTGCAACAAATATTGAAAATAACCAGAAAAAGAAGGCTAGCTGACAAAAACAAAGAATTCCACAGACAGCCAGTGACAAATTCTTTGCTGCCAGCCGCATCAGATAATTTCAGAACGCTGAACAAAAGTCAAGTGAGTACTACCTACTTTAGAGAGATTTATAGAAAACAAATGGTTTGTTTGTTGGCTTTTTTTTTTATTCAAGAAATTCAGAAGTGGATTAAAAAAACCACCTGTGTAAGGTACTAGAACTGCGTAAGGCACTATAATTTCAAAATTAACCTGCTGACTTACAAAATCTTATTTTCCTGCCTCTGCCCAAGACATTCTAAGGGTTTGCAGGAAATCAAAAGCTTTAATGAAGAGTATGAATTGAACTAATACCCTTACAAATTTAGTAAGAGTAGTTTCAAATCCTAGAAGTTCATCACTTCGTCACTTAAAACTAATACTGAAGCATCCACTGTAATTTATAAACAAGATGGCTGAGAAGAAATAGCTGACACCACATCTATTATTTGGTAGAATAAGACCAGAAGTGCTCGTGCTGAAAAAGAAAGAGTTCATTTAGCAGACATTTTCTGAGTAAAGAGCATCCCAACCAACTTTCTGAAGACAGAGTCGGCTCAAATCTAGCCGAGGACTGTTATCAGTGTCAGACCACTCAAACCATTAAAATAGCTAAGCATGTTATCCAATTTACTAATTTACTAATTTACTCTTTCACAGTCTCCTTATCTTCCTTGCTTTTTTTAAACCCACTTTCATAGTTGAATACTCATCTGTACAAGCAAACATATTTCAGTGTTCTCAGACACGATCTATAAAATTCATGAGTTTTGTAGAGCGAGATTAACATTTGAGAAATTTTTGTTTTACAAACCTGTTTGCATTCTTTAATGCTGCTTATCCAATATGAACAATGAGGAATGGATTGCAAAGCTTATAGTCCCTTGTGTAAATATATACGTTTATTTTTTGAGCTGCTGAAAAGGGAATAGTTTGGTTGCTTTCTTTTCCCCAACAAGCTTTCCTCAAAAACAAACTGAAAACCTTTATAACAGCTGGTGAAGGAAACAAGAAAGCCATTTATGTTCCCTTTTGGAGATGTGGAATAAGGAATATGAGGCAATCCTCATATGTCGTTAGTACTTAACACTGAAAAACCCAGATGGCTAAAATCATGTATGTACTGTATTGCAGAATTCAATCTGCCCAAGCATTCACACTGAAGCAAACCGAAAAAATTAACAGTGTCAGTGTCATCTACAAGAGCATAATTATTTAGCATAATGATGTTTTACCTAATCAGAGTTAACCATAATGAAGAGAAGAGTCTGAGAGATGTAGAGAAAAATACTCCACTCCAGTAGGCAATGCCTGTCCCAAAAAGAAATAGAATCAGGGACACAAGGGGGAACCATGCATCCTGACTACTCAGTACAGCAGCATCCACCTCTGGTAGTGACAGCGATTCCCATATCACTCTAAACCAGTGAAACCTGCCAAAAACATGAAAGCAGTATTACTTATCACTTCCAATTGCTGTTATAGTAAGACATATATCAACTATTCCTCCTACTACAGCCTTTCAAACAAAAATCACAGTCAGGTGTTCACAATGATTACAGATAAAATAATATTCCTCCCCACCAATAGTTTTTCTGAAACTTCTGTTTTGGAAACTGCTTTAAATAAATAAGTTATGCAAACTCACCCCTGCAGAAACACAACAATGCTTATGAGAGGTTCTACTTTGTAGGGTTTAGCTGTCCTAACCAGCTCAAGGGAGAAGTCTGAACACTGGCCTAGAATCAAGAACAGAAAGCATTTCTAGTTATTATTTTGGCAGGAACTTTAACAAAGAAGATCCACAACAAAAAGTAGTTTCAGATAAAGGTTTGAAAGTTTACTTTAAAACAAGATTATGCTTACAACAGTACAGTAAGCCAGCATACTTCATCATCAAGGCCCCTATTAGCTGGACCACTCATACTCAGATAATATGACACAAGAGCTTCTAGAGACATTACAGAGTCTGTTACAACCACCACCTGAATATAAATAAAAATGCATTTTGTCTGAAGATATGACTAAAAGTTAGTCTGCAAATCTCATCTTCATGCAAGAAAAAGTGTTTTGTGCATATTAACAATATATTTAACACTTTTACATGTATTTTTGAGTAGAATTCTAATGATTCAAAAATATTGTGCAACACCAATCATTCGCAAAGAAGGGATTGCAGAGTAAAATAATACTGAAAGATTCTGCTACAACACAACCTTGGAGAACTACCAACAAAGGAAAACAAACTGAGGAGCATAGATCCAAATACTTGCACAAGTTCAATGATACTTAAAAAATTCACAACTAGCTAGTCTTTCAACAGTACATTGGATAAGTAATTTCTTTAAAAATACTTGTGACAGAAAAAAAAAATTTCAACTACCTGTTGATATCAATGTGCTCAACTGTCCTCCATAAGTAAGAAGAATATTAGAAACAACGTAGACAGGAAGAGCACCAGCATGGAACCTTATTATCTGAAAGACAAGGATTTAAGGATAACTTTTAATTTATACATATTAAAATATATTTAAAAAACACACACACACAAATATTATCATGAAGCCAGTATGATAATGTGATTGGAAAATATTTCTTAAAAGATTCAAATAGTTTCTGATTTTGATGCATAAGTATCTGATAACCACCATTAGCAATTAATTTTATATATGGAAAATACTCAGATCCCTCATAAATGGCTAATCAAACGTGTTGATATATGACCAAATAATAAATGGATGCTTTTTTCAAGTCAAGACATATGAAAAGAACACAGTAGTACATCAATGGTATTTCAGGAAAATACATTAAAAAAATTAAAAGGACACTTTCCACACAAAACCTGCATATATGCTTTTGGGCAAAGAATTTTTGGAAACAATTTCATGTCTGTGTTATATGGCTTCCACTGTCCCAAGTCATGAAGGGATATCTGATTAATATACAAATAGCACAGAAATTCTTCTAAAATTATAACAAAATGAAAAATCCTCGATATAAACGCATACATTCAAATAGAGAAACTGGCCAGTAATATTCTAGCACTACACTTAGGTGCTTGAGAATTAATTACTTTTAGAATCAGAAAATTGCAGATGGCTGGTCTATTTTTACTGATACCAATGTTAAAATATACTTTTCATTGATAACCAAAGAAAATTTGTTGAAAAGGAGCATATGGATCTACTTAGACGACTTTTCCTAACTTTTAGTTGATGCCAAATGTATTTTAAATTTTTAAGACTACTGACTCATCTAGCAAGAAACTGCAAGTGACCTAAAGTGTCATTCCTTTACAGATATTCAGCTAACCACAAAGCCAAATGCTCGACATTTACAACAGCTCTTTAGAGCTAGAGTGCTTTTCTACTCCTCTGAAAACTAAGGCCTGACATTTATCTGGATGGGATGCCTTGCTAAGTGACAAATTTTTAAATGATCATGAAATAGCATTCCTCTTGGCATCAAGAAGAAATTTGAAGTGCCGTAGTAGGGAAGGGAAGAAGGGAAAACTTACATAGATGCTACTGACATAAAAAAACAATTTAGTACTAGAAGATTTTCTTACTTGCCCAAGAATCTGTAAAAGGGATGTCTTCAGAATTACCTTCATAAAAAAAACGAAACATTTTATTATTTTTTACAACAGTAAGCATAAGTACAAATACTTTTATTTTTAAGAAGCCAACTTAAGTATTAGGATACAGCAATCCCATAACTAAAATGTACAACAGCTTACTAATGACTTTTTAAAAACAAATGCTTTAAATTTTTTCTTAGAAATAAGCCCAACTTTCAACATTACTCCAGCTGTTGCAAAATACTTGTAACATGCACTACATTTACAAAAAGGTCAAACAGCCGACCTTTAGATTTGCTTAGTATTTATTTTGATTAATTAGCTACATGTTTTAAAAGACTGAATTATGCAAAAATTATACAAGCAATGCAAACTATCTAGAAAATAAATTTTTATTACTCACTTCATACTGACAATCTGAAGAAGAGTAAATATTTAACTCTGGAACCCTGTTGTCATTTTGAGGCTGAGCTGTATGCAGTTTTGCAGAAATCTCCGTAAAAGATGGGACTCTGAAACATCAACTTAATTGGTAATTGTCCTTATAATAAAAAAAAAAAAAGCCAAACATGCCTTAGTCTTCAACAAGTGCATGTAAAGCAGAACTAGAACACAAAGTGTCACCTTGAGCTATAAGTGAAATGGTATAATGAACTTCGTTTATTCTATCACAAAGAACTACATAACATTCTCAATCCACTGTCCTCTGAGCTATCGAGCAGCATGGTACTAATGGAAACAGAGAAGTTTAGCATTAGTGTATGCACTACCTCACAGAACATGTAAATATGTTGAGTGACAGGAATGGGAAGAACAGATTCAAGAATACAATTCAGTTTCCTGCAAGTATTACATTGTTAGGAAATACAAGGGGAAAAAAATAATAGGGAAGTATCCTTAAGACCCCTAAAATAAACAAGGAAGACCGTTTTCCAACCTTCTGAAAAAAAAAACCTCAGGTTGTTCAACCGCAATTCACTAGTGACATATATTCCAAGGCATATAATTTGATTTTGTCAGTACAATGCTGCTGAAGCAACTTCGGGCTGCTGTGTGATCCAAACCCTAGGTTACGGGAAGAAGCCAGCATGCAGACCAGCCGCTCTATTCCCCACTCATGAGGGGGTCAAAGATTATGCCAAGAATTTCAGATCAGCAAATCTACTTCATTTGAGAAAATTAGCGAGAAGTATTAAACAATTAGCAGATATTCTTATTCTGAGGAAAAGTCAAAACAACTGTCAACAAGGGCAGAAAGATAAGTGAGGAAAAGATGCAGAAGCCACACTTAAGACTGGAGAAGTTGTCTCATATCAGAAATATTATCACAACAGGATGTAAACATTCTTCAAAAACATATCAAAAAATAAGTTATAATTGTTAAAGTCCTTACTTCGCTACAGTTATTGAGTCTTCATGTGACCAGGGTATATGAAGCCTGTAAACACTAGGTTTTCTTTCTGAAATGGAAGCAAATTAAAAAAAAATAAAATTAGTTAATAACAAGATGTGGCAACTGCCTCCAAAAACTAAACTGCAAGTGAACAAAGGTGATACATAGATCATGATACAGAATCACTGTGCTTGCATTTACATTGCAATGCAGATCAGTGCCGTTAACATTGAGGAAAAATGACATTTTTAAACTCCTCCTGCTACAGAACAAGACATCAAGACATCAATGTTTAAAAGCAGGACAGTTACGAGAAAACTTCTGGTTTTCAATACAAAGCTGTAACCCCAAGCTAATGAATCCATCACTTTTTTTTCTTTTGAAACAAAGTCCTTTGGCATCCCATTCTGTTCAAGCTCATCACTCAAATTGGAGTTCCATAATTAGCAAATAAAAATCCTAGCCAAATGTGCTATTCTTGAGAAACTTTCAGCATAATGCAGAATCCTGCTGAAAGTTCAATTTCCTTTTGCTGGGAAGTAAAAAACCCCAAAATATGAGGACTAATTCCACATTTTCTTTGAACTATCCTTCTTAACAAAAAGTGGGAAGTGAGACGTTTGAGCCGATTATAACAGTACTGCCTAAACCCCACTGCATGACAGGGCTTTTGTTTCCACCATCTTCAGTCTTGAGAATTTTCAACAAGCTTTGTTTTATAAATTTATACTTTAGACAAGACATATTTACCTTTGAGTGACTGGCAGTGGCTCTCTATATAAATTTTGAAAGCTTGATATATCTAGAAAATAAAAAATATACAATAATAAAAAAATCACTTACATTCTCCAAACAGTGGTCACATTAGCTTAAAAAATTAAGTACCATTCTTACTTGGTTAAAGTGCTGGAGCTGTACATTGTAAAGTAAGCCAGTTGAATTTAAAAGAATTTTGCTTGAAGAAAGCCCTGTAAGGAATGCATTATTTTCCTATATTAGATAAAATTATTTGAGAACTCACTACATCTTCAGATTTTTTTTTCCAGGAGACTGATATGCCTCTGTATCTGTTAGGCAAAAACCCCACATTTCTTATTTCTTTGTCTGTTACTAAGTAAAGCAGTATTAACTTTAGTAAAGCAAATCCCCCAAAACCTCCCTAACCATTGGAATTTTTAGGCAAATTTATTATCCAGATGTTAGTAATATTAGTTTTCCATTTTTTTTCCCCAAAAGTAACATGCTATACTTACCAAATGAAAAAAGATGTGTTACAGGAAGCTGTACTGTTCTGGAATCCTCTTGGAAGAATTCACAGTCCAAAGTATACTGCAGTTCAGGATATGAAACACAGCTCTAAATCAAGCACAAGCCTTTGCACTTCCCCAATTCTATTCACAGGCTCACGCAGAGCACAGGACACAAACACTGAAAAGCTGCCTCTCCACACTCCACCAACAGGGACCGGTGGGTAGTTTGTTCCTGTACACAGCAGTACAAGTTTGGGTAGCTGAAGCTTAACTTCCAGGTTACTCTGGCTCTCACCCATTTGCAACAGCCTTCAAAAGGCTACTCAAATATCTGAGAATGACTAGAATCCAGTTCCCACCCCTCCTTCTCAGGTACATCTTTTGAGGGGTGAAGGGCGCTGCAAAGAAGAGTCACTTGTCCAAACGCTGGATACAATTTCCTAAGCAAAAAAACCCTTCAGTTTTTCTCCTGAAGTTTAATCATGCAAAAGCAAAGCAAAGTATCTAGCAGGTATGAGTTGTCCATCTCTAATAAGTATTTAGTTCACCTGAAAATTATTTTCTATCCCATTGTAAATTCAGCATTTGTTTACTTTTAAAAGCAGTTTCCAAGATTTAACCCTGGACTGCAACTTAGCAGGTTACATTTCACAAGTGATCTCTCTTCTGTCTCTGCATATCAAGAACGTTGTATATTACTAATTTAACTGCAAAACGTCTCTGTCACAACTATCTGAAGATACACTCATAGAGAAGCATTATAATCACTTCAGCTGTAATTTCTTGGATCAGAGGATTATTATAGCACAGACGCATAGACTGGATTTGTGTTGCAGAAAGGAATGTCAGATCTAGACTTTAATTTAAAGTTCAGTGTTCTGCCATTTTCAGGACTAACTAGAAAGGGCTGCCAGACCCAGCTGGGTAATACGCAAAGTCTGCTTAGATTCACTGCAAGTGTTCCTCTTACTAGGATCCTGAGAGGCCTTGATGCGAAGCTATCCAACTCATCCGTGAGATTCAGAACTATCAGACTCTGCACAACTCAATCTACCCGATTATTTGTGGTCTCAGAGCTTGCAGGGGTATCTGTACCAAGCTCCCCAGCATCCATATGTGGTGTCTTCAATTATCTACAGCCTTCTCCACTACCCTGGATAACAGAACTGGCTGTTCAAAAAGATAAATATTCAGGAATGCAATCAATATAAAGAAAAACGAGGAAGAAGAACATTCGAATCTCCAACAAGAACTCTAAGAACTATTTTGAGAACTGTCGCTTTATATGTTTCAAGGAGTATTCATGCCTTGCGTTTGGTATTTTATCAGGTGAAAATGTTTCTGAGCTTACAGAAGATGTAAAAGTTACCTTCAAACCATAATGGAGTGTAGGTCTATGGTTTCTCATAGTAACTTAGCACATATTTAATATACTTTCTTTTCCTTTCATCATAGCATCTGAAAGCTATGAACACACTAAGCAAGCAATTTCTGCATTTCTTTTTTTGTTTACCTTTTTGCCAACTGTGGGTGGTACCTGAATGACAATGTGGGACAAAGAAGGATAGTCCTGAAGTTTCAGTATTACAACCTTAAAAAAAAAACAAACCCAAAGAAAAAAGAAAAGCCATTACTGAACATACCCTTTAGCTTGCCCCTGGCCAGTTCCCAGGTATCCACCTCTTTTACCCCTTCCTCTGGAATACAACTGCATGTTCCAATACTGTAAACAGAACAGATCCTTCTCCCATGACGTGCAACTACCCCACAAAGCACCTCTCCCTTCTACAAATTATGTACAATACTTACCTTGGTGGTTGGAAGTAACTCAGCTCTCCAGGATAAATCAGTAGCTTCCAGGCTGTAAAAACTCATGCACATTAAAGGATGCATTCATTGTGCAGGCAATACATTATGACAGTGGATTAACACAGTCAGCTTTTCTTTATATATATATGGATTCACATGATTTTAAATTGAGAACAAGTTAGCTACCAGAGTAATTTATCAAACTATAATAATTTCAGATCCTGCAAATCTTGTTTTTGCAAAACAAGTTAAGCAAAGCTCTTTGTCATACACAAAACATTCAGCAGTTATCAGCCATGCAACTTCAGACACATAATGAAAATTCTTAATGAGCTAAACCTGCACTGGCATTGAATTAACACACAGTTTCATTAGCATCTTTCAAACATCAAAAGTACCAATTTTTCCCAAGGGAACATCTAAGGCATACCATATAAACCAGAAATTTTGTTAGCTGCTGCAGAGCTCACAGCAGTTTTAAAATGGTGTGTACCTATGTTAAGTCAACACACTGAACTGCAACACATTCATTCAGTCATTTTAAGTTTTGATTTTTAGAATACCAGGATACTTCCATTTCTCTAAATGTTACATGACCTCAGGGCACAGTCCACAGCAAAACCACTATTAGTAGATGAGGTTTTAGGTAGCAGTCCTGAACTCGGCTAACCTGCATTTGATGCTGATCTAAGGTTATACAAAGAAGTAACAGCCAACTTCTCCTCAGATCAGGAAAAAGTAATTATGACATCTGGGTATCAGCTGGAAGCAAGACTGTGGCTATACCCCTCAGCACAGATCCCAGAACAGATAAACGCTGTACTAGCCCAATTCCCCCTGGAAAACTTTCCCTAACATGAAGGGTGAATTGAATCTACTTTGAGCTTGCTTTGCAAATGTAAGCTAAGCCAGTGTTTTAAATCCATTTTGTAACGATTGTAATGACCTGATTCAAGTAATCACTAAATCACCCACTTTTCCAAATAGTTTTCATATGACAATAGGAATTTTGGAATAAGAAAAAAATAAGAGAGATGCTTCAATCCACTCTTCTGAAGGCTTTGAGTGACATTTGATGTCTTCTGTGATAGGATTCCAAAGAGAAGCTACAAAACACACAATTTAGGAATACCGCACAGCATGTAGCATCCACAAGAGAGGAATAGGAGCAACTTTTCACTGCTATGAAGATCGAAAATATAGCTTAAAGAAGAAAAAGTTCACCTATTTTATTCTGTATTCATGCAGTAGTTTTGAGAAAATCTATTCTTTCCTGTTTTCTTGATAATACAAAAAGCATTAATTATTCACAGTAAGAGTTTGACTTTTCTTCCCAATCTCTTTCTAATAGATGTTTTATATGCTTTAAAATCAGATGTTGTCTCACAAGATCCATTTAAACAAAGAACAGGAACTGTTTATACTCACCACATTGATGAATTACTGTTCATACAGCCATAAATCCAGCTACTTGTGTCCTGTAAAATCAATACCGTAAAATAGTACATTAGCTACGTGTGACTGTATTTATAAATATATTTTTAAAAGCAATTCTTTACTCCAAATAATGCAGGAGTTAATGCTGATAATCTTCTCCAAATCTTCTATATGCTAACTGTTTCAGTACACCAGATGTCAACAACTGTTCCAAAAATCCTCTGATAGCAGAACCTTGGTGCAATTAACTTAAAGAGGAACAAACTTCCATCTTCATCTCACTCCTTTTCTATTAAGTGTGTCTCCTGCAGCCATCACTATAGTCACCAAACTCTCATACGGATATCATACACTGAGGTGTAAAAGCTAAGATGATGATAAAAACAGTCTCTCTCAGATTTCCTCAATTATTTATAATGAAAGATATGCACCAACTTTTTTCTTCATTTCACAATGAAGTCAGACTTCTGTGTTAACAGCAAGTGATATCCTCCATTAAAAGTCTGATACCATAATCTTGGAATTACGATTACAAGGATGGAAAGATGAAGCGTAAGAGTGAAAGGTGGGGGTTTCTAGGAACCATTTTAAGTAACTTCCATTTGTCATCTTTTCTAGTTATGAATCAATACATTTTCTAAAAACATACAAGGTTAAGGAAACAAACTTTCATAATTTCTCTTTTAAAAAAAAAATTTGCCTTACGTATGATGTAAAATTCAATTTTATTAGAGTTTAAGCTTTTGTAACTAAAAGAAATGTCCCAAGGTACTATCCTAAGTACTTGAGGAATAGTTTAAATTTTTAATGTTCTACTGCTCCCCCTCAAGCATTTAAGTGTTCTGAAGCAATAGCACCCTGATGCAAGTATCTCATTGTTCTGTACCTCCTCCTCAAGCAGTACTAGTCCCGTCTTTAAGATATTACAGCAAAGGCAAAAGTTACCCTATAGAGGGTAACAACTAAGATCACGATAAATGTGTAAATATTGAAGGTGTTACTGGGAAGGACAATTAGAAAAGCACTGAGAGTATACAACTTTTTTTCACAATAGTGGTATGAACCTCTTCTTTGGTAGGGGGAGGAGTGGCAACAGGGACAGGCAGGATGGAATGGGAAACCATCTCAGTTTTCTTGCCACTAATCCAAAATACTCATGTAATTCTGAAAAGCATATTTATCCATTTCCAGTTTGCCAAGAGATTACACTCATTCCTTTAAAAAAATATTTTAAAAAAATTTCAAAAACATTTTGGCTGAATTTACGTGTCTTGAGCTAAAAGTGTAAGAAATGTGCATTATTGCCTCTCCTCTCAATAGAGGAGACAACTGAGAAGGTGCTGTTTTCTCATCTGGCTTCCACTCATTTCCACTGCTAAGCGGAAGATCGCTTTAGCCTTTCAGACTCACTTAAATTTTATTATGAGAAAGCAAACCTATAAACAGCTTTCTCAAACTAGAAGTATGGCTGAATCCTGGCAGCACTAAAAATAACTTCTTAATTCAAAACCATCAACACAGAACTGCACTAAATTAGAGGAGAAAGTAATCTGGGGCTAACCATAAGAGAGTCAAAAATAAAACATTTGAGGTTAAGGTCGCACTGAAGGTTTCAGATCTTGAACACTAAGCGTGACATGCTAAAACAGGAAGTACATCTAACACAATGTATTAGGCTGTGAACATAAATGGATATCAGTAATTTCAACAACTGTTCATTAAACTGTCTTAAAACTGCAGCAAATCTAAATTAAAAAAAACACAGCTTTATAAACAAACTCCAGACATTAAAGAAGTATTTTCTCACCAGCATACTGTTTTCACAGTAAACATGACTGTATGATTTTCTGTGGCTTGCAAGAGGAAATATGAAATATTTTCCATCAGAATCCTTAAAAGAAAAAAAAGATTGCTCATTAGTGTAAAAAACAAGAACAGAAACAAAACAAAAGCCAAACCAAAAACATAAAAACAAAATGAGGAAAAAGTGTTACTTACATTGTAAAATGAGTAAGTCCATTTTGAGGCCTTGACTGTAATCCACATGAAAGCTCCTAAAAATAAATACATTTTTATATGCCACACTGCAGGAGCTATTATCCTTTTCTGCAAAATCTTATCTTTTACTTATAGCCAAGGTCTTATCTCTCATCTGTAAATGGCCATGATCTTATCTCTTATCTGTAAACAGCCATAAAATTTATAAGCTTTAACCAACACTCAATTAGAATTACATGCAACAGTTATCATCAGTTACACAGGAAACAGCAAAACCCTAGGATCCAGTTATTCCATAGTAATTGTAAAATAAAAACTCTATGGATCTTGAAACAAAGCTCTCAAGGCAACAAGCCAAGTAAGAACCTGAATGATACGAGTGTAATTACAGGGTATGTGACTGATTAAAGCTGAGGCAACATTAGAAACAACCCCAGCCTTTGTTCCTGTCAGCCTTTTAAGAAAACTCATACAGAAACTTGTGTAGAAGCAAGTCAACGATTAAGTGAATAACACATACAAGAAAAAAGTAGCAGTTTAAATATATGCCTGGAGAAAAAGAGTAAGACAAAATAATGAAGAGATCAGCGATACAAACAATGCAAATTGTCATGCAAGACGGTTAATATCTTTCTTCTGTGTATCTAGGGTAACAAGCTCATCATAAATTTAGTGAAGTGTCAAGAGATCACCATAAATAAGAAGATGCAAACATGAAATCCAATTTAAACATATTCCTTCTTATTGCTAAAAACTAACCCCAAAAGGAGCAAACAAACAAACAATCAGTTCCACCACCTCTTTGGGCACCTGTTCCAGTGTTTGACCACCCTCCTGGTGAAGTACTTTTTTCCTAATATCTAATTGGAATTTCTTTTGTTGTAACTGGACTCTACTGCCTATTGTTGTGTTATCACTGTACACCTCTGAGAAAAACCTAGCTTCACCTTCTCTCCAGTCTTTCATTAGGTAGTTGAAGACAGCAATTAGCATTCTCTTCAGGGTGAAAAAACCCAGTTCATTCAGCCTCTTCCCCCTCCATGTCCTGCGCCCCAGGAGCTAACCGTTTTGTTGGTCCTCTGCTCCACACTCACTTCAGTATATGTCAACGCCTAAATGCTGCCTTATACCAGGGTGGCCGAAACTGGACAACAAAGTTCAAGCTACCTTAGTACTTCTGCAGTAGCTTACATTAAGAAAATTCCTGAAATAAAATGGTTTTCATAAAATGGTTCAGCCCACTTCAGCAAAACTAGGAATACAGCTGTGCCCTGCAAAAGTTCCATTTAGTTTCCGAGACTCCACGCAGTCAAAATTTCTCACCTTTAACTACGCATTCTTAGCAGTTACAAGGAAACCATTAGTATGCAGTCCATTTTACCCTGCCGTGTCATGAAAAAAAGGAAGTCACTGATGAAGCAGATGTGAATATTCAGGATTTCCATGAGTAGCACAAAACTAACACAGTGGCTCTACAACACCCATGCCATCCCTCTTGCAAACATGGGATGTAAGCATAGATTAGACTCTGCTTTTGACATCCCACTGTTCCCAGTTTCTCAGATTGTCTACTGGACACCGTGGTGTAAATACAACTCTTGCTCGTCCCCCAGAATCTAAGCCATTTAAAAGTGACAGATTTTTGCTCCTACCCTTTTAACCCGTTTAGTGCTGAAACCACACAAAAGCTGATAGTTCAGGTCTATAACCCATATATCATTTTAGCAATGTCTGAAGAAGGACCAAAATGTATTCCAGAGGGTTGTTTGTTAATACGTGATCTCACTAAGGAGTATCATTGAATCCCATTCAAAAGAAAACTGCTGCACACCTGTGAGTTCTGTAAAAGCTTCAGGATTTTCCTCAAATATCTTTGCAGGGTGTCTCACAAAGTGATGATTCAGTACAGACATTCTCTTCTTTGGATCATCAGTTATCTACAAAAAGAACACACTGTCAAATTTTATTTTATCAATTTGTGTAAATTTGTAATCAATTTGTGTTACAATCAAGACACAATCATTGCTAGCAATACAGCTTTGGGGATGAGAGGCAGGAGAGATTGTTAGAAGACATGGTACACTTTCTATTCTAAATTCAATAATCTGAACAAATAAAGTGCCATCAGTAGTCAATCACGACAATACAGAAAGTCTACGCATGTTATAAAGCATAGCTAAAACTTTTAGGAGTTTTATATCCTTGCCAACTCTGAACACAAGGAAAGCATTCTATTAAATTTTCTTTATAGACTTACATGCATTCTTCCTAAAATAACACACTTACGCCAGAGTTTAGGAAAAATTCTCTCATTTATATTTACTAATCTGAGCTCACAAATCCAGCTTACTACATCTCGTCTTAATATTTTAAGCATGCAATAGCTGTAGAGCTATATTGGGATTTGCTTTCATTTGTTTGGTTTTTTTTTTCCTTGGGTGTTTGTTTTTGTTTGGTTTGTTGTTTTGGGGTTTTTTTCCCCCAAACCCACAATTTTCCAGGACTAATTTTTGCCTACACAGCTTTTCAAAATTCTGGCCATTATAACTAATTTCTGAAAAGTTTTACCCTCCAGCACACTGCCAGTCAACTCCAGAACAACTGTACTCCCTTTTTGTCTCTCTAAATCATATGTTAAAGTGAGTACACCTAAGAAACTAGAGAAGTCTGCCCCAAACAGCCTGAAAAAGAACACCTGGAAGCCTTCCTCTTCTATGTCTGGGGCTCTGCTCTTACATATTTCCAACCTCTCGGACCTTAACTCTAATTCATGTTTATTGCTGCATAACATTTCAGAAAGAGAACAGAGTATAATGGGACATTTCTCCAACAGTTTTCAAAAAATAAGATGCAGCATATTTATTTAGAAAAAGCAATAAATAAGGGTAGCTGGAGGTAAACAAATATGCTAGTATTTTACTTGCATTCTATTTTTGTAAGTGCTATTTGCAAAAGAACACCACAAATACGTGCTGGCACTGGCCACTGTGAGGACAACCCATGGGGAAGTTTGAGATGTATTATGTCTGACTTAAACTACTGCAGGTTTTCACCTTTTGTATACTGGTCAGAGAAGGTGACTCGAAGGCACATTGAGAGGTCACATTCAAAGCTACACAGTTACCAAAATTTGCTTATCCTGGTGCAAGGTCAACTAAACCTGCTGCATTATGGAAGAAAAGTTCAGTCTACACCCCAGCTATAAAGTGTCAAGCAGTCAATAATAAAAACTGAGTCAACACCTAATTATTTGACATGTTGGTCAAACAACACAAAGCCACAGAATTTTTCAGTGACTGGTACAAAACAACAACATTTTTCTCAGCATGACTTAGAATAATCAAAAAAGTTTTCTGTATAATAAGATGATATTTGTCCCGATTAAGCATTCTGTGATGGAAGAAGAAAGTGTGATGGGGAAATATACAGGAGATCACATATACAAACCTGCCTTGTATTTTCATCTATGAGATCAAAAAAAGCTCTAATGGTAGCCAGGATCAATTCTTTGCACCTGGAAGGGAGAATAAGTAAAATTAAATCTGGAAAGGAAATATACAGGGGAATAAAAGTGGTCAGAAGAGACACGACAATAATATTATGCTGAAGTTAAATTATTGTATAATGTGATAATAGTACAGAACAGAGGGATGTATGGTCAGTCAATTAACCTTTGTTCCATTAGCTTACCACACTATGGAGAGATGGTCTGTTGAGGCCCAAGCTCTAGGAACAGCTGAGCTCTGTTTGGGGAAGGAAAAAAGTTAAGATTTCTTTAATATTCAACATTTTAAAATTCTAAGCAAGCCTTTCCCCTCCTTATTTAAACATATTTGCGCAATTATTAAAAAGAACAGTGTTTCTCTTAAGAGTTTCAGGGACTAGGGTACAATAGAATGACTTCTTCACACAAAAATCTTACAAGTGCTGAACCACTTGCAAAACAAAATGACTAAGTTATCTATGTTAGATAGCAGAGACTAATGGTGAAAGAGCAAATAATGGTATGGAAGAAACTTACCAAAAATTTCTTCAAAGACTGCTTCTATGACTAATCTTACTATTTTAATAAGTGATCCTGGCACACAAGAATAGAAGCATGCGAATGAAAGGTGCTGCTGAAAAAGCAAGGGCATCCTCAACAGAAAGGAGCACCACAAGACCATGCAGAAAGAACCAGACAGTCTGAAGCTATTCATTTGTATAAGTGTATTGCATGTATTGCATCTTAGGGACTAATAATATCAAAAATGCCTCCCATAAACAGAGCTCATCACCTAGGTGTAAAACTTGATTCAAGTAAGCTACGAACTATTGATATGTTACAGCCGGGAAGAAAAAAACCAAACTAATCAACAACAACAAAACCACCCCCAACACAAAACAAAACAAAAACCCCAAAACCCACAAACCAAAAAACCAAAAAAAAAAACCATGAGAGAGAACCAGTACCACTACACGAGATTTCATGCAAAATTCTGGTCACCAACACTCAAGAGAAATGAAAGTACAGCAGATGCAGAGAACGGTTACTAGGACAAAGGGAATGCAGAGTTAATCTTCTTAGCTCAGCACAATCAGGGCTGAGTATTTATAGACAGCTTTCTGTACAAGGGACAGGGAGGTAAACACGAAGGGAGTAACAACTACTTCAGATAACATTTCAAGTTAATGTCAGAATGCATTTAAAAGCTGGCTTGCACAGTAAATGGAAGTTGGAAATTACAGATTTTCTTCCTGCTGAGGAGTCTTTTCCAGCTTCTTCCATGTTGGGAACAGGTTGATGGCGGGGGGATGGAATGACAAACCTAACTGCTTCTATGATGTTGCTTGACTAATTTTGGAAGGAGATAGACGCCTGCAACCGCAGAAGACTGGATTTGATGATCCAGTAGATCCTTTCTATTCCCAGGTTCTTTGAAAAACAATAAATACAAAAAGAAGGCTCGAAGCCGAAGCTGTCTTTTTATAATCAAACCAGCAGTCTATTCCTATATTGCACATCTGTCAGTCTCCATACACACATCTCTTGTAAAAACGCAGGAAAATAAAACCTGAGTTCTGAAACTAAGAAGGTGGTGAGAAGAAACAGTACCAAGTAGCAGATGATTCAAATCCACCCTGACACATCCTCTTCCAGTGGACACTCATTTAGACTACACCAACTATTTATGGTTTTATAACCATACACTATCTACTTTGTGTTTTCACATGTAGTAATTTAATATGTAGTTATACTATGCTGCACATACAATTAGACACCAATACATGCATTACATAAGTAGCTATCTAACATAGCTCCCCATGCAAAACCAAAAAAATAGTTTGCTTTTTTACCACAACAGATAAGGCACTGTCATGTTGACTCAATCTTGGTAGAAAAGCCAGTCCTGAACGAACTTGGTAATCTCTGAATCCTCCCGCCACAGAAAGGGTAGTTAAATTTCTTAAATCTTGGGCCTTTAGAATCCAGTGATTGTTTACAGCTGTATAAAAATCTATAAAATATATTAAAATCAATCACAATTTCCCCATAAGTCTATTTGATATACAAAAAAGCTATAGAAAGCTGTATTAAAAAAATCTATAAAATATATTAAAATTAATCACAATTTCCCCATAAGTCTACTTGATATACAAAAAAGTTACAGAAACATTTAACTAAAAGTTTCTGTAAGCACCCCTAGAGGCCTTCAAACTCCAATTATCACTTTTGATTCATATAAGGAAGGAAAATTATTGTTTTAACCCCAAGAAAGTAGCAGTTGGGAAAGACAGATACACTTACACCTTCTATATCAGCTGAGCACACATTGTTTGAGTAGCAAACCACAGATTTATTTTAAGGACAGCCACAGTCCAGAAATGGTCAGCGAGGAAGAAGTATTGCATTGCAATCAGTTGTAAGAGAGAGAATTAATACAAGCACAATAAATCAAATCCAGCAGCTAAAGATAATCCATTCCTCTCGAGTGCCACAGAGAATAATGAAAATAAATGCGTGTTCCCTTTCTTTCACCAATTCCCTCAACATCTACATGTAGCAGCACAATTATCACCAAGCATGTATTTCATCAGTATGGTTTAGTCAAATCTAGCTTCTTTAAGAAGTGTATAATACATGCATAATGATTATACTTAATTTTTTATGCCACAGTTATTTAGGTGAGCAGAAAATACAACCTATCTTTTGTGTAATTATATTATACAAAATATAAAATTGTATCTATATTTAATATTCTCCCCCCCCAACCTTTGAGCATGACAAACATTAAATTTCAACAACTCTATTTAGGCAATGCATTTGATAAAGAAAGCCATTACAGAGGTCAAGTTTTATAAAAAAGAAAGAAAAAATGTCATTTGCTGGAGAGCTTACAAATGTAGTAACATGCTTTACAGCTTACTAAAATTAGAAATTATTGAGAGTTCCAGACCCTGCACAGGAGCTCAAGTACACATAATCCATTTTATGACACCTTACCTTCTGTCAGTATCCTAGCACTCTCACGCAACCACCCAAGTAACAAAGGAATAGATTAATTACAGTAAACAAACCAGCACATTTTGCTGTTGATTTGCAAGAATCTCACCTATCAATGCTTGAGAGGGTCAATAAAGAAATAGAATGTAATTAGATAACCCGCAATACTTACCAGTAAGATATTTGTCTAAAGGCATTACAGGTGCAACATGAGGTGTGGCTTGCGTAATGAGGAGGTTTATAAGTTCAGGATTAAAATTCTTCAGAGTAAGCAATGCTCTTGCAACAAGACCACCCATGGAATGACCTACTATTGCAACACTGGTCGGTGCAAATTCTCGATCCTTAAGCAAAGAGTAATTAGACACATCAAAAATAGATTCGCAAAAATAGATTTGACATTGAACTATGGTTATCAGTTGTACATTTTTTTCCCCAGAATTAACTTATGTCCTGTCAAGGATAATATTAACTAGTATCAACTTGACAAGTTTACAAAATAAATATAAATTCAGTTGCTATCTCAAAAAACGTGCCTAACATGAAGTTTGCAGCTCAAAAGGAAGTATTACATAGCCTGTGTAAGCATAAGAAACTTCAGTTTATTTTAATTTCTGAGACTCTCAGGGACATAAGCTATCAAAGAACTTTCCTAGAGAGAACTGGATGTAAAGTGACGCTGTATTAGTATTTTAATAAGCTAGGGAAAGTTTACATCTCTGCTACAAAAAAAGCATACATTGTGCATGGAAGTATTTATTTAGAAACATAACATAGGACCTAACACTAGGGCTCTAGGATTGTCACAAGCATTAAAAATCTATTAAAGAACAGCACTGCTCTATTGCGCTATTATCATGTTCAATTACATACACACATTTATAAAGCCTCCCTCCTTTACTCATCATTCTTCAGTTTTCCAGCAGAAAAGGCAGCCCAGAATCCCATTCCAAAATGCATGTATTTTATTCTGCGGATGTCACTACTTACCCTGTACAACTTAAGAATTACTTTTATGCATTCATGCACAAACTTGGTCTGTCGTTGCAGACTACCACCATACAATGCAACCAACTCCTCATTAAAGTTGACACTGAAGAAATCGAAATGATACTTGAAGTCAACATCTTCTGCTTTTCTAAGTGCAATGGAGCCAAGAGAACGTACTAGGAAAAGAAACCACATTAATTAGAACAGTCTAATAGTCACTGCTTAGCACCATGATTAGTAGACAAATACATAAATATATAACCTCTTGAGAAACAAATGTTATCTTAAATCCATTGTTCATCTCATTTATAAAAGTAAAAAAGGATGAAAAAGACATCCAAAAGCAAATAATCTCTTTTCTAATACGTAATCACACTTGTTTTAAAAAAACAGATCTGAAGATATAAATAATCAGAGCAAAAGTATCAGCCAGTCCCTGTGAAAACCAAATTGTAAAATGAGAAAAGAAATAATTATTTCCTATTTTTATAAGAATCCCTCTGGTAAAAAAAAAAAAAAAATAGTGAACATATCATAACAAGAGCTTACAGAAGAATGTGGAAAAGAACAAACCCGATGAGATAAAAAGAAAGTTTGGAATGAGTTACCAAGAGCTGCATACTATGCTTATGGCAGTTAACCACATGACCTAACTTACTGCTGACTACAGAGATATTTTATGTCAAAACCAAATTTATAGAAGATCAAGGATTATGTTCCTCCATCTGAAAGCTGCTTTTCTTATCTCATTTACACCTTCTTACCACTGCCAGGACAAGAAGGCAAAATGAGCAGTCTTGACTTCATCTCTAGCAGCCTTGCTACTGTTAAGCCTTCCTAAAATTCCTTTGAAGACCATCAACTCTAGGACAACATTCCCAAATACCACTGAGATATTTATGGGGGATTAGAAAAAAAAAACTCCAAAGGACACTTTTCCACCTAAAATCTTGAGGGAGAAAACGTTCTGTTTACAAGGTCTTGCTTCTGACCTGTCTTCTCCATCTAACCCCAGCTGCTATTTAATACAGCCTTCTGAGCGCAGAATTGTCCCCGAGTTTCCATGGAGACATGGCAAGATGGGAATAGTAACAAGTGCAAATAAAAAAGCACAATAGGGAAAGAAGAAAACAACAGAGAGTCCCAAAAGCAAGTATGTACTTTTGCGAATAAAACTAATTACCACCAGAAAGATCTGCCCAAACCCAGCACCGAGAAGCAAGATTCTTCTAGAGTGCAACAGTTTCAGAGACCTGCAGCCTACACAATCGCCCTTCTTGGAAAAGTTTGCTATAGAAATTTACATATCAAACAAATTTCAGCGAAGTTCATGAAATTTGAAAGTAATATTTATGAAACACTTTTTACAAACATCCAGCAAGATGAAATTTATAAATCAATTTGTAGTCATCATTTCACCAATTCTATCTAAAAGTAACAAGCAATAAGAAAACCTTTGAAATTATTTGAAAAGATGTAAAAAGTATTTAAAAGATCAAATATCTTGTCACAACTTTATAACTTGGAAGTCATGGTAAAAGGAACACGTATATTGCCAAAGATCCCAAGGCAAGCATGTGACAGATTCCTAAATAGAACTCAGGATCTCAATACTCCCAGTCTCAGGTTAATTCCCAACAATTAAACCAGACCATCATCTTTTAGTCAAAGAGTGAGTTTTGTCCATTTTAAAAGGTTCATTTGAGTGCCCATGAAAGATGATGAAATAACATGTTTCAAAAGTCTCAGAATCATAGAATAGTTTGGGTTGGAAAGGACCTTTAAAGGTTGGGCTAGATGACCTTTAAAGAAAGCTCCTTATATGAAAGGTCATCTAGTCCAACCTCCCCAACAATGAGCAGGGACATCTTCAACTAGATCAGGTTGCTCAGAGCCCTATCCAACCTGATCTTGAATGTTTCCAGGGGCACCCACCACCTCTCTGGGCAACCTGTTCCAGTGTTTCACCACCCTCACTGTAAAAATTTTCTTCCTTATATCTAGTCTAAATCTACCCTCTTTTAATTTAAAACCATTACTGCTTGTCCTATCGCAACAGGCCCTGCTAAAACGTCTGTCCCCATCCTTCTTATAATCCCCCTTTAAGTACTGAAAGGCCACAACGAGGTCTCCCTGGAGCCTGTAATACATCAAAATAACAAACCCAGCAAAGGCAGCAGCAACACTTCCATCTTCAATGCTCAGCAAATACGAATATATTTTAAACAAGTATGAAAATACCACCACCTTCTCTGCTCATCTAGGTATTAGAATTAAAATGTGTTATCCCACAATGAATTCTGAATGAAATATGAATTTTTATAAATTCTATAATAAAACCAAAACTATTCTGAGTCACTGATTAAGGCAAAACAATCTATTTTAACAAGGATTTTGAAAAATGAACATATGACTTGTGTCATTAGCCTCCCTAAATAAATTTCTGAAAATAAAGAATAAATATTTAAATATTTACCGATCTTAAGTGGCACATTATATCCACAGCACTTAGTACTTCTGCTCACCTAGTGTAAGTTTTTTTTCTTCATGTAATTACTTTTGATTCCTAACATATTCTGAAGGTACTATTTTATTTCCTGCATAGTGATGTACTGCCATGTTTTTAGAGACAGCATTAATTCAGCTTTGCAATACTTTATGCACAATTACAAAAGTTCATATGGTATCTCTCATAATCATTATGTTCGGAATCTTCTTTGGATACTATTGTGCCTGCAAGTCTGTAACGGTTTTCTGAAAGTACGTGTTGACAAAATATTTTACTTTATTGTAAGCTAAGAAGGTATGTTCTCAAATGAAGTAACTTTGTAAAGGTTCTCTGAAATCAGATAATTTAAACATCAAGTTCAGTGCAAATATAAGGAAAAATCACCACAGGAAGACATCAGGGTTAAGACTGCGGTGGTTTTCCCCATACGTACACATCAATTTGGCTAACATCGTAAGAGTGTTACTGTTTCAAAGCACGTTGTAGAGAATAAAAATAATGGCCTGACAAACCCAGGCTGGAAGAAATACCAGATACTGGAATCACAGAATGGTCAGGGTTGGAAGGGACCTCTGGAGATCATCTAGTCCAACCCCCCTGCCACAGCAGGGACACCTACAGCAGGTTGCACAGGACGGCGTCCAGGCGGGTTTTGAATGTCTCCAGTGTGGGAGACTCCACAACCTCTCTGGGCAGCCTGTGCCAGTGCTCTGCCACCCTCAGAGTAAAGAAGTTCCTCCTCATGTTAAGATGGAACTTCCTATGTTCACTTAATAATACTTAAACACAATACTTCATGTTCAAACTACTAGCTTTGGTATTTACAATGAAAAATAAAAATGCTTTACAACTATTACTTCTTTTCATTTGGAGCCTAGAAGCGTAAGAGAAAATAATGTGAAAACAAAAGCAGGCTATGTGTAAAGTGAGAAGATTATGCTAAGGAAAAAAACACCACTACATAATGAGGTAAGAAATAATGAAGCTACAGGGCAAGCCACAAGATGATGCTTATTCCTATAGCACATAATTACTTCACATCACATACGGTAGCTTGTTCAGTTTCTTCTAATCAAATTCAGGTATTGTTTTATTTGGCATAACTGCACTAAACCTTGTTAAAATCAACACCAACTAAATGTTTACGATCAAAAACACAGCAAGGGTGCAGTGCTGTCCTAGTACAGCATAAACAGTACTGTTTCTGGCTTTCCAAAGTCAAAGTCTTACTCCAGAAAAATATTATAGCTCAACTGTTCAACTGATTTCAAATAAAAATCGAGTATTTTGACTTCTTAAAATTAACCATGGACTAAGAGAAGAGGGGGCTGACCTCTTCTCCCAGCTGAGAAGTGATAGGACAAGACAAAATGGGTTTAAGTTATGTCAGGGGAGGTTTAGACTGGATGTTAGGAAACATTTTTTCACTGAAAGGGTTATCAAACATTGGAATAGGCTGCCCAGGGAGGTGGTGGATTCACCATCTCTGGAGGTGTTTAAAAAAAGGGTAGATGTGGTACTTAGGGACATGGTTTAGAAGTGGGTTTTGTCAGGGTAGGTTAATGGTTGGACTTGATGATCTTAAAGGTCCCTTTCAACCTCAGCAATTCTATGATTCTATGATTCTAACAAGGATATCTATACCATAACATGATCAACCATTATGACTTTTGTTGGTATTATTTCAAACAGAAAACTTCTTGCCATTAAGTAATGCATAAATATGAGAGCTCTTTGTAACATACCTATAACTTAGCCAAATGCTTACCTTGTTTGTAACTGCCAGCATTCCCAGGAAGAAAAAGAACTGGAATTCCTGTCAAGAGAAGGTTTTTGTTTTCTTCGGCATAGTTTCCTTCCCCATAGAGATAGAGCTCATACACTGGGTATCGTCTGGCTGTTTTCTTCGGTAATTTTATTTTCTGTTGCAAAAGTTAAAAAGAAACCAGTTACTTTGTCTATGTTGTTGCACACAAGAACATATAGTAATCCAGTCATTTAAACGATCTGGCTTATGTTTTATGTATTGTTTTAAATTACAGTCTAAAGAATACAGAACGAAGAACTGGGCTTTGCTTTAGAAAAAAATAAAAATAAAGTATCAGGTATTTTGTTTAACTAGGTATTACTGCACCTAGTGAATAGCTGCAGTTACTTACTTGAAACAGTAACTTAACTTTAACAGTAACTTAACTTTAACTGGCTTTCAAACAAGTTGCAAATGAATACAATTATGTATCTTTTAAAGTTGCACATTCGTAAAGTAAACCTAGCCTTATACTACAGGGGGGGGGAAGAAAAGAGAAAAAAAAACAAAACAAAACACAAAACTAAAACAAAGCAAACAAACAACCATGTCAAAACCTAACCACTTCTCCCAGGACACGAGAATTTGAGAGCAGGAACTGGGGCACAGAAGTGATCCTAATTATTCCTACTGCACCTGAATGGAAAGGATTCCAGAACCAACACTACGTAACTCAGAATGAACGACAGAGATGTAACCTGCAATGGGAATCCCAACTATCATAGTAATCACCTTAGTATGGCTTATCAAAAAAAGCAAGCCCGTGATACTTTGGGGACTTTTTTTTGTTGTTTTCAGAGTCAGTTACGTGGCCTAGTGACAAACCATCTAGTTTTGTAACAACTCAGGATCCAATTTACACAGTCAACTGTCATCTTAAAAAAGGCCATATTTCTTGTATTAAAAGAAAGAAGCAAACCACTAACCACCTAATTTATCACATGACTTACTCACAGGATTATGAATTCCCAAAGAGAAAGGAACAAACTATTTTTGAACCCAAGGGCTAGGCGATGATGAAGTCTTAGACCACTAAGTTATGACCCTCAGAGACATACGGCACTGCTTTAAACAAAATAAGTAGTAAGCAAGAAAACATTAACTCCTGTATGGTGGTTGGTTGTTTGGTTTATAATTTTGAGTATCTAAGATATTGATTTTTAAAAATTCTATTAATGTGAATACACTTGTTCTAGTATTTGATTACTTATGTTATGACAATTCAGAGACAAATAAGATAATTAAAAAATAAATTTGTTAAGGTGTAATTTATATTTTAAGGAAACACTTTATTTTACAGAATAAGGTCAAAACTAAACCCAGTTTTGCATCAGAAATCTTCTCTGAAGTCTCTCTTAATTGCTTTCTCGAAATAGAAGCATCTCTCTCCTGGATATTTCAGTTGTTTCTTTCAACCGCATCTACAGTAAAGGTGATTTAGCTTTAATTCCCTGCCCACACACGCTCTTTCCCTTCCCCTGGCTCTTCTTTCCCTCTCCTCATCTAAAGACTATTTCCTTTCTCCCTTAGCCTTCAAATTGTTTACCACATCAGTTATTTGCAACCTCTTCTTATGATGTTTGATACGTGTATTTAAAAGGTATATTCTATAATATATAAGTATGTATTATATATTTATAACATTATATAATATAACAAAATACACATATTAGAGAAAGAGACTGTTTAATTCCCTCACTGTGAACAAAAAAGATACAGCTTTGTTCAGGGCTTATGCCTTCAAATCATCTTTTCAGTGTTCTTTCCCTTTTCTCCATTATCTCGCCTTTCCAACTTCACTGACCTCACTGTCCCTTTCTCATTCCTTCGTACAGCTCCTTTTTCAAAAGCTTTCAAAATTCTGTGGAAAAAAACCCCTTAAATTAATCAGCTCCCATTACTAAACAAAGGTGCCATCAAGATATGTTTATATGACTTCCTGACAGATCAAATCAGCTGTTCTTCCACAGTATCTTCCCAATTCATTGCCTTTTCAAAAAAGTTTACAGAACATAAAATTACTGAGCTGCCCTTCCTCGGGTCAATGACGAAAGCAAAAACCTACACAATCCATGAGAACTGTACTACCAAAATATTGGGTTTTTCAGTAAATCAGTGCTCAAATATTATAACAAAATGGCAACACAACTCCAAAGGAAAACAGACGTTCATGTTCCATGACAGTGGTTTTAAATTCTGAATTCCCAAGATATTGGTTATATAATTGGTTGTAATGAGCTACAGTAACTTTCACAGTGTCGATGTAGGCTTCATTTTTCTTTTCACCCTGGTTCCCAAAGAAATTAAGCCTATGTGAAAAAGTCCTTGTTATTGACTTCCAAATCTCTTACCAAGCTTACATGAAGAGGAGAAGGGTAGGTTAAGTTCAAATGCTGCAATTCTACAACTTATGCAAAAAAAAGATGGTTAAGTACAAAAAAGAAAAAAAGACCAAACCAATTCCATTACTTAGTATTAGCTTGACTGTGAGCTAACCCACACAGTTAGACACAAAAGAAGTGAAACTTCTTATATTTAATTGCTCAAATAGTTGTTTGTTTTGTAACGTGATGCCCAGTCCGGAAGGGAGGACAGGTACCTTTCACCTGAAATTCCTACCTTGTGGTTTCCTACCAATGCCAGCATTACAAAGACATTAAAAATAAAACCACCCCTCCAACAATAAGGAGGTACTTGAAAAGTGGAATGCCTTAGCAAACCCAGACAAATTAATCATTTCTCCCCCCCAAAAAAGTACTGTTTTCCACACAGTGAAAGCGATTACTATTCAGGGAATAGAAATTCTGAGAGGCAATGCAGCCAGCTGTGACTTGCATCTCCTGCATGGAACTACTGCTTACCCTTAAGCCTTGCATCTCTTACCAGCACAATACTTGCCTAAAGAGGCTTAGAATTTAAGCCCCAACATGATGAGTAAATACAAAAGATGTGTGGTGGCAGATGAGAATTTCATGCAACCGCCAATAACTGCACACAGATTTTACTAGTAGCTTTCTGTTGGTTGGCTTCAGATTGAAGCTGAAGTAGGTTTTGGCTGTTAGGAGATCTGAAAGCTTGCCTCATAGTATTTTAAGTATTTATAACTGCTTAAAAAATTTTGTTCTACAACACTAACAAAACAACCCTTGTAGCTATACCAAGGTTCTGTTTTGTAGGCTAGCACAACTATGTCAAGGTTAGCAAATGAAGGTTAATTGATCCAAAAGTTAACTTGCTGCTTCATTACCAATTTAGGTACTAAGGTTTTGCTTTAAGATCTTTACTATGCAAGCCAGCTTGCAACCTACTTCAGAACAGAATATTATTTAGAATACTTCATATTTTTTCCAGCATAGATTGTATCCTAGACAATGCTAAATGAATGTTAAGGAGCCAACAAATTATGCTTTGGCATACTTTTAATAGGACAAAAAATCCTGTAGTAAGAACTACTATTAAAGAGAGAAATTTTTTTGTAGCAACTGTGTGCAGTGGTAGCAGTGAACCTACATATACTCACATATTTACATTCTCTCACTGTTAAGCCATAACACCGTGTCTAAAAAACAACAGTTCCATCGGCAGTCCTCTCTCGCAAACTGATCCAGAGTTTTCAAAGAGGTCTTCAATGAGGTTTCTGAAAGGCTTTGTTAGCAAAGCGAGAGGGACTTCAGGCAGGTTTACAAGTTCCCCCACACATTGTGGGACCGTGCCACCTGCAAAGTGCTCAGCGAGAAGACTTTGCACGACTGTTCACTCACTTGAGAAATACACTTATATTTGAATCTCAGTTATTCACTTTTTTTGGCACATTATAGAGCATGAAGTGACTAAAGTCCCATAAAGGACCAAGAAGTAAAAGGTTTAACCTCCTGGGCTCTAACAGAGCTGTGAGTGCTGTCAGAGAACCTGTCCCAGCCCTCTTCCTTTGCAAAAGCTTGGACGACCGGTTTCACCAGGACGACAGGTAATTACAGGCATTGACAGGTTAGAAATTCAGAAGCTTTTCGCGTCATTTTCTTTTGTACGGGTGGCAGTAACACCTCCTCACTTCACAGGTAGACAGCTTTTCCCTTCTGCGGCTGTTTACATTACACGAGGCAGCCAAAGCAGCGCCTTTTGCCAAACACACCGGCCCCTCACACAAGCCAAAGCGATTTTTGCCCCACGTATGGCTTTGTCGCTCCGCGGAGGCCGCCTCAGGAAGCGGCGAGGCAGCGAACCCGAAAGTTACGGGAGCCGTCAGGAGCCGCCCGTGAGGTGGCTCTCCCTCGGCTGGGCGCGTTCGGGGCTGTTCTCCTCTCCCCGCGGCACGGAAGAGGAGAGCAGCAGCCACCGGAGAGCCGCGCCTCAGGCAAGCGGCTGCCGGCCGCGGTCATGCGGGCGCCGCCGCCCCAACAGCCGCCGCACCCCGCCCGGGGGGGCCCACCTGTTACACCGCTCCCTCAGCGCCTCCCGCCGCCGCACTCACCAGGTACTCGGGGTACTCGTACATGTAGGTCATGCTGCACCGGTTCTCCTCGTAGAGGAACAGCACGTCCCGCACCCCGAGCAGCACCAGCGCCGCCAGCGCCCCGTAGAAGACCGCCGCCGCTACCGCGGGCAACCGGCGGCCCGCCCGCCCCATCGCGCCCCGCGGAGCGGAGCCCTCGTCCCCCCGCGGGCTCTCCGCGCACAGACAGTGCACGGCGGAGCGGGGAGCGCCACCGCCCGGGAGGCGGGGCGGGCGGGCTGGCGCCACAACCTGGCCGCCGCCGGCAGCGGGAGGGCGGCCGCCATGTTGGGAAGGTCCTGCGCTTGGCTGGCCGCCGCTCCGCCAGACTGAGGGGGGTCCGTCCGCCATGTCGCGGGCGTGGGCGCCATTACGGGGAGGTCGGGAACCTACCGACGGGCTTCCCCCAGCCGGTAGGTTGCTGGGGGAAAGGCGCGTCCGCCATGATAGGGAGCTCGAGTCATCGCACTGCCGCGGCGGAGCGCACGTTTAGCCGCCCCCGGCCCGCGGGGCCGCTCTTGCTGAAGGGGAGCCGCCCCGGGCTGACACCCCTGAGAAGACTCCTTCCCCCTCAGCCGTCAGCCGGGCCTCAGGCGGTGCCGGCGGCTCGTCGGCGTTTACCGACTCCAAAATGTGCCCCCCGGGTGTCGTGGGGCGCAGATTTACCCCCTGCTGGCCCAGGGCCCGTGAGGGTGTACCGCCGGGGGACGGCCCCCGCCGAGAATAAACCTGCGAACCCCGCTGCTCGGGTGCTTTTAAGGTTGCCGGTCTGGTTAGGAGTTTAGTCAAAACATCCATAAAGCGTCAAAGCAGTCAAGACGTGAAAGGTGGGGGTGGTGGTGTTTTGCCTTTGGAGGGGAGGAGCGAGGTTTGGGGTTTTTTTTAATTTGTTTTAATTAAGCACTTCTAACAACTTACTACCTTTTACTATATATAGGCACTTTCATCGCTGGAGTTTAGTCTCTGTGGGACAGCCTCCCCCCTCCGATGCACGACAAATCCACGATTGCTGGTGTTGGTTGTCAGTGAAAACTAACAGTAAAATATTTAGTAACTGACAAAAAAAGTTACCGTTCTTTTTTTTTTTTCATCAACGGAGAAGCAATACATCAATTTACTAAGACAAGGGGGGTAGTTAACACATGCAGGAAGTACAAGGTAGAAATACATATATAGTTGCACTTTTATCTTCTTTGCTGCTAAATAAATAAGCCTTTCCCCCTTCTTTAAAAGAAGATTTACTCAGTTTTCCAACAGTATTTTTACCATTTTTATTTGTAAAAATAACCATCTGAATGCATTTCAATAGTAGTTTACAGTTAGGGTTCTTCATTACATTAATACAGCATTCAGTAGTTGAAAAAGTTACTAAACTGTGCTTGAGAAGATTCAGGTTGAGTTCCAAGTCATTCACTGAAGTAAATCTTATTAATTTCGTATGTGACATTTACCCAACTCCTTAAACTTCAATTTACAAAAGCAAACAATACCGACAAAACCCCACTGAAACCATCAAACAATAGTTTATATTGTTTATTACAAATGTTATGCAAAATATAACACTGGCACCAGATTCATACCACCATGGTTTGTAAAGATATATTGCACATGCTAAAGCATAAAATATAAGACAAAACCTACAAAACATAAGATATTGGCTTTAATATGTAGATCACTGCATAAGAAACGCATAAAATTACATTTTATACACACACTCAGATTGTCACTAGTTTAAAACGCCCTTTCCTATAACACTGACCTAAGGTTTACTTTTTGTGTAATAAGAAAGCATTTTCAGCACTGCAAAAATTATACATTATTCCTATAGAAATTTAGCATATTAATTTTCATTTCAATGCAGGTAGAACATATGAAAAGAAGAAACACTTTATACATTCAAAGAAGGTCTGAAATGAAAATTTACTGGTAATATATTGCTTTTATAACACTCAAATGAAAAAAAAAACAAACCCGAGTCTCACAAAACATTTCCATAATACACAAATATAAAAAGGCACTCTAATATTTCTTACATGACTAAGAATAAAAATCACAATTTTTTTAAAATCATCCTCAAGATACATAACCAAGTTTCTCAACAGTACAATGGATAAACAATTCATTTCATGTGTTTGTTCTAATTCAATGATCTGGCAGTTGTTTACTGCATAAAAGTACCAAACACATTATGGTGCCCTTTTAGTAGCGATGAACAGAAATCCCCTGAGCTATTTCACAGCAATTTCAGGCAGTCCGGAGGTTGTAACTCAGTATTTATGAGAGAGACTTGGGACCCCATCCTGCAGCTGTGGCTAAAATACAGGATGAAACGATCCTGCCAATACAGCCGGGCAGATGGCTGCCCCTCCCAAATACCCTTTGCTTGGTGCGGACACAGAAGTTGTCCACGTACTGTAAATTGCAGGATCCAGGGTTAAGTGCAACAATTACATATGATTAACTCTACTCTTGTAAAAAGTCCACAGAAAGGCAAGGTGATTATTTACAAGAGTAAAATTATTCCCATGCTTAAATACCTGCCCTAAATTACAAGTTTATTTCTACACGTGATAAATTATATTACAGATTAATGTACTAGCATACCAAAAAAGGGATTCTGGTAACTCACGTGAGATGTGGGATAGGCCAATATTGAGTACTTCCAAGTGTCTCGCTTGTGACAGTTTTCCTCCTAAATACACCATACTCAAAACATGACTTTCGCAATGCCCTTAAGATGCTAACAAATCATATGGTTCTATGATATTTGGAATATTGCATACTTACATCATTGTTGGTTTACAGAAAAGTTTAATCAGTAAAGTTTAGATTTGGTTCCTAGAAGGATCAAAGGAATTCAGTAATCACCTATGCTTCTATAATGTTGTATACATCATTAAGAGGCAGCAGTCGTTGCGCTATGCAATTACCAGAGTTACGAGATATTGCAAATATACAGAAGTATTTTCAGTAACTCTGTATGGTAGCAAGTAAAAATACTGACTTTTTTTTTTTAATGGCTGCTTAAATTAATACAACATCCTCTTTGTAAAGAGGACTGGTTTTCTCCTAATGAAGCAACTTCATGTAGGACAGCATAACTTTCTGTATTTTAGGGTGAGACTTATACCTAATCCTGCCAAGGAGCCCACCTACACCTCTAGTGAAAATAAGATTAAAGGCTTGTCCTGCTGTTAGACAGGTGGCAGCCATTTCTCATTTGTTTATTTGTTTTCAGTGCCATCATTCCACATTAAAAAAAAAAAAAAGGAAAATCTGGGATTTCTATTCGTTTCTGAGCAGACACCACTGAAAACTTTAATAACTGATCTCTCCTCTTATTTTCAGTGCTTAGAGTAAGGTGGTTATTGCTATTCTGCAACTTTTGAAAGCAAAAATGTTGATAAAAATCAATCATAAAAATGTTATTCTGTGCTATTTCTGAGGAAAAAAAGCCAGGGTTTCAGATGCTCTGTCATTCCACTGCAGAAAATAAAGAGTTGAGGGAAAAGAAATGTTCACCTTTAGAGACACTATCCCGTGTGATTTTTTGTTGTAAACTTTGGAAATTTCTTAATGTTCATGGAAACAATATTTAATTTTAACAAGGCAAAATAAACTCAATATAGAAATATTTTTCCTAATTAAAGAACTGGAATCTGCCAACAGATTTTTAACAGTTCAGTGGAACATGGCTAAAAACTGCAACTAAAATAAAAATCCTTACTTTTCATTTACCCTGCCGAAAGCGTGCGCTGAGAAAGCACATCTCATCCTCCCAGCACAGCTGTAGGCTTCCAGACAGCCTGAGTGTGAATCACGGGAACTTTTAACACCTTGACTCCGTGCTACACTACCTTTTCCCCCCTTTACTGTAGCTGTACAGTGCTCTCTCACTTGTCTAACAAGGGGTTGGATCCCTGTCTTACGCTCTTAAATGAGGGAAGGTGGTTTGCTTTCTGCTTTTTACCCATATATCCTGTGGACTTAATCTTTGCATTCCATACAAGAAGATGGGCACTCTCCTGAAGCGCATCAGCCCTTCCTTTTTCTACTCAGGCCATCAGTCTTGCCTAGGTTCACATTTCGTTTCGCATCATGCCGAACAGTATGCACAAATGCTAACTAAGAGAACAAGCCATAGTTATTTTTCCTGGGCATTTGTTTCATTTCAAATAAATATAAACACATTTACATTAAAAGTATATGAACATATTCTTTAGTCTGGAAAAAAGCCCAGCTGTGGTCAACACATCATCAGTTACAAATGTCAACTTGAAACCTGCGTCATAAAATGTAAAACTCACTCAAGATTACTCATTACCTCAAAAGTTTATATTTTTATGGTTTATAAAAACTACTTCATTATGTCACTCACATTTGAAGAAAAAATAAAAGTAGCAAAGTCTTCCATTTAATTACTGAAGCATTTTGGTCCTCTTGGTACAGCTGGTTAGTTCATGATAGCTTTTTGTTTATTTTTGTTTGTTTTTGTTTACAAAGTCTCATTCTTCCTTTTGTACATCTGTTGCAGAGGAGGGTCGTGGTCCATTTGACCTAGAAACTTTGGCAGAAGGAGTAAACATATTCACAAAGTTGACATTGCTTTAAAAGCTGGTGACAATAGGCTTTTTTAGCATGTATCTCCGATCCCCTGCACGGTACACTGCTATGTTTTCTGGCGTTTGGTATTTCAACTTTTGGTGTTATGCTTTCATTGCTTTACCTTTGCTCTGTTAATCCAAACACTGGCAAAAGTATTTTAAAATTTGATACTGTTTACAGTAAAAATAAGTTATTTAAGCATAGAAAAGGAAAAAAATCCATATAAGTTGGCAAGTCGTTATAAACTTTTACATACACCTTTGTCTACACCTGATTTCGGCCCCCCCCCTTTTTTTTTTTCTGGTACTAGATTCTTGGTTAATGGCTCAGGTGACAGAAACGTCTAATGACCCTCATTCTGTAGTGCAAATAAACCGTACATGTTTGTGCTGAATTGAAAAAAAAAAAAAAAGGGCCAAGTGATTTTCATTTTACACAAGTGGTTCCGTTAATGTCCGTGGGAAAATATGGTGAGACAAGTAGAATTTGGCCTAAAGAGTTTATAACGATATTTTTCTAATTATGTGCTGCAACTAAGAACTGTAAAAAGTGCCTTCTGTATGTTTAAGTGCTCACTACATACAGACTGTAAAAGGTTTAATTTCCTGTAGAAAAGTAATACAGGCAGTTTTAAGATTTACAACTTTACCTTTGGTTTGTGTAAAAAAAATTATCTAATTAACAGAGCCTCTGGAAGCAGGAAACAGACGGACATAGGAAAGGGGTGACGCTCAAATCTATGGAGGCTACACTGGAAATATGTTTGTGTACTAAAGGTGCAGCTAAAACACGTAAGAACTTTTTACAAACTGTTCCCTGTTTATTTGTGCTGTCAAAAAGAAAAAAGGCATTTTCTCTTTTTCTACTTAAAATAAGAGGTAGAGACTTTCCACAGGGGCACTTAGGGCCTAAAGAAAACATCAGGAAGCTGAAAAGCTGCAGAACATTAATGGGAATATGTTCCAGTAAATCCCTCATACTTTGTTATTTAAAGGCTTGATTCTCATCAACACTAGAAATCTTTCAATACCTATTTGTCAAGAAAAATAGTTAAGAATATAGCCATGGGATTTAAGCTGTTTAAAAAGACAAAAATAAAGCTGAAATGAAATAATAATGAAAAAAAGATTTTGAATACCAAAAAATCAAAATGTTTCAGAATCCGAATCATTTTCATTGTACCCATCCTCTGTTCCTATGTTATTACTCAAGGGCTTATTGTAAGAGGTAATGCTACCCATACTGGAGCCATCGCAGAGATGCGTCCTGCCCAAATTGTCTTTTTTAAAACAAACGAAGTTGAAAGCCGTCATTGAACTGGAAGGAGAAAAAGGCATCATGGTAGCCAAAATGAGTGCCAGGCAGTCAGCCACGTCTTTGTTAGGAGCGCAAGCCAGGGCTGGCGTATGACCTGGGCACAAATGCAGACAAGGCAATGGTTAGTACTAAGGGTACAGAGAATGGCACTGAGCATTCCTCATATACATCTCTAGATGACGTCGTAAGCAGGAGATGTATGTTCAGGTACAATCATGCCAGGCAACAGGGGTATGTTACTTATTTTAAATTAGACATGCTGGGGAAATACACACTTTATGGAGCATTTAAATCACTGTGACCACAACGAGCACTATTTTTTTAAAAATCAGGCAGCAAACAGACTTCACGATATGAATACAAGCACTTGCTAAACACAGTTCCACAGCACAGACAGTATGATGAATACAGAACATGGGGAGTACAGCAACAGGGACAGAAACTGGCTTCAGTTTCTGTGCGTATGAACAAGTTTCATTCTGAGAACAATGACTTTCATTAGAACATAAAAATTATTAGTTTAAAAACATTTTGAAGTAATAAGCAAATGATTTGAAAGACTCATCACTTGCGTATCTACTCAACTCAGGAAGCAGTTTATTTAGGAATTAAATTATGAGAGAAAAGAATTAGACCAGTGCACGTGGTACACGTATAGCAGTCATGACTACGTGGATGTTTAGTTACCCAAATTACATTATGTTAGAAGAATAATGACTGTATTCAGAAAGCATGGCATACGCTTTAAATACAAAGTTAATATTCTACAGATGCCAGTAAAATGCAGAACTGGGGAGATATTAAAAGTTTGTCTTCACTGCAGTTTAACGTGGCTCCTGTCCAAGCGCTGCCTCTAAAGCATCTCTTCACGTATACAAGTCTTGGAAACCAGTATGCTGATTACACGTGCTATCCATACATGTTGCAGGCTGCTGTGTAGTACTCCAGCACTTTCTAACAAATCCTCCTTTATACTAAAAGCAAACGAATTCTTTTGAAGATGGCTAAATATTAAGTGCTGCAGCAATAGTAATCTGAGGCAATGACCACTACTGCTGCCTCAAGGAAGCTGAGAACACCTGCAGTGTAGATGAGTTTGGTGGACAAATGTGAGCACAGTTTTGTAGCAAACTACCTACATTTAAGCACTGGCTGCAATGAATGCATACCCTAAAAGGAGTTTCCTCTTCCGCTGAGTTCCAAGCATGAATATTCTTTAGAGTTGTACTTGTACTAAGATTGTATTTAAATTTCTCTCTTTTAAACTGCATATGCAGTTGTTCCTAGAAAAATTAAATGTGTACCAAATTTAAACTTAATTTTCACTCGTTACATACATGCAAATTAGCTGCATCCGTATGTACAATTTTAATGATAAAAACTGTGGTTCAAAGCTAGTCTGGTTCATTTTTCTGTCCCCTATCTCTAAAGCGAGGTTAGGGTCAGATGACTTCAGTGGAACTCATTCATGCAAGTATATCTAGGTAGCATTTGGTTAACAGTAAATACTCACCACTCAGTTCTTTTCATCCATAGATCTCAAATGTCTTGCAATGATGGGTGAGTATTATTATTGTTACTTTACAGATATGGGAAGATGGAGACACCGAATTGTTACATTAATGCCATGAAGTCAGTATTGTAAGAAAGACCAGCTTATTTCAGGAAGACTTTTTTTAAAAAAATATTTATAGAAGCATAGCCCTCTATGGGCTTTATAATATTTAGTGAAAGACTTCACTGAGATCTGAAACAAAATTATCAGATTAACTAATCATGTATTTTATGAGGCAACAGTAATTTACTTGCATCTCAGATTAGGTCAGACAATTGGTAAGCACAAGCTTTGATCTCAGAATGAACTAGAACACAATCAAACATATGTTGATGGTTTTCTTCCTACCCATTAAAACATGCGCTGATTGAATGCATAATCCTTAATTCTTCTGCAAGGCGTCAGAATTATCCGGTGCCACTTGCATGTTTAGGAAATTCAAGTTACCACTGCACTCAAGCATTAAAAAAGACTAGCTGTTGACAGTACATGCAAAATGAACAGTAAAAGGGACCGCTGTGATGTTTAGAATACATTTTTATATTAAAGAAAAATAAATAGTATCTTTTTTTTTTTTTTAATAGGTACTCACACAGCTCATTGTCTGTTCTTGGAAGGATAAAAGCATCAATGATGTCTATCATCAGCTTTTAAGTCTATTGCTTCAGTCTGTTGTAAAATTACCTGTTGGGTCCTACTGAAGATTGTCAAAGTGTATTATTTACTTACCATTTTCATCTACTGCTAGGACACACGCCCCTTTGGCTAGCAACTCTTCAACCACCATCTTTAAGCCGTTTCGTGCAGCAATATGGAGAGGTCTACAAAAACATAACAGCTAAATTCAAGCTCAGTTTAAAAAAGACTTCCTAAAAAAAGTCAGGTAATTCTTAAAGCATATCCAGCATCAGAAAGAGAATGTTTTCCTTTTTTGAATCATTACAATTATATTGTAGACATTAAATTGTATTACAGCCTTTAAAATAATCCTCATGTTCTACATCTATAAAACATGTGTGCAAGACAAATATAATTACCTTCACATACACAAAGATTGCGTAATGCTTTCCATACTAAAGGCCTTTAAAAAGCTCTCATGTTTCCACTGTTTGTGGCACACAATTGACATTTAAAAGGAAAATGAATCTATGACTGAAGAAATACCTTTGTTCCATCCTTAATTCTGGCTACTACAGACTGTTCAAAATTATTATATTGCCTTTTTATCCTTGAATACTCAATTGCTAATCTCTGCTACTGCAGAGCAGCTGGAAATTAAGAATAACGACTGGTGTGCTCCTTTCCTGGGCCAACACCCAATGCTCCCATCTGGGGACAGCTAGGGGGATGGGAAAAACAATTTCATATTGGAAGAGGGGAAAAAAGAGCTAAGATGGAATAAATTCTTCTGCAAGCACTAGATGATCTGCCACCTGAACTCGTGGTTGAATCTTCTCCTGTGGGATTCCCACATACCAGTCAAACAGTTGCAGCTGGAGTAAGAATATCGATGGTTCTAACTCTGCTGATATTGTATAGTATGGATGGGAGTTGCACATAAAATATCACCTAAAAAAACCCCCTCTGAAAATTAAATGTACCATCCTAAGTCTAAATAAATTATTTAGATTTAAAGTGAAGCTGAAAAAGGTAGGAAATGCCAGATGTATATTTACACATTCACATGATTAATAGACATTTTGATATAGTCTTCAAATAAATGACCTCATATAATTTTTCCACCAGACCATGAATAGAATTGGCATCAAAGGAATTAAAATTAAAAGTGAAAATGCAATACAAATCTAGTCTTTTCAAGGGCAAGCACTCCAAAAAATCAGAAATTAACTTTTTTGTTCTATGAAAAAAATCTGAGACATGAATTTGAAATGCTTGATTGGAATCTTCTGGTAAGTCAACTGAACTTGAGAGGATCAGGCTATACTTACGTCTGCAATGCATTATTTTTTGCATTAATAAGGCTCTGTTCTTGTATCTTGTCAAGTATTAACAAGGCACATTTTTCATGACCCTGTAGTTGGGAAAATAACAAGTAGTGTTAATTTGCTGAGCAGTTTGTAATTGAGGCAAAAGAAATGTTACATATAAAAGCGAAATTTACTATCTTAGTTTGAAATACAAAACATGCTACTCAGCTTATTAAGGATGTGTAGTAGGTGAACTGTAGGAGCCTTAAAATACCATTTACAAACCACCACTGCTAGCATGCTTTAGCATATTTAGAAATTTAGACATTCACCTGTCTTTCAACCTTCCATTCATTATATATGAATTCACCTCTGTCGTGGTTTAGGCCAAACTGGCCACTGGGGACATAAGGCATCCCAAACCAGGACAACCTCCTCAGTTTTCAGAGAAGTCCGCTATCTCTCTTCAGACAGCATTCAATAGATTATTTAAATGTGCTTCTATATTATTAATAAGCTACTACGAAACCCCTTCAGTGTGAGTGCTCTAATAATGAAACTTTGGAAATAATACAGATCTGGGCCTTATTTCTGATACTGTTTCAGCCACAGCAAGTCACAGACGCCGAGCCTACAGCCCTGGCAGGTGAACAGCTGCCTGAAGGACCTTGAGAATTCAGCGAGACTCATGTGTCTGCAGAAACTGGAGTAATATTATCACACTGGAATCCAATCTGTGCATAGGAGCAAAAGAAAAGGCCCAGGAGATGGAATCCCATGGGTATTTTTTCTTGCAGAAACAGCAGTAGCAATTGGAATTAAGAGGAAGAAAGGGTGGGAAAAGACACCACCACCAATCTAATCAATACCTCTGGTTCTACTGCTACAGAACGTAAGGGAAGATTTTGGGTTCCTTCCACAGAAACTGGAGAGCAAGAAAAAAGAACAAATACTTTTTCTTCTTCTTTGCCACCGAACCTATGTTAAGCTATTTTACAGTGAGATTATTTGGTAAACTCTCAAAGGATTTGCCAGTATTTCTCTTTGTTTCCCTTCCTTATGTTTCAGGTATCATAAGAGGCATCAGCATTTCTCAAGTTATTAAACCTTGAAACAGACTTGAGAAGAAGCTTGGAACAATGCTGCCCTCCTCACCACAAGTTCGACCATCACATTTCCATTGCAGAAATATTTTTAGGAGCACGAACAAACACATACATACAGCTGTGAAGAGAATATAAGCATACAGAGGTCTTCAACTTACTTTACTGCTAGCCAAGTGCAAAGATGTATTCAACTCCTTATCTTTCAATGTCAGGTCAGCCTTGGCAATGTTGACCAAAAAGTCTGAAGTATAGAATAGAAATCAACAAACAAACCCAATGGGCAGACGAACATGTAAAAACAGAGGAAAAAAATTACTATTTCAATATATGTGTGCATAGGTACTAATCAGTTAAGCCTTTATGTGATGTAAGCTTTATGAACATGAAGTGAAAATAACGAATGAGAACAGACTAATCTCATGCAGTTAATCAGCAAGCAAAGGTAGAGCAAATGGCTCATTTGCTGTGCCCCAAACTGTCAAACATATATTCACCTAATTTATTTATAAACTTCTCCATTTGCAGATCAGCAAGTTCTGCCTGAATCACCTTCTCCCAAGAACAACTGTGGATTCTGCTTTGAGAGGTCTAAGTGGATATAAAGAATTTGCGGTGCAGTCTGTGCTGTTGAAGCTAGGGAAAAGGGAAATCTGTTAAGCCAATCTGACCCTAATCTTTATGTCTATAGTATATAGTCTAGCTTGGACAAACAGCTGCTGATAGCTGCCATTGTAAGAATAGAACTGCCTGTAATAGAGTGTGCAGTTTTACTGCTCCATAAAATCAAGGAGGTAAACAGGAGAATAGAATTACTCCTCCTCTCATGCTCTTTATAGCAGGCTCTTAGGAGGAAATAAGACTCAAGTTTGTTATTGCAAATGTTCACCAAGACTGCTGAGAAACAATAACTGAGAAGAAAAAGAACTTTTTTACAGGTGTAAAGGTAGCTTCCTATAGACATCCACACAATTTATTTTTCTTCCTTAGTTTTCACAGGAAAAAAAATATTACCCATTTGGGATAGTGACTGCAGTAGCACTCACCCTTCAAGATGAACAGAGGCAAGGATGTACTTACCTACAGCACCAACGTGACCGTTGTGAGCTGCCATCATGAGAGGAGTTTTCCCTGCATGATCCACAGCATTCACTTGCGCGCTGTGACTCAGGAGGAGCTGGAGGCACTCCACGTGATCTGCGAAGGCTGCTGCGTGAAGGGGTGTTCTGTGGGGAAAGTAACATGACCACAGCTGTTGCTAAGAATGACAGTATGTCCTGTTTACTTACCTTCCCCAAGAACCTGAAAGTGCAAGACATTTTGGATTTTTTTTTTCCTATGAAAATTTGAGTTATCACCAAGGGAACGTTATAGTAGCAGCACCTGAAATAAGTTAAATAATATTTATAGTCTCTGTCCTGGTGCAATATAAACTTTAAGAAAAAGGGAAGCATAAGGTGGATACGATACTGTGGAGATATGATAGTGTGGAGGATCTCATATTAGCAGCATATTTATTTTAATGGAGCATACTACATAATACGAAAATCAGTACAGTTCCTCATTCTTATTCATCTGATTTTATTTCTTTTAACAAGCCTAAGGTGGGAAGAACTATCAGAAAAGAACAGATCCATTATTAAAAAAAAAAAAAACAAACAACCTGAAGTATTTTAAGTTACAGTAAAAATATTGCAGCAACAAAGTACAACAACAGTATTACTATAAATGGCAGAAGGAATTCTATCCACCTTGAAGGTTATCAGTGTACACAAGACAGACACTAGAATTCGTTCGCTGTCTCCCTATAGCATTTAGGGTCTGAAGTGTGACTAACAGAGATGAAAGATAGTTGGTACACAACCCAGCTCATAGCGTTGCTTCAGGGTTTGCTTATCAGTAAGGGTAAGGTGGTCTTACTCTTATAGGACTAAGTAATCACCATTACTGAAGGTCTTGAATTTGTTTTAATTAATAGAAACAAAAAGTATTCAAGTTTTAGAATTTTGGCAATTTTAATTAAATATATACATATATATACACACATACACAGAGTGAGGAGATTATCAATGTGACAAATTGAGTATTTGGCTGAATGCGTATCTCTTGCTGTATCAGCATTCTTTTGCTGCATAGATGTTTTGTGTGCCCTGAGAATGCTAACACAACATTAAAGCTTTTAATGAAATACTTTTCTATGCATACACAGTATCACTCCATTTAGCGAAGATTAACATGTTTAACTGTTTAACAAACAGGTTCAGGAAAACAGCTATAGTCATAGCTGTTCTTAACAAACAAAATACTATTTCTTTTGCATTTCTTTTCATATGTACTATGAAATGGAATACTTCCTAGTATTCTTGCTTCAAGCAAGCCACCATTTAACTCTGTTGCAGTGTAAACTGCTTTCTGAAAGAGACAGCATGACAAGCCTTAGTTCAACCGTATCAGATAAGCATTAGTTCCAGAGGTTCAGAAAGAATTATGAAAAATACTAGATGGATTCATGAAGATGAAATGCAATTTGTTTTAAGAAACTATTACCTTCCTTTGTCATCTTTGCAATTGACAATGCTGGCATCGATGGCTCCGATGAGCAGTGATGCACAATTTTCATGATCATTGATTCTACCAAAGAAAAGAGATTTTCAAAAAGGTAAAAAGTCTACATCTTGTCCCACTTTCCAATATTAATTTACTTCACTTCCCATTAATATTTCTTAATGGTTATTTATAAGTTATCCTAACATACCTTTGCCGTAATGCTTTCAGTCACGTTTCTGATTATTCATCATCTCTCCATTTAACCAAACTGCATCTGCCACTATGAATTTCAGTCTCTAAAGTAAAGCTGATCCTGCAATTCACTACGTGCAAAGGTAACTGAAAGTGCAGCACAAACCTAGGATTAAAACCTTAATACCTTAAAATCATTTAGTCTAAATGTCAAACACACCTGGATCTGGAAAGCACTCAGTCATAGATACCTACATATAGAAAGCTTTATTCTGATGCTTTAGGTGCTGAAGCCCACATCTCTTGCAACTCACACATTTAATGCTTTTCCTTGATGGATGAACGCAATTAATATTCTTGCTGGTTACTGCTAATCTGTCTCATTTCATTATGAAAATGAACAGTGTTTAGTAACAGTATTGGACATATAGTATAGCTAACACACTTCCACGCTGGATTGGCAGCTGTTTTCATTTTAAATTTGCATGCATTTTTAAGTTGCACAGCTTTTTAATGGGTTTGAGAATTACATACTCATTTAAAAGAATATAAAAATTGAAAAAGAAATTTCAAAGCTAGAAATTCAGGTTTTGAGCACAGTAAAAGGAGTGCTTTATATGTGCTTTTATTTCTCTAATATATTGGGGGTTTTGTAATTTCAAAGTTTGATACATGACAAATTACTTTTCTACTTTCCAATGATGTGGACTGTAGAAGGGAAGCCTACACAACAGTAACTCCTATCATTACTTCTGGAAGACATTTATTCTTGTAACAGAACACAGAATGAATACAGTCATTCTAACTGTTGGCAGAAATTAGGAAGGTTTGCATTTGTTTCTTCAGTGCTTAATTCCTTACTCTTCTGATGGCTTACATGTTTTAATAAGCATGTGAGGTCCTACAAACGAAAGCAGTCTTGCATTTAAAAGAAATGCATTTCCAATTATGTTATGAAAAGTTAGGATTTTGCTCTATTAGAATCCTTCCCATAGGAAAACATACTGCTTTATTTGAATAAGGAATATGTAGAAAATACATGCATAGAAGAAGATGAATAACTCATAATAGCCGCTACTTTTTTGTTCTTCATAAGTAACAGCAGAACTTTGGATACATAGTCTGCCTCTATAACCGATCAACCACTTTGGCTAGGACCTGGGAAAGAAGTACCAAACCTTCAAGACAGAGATTATCTCAGAAGGAAAAAAGACCATGAAGAAAATCAGTCTGGAAAATGCTCAGCTGAGGATGTCTTGAAAAAAATATGGCCTGCACAGAACACCATTCTAGCATGACATAGATCGTTGTTTCAAATCCTTCCTTCATTAAATATTTTGTCCCTATTGCTAAAAAGAAGCCATCTTGATTCTGACAAATTCTTAACTTTCAGCCATTCAAAGGAACCTCAAAGCTCATACGGACCAAGGCACTATGGCCCAGGTCATGGCCTAAGAATGGCAGAGCTATGAAGTCCCAGCCTGTGTGAAGAAAAGGCATAGGTCTGTAGTTGTAAGCAAGGGAAAAGAAACTAGAAAGGGAGCAGAAACACAGCTATTTAATTAAAAAGTCAGAATTTCATCAAATAGCCTAAATGTATGAAGTTTATGCAAAAATACTCTTTATTCTGCCACTTTTTCAGCATAAGTATACGCACAATTTTATGATCGGCTTTAAAATTATTTGCTTGTGCAAATAATCTTAAAACAAAACAAGCCAAAAAAAAAACCACTTTCGTCCTTTCTTCTCATACTGTTACTTTTCCCAGACATATCATAAAACATTTGTTACTGGAAATTTCTACTTACACAGCACAGTGCAATGGAGAGAAGCTATTACCATAGAATGTGCGGAAAAATTTTTGTTCCAATAGTACCTCTATGCAGTTTTCATGACCTAAAAGAGATCAGACATTTCACAGTGTTGCACAAAGCAAGTAATTCACTTAATTTATATTAGGCTTATACAGATTAGAATTTAACGCTAAGGTCAAAGTTGAACAAAATGTGTATATAAGCTCTTATGTGGTAAAATTATAAACAGATTTTAAACTTTTTTTTTTTTATGGCAGCAGCAAAATAGATCCAGGCTAATATTAGCACTTACTGAAAAAAAGGAAAGGAAAAAAAAGTCTCTTTTTTATGTGATGTGATTATGTTGCCTTACACATCTCCAAAGATGGTCTTAAATGATGGTATTAGGAAGTTTTACCCTTATATTGAGACAAATTCAGATTATCCCATTTAGAATAATCCGTTCAGTTCAGAATATCCATCAATTCACATGGTCTCTTGCATCAGTAAATAAGAAGGTGACACCTCAAAGGAGCATTCCTGGCCCCACAGAAATCAATTTCATCACTGACATCAGTAAAACCAGAATTTCACCCTGGCCTCCGGTAACTAGGAACAGATGAGCTGCAAAGCCACTGGGAAGTATTGCTGGAATTTCCCGGGCTTCTGAACTGAAGAGTGAAGATAGCAAATGCTAACGGCAGAGGGCAAGTAGAGGGGAGATAATTTGCCTCTTCATTTCAAGCTTCTCAAAGTGTGAGGCTGCTTTGTTATCATGTTTCCCTAAAACTGAGGCCACATTTGAACCTGCCAAAAGTCCACAGGGAGAACCTTACCATTGTAACAAGCCCAGTGCAGCGGTGTATAACCTTGATTATCTTTCAAACTGCAGTCTTCCTCTGAAAGTGCTATCTGCAGTAATTCACTCAGCCAAGTGGCGTGACCCCGAGCTGCTGCAAAGTGCAGAGGTGTTCTGCCTCTGGCGTCTTTACATAAAATAGATACTTCTTTCTCTAACAGCATCTGAACACACTCTTCATGCCCAGTCATAATCTGATAACAAAGAAATGAGTAAAGAGGTTGACATAATACAGATTCTTGCCCAGGAAATATGGAATATGATTGATGCCTGTGAACATGAAACGGCCTCCATGGGATTCAGAAGGCAGAGATGAAAGCTCATTCGCTCCCATGAGTACCTATGATAACTGATACACTGAAACATATTTGGTGCTGTCTTTAAAAAGGCTTTGATTCCTAGTTTGTGGAAGAGACTCCACTAAATGAGGCACAAAAGCAAGGAGGAGTTTAAGATTAAGGAAACAGATGAACAAGGGGTGAAGTTCAGAAAACCTGAGTCTGGCTTCTCAAAACCATATATGAATGTGAGAGAAGAACTGAGGAAGAAAAGGATCAAGAATATCATCAGAAATAGGAAAAGCTGCTTTAACAGCTGGCCAGCTACTATCAGTGACCTCTGCATCATACAGAAGTTAGCTTTGGTATGTTGGGCATGTTCATTGCTATCAATACACAATAGAATTTTTATGCCATAGCTTTTATTACAGACTTGTGCTGGACTCCTAAGCTGGCCTGCTCATTGCAGTTGTCAGAGTTCTGTATAAATATCACCTCTTCCATCACCTTCACATTGGGTAAGAAGCTGACTCCTAGAAAAGATAAGATCCACCTCGAGTTTCATTGCCTCTAGAAAAAACTTAGGGTTACTTATTTACACCGTCCTCCCCAAGAAAAATGAAAAAAAACCTGCTGGGCAGTTCTTTTAAAGAAATTATTTTCAGAATTCATAAGGTGCTCAGTTATAAGAATAACGATTGCTATTGTAGTATGTCTACAGCCAAGAAAAAATGGTCTAATCAATATTTTAGCTAATTAATTAAAGCAAATGTGAAATAAAGTCAAAAGCAGAGGATTACTGAGAGCAAATCTGTCCTGCTTTTTACCTCATTGACTGTGCTTGGTCATATTTCCAAACATTTACAGTATTCCCTACATCCAATATCCCAGTATTTATAAGTGAGTTGTAGTCACAGCAAAACAAATAATTAAGAATCATAAAAATTAAGTCACCCCTCGATGTAAAGCTGTGCATCCCAGGAGATCAGCTGCATCTACAGATGCTTCTTTTTCAAGTAATAAAGAAACAGCATCAATGTGCCCATATGCCACTGCAAGCATTAGTGGGGTTCTAGAAAAAAAACAAAACCAAACCAGTCACAGCTATAAAATGACATGTTACTTGCCACTGCTAACTTACAGGGATAGAGAAATCAGGAAGCCCTGCATTTCTCTCCGCTCCTACCCATAAATGTGTTTCTTTCACCATACTCATCTATGTAACACCCAAATGAAGACCTTTTGTCTGAAATTATTAAGATGTTTAACAACCAACTACCATGACTGAAATAGAAACAAACTCATTTGTAAGCAGTTTACAGAGCAACATCATTCAAGACAATCTGTTCTCTTAATAACCTACAGTTATTGTCACCTCCAGTGACACATGATCTTTAGAATACCCAAGTGTTGTAAATGAATGCCCCTGCTAGTTACCAAGATGACTACCTCCCAAAGCATTTATTTTGCAAATGACATGCAATTAATTGCTTAAAGGGGATGAAGGGACACAAGGATGCTATTCAAGCCAAAATTTGGACTAACTCATCTTCCATTTTTTTCTGAAAAATATCTATTCTGCTTCTATTTTTAGATAAGACTAATACCATTTAAAATTATATGTACAGTCAGATATGTTCCAGGCACTCCAAATGAGTTTTTAAAACCATTCACTTAAAAAATATACTTTATTCTGCCTCTATAACTGTCATTTAACAAGAAGTAAAATTTTTGTAGGAACATCTCAGATGCATGTGTCACCTCAAATAAACATTCTGTCCCACTGCACCAGCCTAATATACCAAGTAAACCCTGAAATAGCAATGTTTTAGAAAGAAAAAGACTCTCTATAGAAGCATCTCAGGAGCTTGTTAGTTTTTATTGAATCTGGCCCTCAGCATCTATAAAGAATTGTTTAAAGTATGAAGCAGAGACTAAGATCAATGAATAATCCTTTCCACATGGCTTAGATCAACTGAATGTGTACTTTGTAATCTCTGCCAAATTGTATAAGGAGAAGTGCAGGAAATACAGTATTTCAAATAAATGCGCTTTTTTTTGGTAAGAAATCTGAGATGCTATTTGAATCACAGAGCTGAAAAAACCCCATCACAAAGAAAACTTACTGTCCTTTGGCGTCTGTCACGTCAGGGTTGTCTGCAACTTCTAGCAACAACCGTAAACAAGGTGTATGGCCATTAATGACTATAAAGAAAAAAAGTATGTTTAATTAAAATATCTTTCATTTCAGATACTTTTCTGTTGGAAAGCGTACAGATGAGAAATTTCCTTATAAACAATTAATATTCCCACAATTTTCATTTAACTTGTGCTGATGAAATGGTGAGCTGTTTTTTCGCTGACCTCAGTCAGACGAGGATTAGTTCTCTTACATACAGAAGTCCCAAATGAGTAAAACAGAAATCATGATTTTTCACTACTGAGAAGATTTCTACTAAACGAAACAGTATTTCAGATTCCCTCAGACCGAGCGGGCAGACAAGGCTTTCTGTGATCAGATTTGGAATGCAGGAAGAAGCACGTCGGCAAGGCTCATTAATTTTGTGTGCACTGTACAAGCAAATTCTTCAGTGCTGCTATGAAAAGAGAAGCACCTGTAAAGAATGACGAATGATACAAACGTCATATTCATAACAGCACATAACACCAGAGACTAAAATTCCCTTTGGGTTTTTCCACCTTTTCTCGTTTAATGTTATTGGAAGCCACAGCTACTTCTCAAAATCGGGGTTTGCTTTTAAAAATGTAAGTCATTGCTGTTGGAAAACAGCTCTGAGTTACTGCATTTTGCAGGGACTGACACTGGAAACCCATCAGTGTGTCAGCTGGCTTAAAGGCTTCAGCCTTTCATGGGATGAAGAGAACAGTATTTTCTTCTTTGAAAAACAATAATCCCTGTACTCGGTAGATATAGTTTGTGTTCTTATTACAGCAAGTCATGCATTCACACTGCCTACACCCTGTGGGCTGAGGCAAAACCCTTGGACACCACCTATGTCACATCATTCTGGCAGAGAAACAGGCGCGCATCATCACATTTAAATCACTCATCCAAAAATAAGCTCAGTTGCTCTACCCAGAAAAAGACATTTTTAGTTATTTACCACTAAGTAATGCCATATACATAACATGTAAACAGTTCTGCAGGGCTGATGAGTCACTGGCTTAGGGAAAGAAAAAAAAAAGATCCATTCTTTCTCCCAGCAGGAGGAAGAGAAATCATAACTTGTTCACACCGATGTCTGAAAAGGCTTTTGATAAATGAGTTTTAGAACAGATACTCCCAGAAACTCTTAAGAGCTGACCCAGCAATTGCTAAGGATTACAGACCCTGCAGGGAACATCAGTTTTGCCAACAGAGCTACACCACTAACACTCGGGGAACATTCGCAATGGATTCCCCAAGCTAGCCAGAGGAAAGATTGGTGGTAATGAAAGTATACCGGGAACATATAATTTGGGTTGAGGAAATTATCCATATTATGAGGTCAGAGGAAGTCTATTCTCTGAGGGGGACAGACAGAAAAAAGAAATACTTCATTAGGTGATTTGTCTACTAAAGTTACAAATCCCTTTACTGAACGGAGCTCTGCAGAATCCTGTAATCCAATCCACCACTTCAGGTCTCCTTAACTGTCGTGTTCAGCAATTGTGCTTGTGTAATTAGAAAGAATGAAGGCAAACGTGTTTAAGGGGATGGGCACACATGCCTTCTTGTTTCTTTCCAGTGCCCAGTACTGCACATGCAAGTATTCATTTGTGTGTGTGCAAACATGCACTGTCACTCAAGGGATTAATGCAGCAAGAATTCTGTTTGATTTCTCAAAATACGCCAATTTACCTCTTACATTGCATTTTATTTGCATTGCAAATAAAAAATGCTGAACACTGCTGTGGCACCATGCAGAGTTTCCAATAGGTGGCATCATTCTTTGCTAAAACACTCCTAAAAAAAACCCGTATTGTTATGAAACAGCATAATAAAAGTCATCAGATTGCAAGTGGCTTTTTATAATAGTTGGAGATAGAAGCTTTACTCCAAAGCTAATTTCCACAGACCTCTGCGTAGCTCTTGAGTGGAAGGTTCTAAATGTTGCCTCAATGGATATTTACCCAAGGTGCACTTATCTCACATTTGAAAGCCTCCAAATTCATGACAGTGATGTATTTCCTTTACTAAGAGTTCAAATATTCAACCTGTCTGTGCAGTATCTTCCCTTCTGCCTAAGACACGTGTTCTCTTTAGTGTCTCATTCCTGTGGGTAGGGTTTTCTTGCCCTTTTTTTTTTTTTTTTTTTTTAATATACACCTAACTTATTTTGCTTCACTGCAGATTTAAAGAACATTTTGCTTGTATCCCTGGAATATTTTTTTTAAATCTGAGAAGCAAAAAGTATCACAGATCAGAAAAGTCTACAATGACTCTTCCTACTGGTTTTACGTGGAAGGGACTTATACTACAGTAACAGGAGCAATTAAAAAAGAAACTAAAAAAGGAAAAAAAAAACCACAATCAGAATTTGTGTGAAGGTAACAATTGTGCCTACTAAAACTAACATCTTCTGTTCAACAAATATACTCAATTCTAGTCAACAGATCACTCAACAAATCCATATTTTAAGTCAGAGCTGATAACAAAAACATGGCTTTGTTACGATTTGCTTTTCTCAGTGCTGCCGAAGCCTGACAATTCAGCTGTGACAACAAGAAACCTACGTCACTAGAACCAAATTTTTAAATAAACGCAAAATCATTGCTATAGTGAAGATGTACCAGCCGAAGTCACACCTTGTTCACCATCAGACTCCAAGCGATGTTTGAAGTGACTATGGGAAAGCTCTTGACCAACACAGCTGCAGTTTTGTAATGGCACAGATCTTGATTTAAATTAATTAAATCAGCAGTTTTAACAGTGTGAGGATCAGCTGGATTTAGTATTTTGTGGATTTATCAAAAACACCTAAAAGCCCCTCTCCATTATTTTATGGTGGGGAGTAATGTACTCAGTTCTGATGCAAAATTTAAGAAGACAGAAAGCATTTTTTAGTATGCTGTGAAGATCTATTACACACATTTTCTTCAGTACTGCAGACAAAATTGGTAATAGTCTATTTGACCTTATGCTTCCACATTGCACTTATATGATCACACACAGAGAGCAAACTGAGGATGTATATGCATTTTAATCTAAGCAAGATTAAAAGATAAACAGGAAGACAATTAAGTCTGGCCCTGAAAATAATTGTTATCCAATGAAGTATTAATTTTACTTCCCACTAGAGGTCACTGCTATGCTGTACTGAGCCCCTCGATGAACAGCCAGAGCAGAAATGTTCCCTTTGGCACCTCCGTGTATTTATCTGACAGGTACATATTAAATAATAACCTTTAAATAACTGGAAAATTCTACATTTTCCAGTTAATTATGCACGTTGCATAATTAACACTCAACACATGAGGAATGGAGTCCCACCAACAGTAAGTTCACAAGCTAGCTCAGGAGGAGGGTAACGTCTGAAAAGGGGCGAATTTCTGTCATGTTGTCCCTGCAAAAGGTTGAAAGTTTTGAACACCAGGATAATTTCATCACCAGTGAAAGCCTACCTATATTTTCAATCTTTCTTTCTTAGGAGATGCAGTAAGGCAAGTGTTCTCTCTTCCCCTGATTTTTTGGCCAAGGAACCATTAAGAGAAGGTGTCATAGGTGAAACATCACACATCATAAAGAGTAGGTGGTAATAGAGAATACCACAAGCACAACATAAGCAGACACTCACCTGAAGCGTGGAGGGGGGTCCTTTTGGTGACATTGTCTTTTACAGTGACAGAAGCGCCCTGGCTGATGAGAGCTTCCACGCACTCTGCATGTCCTTTAAACGCAGCCAGGTCCAAAGCAGTGCGTCCCTTCTCATCCTTAATATCCAGATCTACCAGAGACTGGAGAAGTACCTCCAAGGCTTGATGATGACCATTATAGGCCTAGAAACACGAAATGTGTCATGTAAAGAACCCAACTCTATTCTTTCAAAGATTTTCACATAAAACATGAATAAAATCCATCACTGCCACAGTCTCCTAAACAGAGTAGAAATGACACTCTTGATTCCTTATAACTCTCTCTTCAGCTTGAAAGGATTTTCCCAAATTACACTGGAGCCAAGAAACTAAAAAAATCTTAGTGTTTGGGGACAAATTATGATTGTTGATTTGCTCTAACCTTCTAATACAACCCAAGGTGACGAATTTCAGCCAATAATTTGCCAATTCAGCACAGGCGAATCAACAACTCATTTTTCATGTTCTGTGGTATCTTTCAGGGAAATATTTGCTTCAAAAACTAGATTCACTAGAGCGATGCTGGTCAGAGGTCGCATGGATTATCACCTGAGTGCTAAATTCAACACATCTGCTGGTCTCCAACTAAAAGAAAGAAGTTCTTAAAACAGATTTTTGTGCAAATACAAACACAAACTTGACCTGCTGTTCACAGCTGATGCTTCATGGAGTATTCCTGCCAGTAGGATCATTTGGTAGAACACCTACAGTGGACAAGTAGATGGACTTCCAGACCTACAGCCACATTTGGGCCAAACAGCACAAACACAGGCAACATTGCAAAACTCCAGTGGATAGCCCCAGAAACTGGAAACATTTCATTCAGCTTTGTAGGGACTGCCCTCCTCTCCTTACTGTCAGACTCACAAAGAACAACCTTTTTATTTATACATAAAGATATAATTAGCATTACCAGAGTTGAAGCAATTAATGAAAACAGAAGAGAAATGCAAACATGAAGGAACCAACGAGCCACTGAATTTCAAGGTTAAGTAGTGGTGGCAGCAGCAGAACTACAGAACTAAAACTTGCCCCTATTTTTGAGTAAGCAAGTTGCTTCCCTTTCAAGAGGAGGGCAGCTTGATGGTGAGGTTGGATATTCAGTGAAGACCCAGTCTGTGAAAGACACATGAGGAGAAACTGAGAGGTCTGGGACTGTTCAGCTTCAAAAAGAAAATGCTCAAGGGCAACTTACCAATGTGTGTAAACACCTGATGGGGGAGCAAAGAAGACAGAGCCAGATTCTTTTCAGGGGTGCCCAGTGACAAGACAAGAGGCAATGGGGCCAAATTTAAACACAGGAAATTCCATTTAATGCAAAAAGATCCAAAACATTTTTACTGTGATGGTGGTCAGATATTGGAATAGATTGCCTGGAGGCTGTGAACTCTCCATGCTTGGAGATACTCAAAATGAGATGGGGCATGGCCTTGAGAAAACCTGCTTAAGCTTTTAGCATGGCGGTGGGACAAGCTGATCTCCAGAGGTCCACGTCAACCTCAATTATTCTGTGATTCTGCACAAGAAAACTGGGAAGAGGGATCATGAATCTTGAGTTCTTGGGGAAGGGGAGCTATTGTGATCTCTGAGGCCACATGTGCTGGATCTCATCTCCTCTTGATGGCACAGTTTCCGTGGTATGATCCCAGTGCACCGCTGGGGTTTAAACATGCTTTCCCACACCTTCCTATGTACCAGACAGTTTTTTGCACTCTGCACATCTCCAGGAGAACATCAGAGCACCCATTCCATGATCAAAGCCATAGGCTCAAGCTCAGGGCCCAGATTTATAAACTAGTTATAAATAGAAGCCGCAACTTTCCATTTCATTTCACTTCAGTGTCTGTGTCTCCATCTTACCCGAATGTTAGTCAAGAAGAACCAAGAGCTTCAACTGCCAAAAATTTAATTAACGATTCCAGCCCAGAGCCTGTTTTTGTTACATCTAGGCCTACATCCCTTCCCAGCTTTTTCAAAACAGGTCTATGATTAAACCTGCTTCAAAGACAGAGATTAAGGAATTATTCTAGAAGATAATGATCAAACACTTTACACGTCTCATACTTACAGCTAAATGCAAAGGACTTTTTGTAGCTGCAGAATCAGATTCCTCAAACATATTGTTGGTTTTTTCCAGAAGCTGAAAATGAAAAAACAAAACAAAACAAAACAAACAAGACAGTCTTAAAACATCTTTGCCTGAGACAGGATAAGTTCTCACGGACAGTAAATCAGCAGACAAAGATATATTTTGTCCTCAGATGTCTGCAGTAAGTATTGAAGGACTGTGAGGAATAAATACTTGACAACCTTCTCTGTAAAGTATTTTCAAGCTTTTCCCCACAGAGTAAAGTCATGAAACTAGTTTAAAAGCTGGTCATAAACATCCTTACCCTGATTAATTAGTTCCCCTGAAATCATAGGGCCTGCTTGGGTGAGGAGCCCTCAAAGGGAAGGATTTGTGACGTAGAGCCCTCAGTAAGTTTACACCAGAAAAAGCGCCGTTTCATGATTACACAGGTAATGCATACGCAAGCTATGTCTGATACAGTGTTTCAGATAATTCTGACACATAATTAGCGCTAGGAATAATTATAACTGAGCTGTGAGTCATTCACAGTCATTTTTATAGTTTATCAAAGCAGAACCTGCTCCTATGACAGTCTTCCGAAACCCAACACATCCTTGAACTCTTAAAAACATCTAATGAGATGCATGGCACTTTTATATGATCCCCTTCATTCCAAGGGATCCCAAAGCATTTTAAGGCTTAACAAACAGGGCATTTCTGTCCATCTAGAAGGAGGAACTATACGGATTAGCACCACTCCGCAATAGCACATGAACCCTGACAATTTATCCAATTGAGGCTGCAAAGAAAATCATACACAGTATTGACAACAATATTGAGAATTCAACATTTGTTGAGTAGCACTGCTCATGTGCATGGCCTTTTACTTAATAACTACTCAAAGAATTAGTCTCAAAATACCTTTGTGACTGCAAAATTATTAACAGGAGATTGTAAAAAAGAAAGAAAAAGTACAACAGACTTGTAATGTTTCTAAGGTTACAAGTCAATTTTTCACACAGGTTTTTTGAGGTTGGGTTTGGGTTGGGTTTTTTTTGACAGAGTAAGGGATTAACTAAGAGACTGCAAGAGAAAAGAAAGGAAGCTTTTGTGACAATCTGGACAATTTGAGGGTATGACAACATGGAAGAGTCTCCAAAGCTCCAAAGAGGCCAGTGAAAGCCTATGATAGGCATAGAATCTAGCTGCCTACACTGCAATATGATGGCATATCCTAAACTGTGATATATGCCTGAACTTTTGGTGTAACAAATTAGTCTTTAATAGACCTACATCAAGGACAAATTTATCCAAAAATCAAGCTGGAATACAAGCTAGCGTTAACAATGCATAAGGTGCCACAAATCTCTTATTTCAAGGATATGAATCTGAATCCTATGGAAAAGCTAGAAAATTAAGCAGTAATTTTTTTTATTTGCATATTTTGCACCTAGTAAAATGTCAGGACTGGGAAAGAAATGTGTGTTGCTGCAAATACCACTCATAAGCAAGTGGGTGTGTGTATTAACAGGTAATATGGATTTTAACACATCCCTGAAGCTAAGGAAAAAAAACCACAACAAGTCCCACACCAGTATTTCAGTAGGTTTGGGGCAGGGTTAGGAAACACATTTGGTCTTACCATGTGGAGCCACCTCCAGTTTACAACATTGTTCTTCTCTTATATAAGATAGCTATAAACAGGATGAAGCAGTAGCCAGCTCCAAATACATGAATACATTCTGATTTTTCTCTAGTGAGTAAAACAACTAAAAAAATCCCACCAAACAAATCCAAGCACTAAGCCTGTTCCTCTGCCTGCCTAATACTGGCCTTTACTCGGAGTCCATAAGGCCAGCACAGCAGACTAATTTAATCACTTTTAATTACATTTGTCATCATCTGTTGGAATTCTAGGATCAAAATCTTCACATGAAATACTTTCTCTAACCTGTCAGAAGGCTCCAAAAGTCTCCTGGAACAAGGTTGATAATTACCTTTCGCGTAGATGAAAAAAACCACACAGAAAATTGATGAAAATAAGGCTCCAAAGGAACAAATTGTGGGATTGGAGAGCCCCTCACAAAAGGCATCTCCATGGTTTAGAGTTAAAGCAGCTTAGGCTGATGCAGACTAGGCTTAATGAGCTTATTACTCATAAAGCTGAATGTCTCCATCATAAAGTCAAGCATAAACAAGAATTTGATGGTAAACCTGGTAGCTCTCAGATACATAGCCAGACAGTGCAAGAAGAGAAATTATAAAGGAGAGCAAGAAGAGGAAGATTAAAGACACAGCGCTAATAATTTTTTTTAGTATGCTTTGTCAAGCACCGCTTTGTAACAATTGAAGCTAAGTCATCTGAAGGATAAATGTCACGCTCAAAGAGACAAAAAGTAGCAGGCCCAAGTTACCAAGCAAATTCTCCAGTTTCACCAGTGTCTCTAGGGTTCTAAGAATGCATTTATAGTAAATTACACACACTTGTTATAAGAACACATAAACCAGCATGTCCTTGGGGGGGAGGCTAGCTCCGTAATGCTTCCATCTTAGAGTGTACTTGTAAGAAACTACCCGCGGTTGCATTCGTTTTTAAAAAAGGTGAATTTATCGCTCAAAATCGTTTGCCTTGACAGCCATGGAAGCTGAAATCCATAGACACCACAGAGCAATCCAAGCATGTCTGCTGTGCTGCAATACATACCTGCCTGCTAGAAGCTGGCCAACGCATTTCACTGCAGACAGACAAATAGGCATGAATTACTAACAGTTTATGGCTACTGGTGGCTGACTGGAGAAGCTCTCAGCATATCTCATTTCTAATTTCTTGTCCCATTGAAATTATCTTTTAGCTGATTACATTTCTATGTATCGATTGGCCACAGATTTTAAGCGGATGTCAGAATTGCACAGAGACACGAGTGAAATTGGTGGGCACTCTTCTCTCTGGTTAGGTTATAACCTTTTAAAAGGTAAGGATACCCTTACTCTCTTTCTGCCTCTTGGAAATTCCCAACACGACCCCTTCACTTCCCAGAACACTGCTATTTAATACTGTATGTAATTATTTTGTACAGTCTTCTTCACAGGCAGAAACAGGAACTTGAACGCTTTGGGAGTGAGATGCAGACAAAGTAAGATAAAACATGTCAATTATTCAGTTCTATTGTTACAAACTAATAGCCCTACAAGGCTGCTATTATGAACTGTCTTCTCTCCCCCAGCTCTGTATGAAGATTAATAACTTTTACAGTTCTCACAAGGTTATTTTATTTGTACAGTAAGGGTATTTACAGGCATAAGAGGATTTACTGCTTGATTTTATTCTGTGGTTATAATAAAGCAGGATTATATATATATGGCAGGATATGGTGTGGTGGTTTTTCTCCCCTCTATTTTTTTTTGACTCAGATATGCCAGTTAATGAGTCAGGATATTTTATATGGTTGTCCTTATAGACTATAATATATTCCAAAATTCAGCTCTGGTTTAAAAAAAAAAAGAAGCTTCATGGAGCATCTCAGTAATTTAAAATTACCATTAGGCAGAAAAGGAGATAATACTTTCATCATGCATAAAAGGTTTAAACTACACTTTTGAAAGGAAGATGTCAGAAGAAACTTCAAACCATAGACACTGTAACGATGGGTGCTATCTCAAATCCTAAAAGAGAACAGAGCGCGTGATTCTGCACGAGTCATCAGGCACCCACACCTCTAGGCACAGCCATTTAAATGCACTATTGGTAGTTATGGCAAAGGTTTCATCTAACTACCACTGAAGTTAAAGTGACTTTTCTTCGAGAGTTTTACTATTTTAGCGAGTAAGGCAACTTCTGTGTTCCAACACACATACTTCCAGCACTGTTAATGAAGTTCTTTTAGTTTGGTGCTATTAATACTAACCATAAAATGGCAAAACATTAGGTTATATGTGTATAATCTATAAATGGCCTTTACTCTGAAAGGTTATTAAGAAAACAGCGTTCAGAAATTTTCACACACGTGAAGAGCTGATCAAAAGGCAATTAAGACAAAAGAAATAGTTGAACATTGCTCTTCTGCAATAATTACATAGCACTGCAGCTTATCACTTACAAGGTCATTCAGAAGTGGCGATTAGTAACAATTTTTAATATCACTTTCAGAACTGAATAAAAATATATCGGCTTTGATTCTCATCTTTCCTGATAAATTGCAATAGATAATTGTCTCTAATGGGGAAAACAGACCAGCAGCAGCTTCTTTTAAATAAAGGCTTTTCCAGCAAGTAGCAAGCACAAGATTGATAACTCTCATCAGTTGTTTCAGATGAGATAGAAAAAAAGTAATAGAATTAACCTTTGTACTATTTTATACCAAGGAAGCACATTTTTAAATCTCAGAATTATTCTTGATTGAATAATTCAAAGGTGAAGTGGTATAAACACATCCTCAGGGAGGACAAGCAATCCTATAAACTCGTACCGTATTTGTAAATAAAAATGATCAAATTATTTTAATTTGATCAGGTTAAAACCAATACGCATCCTTAACCCAGCGTCTGATACATTTTCCTAAAATCAGGCTTTAAAAATAAGATTAATCAGTGTTTACATCAAGTTCACTTACACACATAGATTATGGGTGAAGTTAAAATAACATAAGCAAGAAGAAGTTTTGCAAGAGCTTAGGTAGACTGAGTCTGAAGAAATTTATTAGTAGTTCCATGCAACTCTTCCAGTACAAAATTTAAATATCAAATATCCGACCAGAACAGTCACCACCATGCAAACAGTACACTTACCTGGCATATAGGAGAACAATGTTCAAGTATTTAAACATATCTAAATCTCAAAATTCAAGCAGACCTCCAGGCCACTGGCTGTTCTTATGTGCGACACTAATCTTCTGTTGGAGCTCTTCCACTTCATACAAAATTGTTTCATATTAAGCCATATGAGTGCCATACTCAGTGGGTTATACAGGAGATTCTCACCCAGTGAGTATTTATACAAAGCAGTAGAACTCCAAACTAGAGTGAGAGATCCTACCCAGTACCAGCCAGCATAATATGTTGGTCACTTCCCGGGACATAGAAGTCCAATTTCTTAGTCAGGGGAGAGATTTGAACCTGGAACTTTCACACCCAAATCACGTATATCACATTTCTTTCTGGCCAGAACTTCTACCTTCAGAGGTTCTGTAAAGCCTCATACTTTGGTTTAAGGACCTTCTTATCTAGTGAAAGTTTTGCAAAATTTCATACATGTGTAAAAGGTATAGGAAGGCTTTTATTTAGAAAAATTGTTATCCTTAAAAAAATTCCTCTTCAGCTATTGCTGGTGAAATACAGTGACAGTCAATTTTGAAAACGTGCATTTCAACGGTATTTTTGCTACTCTCCTCTCATTTGTGCCTCTACTGTGAAATACACACAAGTGCTTCTTAAATTGAGACTCACTTGAATTTCACGTGTAATTTATACGTCTTCTCTGAACCACTTTGGAATTGGCAACAAACTTCCAGAAAACAGACAAGTGTTGGTTCCATTTCACATTACCAAATGCAAAGTTACTTTAACATCCAGAAGAGTGTCATGCCAGTCAGGTACGTGCACTTGCCTCGCAGCTCCTAAGACAGCTCCTAAGACTGACTGAGGAAAAGCAACAGACTTTCTAGCAAAGCTTGAGCCTGTAAGCAACAGCAAGAAGGAAACCCAATGGAAACAAAAGCAGCACGCATGCAGTTGCATCAAGTACGTGGCATGCCAGTTAAGAGTTGTCTCTTCTTCTTTAGGCTTTATCAGAGTGAATACAAGGATTTGCAACGTACTAAGAAGTTTAAATAAAAATGAAAATACACAACATGCAATTATTTTTTCATTTACTCACTATATCCAATGGAGTTTTGCTTCCAATCTAATTAAAAATGTCAATTAGAATAATTAAAGACATAATTATTCAAGTATAATGGTAATCCGCAAGTGTTTCTTGTTTTTTTGTTTTGTTTTTCCTGCAGAATAATCTGCATTGCAAGAAGTGCATGAACAGAATCATAAACCGAGACCTGATCCTGTGTGCGCCCATCTCTACACTGTCCACCTACGGATCAAATACTCCTCAAGCAATGGGAGTACTGCCTACTGTCAGCCAGCCACTGTGAGTAGATAGATACCAGTTGCATTACTTCACAAGGGAGGAGGGGAAAGAGGAATATAATGTTCAATGAAAATGTTTAAGATCAATCTACTCAATTGACAAAACGGATATACAGATACAAAACACACACACTGTGGGAGACTGTGCCTAATGAAGTTAGATTGCTCTGTAAGCCTACAAATACCAATAAACCAGTGATAGTCTCTTTTTTAAACTAATGCAGGCAAAGATCTTGCCTTGTATAAATAAGCCTGATTACACCGCCAACATCCCAGCGCCCACAGCTTTTTCTGAGCTATACGGTTTATGCAATGCCATAAGCCATGATCAAATGCCCTTTTCATTCGATTCAGTAGATCTGAGGGAGTAAGATATTCTTCACACACTTACATTTAGACACCACACAAACAGATACACACTCACAGACAGGTATATAAGGCAACGGCAGAAGTCCACGACCTCTTTCCAAACTGAAGGAAAAATGTCTCCTGCAGTTCTGCAATGGCCTTGTTATTCTCTGTCAGAAGACAGCAGATGTAAGTGCCTTACTTCTCCACCCCAGGAAAATACAAATATAAACTAAAAAAAGACAAAATCTGTCACAGAGACAGAAAATAAACCTCAGAGCCGCTAGGCAATACTCCTATCTATCCTACAAGCCAAAGTGCCAGCAGGGTGCCAAAGAAAATGGTAAATTCCTGCACTCATGGAGTTCACAAGCAGCATTAGCTTTCTAGAAAACGTTTTTAGGATCAAAATTATCTAGTTTCCAAAATGTAAGATCTAAGCCAAAATACGCTGGCATATCTAGGATATATAGGCTCCTATCAACCATTTAACCAGTGGGTACATATCACACTAATGCTGACATCGCAACTTAAGTAATTGAATCAATCTACCATTATATGCGGGAATCTAGGACTGACAGACAAATTTGGTTTATTAAAGTTATTTTCAAGCATTAAGTTCCTAAGTTCTTTTCCTTTTTAGAGCCACTCGAGTTAATGACTTTGAGCTTCCTCCATGTGGGAAAAGCTCTCATAGACATAGATATGAAGTCATTCACCACACGAAACACCATCACCACCGGCTTCCAACAAAACTCTCCCTTTAAGAAAATGGGTACTGGTCACAGAGATGGACAGGCATTCACGAAGGAGAAAACCCAGAACATGTCCCCTGAATGAAGAGATTCAGGCCAGGAGGTAGCCCAGGGGCTGCCACTGGACAAGCATCCGAGCCAGATCCCCTTGTGGCAAAAGGCTTTTTAACACCTATCCCAGCCACACTTGTGATTCATTTGTCACTAATTACCGGTGTCCTGCTCTCAGATGGATGAATGAACGAATTCTTGTTAATAAGAGACATATATAATTAGCAGCAGCCACATCAAAGATTTATAGGGTCTGTGATTTCAACTTCTCCACAGGTTAAGGAACCAAGTGTTTGAAGGCACAGCTTAACTACCTTCCAGTGAGATCAGCCAGTCTGATAAAAGGTGTTTTCCCTCTCTTCAAACCCAGCCTCTCCTTTCACAGCACAGCCAAGATAGTTAGCGAGAAATCTGCCTCTGCTCCTTCTGCCTGACACACACACAGCTGTGCAGATCCCCCTGCTTGGGTGGGCAGACAGGCAGACTGAGATTTGCCTTCTCTTTTGGACATGGCTTTCGGTTAAACCATGTCCTCCTCCCATCCTCAAATGAATTAGCACCTCTGCCGATTCAATTTCTCTTAGCCAAAGAGTGAATTTCATTTGCTGACGGAATAAAGAGAAGAGCAAATTAAAAGAAAAAATAACCACCAATTCTTTCAGTCAGAGAAGAGATTTCATTATAAGAAACAGGCATTTAATTCTGTTTGCCCTAACACTGCTCAAGCAACCTATTTTTACCAGCACAAAGTCCTTGACTGGCTCTCCAGATAGAATTTTAATGTGAAATTACAATTTAAATTTCACTCTTTTCACACCAATAAGGATTTTGTGGTAAGAGATCATTTCAATGAAAAAAAAAAAAACCACCATATTTTTCTTTTTTTCAAAGTAGTTTGGTGATGTGATCAGCTCTAAAATATCAGCTAGTGATCGTGATCAATATCTCTGACTTCCAAACACCAAAGTAGTCAGCCCCAGTCTAAACAAACATGAGATTATTTTTAGAAGTAGGAAAGCAGATGGGAGTTTTAGTTGCTTGCAGCACACATGCCCACCATTCAGCCTTTATGAATGGCTCCTTACAGATGGAGAAAGAATTCAAGAATCTGCTTCCACTCTTCTCTTTTTAGCAACATCACGTCATTCACTGCAGGGCAACTACCCCGCTAATATCCCAGACAACCTAAAGGTACTCCAGGAAAAAAGCTTCTGTCTTTGAGCTCTGTGGTTAAAACACACAAACTTTATTTGTTTGGGTCAAAGAACATGACCTTTTCACTTTTAATCCTTATTTCTCCTAATAGGTCTCCTCTCCCCACAAAGAAATTTAGCTAAATTCCAGCCAAGGTATTGGGCTTACAGTAAACACCAAAAAAAAAAAAAAAACAAACAAAAAAATGAACATTTTTTTTGTAGATAAACCAGCCTTTTCTAAACTGTACTCAAACTCAAGCTCATTGTTGTACCCACTTTGCCTTAGTTTTGATCAGAATTAAAGCTTCTTATTTCAAATGAACTCTTTCTTCTAACAGCTTTATGCCCATAAAGAACTGTCTCGTCCTAGGGAAGATAATTCCTAGATATTTTCATCTATGAGTTGTCAATAATAAACTGAAAATATTTTCCCAAGGCATAAAATAGTAAAAGAACCATTAGTTTGGCACTGAAAAATATTTTTTTTTATTTCAATAATCCTGCCCGGAAATCTCTTCTTCAGGATGGAAGGGATTTTAGGATTTTCTATATGTCAGGGTCCCTGTGATACAGATCGGTGGTTCAAAGTTAGCACTTTTAAGACTTCCGTTTATCTCTGTTATTGCATGCACAAAGCCAAAACAAAAAAGTCTCCCTGCCTATCTACAGACAGATTTATATTGGAATTAGGGCTGTGGGCTCCCACTCTTCCTTGAGTAAGAGCAACTAAAAAGATTGCGAATCTTATTTTCCTTTTCATTAGCACTGAAGATAAGAAAAACAACAAGAAAAATGTATTTCCAAGATACAGCAATAAAACCAGCTAAGTACTCCTCAGACATTACCAGCTGTCCTCGCGCACCTACTCTACACGCTAACCCACCAAGTCAACCTGCAGCATCAACTGGAATCAGCAGCTTCCTGAACCGTTACTGAGGAGACCCCAGAACAGCTCAGGAGAGAGAAACGAGGCAGAGTGTTGCCAACTTTCTGGGTCTCCGTTGGTTTAGTTTTCAAAACAGATAAACAGAAGGCTTGAGGACTAAGATGGCATTTGATGACTTACTGTTCTTTCTGATACGTGGAAAAGAAGGGGCCTCCAGATAAAAGTGGAAGCAATTATGCCTAGATGCAATTAAACCTTACTGGATGCTTCAGTCAACTATGAATAACTATAGCAGTCAATGTACTGTGGTTAACAGCTACCAGAAATAAAGATCCTGGTTCATGACGAAGTCCTTGTCATACGTGTGCCACAGAGAGCACAATAAACTGTGACCAAGCCACCAGTCAGCCTCACAAGGCAGCGAGGTTCCTTTCCATCTGTGCCGGATGAATACTTATTGCCGCTTTTACACACAGCCTTCAAATAACAGTGAATAACCATAACTCTGCCAAAACCAATTTGATTGCATTTCAGGATAGTGATGTCTATAGATGACACTACTTTATCAGATGAAGCATGGAAATCAAGGATTGTCTTAACACCTGGAATAAGTGGAAATAATCCTTGTGTCTAGGTTTATTCATTTCATGCCTACGGCAAATTACCTTTCAGCTACTCAACACTTTGGTCTCGGCCCTTATGCCATCCTGAATCCAAGCAATGCTAAAAAAATCAGTGTAAAGGCAGTGGCTATATCAATTAGTCACTCTTATGAAATACAAAGTTATTACACTCAAGCCTCAGTAATTTGTTATAGCTAAGGGACAAGTGATCACATGAACAAAACAGAATCACCTTCTTCTGACAGTGGGTGCAAAGATGACGAGTCCTGGTCCTACTGTTGATGGAGCACACATGCTTTCTGGTACATTTAGCTTTTGTATTCCAGAGAGAAAATGAGATGCCTGTCAATTCCTGAACACCAGTGGCAAAATTCCAGTCCCCACAAAACTTTCAGGCAGACATTCGAGCACGCAATAGTGGTCCTTTGTATGCAATAGGTCAAAATTTGTAGGAGTTTTCTTCTTTCACCGGTGTACACAGAACAGCTGTATGACTATAACTCTGCAAATGATGCTTGACCTTGGGTTTCTATACTGCAGCTATAGTCACAAATATGGGAAGACTGACATGGAAAAACATTGAATTTCTCTGTCCAAATATAGAACACTTGCTGCACAGCTGTCTCTAGCCCACGGTTTGCGTTTCACCCTCCAAAATTAAAAGAAAACCCAACACCTCTGATATGCGCTGCATTCCCAGCTCTTCCTTTTGTCTGGCAAGCCTAAGCAACACTAGGACTCGATAGCAGGTCATTGTCTGCAACTGATACGTTGCCAGAACATCATGCACAGCAACAAGGAAAAGAAAAGAGAAGAGACCTTCCTCCATGCCTGCTCCACGCCTCATGGCACACAGGGACTATGACACAAAGGCTGAAAGAGAATTCCCCAGTGAAGACGCTTTTATAGAGGTCTCTGCTTGTGCAAGTCACGCAAGAATCTGGTGATAAGACACGGGTAAGGTTGCAATACACATTGCTGTGGCCATACAAGCATGGGCTTGTACACAGCACAGAGGCGGCTACTCTATATATACACCCTTCAAATACCAAGAACATTTGCTTTTGTTCCAAATGGGTGGCAGGCTCAGCAGAAGACCCCTCCACCCCTCAGGCAGAGTCACGAGAGATGAGCTCCAGGAAAAAGCTCAAAACAAGGAAAGGTCAAACTCGCTGCCACAAGCAACAAAGAAGCAGTGATATTTTAAGTGTCCTAAATATACATGCTTGCAGGTGGGAGCTAAAAAGGCTTAACGTCCCACCTGAAATTCTGACCCAGGGCTTCCCGGGTGTAATTACAGGTCTCTGTTTCCTAGCTGTTGTGACCCTGACGTAGGTCTGCTGCAGTATTTCTCCTGTGGCGGAAGTAACTGACAGTGCTGGTAAATGCAGTGTGAATGCAGCGTGTGCTGTGCAGAGCTCCTTTTCAATAGTTAAGTACTTTGACTCTTCAACAAAGAAAGAAAGACCCAAACAACATAAAACACTAAACAGCACACAGTGTTCTTACTAAAGCATGAATATCTAAACAATTTTCTAATGAGGTCTTTTTTTCTAAAGCCTATTTATATGTGACACAATTATTTTGGATCACCTTGTATATCAAGCAGTTCAGTTAACGGCCATCTTCATGACACTTATTTTTACAAGTCACAAACTTCCATAAATCCGTACTATATATCTCCCAAATCCAATTTTTGGCTAAAAATTTTTGGCGTCTTATGAGATGCAATTTCTAATCATTCAGGTCCAGGATATTAAAAAACAACAACAACACAGTTATATTGCATACAAGGTTAATATTGATTATAGTAACTTTATCAATGCTGCTGTTGTTTCACCAGAGACAAAAAGACACTGCAGGTATGCAGCCAACAAAAGCTATTTACTCTCTCAGTTTGCAAGTCAGATAACGTGCCAGCTAAATAAGGCACATACACTATCATGCACAGGGAACTATCCCTTACTACTGGAACATACACATACACTGGGAATATTTTGATCACATTTGAAAATAATTTGAGCATACATAAACTCCACTCAAAGACAACATTTAAGCACCAGCTTGTTGAACAAGGACTGGACTATCAAGACTAACATGTTTTTAAGATACACCTGGTTGCATATATTTGAGTTTACTGCACCATATTGCAGGTTTTCACAGATTTGTGAATATCCAAAGAACTCAAATAGCAACCCTCAGGGGAGTTCATACTACTAGTATATGCACATATATATCGGCAGACAAGAGACTTCCAAAACTGAGCACTCACCAGTTCCAAACACTGCCGGTGCCCATATGCAGCAGCGTAATGCACAGTGTTGTACCCCTCTTTGTCTTGGATGGATGGATTGGCATCGTTCTGCAGAAGGAACTCTAGACACCTGTGGACAATTCACTGGTGTAAATGGGAGCTCTCAATACTTAACAGACATCCCTCACCGCAACTAGGAGTGGCACTGAAAACTGGCAGTTAATTCTGTATATTTCTAGCAGCACCTCAAATCACTTTTATTTTCACCAAGAGCTCCCCACATTCACCATGTTTTTAACAGAAAATCCCTACTCATCTTTGAAGATCATCTTCACACAAAAAAAATCTTCAACCTAACTTTGGCGGCTACTCCAGATTACAAAATGATTTTCTATTATAAAGCCTGAAAGAAAACTACACAACTCTGTACCATGATGTAAACAGCCTAGAACTGCTACTACTCACGTAAAAACTCATATATCAAACCATTGGCTTCCCAACATGCACTATGGCAAGCTGAAAAATAAAGACTTAACTGAGTTAATTTCTTGGCATGTATGTACATAAATATATTTTCTTCTTTGTTGGCTTTTTTTTTAAAAAATGAAATCATGTGTTTTTCAAAGGATTCCTTATGCTGTTTATGCTCCTGTCACTTTTTCTTATACCTTCAAGAAATCATCATTTTGTTATTAGTACTTTCTTTCATAGCTTGTTATTTGTAGTAAATGTAAGGCTTTCATATGAAACGAGATTTTTAAAACAAAAGAATCACTAAGCAACTAGATGAAAATGTCAATCCGAGTAAATACATTGAGGAAGCCATTGGCTACTTCTTTTTGCAACATGCATACTCAGTGCAAAGCATTAAAATAAGACACTGCATGATAATAAAGAATTATTCAATTACTAAAGCAGTACATTTTCAATTAAGAAACAGCAAACAGGCACAGAAACAGAAATATTAGGGAATATGTGCACAGAGAACAGCGTAGAGCTTTTTTCTTAAGGTTAGCCCTCATTAAAGCCAAGCATTGTGTTTAGCAGAGCAATGAACGAGTAAAAGCAGAGTGTAAAACTACAGCCCAAAGCAGTGGCATTCTCCAGAAATGCAATCTAACTGCTTTATTGACACCAAACTTACAATGCAGCTTCTTTTTCCTTCATCTCACTGGCTCTTTCAAGCTCTTCAGCATTTTCATGGGAGTTACCTAAAATATTCTTTCTTCTTAGCATAGAGGACAGAAAAATGCAACTTATTTTCAAAACATCATACCAGTGATTTTGGCGCAGTCTGCCACCCATCCCCAACCTCCTTTTCAAGGATTTGACCTCCTCCAGCCAACAGTAAGAATTATACAAGTTAAATGAGTGTACTGCATGGGTCTGCAGCCAATAAGTTTTGCAAGATACGGAGACAACTACAACATGGTAGTTCATTGTCCCACAAGTCAATGCCAAGAAAAAAAAAAAAAAAACCAAAACAGAAAATTTTGGTTTCTATCAGAAACAGTTTGATCACCACATTCTAGAATCCTTCCATTTCTTCCACAGCAATGGTGTGCTTTTTGTTTCCTCTGCAGAGACAAACTCAGGATTACCACAGCTTGCTTCTTCCTACAGTAACCTGTTAGTTCTTCCCTAGTGTTTAAGATTCAGAGAGACTTTAATCACTGATACTAAATTGGTCTATCTTGAATCTGCATTAGCTGCTGACTCTCCTCACTTTCTGTGAAGTATCTTGGCAACACCGTGTGAATCTCCTGGTCAGGTTCTTGAGATTCTTCAAAGAGCTCAGCAGGTCTTCATATTCCTGCATACCCGGATCATTTCTGGCACCTCTGCTTCCCAGCTGGATGGATGGCAGACAGAAGACTATGACTTGTGAACTAACAATCATGAGCGTGTGATTATGATATTTCTTGGCCACCAAGGCTAACACAGAGTAGGTCTACAAACTGCTATCATCATGGATTAGTAGCTTGAAGGGTTTGTAGAAGGACGGTTTGCTACTTTCAATCCCAATATAACAGGGACATTCCAGACTGGATTCTGCGCAATGCAGAACAGTACATTCTTTCTTTAATATGCAATTTCCCATTTGTAATATCAAGATTTGACATTCTTCCTGTGTGCGCTAGCAATAATGGGTTGTTCTACAAACCCAGGGCCTGTCTGATGTCCACTGACTCAGAGAAAACTTAACTATTAATAAAATAACTCCCCTGAATATTAACATTGTAAGTTTATAGACAGTACTCGTGCTACGCTGAAGTCCTACCTGCATCTGCTTTCAGTTAACTATGAATCAGTGAGATGCCAGAATCAGATTCCCTAAACAGAATAAGCAATGATCTGGAGAAACAGTACATACTCAGAAACTGCAATCATCTATTTAATGAAGATGCTGTTGTGATTTCCATTGCAGGAAAGGGTACTTTCTGAAGACCATAAGCAACAACAGTTACCAAAATAGCTGAAACAGTAGGGCAACCTTGGTGCACAAAGACTTCTCCCTGTTCGTTAACTGCCCACATCCAAAGTTAAATAATTATGAATATTCTTTGGACTGAGATTGCCTGACCTTGGGAGTTTTTCACCATTCAGCAGGAAAAAAAAATACGCTGACCTACAAAATCACGGACTGCAAATAGCATTTCATCTATGTAACAAGGCTTCCTCCAGAACATCTCTAACTGGAAAATTTAATGAGAAGACAGCATCACCACATCAGAATCAATTTAGGTTTGGACTATGAGGGGGAATAAAGGCCACATATTCCTGTCAATGTTCAGGATGTTGACTAAAGTAAGTGTCTTCTTTTTTTTTATTATTTTTAATTAGTGATGGAAGTAGCTACCTCCTTAAGTTAACCAAGAGCTTGTTTACATGCAGAAGCCTCACCTACAAAGAGCCAAAAGCTGAAAAACACACACCAAATCACCATTCTCAAGACCCCAACTAACACCTCAGCCTGGCAAGACAGAATTAGAAACAGCCTGCAGTGAAAGCCTTCCTACAAGCCTACTCTGCTTGTAATGCCAAGCACAGACCTTTGAAAATCCTACTGCCATCTTCCCAGCACTGTTGAGGTTTGAGGGTGATAGGGAAGACATTTTTTATATCAGTATTATAACAGTAAATTATGAAGAATCTATCAAGGCCGCGGTATGGCATCCAAACCTCTACCATAAAGTTAAGCCAAAGTTTTCCTGCAGTGGCTTTGAGGTGGTATTCTGCTGGGAATAAGCCAGATGTATTTTTACCTGATCTCACTATACAAGAAACCAAAAAAATAGTTCCTTAGTGCCTAAAGGAAAGAGGCAGAGAAACAAGGGATGACCCAAAATAAACAGAGGTCGCAAACAGTTTGTCATGGTTTCAGCTGGGATAGAGTTGACTTTTTTACTAGCTGCTGGTATAGTGCTGGGTTTTGGATTTGGGATGAGAATGGTGTTGATAGCACACTGGTGTTTTTCGTTGTTGCTAAGCAGTCATGGCCTTTTCTGCTCCTCATACTGGCCCACCAGCAAGGGCTGGGAGTGCACAAGAAGTTGGGAGGAGACACAGCTGGCACAGCTGACCCCAGCTGACCAAAGGGATATTCCATACCGTATGATGTCATGCTCAGCATATAAAGCTGGGGGAACAAGAAGGAAGGGGGGCATGTTCGGAGTGATGGAGTTTTGTCTTCTCAAGTAACCGTTACGCATGATGGAGCCCTGCTTTCCTGGAGATGGCTGAACATCTGCCTGTCAATGGGAAGTAGTGAATGAATACCTTATTTCACTTTGCTTGTGTGCGCCGCTTTTGCTTTATTAAATTGTCTTTATCTCAACCCATGAGTCTTCTGACTTTTACTCTTCTGATTCTCTCCCCACCCCACTGCGGGGGGGAGTGACCGAGTGGCTGTGTGGTGCTTAGTTGCCGGCTGGGGTTAAACCACGACACAGTTTTAAGAAAGAACTAACAGGATAATTGAGCCTGTTTTATATGGTATAAGGAAGCGCTTGCCAAAATATGCAACTATCTGGGAATTAGAAATTGCAGTCACTAACCACAGGATTTCTACGTTTTGCAGCTGTTTTCCCCCTTTCTCACTAGAACAGCAGCACATTCTGCCAAAGGATATTCCCCAGGCCTTCATCTTTTTAAAGTCTCTGAAAGCAACCTGTTTGGACAGGGTGAGCATTTTTATCAGCTCTGACAGTGGAGAGAGACTGATGGGTAAATCTATCCCATCTTTTCCAGAAATTCTGTCAGACTGGCCAGATGTTTGTCTGTCTCAGCAGTCCATCTGGGAAAACCTCTCCTTCTACTGTCTCTTGCTCCATTCCTTCTGATGGACTTGCAAAGCAGATGTAGAAATTTCTCTGATTTTACTCTTGTGAGGAAACCACACAGAGGAAAACAGAAGACAAAACGTTGTGAAAATAGTTCAGTAGGACAGGGTGGCTGCAAAACTGTGTGTTACATCAAAGGTAAACCATGGAGCTGAAATGCCACATCATCTGGGGATTTGGCTTATAGTCAGAGCAACTCACTGTGGAGTTATGCATACATCTGAGAGAAATTCCTTTGCTAGCAGGATCATTTTTTTGGCTCAAATGACATAGCATCATGAAGAGAATTGAATGACACTGATTTAGCAAAACACTTCAAACAAGGAATACAAAGAGGCTTTCTTACTTTCGGTCCATGTCAGAAGCAGCAGCGTAGTGCAAAGGGGTGCGTCCCCAGTCATCTGTTTCATTAATATTGGCTCCTGTTGTCACCAGTGTCTCAATACAGTGGAAATGACAATTTGCAGCTGCATAGTGCAAAGGTGTCCTGAAACATAAGTGGCAATTTGTTACCTCATATTCCAATATGCACCACCGAGGATAGCAATAAATCTTAATTCCTACAGATTTCCAGCAGTTGGTATCAGTGCCTTATGTTTCTGTGATGAAATGCAAAGTTATGCAAATTTAACAAAATATTGTGTTAATAGGAAGTTTGGGTGCTCCTACAAAGCCTAATAGGATACAGATCCTCAATCTGTGTCTTGCAAACAACCTATTCCCAGTGACAGCCTCTGCTGTTGCTCTGCATACATGCTACTTTCTTCCTGTTGGGAGGCAGAGCAAAGCACGGTGTCCCTCACAGCATCTTATTTAGGTGGCATAGCAACACTCATAGCAACACTTCATATGGGGGAAAAAAACCCTCTAGGAAGTACATCAAATAGCAGCAATCCTCCCCTCATAACCCAGGTGTAGTCTCGGGCACACAAGCACAAGAATTTTGGCAATAAGGGAAGCAATAAGGAAAAAAAAAAAAAACCAGTGATATTTTTAAAACCAAAAACTCAAGAGGGTGGGATGGCTTTCCCGTCTTTAATGAAGTCTGCACCTGTCTGTCTGGCATCTAACTGCAGCAGCAAGAATTCTGCAGGGAAGGCCAAACTCCTGGTTTATTTTACTGCCATTTTTCATAGAACATATGATTTTCAGACTGAGGTGGTCTTTCTCCCTTGCCTGCTAGATGCTTTATTTGTTGTTTTTTAAATGATCTTCATAATTTACCTACCTCCCACATTTGTCCTTCTTATTAAAATCTGCTCCACTGCTTTGCAAGAGTTTTATACATTCAACATTACTGGAAAGAGAAGTAAAGAAAACAAAACATGAACAAAACAGAAGTTTACATTCGTGTTGCCCCCTGCCCCAAAGACGAAAAACTTACTCTATTTTTGTATTATTTGCCATGCAAAAACAGGATACAGCCAACTACAACATGACATTCAATCAAACAGAAAATGAAGCTTTCAAAAACTACTTCTGTTTTGGTTTTTTTTTTTTTTTTCCTAGAAAACTTTAAACTTCTCTTCTGCAGAAGAAAAAACCATTAGTTTTCCAAAGAGAGCACAGTAAATGTGATCTGAATTCAGTGTGTTTGGAGATTTTCAAGGGGAACTGTACTCTAATGCTTCCCACACTGAACTGGTATGTTATAAGAGAACTTTAAAAGAAAGTTCTTGCTAGCTTATAAAATGCCAGTCTAATAATGAAGAGGTGACATTTAACGAAATCCACCCCCGTTCCGCAAAGCATTCAACAGCAAGCACTTTACTCAAATCCTGTTTACTTAGTGAGATTTAATCACAATAGTTACTTTTAGGTTTATTCTCATATGATTTGTTGACTATTGATAGATTTAAGCACATCTCTAAGTGCTTCGCTGAATAAGGGGCATAGTGATTTAAAGTGTCAATATCAATATTGCATTTATATAAGCGGATGAGTTGGACTCTATTGCTTTGTATCTGTTGAAAGAATTCACAACATCATAGCTGCTTCTTCATCTTGTTTAAAGCCAGGTGACTTTTAATAGAAAAAAAAACAGCTGAATTCTCACATCTTTTGTAATTCAAGCGAATAAATGTATGGCGCCAGGCCAGAAAATGATGTAAAGAAGCACAGCACTTTCCAAGACTTCTTGTCACTCACAGGGGCAATAAATCATTTGTGTTCACAATCAGATGAGTAGGCTTTTGAAGTTTGTTCTTTTCCTGGTACTCATGCAACTCCCATCAATGTAATGGGAGTAACAGGCATGTGTCAGGAAAAAAACTAACGCCTTTTGTATAGCTCCAGCTCCAGAGGAAAAAAAAAGACTGGATGCAACATATTGGCATATGCTCATCCCTACTCTAAATGGCTGTTGCACAAAATAGCTACAGAACACTCACCACAACTTACTAAAAATAAAAACACTTGTTAGTGATGGCAATCATAGCAAACCATTGGAAAAATACAGTTTATTTTCATGAGGCACTTTTGCTTCTTATGAAGTCTCTCTTTCTTTTTAGGATTTCAAGGTTGTTTTTATTATTCTTTCAGGGCGCAGCCTTATCAAAGAGGTAGCATTTGAATTATACTATAATAATCTCCATCCAAGCAACAGTCATACCTTCTTTATTAAGATGAGACCAGTATCAAGAAGAATAACACCATAAGAATAATAAAAACAGTACTTGGATCAATTTTATCAGGTTTTTGTTAACAACGAAAACTTTGTGATATGCATTTTGGTGCACCAAGAATTAAAAACAACTTCCAGAAAGACTGCCAGGTATTCACTGCAGATGACCACTTCTGCTTGCTATAACCACAGAGAATCCAAGCTAGGTTCTAGCCAAGGCTCCATTTCAGCTGTTTTCTGAGCCATAAAGTCCTCAACAGAAGAGTCAAAATTCAATGCTTGCCAAATGTTTTGTCCTTTTGCTAGGTTAACTTCACAGCACTCCACTGACAATTATTTGGAAATATTTAAACTAACTGGATGCAACATTTACAACTTAAATTGACGTACTTCAGTTTTCACTTGTTTCCATTTCTGGCCTCCCAGCACTTACCAGGAATGCATCACTCTGAGAGAACAACAGTCTTCTGACTTTCTAATTTGGAGGTTGGGGGTTGTTTGTTTGTTTGGGGGTTGTTTTTTTCTTGTTTTTGTCTGTTGGTCTTTGGTTTAGAAACTTTTGAACTTGCACTTGAAAAATGGGAGAGAGGGAGATGAGCTGCATTTGGACCCCAGGGTTGCAATCTGATGGGCACTGTTGCATAGTTACATTTTCAGACAAGGACACAGTCCAAAAGTGGAGGCCAGGAATAAGTGCCCTGCCAGCAGCATCCCAGGAGCCACAGCTCCTTCTCCCCACTTGCATTGCCCGGGGGCTGATGATTTCCTGCTGACCGCTGGCCCTCAGTGACCGTTGTGGCCAACAGACAGACCTGGGTGAGCATGCAGCATCCCTACCCAAAGCTGAAGCAGTCTTCACAGGAGCATGAAAACGAAGGGGTTTACCCTCTGCCCGAAACCCATGCTTCAAATCACAACCCAGCTGCCTGTGGTAGAGGGAATCAGATCACCGCCTGTACTCTGCAAGCAAACCCTACATGAGGGCAGTGGGAAAAGACGGCCTCAAGTGCCCAAAATTTGACATCAGACAGCTTTGCTTCCCGTGCACTGCAATAAATTCTGCTGTGGATGGCACAGTCAAGTTGGCTGGCACCAAATCTGCAAAAAAGCCACAAAATAACTTACAACAGCTACAGTCACAGCTACTCACCCTCCTGCAGCGGCCGCATGGAGGCACGTTCTTCCAAAACTATCAGGGGTGTCTATTTCAAAGCCTGCAGACAGCACGTGCTCATTACTAAACAAGGACACTATGCTATACTTTTGTCCTAGTTAAACCACAAGAAACATTGCAGAGACAGAAAAATCAGTTAGTTAGGAAAAAACAGAACGCAAGCAACTACAGTCAGAAAGAGGTTGTCACAGGAACGGCGAGCGGCTGCTCCAGTTTGGCAGCTCTATAAAAAGAGCTGCAAAGTCGACCAGCATCTATTTCCACATCCAGCTCTGCACCGCATCCTTATTTAAAACCACGTGACAGGCATTTATGAGGCAGATACTTATCAAGAGGACTGCAACAACAAGGACATGAAGACAGAAAACATGAAGAAGTGAGGAAAAACCACAGAGTCAGCCTGAACACGACATGGGGCCATTTTTATTGCGTGTGGTTTTCAGGTTGGAAAAGAGGCCTCCAGGAGCACACAGGGATATTCATTGAGATGCACAAGGCCAAAGATATAAGCCTGGCAGTATTAACTCTGGTCGCCCAGAGCTTTTTCTCTTCCTTCCTGATCCAGTGGCAAAGGCCAGAGCGCACCAGGGTTTAATGTAATGGGGTACGTAATTGCTATATTTCATACTTTTTTTTTTGATCTCCTACAGGACTCAAGTTTAGGGAAAAAAGTAGTTGTAGGAGATTTTATGTTTTAAGTAATGAAGCAATTTTCTAGAAAAAGCATATGATCTGCCTTGTGGTTTTTTAACTCATGGGAACTCTTGCCTGGAAAAAAAGAATTTGGGATTTGGCACCTGATTACTGCCTCTTTTGAAACAGTTGCAACAGCAAACTCCTGCTTATTCTGCTTTGGGCTCTGGTGAGACTGCCCTCTCGACACTACACTTCCACTCATTTCCCCTCTCGTGCCCACAGCGCTTTGGCCAGCCTAACTCCTTCACTCTGGTCAGATTCAGAAACCCACTTTAGCTGTATCTACAATATGTCATCATCAGTGAGATGTAAATACCTGAGCCAGTGCAGGCCCCAAGGAGATAATTTCTTGAATTATTTCTTTGGGGGACGAGGGGAATTCAAACCAAACCGGTGTCTCACATTTCTACGGTTTGGAAAAGGGTCCCAAATTTCCTCCCTCTTCCTGGTGAATTAATATGAACCCTGTGAGCCTGCCAGGAGAAAAGGGCTTGAGGCATGAACAATAGAGGAAGTACCAGCATGCTGTTAGGAAAGCCTCGCACGCTCCCGTACACCACACCACGCAGCCAAACACAGCAGCACAGGAAGTCTTTCATTTGAACAATTCACGACAATGAGTATAAAAAAGGGGCTGTAAGCAGCAGAGACACACACTACTCGAGCTCCACAGACACTGCGGGATTTACTTACCCGATGACAACAATTTCCTGCAGCAGTCTGAGTGGGCATTCAGCGCTGCTAGGTGTAAAGGGAACATGTTGTGGATCCCACACCTGAAAGGCACAACAGCCTCATTACACAGAGCCATGTGAAAATGCAGGTTGCGTACAGACACAACACATCAAAAGCTCCTTCCACAAAGGCAGCATTTTGGATCCTTTTTGAGGAAGATTCTTCCTGCCATGTTATTTTTATCTGTATTTCCTTACCAGCCTTCTTGGGAGTTGCAAATATTCTTATACAGCAAAATCTTGGCATTATGCTGTGAACAGAATGTGGCAGGAAGGTTTCTAAAAATTCAAGACGAAAGCCAAGGTAAGGGAGGAAGCAACAGCGCAGATATTGCTTGGAGTCAGTTTCCCAGTGTGGGATGCACAAATTTCTGCATCAGCTACATATACTGCAACCGCCATTCTGAGGCAAAAGTAAATGCCAAAATCTTCTGAATAGTATTTCTGAAATCCATTTTTCCTGCATTTAACGTCCTTTAGATGATAACTCTCATGTGGGTTTTCAAAGCCTCCCCTTCTTCCCTCTCTTTCCTCTGGGGCTGGGGTAGCTGAAGACTCTTCTTCATGCTTTCCTTTAGGCTGCCATGACACTTGCAGTTTTCTTCCCACATCCCAAGAACTACTATTTGCTGCAGCTACTCTCCTCACATGTCCTTCCAAATTCCTCCCCCTCTAACACATTACCCTCTTTTTCAATTACACCATAAACTTCTCAGAGCAGACGTGCTGGGTGAAAAAAAAGTAGGCACCTATCAATAGGCTAAATCTCTCAGGCAACCACATAGTTTTTAAATAAGCTGAGTGCTCAGCAGCTTTTATTAACATCAGCAAATCATCCCACTTCAGTCCCTAAGCACACTGCTATTTACTGTCTTAGAAGACTTTTGGGTTTGGACATCTTGGCTTCTGTCATTTAGCATTGTTTTGTGAATAGCATCTTGTTATTCTAGAAATATTTTACAGGCAGTCCTCCAAGTGCACACAAACACAGAGCCTCTGAAACCAACTATCTCGACAGGATTATCACCTACTGCCTGCTTCAGCAGATATATTTTTTGAAAAATAACAAACTCTTGAACAATAGCAGATGTTTTCATATCTGCCCTTCATTTCTGCAAGAAAACTGGTGGATGGGAGAGTATGATCACCTCATGGAAGAGGATTTCAGATACAGATCCAAAGATGTAGGAATTTGTCTTTCTGCAAGATTCACCATAAATCATAATTACTTATGAAGCCTTAGACAAAATGAATGTGGATGCTTATAAGGATATCTTGCTCTCTCCAGCATTTTATATATATAATATATGTATTTAACTAGTTTTGGTTTGCTTTTAAAAAACTATTCTTTCCAGAATCCACAGCCCCATCCTTCCTCTGTCTTCACATTAAATTTGTCCTCCTTGCTGCTTCGTTACACTAAGGAGTGACTTGTGGTGCTGTACAAATTTTAATTTTGCTAGTGTCAACATTTACATCTTAGAGTAGATCTATTAAAAGTCAATCTGACAGCCTATTCTTTGAAGGAAACAGCAGAAGCTCCACCAAGCTGCTGCATCTGTATAAACAGGTGGTATTTTTTAGCTGTGGATTCATTTATTTAAGCTAACATTGGACATTCTGTATTGCTGTGCTTCTTCCTCCACCCATTTCCCTCGATCTCCTCCTCCACCTAGTTGTCTAAAGCAACATTTTTCTTCTTTTTCGTCAAGATTTCCACCCAGCACAGGTTTTGGCCGGTTTCCATCGAAAAACACTATCTGCACATGTGCTAACCAGTGTCATACTTCTGTAGTGCTGTTCACACTGGTTCCTTCCATCACTTACACACTTTCCCCCTTAAATGCAGTTGCCTCAAAGACTGACCAAGCTGTCTGCAGTTGTTGCTAACAATGCCGTGGAGTTTTCCTTTCAAAGCCAGTTCAGGGAGCTCAGCCAGAGTTATTTACATACAGCACATATGAAAGCCCATTCCCAGCATTTCAATGCTTCTTGTTTAGCACAGTAGCATCATTTGGATCTGCCTGGTATCTCTGAGCCAACTTCTCATTTCACTTATTTCTGCTGCTGGAAAAAGTATTTCATTCGATCAATGTTCCAGTCACCCAAGTGCGAAATAGAAATTCCTAACTGGATAACCCTGATTCCAAAAGCGGACTATCCCACTGCATCTCACTTTCCCCTTAAACCTCAAGATAAGAGACAGACTGGCACTTACTGTACTGGAGAAAGAGCTAGCAAAAATATTCATCTATTTAGACACCAAGATCTTCATGTTGGCTATGTTAATAAAATCCATTGACGTTAGCTGAAGCCTGTGCAATTTCATCATCCATGCCAACTGAAGATCTGTTCCACCTTCTGAGTTTGCATGGTGACAGTCATACTTGATAAGCGAATATGGGCAAATGTGCCACTTTCTTCAACATTGTCAAGCAAACAAACAAAATAGACAGCTGCAAGTATCTTCAAAACTAAAACCAGCTCATTTGCACCTGAAAGCAGGTTTTTCTAACTAGGTAAGTCAAGAGAAGTCACCAATTTCTACGGTAGGTTCTAGGTAGAAGACTCTTAAATTATATTTTGTAGACATGTGGAGTTAATTGTCAAAAAACTTACATTCATGAAAACAGATGCTGCTATTAAACACCTGGTACAGATATCCCTCATGGCATTGCATTGCTCTGGTCTTATACCCCTTTGTTTACCTTCAGGTTTGCAATTTTCTTTTGACAGAACGTAAGAACCTGAACATATCTGAACAAGTACTGTTAAAAATCAATCACCTGCCAATGTTTAAGTTGACAATACTTATTATATTGTGGGTGCAGTCTTGACATATGTGCAACAGGAAAAAAAAAATTTAATTGCATTAAAGCAGAAAGCACATTTAGAAATGTGTCTAATTTCAATTCTTTGTCCTTCTAGTCAAAAAAGACTCCCAAACCCACAAATCAGATACAAGCCGTCCTATTATTTCAGCCACCTGACTATCTGAAACCATGCAACATCAAGACAGGGTCTAGTTATACTGGGATCAGAAATACCTAGTAACATCTGCTTTGCAATACTGCATTTCTATTGATTATCTTATGTCATACCAAAAGATACAAGACAAAATCATCATCACCATGTATGACAGGCCACTAAATATTAGGCTAATTTAGATACTAAGGAATGTGCACACAATTCCCTTTGAAAGTATCTGAACTTTTTTCAATTACTTTTCCTACACAAACTCATTGCTACAGACTTTATGGAATAACTGTGATAAAGATGCACTGTATACACATATGTACCTCATGTACATTATATACCACTGTGCCACATCAATGCTTTAGGAAAAATAAGCAGTACTTGCACTACTTGTAATTGCATAACTGGGCACCGTAGGAACTTAGCAGGGCTTTCTTCCCCTCCACACTTCCCAGTGTTCATATTTTAGCCCCAGGTCACCCACTGAAGTACAGTACAATTATGCTTATCCATTTTAACCTTCACACTTCAGGTCCTGAGAAGTAACTGTGTTTCCAGGCACTGGACATAACACCTGATCATTAGAAACAGCTCCACTTCAGCCACCTACTTGGCAGTATCAGCTCCACTGGTTATGAGGGTGTTAATCAAAAGCTCATGTCCGTATCTTGCAGCCACGTGCAGAGGGGTGTTACCATCCTTATCAACACAGTCGATTTCCCCTCCTGCAAAAGACATTTGCACACAGTTTAACACTGGAAGGTTAAGCATGAACCAGTGATCACAAACATTATTTCTCTCTAGCGAATAGCAAATGCAGCATAACCAGTCCAGCCACAGAGACACTAAATTTCAGAGACCGGGAAGCAGCACACAGCAAGCTGTCTGCTGGCAGCCACTGGTATTGAACACGGTCTGACAGCAGTGTTTTCCCCCCTCCCCAAAGTGGTGGGAAACAGGCGAACAGGATGACATGCAGTGGTCAAGTACATGATTCAGACTTGCTCCTCATCTAAAGGTACAAACAGATGCCTGAAATTAAACTAAAAAAAAATAAACTGCTGAAACTCTGCCCTCATTCATAAAGACACTGCTACTCAACCTCACCTGCAAGACAACAATGTTAAATAGAGTTCATTCAAGAGGCCAACAGAAACATGCTGCAAAAAAAAGTGTGTTGTGTGCCTTCTCTGTGTCTTACAAAAGAACAATCAAACAGTGCTTAAGTAGAACTTTTCCTGTTGCAATTTAAGCCTGTCATCTTGTGTTTTATCCTCACAACCAGGAAAAATAGATTATTTCTCTCTTCTCTGCTGTGGCTTTTGACTTTGCAAAGATTGCTATCAAGTCCTTGTTTTCTTTTTGGACCAAGGAACTGTAATTTTTTCAGTCTCTACTCGTAAGTCAGGTTTGCTGCACTGCAACTATTCTCGTCCTTCTCCAGTCCTCTCCAGCTGGCCCACATTCTTCTGCAAGTAAAATGTGTCAAAAGCCAGAAACAGTACTACAGCTGACGTCTCCTAATGCCGAGCTGAGCAAAAGGATTACTTCATGCCTGCTGGCTACGCTTGTATCTCTACACTCCTGTACGTTGTACAGCACCATGTACATTGTTGATTTATTTTTTTTTTAAGCACCATGACACTGTTGACTTGTAGTCAACAAGCTTCTGATCCTCTACAAACTCCAGATCCTTTCTTGAGGAGCCACCACCCACCCGGCTGTTGCCATTCTGAACTTGTCCAACTGATACTCCTGCCTGTGTGTGGGATTTTTCCTTTGCTTCACTGGCATTACAACTTCCGTCTCCAATTTTACAGGATCATTTTCCATTCTGATTCCATCTTCTGCCAAATTAACAGTCTCTCCCAACTTCATGTTTTCTCCAAATGTTAAAAGTACATTTTCAATTCCACTATCCAAGTTGTTAATGAAAATACTGGATAGTTCCAGACCCAGGAGGGAAACTGAAAACCCCCTCACTACACCTTCCATTTCAACAATCCATTTATTACTAACCTCTGAATGTAGTTTTTCAACCAGTTATGCACCAACACTAATATATTAATACTTCACTAGTTTGCTGTGAGAATACTTTATGAAAGCATGGAAAAAGTCTTGCTAACATCAGGATATAGTAACATTTACTGCACGTCCACTATTCACAAGAGATAACAGGCAATAACTGCAACAAGAAAAGTTCCTGTAAAGCACTATACAGCATTTTCTAACAGTAAATAAAGGTCAGTGAAATGCTGGACCAGGTTCTCTGGGGTGGAACCTCCAGCAGCGGAGGTGTCCACAATCATTACCTGCCCACAGAAAAGTCCAAGGACTGTGCTGTGTTCAGAAAGCCTATTATCCTGATGTAGAAGAGAATTATGATGTTTCAGCATCTTTTACTCCTGAGAAATCTACGCAAGATATTGCCTACTCTCCCCCAAGTGTTTACAAACAGTTTGTTCATTTGCTCATTTCAGAATTTTTGGCTGACCTATGTAAAATTCTCCAGCTTTTCTTTTTCCCCATTTTTAAAGATAGGTATCACATTTGCAATTTTCCGATTTTAAGTTAATCCATTCTTCCTCTAAAAGTCACTAGAGACAGCAGCCAGAAATTGAGACATCTTTAGACAACTCATTAAGTAGTGCAGAATGAAACTCCATTTCTTTAAATCATTGACATTTCTCTCTTCCACAATATCCCATGGCAATAAGGCATAAAGTCACTTGCAATCAGATCTGTGTACAATACTAAAATTAGAGGGGCAGCAAATGAAGACAGAAAGAAGGGAAACCCAAGTAACTTGAAGAAGAGTAGAGGGGTGTGAAGGACAGATGAAGAACTGCCAGTCCTTTCACACACAAATCCAACAAAGAGCAAACAACAGCTGTAAGTCAGAAAGCATATTTGACTAAACAACTAAAAATTGCATTAAACACAGTTTCTTCCAGTTTGTCCAAACTTCTTTTATTATTACTGTTTTATTTATCCAAGAAGAGATACGACAACCATTTGCATGATGATCTGAAAGAAGAATGATGTACTGAAGACCTCCATTTTAAAATACAATCTTGTGTAAATGTGTCATTACATTTACAGTGTAACTGTTCAGCCGTCTTCAACACCTCACACTTAAGTTCCAAGTTTGGGATTTTGGAAAACAAACAAAAAACCAAACCAACCAACCAACCCGCCTCAGACCATCTTGTCTGGTATAGTGGCCAAAGCTGGGAAACATAATTAAACAATCAGTAATAACAACCTCTGTAAATCAGGAACAGGCCTCTACTAGATCTCCAACAATAATATTTGTTATACTCTGTAGTACCCTTAGACAAAAGATACAGCTGATAAATGACTGATAATCAGGAACGCTGGCTATGCCAGAACAAACAAGGTGGTGCTGGTCCACCCTCCTGAGTATTTATTCAACACTTAATGAAGACAGTGGCAAGGGGTGGAGCTAAGGGAGGTGAGAGAAGTACAGCTGATGAGCGGAGAGTAGAGAAATTGCTCTGAGCTCTAAGAACACCAGGGCTCCCAAGGGAGAACACCTAGCAACTTTTTCTTTTTTTAGTTTTTAAATAATTTGAGAAAGAAAGTTGTGCCTGCTTCTCAACAGAAAAAAAAAAGACCTAACTACAGCTTTGAACTCTTGTTTTCATGTTAAGAGTCGCAACAGATCAGCTGGAGCACCATCGGCTGGAGGAATATGGGATTTTGTTAACAACCAAAATCTCAGCTTGTGATGACACACTGGAACGAGAGCTGTCAGTGAAGCTCAAAGCAAGAAATTGATGGAGAGCTAAGCAGCTCTCACAGCAGTCCTTTGGCACTCTGGGTCAGAACAACTGAGAATTGCAACCTTGGAAATGCCTAATCTTTTGCAGAGTCATTAAGCAGGCACAGAAACTCACCATTCTGAATGAGGGTCTGCGACCGCGTGAACCTCCCGTGGACAGCTGTCATGTGCAGCGGGCTCTTCCCATCCTTACTCTAACAGAAACAAAACATAAAAAAACAACCATTTAACAGGTAAAGCAGTGGTAACAATTTGAAGTCTCTCAGCTCAACATCCTACAGCTCTTCTTCACATAAAACCTCCGCTGGCTTCAAAAGTCTGTAGGACTGAATATATACATGATGGTAAACGCAGAAAGTATAAGCATACAAGTAAAACACTTCCTCAGCAATGACTAGGAAATAGGCTGGAGTGGAGCCTGTCCTTACAGCCTGGCTGTATGCAACACCTGCTTGAAACCTACAGATATATGAAATATTATTCTTGAACATCATTTTTAAGTAACATTTCCCATTCAGTCATTTTTTTCTCTAACCCTTGCAACGGGGGAAATAAAAGCAAAGGAACCAGAAAGCTAAATAGGAGCAGCCTCAGAGAGATGCAAGAACTGCATCCTGTTTATCCATCTGCATTTTACAGATACATCCCAGAATAAGAGCCACTATATTAAAAAGGTTTGGTTAATAAGTTTCCATGCAATCAAAAACAGGATGTCTACAAAAGACAATGAGAAAACAGAGAAGGCATATGAAAGGAAAGGTACAATGAGTGGAGATCAATGTTTTGAGTTCTAGAGAAAGAAACTGAGACTGGGGAAGCCAAGGAGCTGAGAAAATAGCAAGGGAAGGGTACCAGCCTCACTACTCACATCGCTTCATGTTTATTGGCATGGGGTTTTGCATTCATTGGAAAGCACAATCCCTAATTTCATTTTAATAATCCTGAGTTAAAAATTGCCCTGACTATTCACTGATTTCAAGGGACTTGCCAGAGGTGTTAAGAGCTGGGAGACCAGTTTTACAGACGGGAAACCGAAACACACAGAGTTTAAAGTAAAGCAGTCAAAATCTCATATGAACTCAGAGATCTCAAGTGTTCTGGTAGCTATACCAGTACCCTCTGTTGGATAACAGCAAGTACCTTTCAGCTTCATCAAGATGTATCAATTGTATCTCAAGAGCATTCAGATATCCTAAACAGAATCAGACTTTGTAAACACAAGCTCTAAAGTAGGTAATCAAAAAACCTTCAGTTCTTACTTCCCCAGGCAAGTCAAAAGGAACTTTTTAGAATCAGAATTAATTAAATCCATATTGTAGAGGGAAGGAAAACACGAGAAAGGAATAGTTCCTTGATTTACCACCACCCCCTGAGACAACATTTTGACAGAACTCCTGGGACTATATTTTAGTAGTGGTTCATGCCTTCAGGAGAGTGGCTGGCCCAGAGTTTAAAGCTGTCATTATATTTATCAAGGCACTGAGAGCTCCTCTGCTGGGAAGTAATCTCATCCAAACAGTTTAATGATCAGCATTCTCAGCATCACTCTACTTCCATCAACAATTTAAAGCCATGCTGTACGCTGTACTCATTATTATAGTTTCCAGTCTCCTGAGGTGTGCAAAACAGGATAAAGTAAAACTTAAGAGCTGCAACGCAAGTTTTACCTGAATGTTAACATCTGCCCCATTATTCACCAGCAGTTCAAGACACAGTGCTCCATGAGTGGAGGCAGCAGCAAAATGCAAGGGAGTGAATCCATTATTATTAGGCTGATTTACATTAGCACCATAGTCAATCAGCTCATTAACAACAGAATCCTGACCATTGTAACAGGCAATGTGAAGTGCAGTATTTCCATAGATGTTCATTTCATCAATCTAAAATGAGACAAGGAGACAGTTAAAATTATAGATATGAACTTACCGTTTTACATAATGCATCACATACTACAAATGGCAATAGCTGGAGGCTTGAACTGTCATAGGGCATATTTCTCACCAGCAAATTTCATTGACAAAAATATACTCCCAGAGAGCTTAATTTGGAATGCTTTACCTTTACTATTATTAACTTTTTATCCTACTGGCAATTTCTAAAAGCCAGTATGAAGCTTAAAGCTGATAGCAGGACTATGTAATGATGATGACAAAAGTCCTAACAAGCTGGAAATCTTTTACACATAAGTGGGAAAATAGGATAAATAAAAAGCTCACAATCTTCATTTTAAAAAAAAAATTAAAACACCGCCTATTTTTTGTGAAGAGAATCAGGCTTAAGAGCTCTTTCCCTAGATTTCTTTTCAGAAGGGAGTGAAGGTGTCTGAGTGAAGGGAAGGTGAAACTGCACAGCCATTTACACTTCAATAAGAAACCACTTTCAGTAGCTCAGTATTATAAAGATGTAATTAAGATTATGTTACTTCTTGATGACTGGCTTAGTATTCAACTGCTGTTCTGTAAAATAGGACAAGACAGATTGCACAAAAGGCTCGGGGATGACGTGAATACCCTTCCACAAAATAGAGACGTCTCAAAGATCATATCCCCAGTGGTGGAGAATGTGGAAGTTAAAGGTAGTTATTAGCATAGTACTGCTAATAACAGGAAACACCTATTCCCCTTCAACTTCACAGTCAACAGCCTGTGAACACAGACTTCTGACATTTTTTTGGCAGGTCGTGTCAGACGGTTATAAAGCTGGCAAATGCAATGGTTTAATTTGACATTTCTGATTAACCACTGCAGGCTCTTCTGGTCATCTCACGGCTGCTTTGAACCACTGAGTTGACAATATTACACTAAGAGAAGTCTGTGCCCTGAAAAAAAGTTCTTTTCCAGAGTGGAAATTATCCTCCTTCCCTCCATCAGCTACAGAGGAAATACAGGTTCCTAAATTTAAACAACTTGAACAGCAGTTTAGTAAAGTACACAGTGTATATGTTGAGAACAACTGCTCATCATATCAAAGGGGACGCTGAGCCAAGGGAAATTTCATTATTCCATCTTCCTCTGCAGGAACAGCATACATTTCCTGATTTCTTCAGCAAGGTGGCCTGGAATTTACTGTTCATATCAGACTTTTTTTTATTCCAGAATGTTTCCTGCTCTTGAACTAATAAACCGCATGAAGCACAAGGTAGTTTTCATGGTCCAGAAAATGGGAACTATTTTCTTTAAAAGCTCTGCCAACATCTGTAGCATCACCCGTAAGAAAGAAGAAAAGACTACCTCCAAATACAGAGAAACATCGAAGCCACAAAGAGCACATTACCACATACCTCTACCCCCAGGTTAAGGAGGTGTTTCACAATGTTAATCTGCCCATTGGATGCAGCTGCATGAAGTGGGGTGTAACCCTTCTTGTCTTTACAAGTCACCTCTGCACCATGATTAATCAGCAAGGCAACAACTTCCAGGTGACCTTCAAAAGATGAGAGATAGTAATCAATGAGTATACCATCCTGCAGCATCACTTCTCCCAAATTACTGCTTTCTTGCTAATGCACTGCCCCTTTCGCTGCTGTTTCACAATGCTCTTACAGTTTTACAAGGGGAAAAAAAAGCATTTTCGTAAGCATTTTTCTTAATCCTAGCTCCAGGCCTTGTCAAGAAATCCATGCAATACACATTCACCTTCAGCAGACGTGTCAAAATACCCTTTACTGAATTAATTTTCCAGTTGTTAATAGAACAAAACCTCACCTCTTCCCCATTTATTTCTCTAAAAATAATAAGTTTGTGGTTTATTCTCTGTGTTACAGAAAGAATGGTGAGCAATACAAAATAAATTTAATAAATTATAAAATGATGGTATCCTCTTCTCCAGCTCCATTGAGGACACAGAAAACTAGATTTCAAGTGAGTGCAGAATTTGATGCAAAGCCTGCCAATACAAACACAAAATTCTCTACCGAATCTACTGATCTTTGTATCAGGTTTTTGACTCTCCAAAACTGTATCATTAACACAAATCTGTGCAAAAAATCCTCAATATAGGTCTAAAAATATTTGAGTCTGAACTCATCATCTATACCCACATACTTAGCCTGCAAACTCAAATAACTGCAACAGCCCCAACAGTCACACAGGTTGAGAGCTGACTGCCGGATCAATAGGACATCCGTCTTCAGGACTGAAATGCCTACCCCTGAATTAGGATCTCCCTACAGAATACAAGGGAAGAGCTGAGCATCTCAAAATGCAACTTATAACCCACCTGTATCTTCAGTTTCCTCCTCTCCCTTAAGGTTTCAAACCATCTGGCCTGCCTTCCCAGAGAGTGCCCTAACCACCAAAATTAAATCAAGGCTAACTGAGGAATAGACCTTATAATTTCATGTTGAAGCAGAGCTGTCTTTCTTACAATAACTTGTTATGTCAAACACCATATAACGTTGTGCATCATCTGAGTCGTACAGCACTTTCATGAACGATGCAGCTCTGGTCACGTGCAGGACCTAGGACACTTTACGGACAAAGTCCAAAGTGCCCAAAGATATTTAAGCATTCAGGAAACTACACGAGGGTTTACCGGATAAGATACTTAGATCTCATTATCTAAATTCTGTCCAAATTACACTTCAGACTCCTAAATCCCATTACTAATTTAGGCCTTAAATGTTATCTAAATATTTTGAAAAGCACATCATAAATTTGTGAAAACAGTGAAGAGCAAGAGAGATGTGGAATGGCACAGCACAACGTAAAAGCCTTTCACTTCTACATAGTGGAGTTCAAAGCTCACGAGCTCAAAAGCCAAATCACATTGGTTGGCAAGAGTCTTTCCATCTGTCTGTGCCTATCAAAGAAACCCACAATATGCTTTTCTCACAGTTTGAAATCTCCTATTATCTCATTTCCAGAAGTGCCAGGATTAAAATTAAGAATTTGACAGGTGAGATGAAAGAGCTCCTGGCAGAGGGCGTACAACATCTCATGAACTATAATCTGGAATATACTGCTTGGCTAGCATGAAAGCTCTTGAACAGGAGTGACCACTATCAATCACAGGCAATCTTGTTTTAGCATTTTTGAATCATAATGATTCATGATTAGAAATTTTCCTTTAACTTGAAAGGAACAATAAGGGCAATTGCTTTATTTAAGTAGTATTTGGTAAGACCATTGATGCCCTGAATAGATGAATCAATTGCTCTTGTCCACTCTGGAATAAAAGATGACAATTTGCTTCTAACAGGAGGAAAGGCTATGAAGCATTTCCTAACAATATCATAACTTAGCTACTTATAAACATAGGTAAACAGCCAAATCTATTATTGTATTTATCTGCATTCTATATAAAGCTGGTTTTAGCCAAAAAAAAAAGAAACAAATATAACCTGTATTTTTTCAAGCCCAAATATACTTCAGGCTGGACTTAGAGTCAGGATTAAAAAAAAAATAATGAAAAAAGCAACACAAAAAGCCCACATTAATTGTGTTAAAAAGGAAATCACAGCCAAGTCCTCACCAGCTGCAAAACCATAAATGGACACTGTGTATTTAGATCAGCTGAATCCTTCCCTCTTCAGGGTAACTACAACACTCACTTTGCATGGCCCATTTTGCCCTTGTCCATTTTAAAACATGTTATTGGTTTGTTAACAGGAAATTAAAAAGAAGGGGAGCAACAGCCCAAGCCTTACCCATGTACGCTGCCCAGTGAAGAGCTCTTCTGTCCTTTTTGTCAAAAGCATTGATGTTTGCCCCCTTGGCTAAGAGCAAGTTCACCATCTAGAAGCAACAACAGCAAGTAAACCAACCCTGTAGATCACACACTCAACAGTTTATTCATCGTTCATCATTTCATATTCATACTTCATATTCATCATTCTAGCAATAAAGTTAGGATCTGAAAATTCTGCTTTTAAACAATAAATTCGTGAATTACACAAACACTGTTTGAAGCTGAGAGCATTAATGACAAGGGCCAGTGACAGCCACAAGTAACCAGGACAAGTTCTGTGTCCACAGATGGGTCTGAGAGCATGCAGGGCGCTGCTACTCCAGTGTGCTTCAAACTGAGCTTGGCAAACAATCTGGAAGAGAAACAGGCCTGGAAGGGAAACATTGCTCTTAGTTAAGACCAATTTGAGGGGTTTTCTTGTGGACTGGGACAAGATTCCTCCAGACCAGTGAGGTAACAAACCCTAATATCTGCTTGACCTTTCAACAAGGAGTGTCTATTTCTTGCCACGCCACAGTGATTTTCATTAAGTTCCCATGTGCCCATGGCAGTGTGGACAGGCACCAGCCTGCTTCACATACGACACTGGCCTTTGAGACAGCATGACTGAGAGGTGAAAAGCTGCTTTTCCCATTGCCAATCATCCAACACTAAATGTAAGAAAAAACGGGGGGGGTGGGGGGGAGAAAGGAAACTGAATGGAAAACACATTCAACAAATGTCTTTCCCAGAAAAACATTCTAAAATCATAAATTACAGAGCTGCATAACTGTCGTCTTCTCATACACTGCTTTGTCACAGTAAAGAGATTGGCTAATAACAGCATATATTCAGTTAATATTTCTGATACACTCTATCCAAAAGCTCAGGAGTTTTAGATTATGACAGACTCCAGCATTACTATCTTTTTCCTACAGTGCAGTATTTTAAAGGCCAAACACCATCACTGTTTTACAAGAACTACCATTCCTCTTCCTTCTTTTAATTACAGTACAACTGATCAACTTTTGTGGACAGAATCCTACTGTTTCAGTCAAAAAGTTTTTATTCCTTATCTAGATCTTCAGGTGTGGAACAGGCAAACAAGGATCTGCTCACCCAGATCTAAAGACACTAGCAAAATTCTTTACATAGGGGCGTTATTTACAAGTGTGTTTTTTCATACAGCAGCAGTAATTAGACTAGAAGGGTTTGCTTGTGTAAGGTAAGTAGAAAAACCAGAAGCACATTTTCTAGAGGACTAATTAGAAAAGCAGACTGACTGGATCTCACACAGCTGAACATTTCTTCAGTATGAAATGAATCCACCAGTTTTCCCTTCTTTCCATTCTGCCACTCTTATTTTCACGGGCAGTCAAGCTCAAAAGAGCCAAGCACACACTTGAGTTGCTGGAGCTGGTGGCACAGCCAGGTCTCCAAATCAGTATGCAGACTTCACTTGCATGCTGGCTCTGTACAAGTACTTTCCAGCCACTCTCTCATTTCTGCAGGTAGGAAACCTGGCGCACAGTTTCTAAAGCAGCTGAATGATAGGAGTCATGGCTGTCACAGATATGGGGCTCAGTCTAAACCCAGTCACAGCAAGCCAACTGTTTGAACCAGGAAAATAAATCATAGAATCACAGAATGGTTAGAGCTGGAAGCGACCTTAAAGATCATCTAGTTCCAACCCCCCTGCCATGGACAGGGACACTTTCCACCAGACCAGGTTGCTGAAGGCCCCATATAACATGGCCTTGAATACTTCCAGGGATGGGGCATCCATACCTTCTCTGGGCAAACTGTTGCAGTGTCTCACCACCCTCACAGTAAAGAATTTCTTCCTAATATCTAATCTAAATCTACCTTCTTTCAGTTTAAAACTGTTACCCCTCATCCTATCACTACACTCCCTGATAAAGAGTCCCTCCCCGTCTTTCCGGTAGGCCCTTTCCAGGTACTGGAAAGCTACTATAACATCCCCCCGGAGCCTTCTCTTCTCCAGGCTGAACAATGCCAACTCTCTCAGCCTTTCCTCATAGGAGAGCTGCTGCAGCCCTCTGATCATCTTCGTAGCCCTCGTCTGGACCTGCTCCAACAGGTCCATGTCCTTGTGTGGGGGGTCTGAGAACTGGATGCAATACTCCAGGTGGGCTCTCACGAGAGTGGAGCAGAGGGGCAGAATCACCTCCCTTGACCATCAGTTATGCTTGTAAACAACTCACCTCAATGTGGCCATTCAGAGCTGCATGGTGCAATGCCGTCCGCCCCCCTCGGTCAGAGACATTGACACTGCTCAGCATGGGGATGATGACTTCCGCACACTTCACTGCCTTGTTTGCAGCAGCCACGTGCAATGGTGTCTGCCAGTTCTTGTCCCGAGCATTGACGTCAGCTGAGTGCTTAATCAATACTTGCACTGCTTCCTGCAACGGCAACACAGTTATACCCATAAACAAGCAGTTTGAATAAATTCAAGGCCCACGTTCTTGACAGCTTGGTCATATTACCTATGCATATTACTCATGCATACCAGACATGGCCAGGAAGAGGGAAAGAGAACTACATTTATCTAAACAACCACCCAGGTTAGGAAAATGGTATTGTTGATTCAAATGCCACCTTTTCTGTCATTTAGAGCAGCGTCCTCACAATCAAAATTTCCCAATTTGATTTTTAGGACGTACCAAGCTGCCTACACCCAACCTGTTCAGTTGATTAACCTTCAGTACCTCAGTCATCATAGCTGTACTCTCATTGAAGAAATGAATTTACTTATTTGAGCTCACTGTGACACAAATTATTTACAAAATGAAAAGCGCATCATTCTGGACAGTGAAATCATAGCAAATTGCTGTGAGTTTTATTTATAAACAGGAAAAAGGAGAAAATAAAACAGAATATGTGAAAACAAAATTTTAGCTTTGCAAAAACATGAGAATCCCAGTCAAGGGTTGATGCTGGTGTCCCCAGATTAGCATTAGCATTCCTTCCCTCCCCGAGGGCTGAGCACAGGCCAAGAGTCTTCACTGCAACATTCATTCTGTCAGCCTGAGACCAAACAACATCTTTTAAGGTTAATTTTGTTGGTTAAAAGTGAATATTTCCCAGCGAGAAAACGTACTGTTCTCTCTTGAGAGACTGTCTCACTAGAGAATTCACAATCCATTCTTTTCTGCCTCTACTCATGCATCTGCCATTAAGCAAGTCAAATGAAAAAAAAAGACTCTCTCAAAATTACATTTTATTTCTTCTGCCTTTTTTCCCCCACAAACAAACAAAATACAAAGGAACCACTGGGACACAGTAGCCTTGTCTGCTAATTACAACTCACAGCTGGTAAGCAGGAGAGCCCTCGTCCTACATAGTACCTTATTCTTTTTTACATAAACTGAAAAGTTTTCTGGTAAGCCCAGCCAAAATTTTATTAATGAATAGTAAACATATACAGTGGGTTTAAATAGCCCTTTTGTATCTAGAATGGCCCAGGAGAGTGCCTGCAGTCTGTATCAACAATACGTCCATTACTAGGAGTTTTAGTTCTTTGTCCTCAACCAATCTCAGCAATCTCATTTTCTACAACCACCTCACAAGCTGTCCTCTAACAGATTTGTTCAGTTAGTGACACTGCACCTCTTACAGCACCAATAATGATATATCACTGTTGATGTCTCAACAGGATTTTCTTTTTTAAATTACAAGCCTACTATTTTAAAAGTCATTTAAATGTAATTCACTGGAGACCTACGCAGCTGGGACATGAAGTCAGCAGGAAAATTCATGCACTTTGACTCTTAACGAAGGAAGAAAAAGTTAAAGGAAAATTTTTAAAAGCAAGTAGTAAGGACTGAAAAGTCTAAGCTGAAATTATTTAGCCTTTTTAAAAAACATTTACACATTTTTGTTTATATCTGTAAATCTGCTGCTCTCAGATTTGTGATCAGAATGTTAAAATCCTTATGGAGAAGTTTTAATTTTATTGTTTTTGAGAGCATGAGCTGTACCTTGTTACTAACATAATTTCTACACATGCATGCAGTCCACAGCTATGGTGTAAGCCTCTGTATTCAGTGTCTCTAGCTATCCAAACTTACCAAAGTGACATCTCTCTACTTTTTCAAACCATGTAAGGCTGAAAGCTGATGCATCCATTAACAATCCTGCACAGACACACCTGAGGGTTGTTGATTTGTACATAGACATTTAAATCCCTAAAGCTCACTTGAAAAATCATTAAGACAAGTAAAAATGTGTTCATCTTTTAGTCAATCTATAAAAGGGTGCAAGAAGACAGCTTCTGAATCCTGTGAAAGCTTCACAGTAAAAGATTGATAATAAAACTTAAAACACGTAGGTGATTATTCTAAAAGCAACTGTGCTCATGGGAACTTCAAAAACTACACTGAGTCCTACTGGTCAACTTCTGGACAATGAATTAATCTCCTACTATCAACATGAACTATGAATTCACCTACTGCTATCTACTACTATCACTATCAGTTTCATCCTATTATATTGAAGCTGCACATTTGTTAGCTTGGGTAATCAAGTAAAAGCATCACTGGAAGAGCCTCAGAACACCAAATCTTGTTTCAAAATTAGCAATTATCATACAAAGAAAAAAGACCAGGAGAAGAAAGCTATGTGTGTTTATAAAATACACAGTAGACCATGAAAAGGCATCAAAGGCCATCAAAGGGACCTTCCCCTGCTGCCTCACTATTGCACCTGGGTACTCTGGGGTACCAGAACTGTCAGCACAATGGAAGACAGTTTCTCATTGTGCAATTGGCCTTCAGCTGACAAAGAGTTAAAGATGAGACACAAACCCCCAGAAAGACATACATTTGCTGTTAGGACTGTCACTGACAATAAATATCATGTATTCTGACACATCCAAAAAAAGAAACCAAGCTCACTGCAATTCCCGCATCAGAAAGATTGTGGCTGGTTTTTTAAGGTTTAAGTCTGATCTTTGTTTTCCAACATGGCTTTTTGTATTTTGCCTCATTACAGCATTCATTCTCTATCAGATATTCCTTTCAGAGGATTTCAGCGGATGCCAGCAGCTGGGAAGCTCAGCCAGCAGCCAAACAATGCCCGAGTTCAGAAGCAAGCCCAGGATTCCTGCCTCCAGGCTTGGCAAGCGCTGGGACTGTTACGGAGGTGATTCGAGTCCATCAGTCTCTGGAAGACAGCCACCCTCTGTCTCTTTTACAACCCCTCCCCTCGTCCCCAGCAGCCAATTTGGTCTGCAGTTGGGCTCACTGTTAACTAAGTATTAAAAGGATAAAAGTATACAGGGAGGTCCAAAATGGAAAGCCAAGAATAATGGTGCAGTTGAAAATACAGTCATGCCTGAGCTGCATTCCTGATAGTTATTGCTGCCCCTTTTTGAGACAGCAATGGAAGAAGCACAACATGATGCCAGAAGATTTCTAGTTGTCAAGTAGAAGAAATATGGGCTAACCCTCCTTTATGCATTAATCAAATGCATTAACAGAAAACCTAATGGATGCCTTGAAATGCAATTAACCAAAACAAACTACGTGGTAATAACATGTTGGATCATATACACATCCACTCCCTTCTGGCACATGCACAGCGTGTGCACATTCACATGGATTTATTCCTCTTTATCTCACCACTTGAAGATGATGTGGCCACAGCAGACTCAATCCCACTTCAGTCCTGGTCACCCACTCCAGCTGACAGTTGCTCAACATGACTTGCTACAGTAATGTAAAGCACTCCACAAGGCATAAATCAACCACATTAAGGCTCAAAAGCAGCTATAACTAACTTGTAAAAGCCGGCCTCCAGCTGCAATGCTAAAGGTTCTGCACACAAGAAATGCCTTCCCTGTTTGCGTCACCATGCTACGTACTACAGCTCTCAATGGTTTGCTTTTTCCCCCCAGCATGTAGTTTACGTGCAAAAGCAGTGTAATCAAATCATACTCACTTCACTTCTTGAAGCAACTGCTCGATGGAGAGGAGTCAGCCACATATTGTCCTTGGCATTAACACGAGCGCCTGCAAGTAAACAGCAGAGATTAGATCCATGCCTTGGGTGCGACACTGAAAGCCTTGCCCAACTCTTTCCCAGTAACAAGAGCTGAGCCGTATGTGGGACTCTCAGTGCTCCCCACGACTCTCCAGGCACCCCGTTCGTCTTGGAAATGCATTTCCAAATCCTGGATCAACAGGAGCTGAAGTGTGATTCGGAAAGAAAGGAACTAGACAGGTCAGACTATTATCAGGAATAGCTTTGTTAACAGGACACAAAAGAAGCAAGATTGTTGTAGGGGATTACATATGTATGTATGTATGTATGTACATGTATGTCTATGCATATGCATTTTTTTTAGATCAACTGACACAGTTCGGGGGAAAAAAGCACAACCCTTTGCTCAGAGCACTGCTGCTGTCTGCAGACATAATGAAGGGAATGAGCCTGAACAACCATCTCTTGTTTCCAGCTCCATTGGGCAGACCACTGAAAGATATAACTGCTTCCCTGCTTTGCAAATCTTGCTGGGATCAAGAAAACAGGACCGGGAAATGCTCAGGTTGAGGAGGAAGCTGGGCACTTACTACCTCAGCTTCTGTGGGTGTTTTTCAGCAAACATCAGAAGAAGAGGGATGAAGGAGACTATGCATTTGCCTTCTGTGTGGTTCAGCGCTAATGTGCACTCCGACAAAGAGAGCTGTGCAAGAGGATGGGTTTGGGGTGGCTTGCCAGGATAAAGGAAGGATATTTAACAACAAGCAATTAACTGATGTGATACCCCAGAAAGGAAATCTAGTGAAAAGGACTAGAGAAACTAATTTTAAAAAGGGCTTAACCTGAAAATGTTGTACCTCTTAGGTCTGCAAGTAGCGGTACTAGTCTGAGAAGACTAGCACATGCAGAAAAATTTTAAAGAAGCACAAGTGTCATGCACATAGCCTGGATGAGCCTCTGAACTTCATGAACAAAGGCATTCTTAAGCTTCATTTTGCACCATAACTTAAGTGCATACAGAAGCCCGTAATTAATAAATCACACTCTCTGAATCAGAAGTACTTTCCAAAAGCCGTTTCTCAGGAATATTAAGGTGCTTGCCTCTGAATCACAGTGATTACTGGGAATTGTACTAGATAATCAGAGAAGAAACAAGTCCTTTCATATTTCCACAAGTTGGGATATATTTTTTTGACTGCAAGGAGAAGAAAGCCACTTTCATAACTACTGCAACAATTAGAGGCAATCCTCCGAACTGACCTCAGAACCCGTTACCTGGGGGTACAACCTGCCCTCCGGAAAAACACCCTTTAGAAAAGGCAACAGCTTCAAAGGGTTTTCTAATGATTCTGCATAAGCAAGGAAGCTGTTAGCTTCTTTTGTCTTCATGAGAAGGCCATTACGGTTGACACATGTTAGTATCCTGCCCTTTGCCTACACTGCCCGAGGTTCTAGAGACACACAAGGCAACAACCTCATCCAGCATCAGGAAGCTGACAGACAGGACTCTGAGGCACCTTATGTTACACTGTTTTGGCCTGGTAGGGGGTCATGGGGATGCAGATTGCCTAGATGAATTCCTAATGATTGCCACCAAACACCTCTCTGGGTTTAGAAATATATTTTGTATTTGCCTTGGCTTTTTGCCTTATGTTCTTAACTAAGGTTTCATTTGGTTTATTTCTACCCATTCACTAACTCCTACAAGCAGATGGTTGCAAATCAGAAAGGCTTGTGTGTGGAGTAGCAAAGTGTGACAAACACTTCACTCCTCAGTATTCAACAACTCCAGTGGCATTGGTGAATACGAAGATGATTAGAAAACCTAGGGAAGTGTCTCCGTCAGGAGCTATTCATGCCTTTCACTGATCCACTTACCCTTTGAGAAACTGAAACAGTTGCCAAGAAAACAGCGAAAGAAAATAATAAAAGCAAAACAATACCAGTATAAATAAAATAATACACAGCATGCGATCAGCCTTTTCTTCCTCAGATGTTTTCCACATCCCTTTACCTCTTTGTGCTTTGGAGCTTTTTATGTGACAAAGTGAAATTGCTCTTACATATCTAATTCAACGCGTTGGCTGAATGTGTTTGTGATTTCTGTTTTTAAAGAGCTGCATAATTCAGCTGTTGCCTGTTACAGGAGCTGCTGTTGTCCATTTACTGAGGTGCACATTTTCTGAAGAGACATTTCAAAATGCTTCCCTCCATACTGCCCATTTCCTTCACCAAAATTCAGCTTTTAGGTTCCCAGCAGTTCCTTGCTGGCAATGGTTAATGACAATGAAAAAACTTCACCAGCACTGATGTGCTCCCTCAGGGACAAAAAATATCTACCATTTTAAAGGAGATCAAGCAGAGGCACCCAGGGAGCAATGTTGATGTTTTCAAAGGTGTCCTCTACACTTCGTAAACTTGAGTGTCCATCCTGTGACAGCCCAGGGGACAGCTCTTTGAAAGCACTGAGTAACATTGAAATCCAACTCTAAAGACTAAGTGCTCTACAATATGCTAAGGCACCTACAATGAGCTGTGTCCAAAAATTAGAAGCTTACGTTTTCAAGTTTTCATCCTATAACACTTCCTCAAAGTCACCCAGAAATTCAGCGTACCTCTCTTCACTCTGGACCAAGTACTTTAACCATGCTTCAATGCACTTCCTACAAGACTCCGTGAATTAATCTGTGTATTGATAAGGACAAAGAGGGCTGATAACACACTCAAATTGGTGTATATGATGTCCTTCACAGTACAATCTTCCTTGAAAAGATAAGCTGCTTTAAAGATTTCCCTTAACATCCTTTCAGGTAGCCACAGCACCCACCCACCCCACAAAATATCCACTGAAAAAAACCCTCTCCAGAGAAAAGACCTTTCTCAGTCCCATCCTCTGCACTCTGCCCTTGGAAGGGCTCAGGCCTATGGTCCTGAAGGAAAGGCTTGGCTGTTGGATTTGCTCCGTGAAGCTGAAGTAGACAACATAACATATAATGTTATAGATAAAATAACAGAGAGGAAACTTTCTGTAATCCACTCTTCTTTAATATGGCTGTTTTGTAATCTTTGCCATCTTTCATTCTCAAATATTTCTGCCAAAAGAGGAAATAAATCTGAAATTGCCTCTGTTCTTTTGAGATCCGAAATAAACAACCCGATGCTGGCTTTCAGGAATAAAGTTAACATCTCTTTATCCTAACCAAAGTACAATTTTCCATCCGGCACATCTGCCAAATCCACAGGTCTCCAATAAATCTAGATTGTCCAGTCTAACTCTCTGAAATGACGGATGGTCAACAGAGGAAGGACGCTCCACTCTTTAACCTATTAATGACATCACTAACATGCACCTTTCCCACTCCTGCTCCGCGACACAGCAATGGACACACAAAAATATAAGGAATGCTTTCCCCTCCTCCCCTCAACACACAACACAAAGCAAAGGTCAGCACGAGTAAAATATAGCAACGGAGCAGCACCACCTAACAGATGGAACTGGGACCCACAACATGAGCAAGAACTGAAGAGCCTGGGAACACCTACAATGCAGAAACAGGAGGTTAGGCAGGATCTCCTCAGAGGCAAGTCTGAGTCACTTGCCAGGGAGGGACATGGCCTGGGGATCCCACCAGGTGACAGCACACACGTCCTGGGTCACTCATGAAGGAGAGAGGAGATAGTCCTGGAACATCCTCCAAACTTTCACCTGAAGGGGATACTCCTAATCCCCAAGGACAGGAGTTCCAAAGCCATGGGAAAGGCAGAGAGAAGGCTGCCTCTCCAACCCACCTACTCTTTAAGCTGCCATAAAAGAGGAAGCCCTGAATGTGTGTTCAGGTTACACAGCGCCTTCCCCTGCTGCCTACACAACAGGGATGGCCCAGAACCTGCTCCGCATGTGACAGTCTCACTTCCAAATCTGTGTGGCACAGCTTACCAGGAACGCTTCCAAAGCATGCTGGGCTTTGTCCTTTTCCTCAGCTATTGTGCAATTTTTGAAGGATGGATGTCAATATTGCATGCACACCCCCAGTGCATAAACTTCTTGCCAAGAAGCTCAGAGTCCTCTGAAATAGTAAGGGATGACAATATTGCCAAGATCGCAAGGTCCTGGGTGGAGAACAAGGGGTAAGGGACTGAGCTCAAACCACATGCCCTCAGGCACCAGCTCAAAGCCCAGGAGGGCGAGAGGCACCAGCACAAATAAGAATGGAGCTTGTATTTGCCCAGACAGTTCTTCTTGCATATCCATGACTGCATAATCTTACAGAGCTTCATTTATGTGAGATGGTTACCCTGGTCTTTCTCCTTCTTGACTGAAAGGAGGTGAAGGAGAAGTGGTCAAAGCTCCATGCTTTCATGTAGCCTAGACAAACAAAACCACACAGCACATTTCCCCAGTTTGAACCATATGATTATGGATTAGACCTTTGAGCTGGTGTAAATGTACCTAGCTCTGACATTTAATGGGCTGGGGTGAGATTCATACTAGTTGAGGGATCTGGCACTCTCTCTCCTGTATCAATTCCAAACAGACTCCATGGCAGTGGCTACCTAGAAAGACATTTCTGGTCTGTCTCCAACCACCTGGGCAGAAGTTTTACTCATTAGACACTACATTTGTTTGTGCTGCCACCAGTTCATAGCCCACGGATCTCAGAATGTGCATATCTCGTTTAATTTCTATCCTGAGCCCTGCACAAAATGCAACAGGTTGCTATTCCTCCTAGCTTCTGCTCATTCTGAGAATATTATTGTTTGATGCCAACAGCAAGCATTTTTGTGCTTTCTCTCTGCGAAAACATCCTCTCATTTTAAGTCAGACAACAAAGGTTTTCCACTTAGGTAACTGAATTTTATGATCAGATTAATCTTTTATGAAACACTTTTACTAATACAGTTTACTGAGTGAAGAGGTGAAGCAAAGGGAAGATGCTGCTGTTGTCTTTGGAGCCCAGTTCACAGAGAGATCACAGTAACAAAGAGGTGTTTATAATAACTCATAAATCTGCTCCTCCAAACCTCATAGAACTCCAGACCTGCTCTTGGATACAAGTACTGATGCTTACCACGAGTAATGATACTTCAGAGATTAAAGGACAATGGATAGGTAGAACATGCAACACAAGACTACTTTTGACTCATGCTGAGCTAGTTGGGAAATATCCACACAGTTCCTGCAGACTGAATACCAGCACAGTCCCACTGACACAAAGTCCAATTTTTAAAAGCCCACATTATAAGTTTTTTACACTCACTTAGGTATATAAAAAAACCAAGATATATCACCTGCATTTTATGCTGTTGCCCAGACAAACACTATAGCCCATGGATGACGTTTTGGCAGTGAGGTGCTGGAACTAAGCATCCCACAAGAACACTAGGAAGTCTCCTTCTCTCATTAGGAACATGATAGAAAACAAGAATGTTCACCAGGACATTTCTTGATGATGCTGGGATTCAGGGGAGAAATGGGCAGAACAGCTTCACCTTTATGTGGATATTGCCTGTGTTGTTACTTGCAAAACTTGAAAAAAGGCATTGCTCCTGCAATCTTCTCACACCACAATGGAACAATAGTATGTGACAAAGAACACAGACGGCAAGAACACGTGCACAGATGAAGTTTATTAACTCTTATCTCCCAGTGAAGAAAAGCATGTTTCCATTTAGCATACTGAAAACCCACCCAAGCATAACCTGTCAGCAGAGGAATGTTCATTTAAATCATTTTACTGGCATCAGGGTTAGAGCAGAAAGATCTGATGTATGATGTATGTCCAACCAGTTACCCTCATTAAGCAATCAGACAACTCAAAATGCCCCCAAAAATGTACAGAGGAAACACATAGCTACAGCAAACTGAATTCTCATTTTCTGCCTTCTCCAGGTGTGGTTAGGCTGGTAATCCAAAGAAATATGTTTGTGTGGTCTGCACACGCCCATTAGCAGCCTGATCTAACTTTGAAATTGGCTGGTGCTCTAAGCAGGGGGTTGGATCAGGCAACCTCTAGAAATCCCTTCCAGCCTGAATTATTCTAGGATTCGAGGCTGGAAATTAGAGGGTGCCTCGCAATCACAGGACCGATAGTTCTGAAATAACTTTCTAAAAAAATGTGCAAATTGTTTGAAGAGGCAATCTAATAATTTGTGAAGCCAATCACATAGCAAGGTTGCTTGTAAAGTGTTAGACGTTTGTACCATAAGGTTCCCTTCAATCCCACATTCTTAAACCACCATAAGCTTTTACCCTTAGAGTTCTCCAGTTTAGAAAAACACTGCCTTTGAAATCTGCAAGCACATCCAGGAGTTTGCCATGAATTATGTGTACTTCTTGAGAGACACCTGTTTTACGCTTTGTTCTGACATATTTTGATCATGTTTTCTGTCACTACAACAGTTTGGGAATATTTTTTTATTTTTTTTCACAGCACTTCTGAAAAGGTAGGTTAGCATTATACTCCTACTCTGAGCTGGGAAAAAAAAATCCTGGGAAAGTTAAATTAGCAGAGTCAGCATGAGGGATTAAAATGGCTCTTAGTCCAATGTTAACACTGTACTTCAGTCTTTATGTCACAACCACACACAATAAATAGAGGTATTTTGAGCACCTGTGGCTAAACGTCTGTCAGGCTCCATGTATACGCATATGAACTGTTGCTTTTGTTCATGATTTCTCATACTAAGACATTTGATGACAACATACAGGATGAACTTTTTGGCAATGCCCCAACAAAGCATTTGAACTAATATACAAAGAGATTTATGCTTTTTAAGGGAGAATGTAAGCATTTACAAATAGTGTTTCATATACTTTGGTTTTGACTAAAGTATCTTAAGATAGTGTACAAATATAAACCATATATTGTGTGTGCACACATACATGCATACCTTTCTACCCTAAGAACATATAATGTTTAGATAAACCTTTTTTTTAAACAAATTTATCTTTTTTTAGGGACTACTGACAAAAAGATCATACTTTTCAAAAATATATTTGTTAGTATAAATCAGTTCCAAAAAACACCAGTTGTTCTACCTCTGATTTGCAAGTTTGTGGGTTTACATTTGTTTAGACATGCCCTACTGCACAGTTTCTATTCTCCAAATCAACTTCCTGACTCTGAGAATCATGTTTCTAATGTAAATACCACTTACAATTAATTCAAACTCATTCATAACTTTTTTGCTATTATTCCATAATAACTTTTGTTTAACGGGAATTCTTGGCTTCTACTCCAGGATGTTAAGCCCACATTTCAAATATGTACTTCAGTAAGTTTCTGAATCCACAAATATTGTCAAGTTTGAATGCTTTAGAATTTTTTGCTTTATTTATTAATTCAGCTCAGTCACAGTGCCTGTTTTATAATGGTATCACCAAATTTAAATACATTTTCTAAGCTTGCAACAACTGCAACCAGCTCTATGAAACTTAGAAATAGGCACTGCCCAAAGCTCACTCATATATGCTTTGCTGGCTATTCCTTGTAGCTTTAAAATTAGCTAATTTACCAGTTAATAACAGTGAGGGACACTACCTTACCTGACAAGATGAGCAGCTCAATGATGTCTGCATCCCCCAGGAATGACGCAACATGAAGAGGAGTTCGTTTCTCGGCATCCTACAAAACCACAGATTGTCCAGTCATAAAACATAGTCAATAACTGCAAGCGTTAGTGTTAAAGATCAATGGATTTGTATATAGTGTTTATTTTCCAATGTGTATTTCTGTTTATAATTAGAAATGCAAACTCAACCAGTGAAAGAACAAAATTCAAGCTCTGAACACCACACTTCCTCCCAATAATCCTCAATTTTTTTATCCCTTGGTTCCACCAGACCTTTCAGAGACTCTGTCTTTACTTTGATATTCTGTTTACAGTTAGATCAAATCAAATCTAAAATGAGGAAAGACGTCACCCTTGGGTCTCTTTTTCTACTCTAAGTATTGCAGCGGCATAATTCAAATGCTTCAGTTTGCATCAACAATATAACACCAGCCTCTTCAGAAGGGTATCTCTGGAGAATGGTTTGGAAACACACACAAGGACAAGATGCAATCCTCTTGGTCTACAAAGGTTCCTGCACACCATTTATCCTGGTTGTGTAGAGCAGCCCAAAATGGGCTTGTACACCTTGACTGACCTTTAAACACAAATATAGAAAATATTACCAGTCAGGTGTGTGTCTTCAAACTTAGAATTGCTAATAATGATGCATACAACTTCTGAAATACATCTGTTTTTATTTGATTTCTGTAATTTTCAGCCTTAGGGAGTCACATTTCCAAGATGGGAACTTCAAGGGGTGTAAATGCAATGCTTACCAAAATACCTTGCTTTTATTGATTTATTCAAATGATTCCAGAACATAGGCCTTTAAAAGAAACTGCTAAACATTATAATACAGGCAGCAAAAATCACAAGAACTGCTAATATTGCTAATCATACTAGTCAACCCCTGTTTCCAATCCTGAACGTGTTTCATTTTGGTTTCTTAGCCACTAATACAAAAAAAGTTCTAAGAGGCTTATCAATCAAACTTATCAAATTACAACCTACCAGCATGAAATACTGTAAGCTGGTAACAGATTCAACACCTCCTGCAAATGATACCAACACAGAAACCCTACGAGTATTTACACTCTCTCCCTGAAACATATCTCTGAGCCTGTCAAGTAAAATATCACTTTTAACATGCCCAAGAGGTCATCAACCTCAAGCTATTTTGGACCATCTTCAAAGTATGTTATAAATGTGGACAAATCAGTGTGGCGGAACCGTTTGTCATGTGAATGCTGAAGATTGTTTTCCAGCACTGAGAGGCACAGAGACACTGGTGACCAGAAAAAGTTATGTTCAATTTTTATATTGTATGTTTTTTTCAAACATACACAGTGTATGCAGTCCTCAAATTTTTCTGCAGCGGGTTTTGATTTTATATATTGGGTGTGCACATAAAACACTCAGAAGACAGAGTATGCGACACCCTGGTTGTCACAGGTCAGAGGGAAAAATACCTTACAGAACTTCACCTCCTCATATGGTAGGCAAATTAAAACAATATTAAACAGTGTCCATCCAGCAGTGTCTACTCAGGAACCGAAATCACAAGCTGGATTCTCTCATATGCTCAGTTCCTAAAATATAATCCACCAAGACTAGCTTTTGCAGGCTACATGAGTGCATATGAGATCTTTCATAAGTATTGCTTCATATTACCTATGTTAAGGCTATTCATGGCAAAAAAAGAAGCTAAAACCGATCGAACATTTGTACAAAAATAGAATTGGCTTTATTTATCTTTTTTACCTTGTTCATTTTAATGCATGAATCTCTCTTTAGCACAATGTAGTATTTGTAATAGCTGTCATACCTGTCAGTGATAAATTTTGCAGCAGCTTCGTGCAACACAGCCAAGTTTGGCAACAGAACAGAGTAGTTTGAAGTTGAATACTAACGATACAAGACCAACTGTCTTGAACCAAGGCTATTCAGTGCTTTATTGATTATAAGCAATATTTTATACTAAACTGTAGATCTGATGGAAATTTGACAATTGAGGGAGAAAAGGACATGAGACAAAAAAGTAGAACTTTATCCTTCTATAACAGGAATAACTCTCTGTAAGTATTCTCAGCTTTCACTTTTTAAAATCAATGCAAAATCCTATCAAACTAAGGGAGAATCAAGTCTTCAGAGAAAGACGGGTTCAGTCACGCAACTGAATTCAAGCTTAGTATCTCCAAGGGGATAAAACCCTAACATTTCCCCACTTACCACAACCAGGCACAAATCAGAGTTCACCCTCACATGAGCTAGCCGATGACAAAACCCCATGTGTGGTACGGAAAACTAAAAACACACTAAAGAGCCCTCCAGGGCAATGTCTTCAGGAGTTTGGCGGGGAGACGTCCACACACAACGCCTGCAGCTGAGCATGCCGTTGAGCAACTCCATGGAGGAACATGCTCGAGTTCCTGTTTATGCTCTGCACAAGCCTGACACTGAAAGAGGGGAACTGGGGCATTCAGTCACACTCCTTGCCTCCTCCTCAAAGCTGTGTACCGCTTCAACATGACTTCAATAGCTCACTGGCTTTGCCTCTGGCCCACGCACTAATGTCTATTCAGCTACAGACGTCCGTGCGGCATGACGGTAGTAGAAGCAACACAAGTAAGTAAATTAATAACAATCTAAAATCTGAAGGCTACCAACAGAGAGGAATACAAAGAAAATTTGTCATTTCAGAGAAAGGTCTGGCAGTACCCCAAACCCGAACATACATTAACAAGGCAAGGAAAGGAGGTGGGGGAAGAAACGATAACAGGATTACAAATAGCATTAAGGCAAATAATCAGACCTGCTTCAAGTGCAGTTCTCAGAGGAACAAAAGGTCAGTAAGAGACAGTAGATAAGCTAAACAATGGCTAGAAAATCATGCTGAGATGAGATAAACACTCTCTCCCCAAAACTGTATTAGTGACTTATATTAGTTCACAGAAAAGATGACACTGCATGTTAACATGATCTGTACACTTTTTTTAAAAAAAAAAAGTACAGATAAAAGAAATTAAGAATGTAACAAACAGGCAATCAAGGACAGAAGGCCTCAGCAAGAAAAACACTCAACGCATGCTTAAACTGTTCAAGTGATCACAGTGACACTGATAAGGCCCTTCACAGGCTTTAAGTTAGGCTAGTCCTTAAGTGCTTTATTGGATCAGAGCCTTAGAGTACATGAAGATTAGCCGAACAGTGGCTGGGATGAATCATATCAGCATATGTAAAATATTCAGGCACAGTAAGAAAAAGGAAAACAGTTTCTTCTCAACACAGCCTACACCTTAAAGGAGACAATGTACTTGAACTTTTATATCAGCTGCAGCTGTTCAGATCAGATGTTTGGGACAGATTTATTTGCTATTAAAATATAAGCGCAACTGCTACAGAAAACGAATGTCTGTATCCTCTTTTGCCACCAAACTGCCTGAGCAGCCAATAGGAATAGTTCTGCACAGAAGGAGTTAACGCACCACAGAAACCGAGTCACTGAAACTTCATTGGTAAGAAGTGTTTGGATTCCCACCACCTTCAAGCAGCCATTGACCTGCCTGGGGGGCAGAATAAACGAAACTATATTAGAGACACATGAATGACAACAACTTCCATTGATACAAGTCTAACCAAAACAATAAGTTCTGAGGGGCACGGAGGGCCCGATTTGTAGACCAGACCCACTATATAGGGAGGTTTGCTGCCTCCCTGGGGCCCGGGTTGATGATGTTAAGAGGAAGCTTCCTTCCCTGGTACGACAATCCGACTATTACCCCCTTTTAGTTTTTCAGGTAGGAAGTGACGACGTAGTGAGAAGAACGCCGAAGGCAATGAAGAAAGATTTCAGGGCCTTGGGACGACTAGTTAAGGGATCGGGAGCACAAGTCGTGTTCTCCTCTATCCCTCCAGTTGCAGGGAATGATGAGGGGGGTAAACAGGAAAGGCCAGCAGGTCAATGACTGGCTCCGAACCTGGTGCTACCAGCAAGGTTTCGGGTTCTTTGATCATGGCCTGATTTATAGAACACCAGGGCTGCTGGTAGCAGACGGGAAAAGCCTATCTCGCAGGGGGAAGAGGGTTCTAGGACTAGAGTTAGCGGGGCTTATCGAGAAAGCTTTAAACTAGATTGGAAGGGGGATGGGGATGTAACTGGGCTCACCAGAGAGGCACCTGAGTGTAGTAGCTCAGCACTTGTGGGGCAGGATGTTGGTACTTTTAAGAATCAGAAGGCCCACCACCTCTCTAGGGCTACACACTCATTGGCCTCTCTGAAATGCCTATACACCAATGCACACAGCATGGGGAACAAGCAAGAGGAGTTAGAGATCTGCGTGCAGTCACAGGGCCATGATCTCATTGCAATTACTGAGACATGGTGGGATAGCTCACATGACTTGAACGCTGTCATGGAGGGCTATGTTCTCTTTAGGAAAGATAGGACAGCAAGGTGAGGTGGGGGAGTTGCTCTTTATGTGAAAGAGCAACTGGAATGTATCGAGCTCACCCTGGGGGCTGATGATGAGCAAGTTGAGAGCTTGTAGGTAAGGATTAAGGGGCAGGGTAACAGGAGAGATACTGTTGTGGGTGTTTATTACAGGCCACCTGATCAGGATGGGGAAGCTGATGAGGCCTTCTACAGACAGGTGAGAACCGCCTCACAATCACAGGCCTTGGTTCTCATGGGGGACTTCAACTTCCCTGGTATCTGTTGGGAAGGCTACACAGCTAGGAATGCACAGTCCAGGAGGTTCCTCCAGTGCGTTGATGATAACTTCTTAACTCAGGTGGTGGAAGAGCCCACAAGAAGGGGTGTACTACTGGACCTAGTACTGACAAACAAAGAGGGACTGGTGGAGGATGTTAAGGTTGGGGGCAGACTTGGCTGTAGTGACCACGAGAAGACAGAGTTCAGCATTAAGTGCAGTATGCACAAAATGACAAGTAGGGTTGAAACGTTAGACTTCAGGAGGGCTAACTTTGATCTCTTCAAGAAATTGATGGGAGAAATCAAATGGGAAAGGGCTCTAGAGGGTAAGGGGTCTCAAGAGAGCTGGCTGATATTCAAGCACCAGCTCCTCCAAGCTCAGGATAGGTGCATCCCGAAGAGCAAGAAATTGGGCAAGGGAAGGAGACCTGCATGGCTGAGCAGGGATCTTCAGAAAAAACTCAGGTGGAAGAAGGGAGTTTACAAGATGTGGAAAAGGGGGCTGATGACTTGGGATGAGTATAAGAACGCTGTCAGGGTATGCAGGGAAGAAATGAGAAAAGCCAAGGCAGCTTTGGAATTGAACCTGGCAAGGGATGTCAAGACTAATAGGAAGGGTTTCTTTAAGTATATAGGAGAGAAAAGGAGAACCAGGGAAAATGTGGGCCCGCTCTTGAACGAGACGGGTGCTGTGGTGACGGATGATGCAGAGAAGGCAGAGTTGCTCAATGCCTTCTTTGCTTTTGTCTTCACTGCTCAGGCCAGCTCTTGGGAGTCCCAGACTTTGCAGGCAACAGAGAAAGTCTGGAGGAAGCAAAACTTTCCTTTGGTTGAAGAGGAACAAGTTAGAGAACAATTAAGTAAACTGGATACCCACAAGTCCATGGGGCCTGATGGGATGCACTCACGAGCGCTGAGGGAGCTATCAGAAGTCATTGCTGGGCCGCTCTCCATCATCTTTGAAAGGTCCTGGAGAACAGGGGAGGTGCCTGAGGACTGGAGGAAAGCCAATGTCACTCCAGTCTTCAAAATGGGCAAGAAGGATGACCTGGGAAACTACAGGCCAGTCAGCCTCACCTCCATCCCTGGAAAGATGGTGGAACAGCTTGTTCTGGGTGTCATCTCCAAGCATCTGGAGGAAAAGAAGGTTATCGGAAGTAGTCAACAAGGATTCACCAAGGGGAAGTCATGTCTGACTAGTCTGATAGCCTTCTACGATGGTGTGACTGGATGGATGGATGAGGGGAGAGCAGTGGATGTTGTCTACCTTGCCTTCAGCAAGGCTTTCGACACTGTCTCCCACATCATCCTCACAGGCAAGCTTAGGAAGTGTGGGTTGGATGAATGGACAGTGGGGTGGATTGAACAGTGGCTGACAGATAGAGCTCAGAGGGTTGTGGTTAGTGGTACAGAGTCCAGTTGGAGGCCAGTAACTAGTGGTGTCCCTCAGGGGTCAGTACTGGGTCCAGTCCTGTTCAATATATTCATCAATGACCTGGATGAAGGGATAGAGTGTTCCATCAGCAAGTTTGCTGATGACACAAAACTGGGAGGGGTGGCTGACACGCCGGAAGGCTGTGCTGCCATACAGCGTGACCTGGACAGGCTGGAGAGTTGGGCAGAAAAAAACCTGATGAGGTTCAACAAAGGCAAGTGTAGGGTACTGCATCTGGGGAGGAATAACCCCATGCATCAGTACAGGTTGGGGGCTGACCTCCTGGAGAGCAGCTCTGTGGAAAGGGACCTGGGAGTCCTGGTGGACAACAGGATGACCATGAGCCAGCAATGTGCCCTGGTGGCCAAGAAGGCCAATGGCATCCTGGAGTGTATCAAGAAGAGTGTGGCCAGCAGGTCAAGGGAGGTCATCCTCCCCCTCTACTCTGCCCTGGTGAGGCCGCATCTGGAGTATTGTGTCCAGTTCTGGGCTCCCCAGTTCAAGAAGGACAGGGAACTGCTAGAGAGGGTCGAACAAAGGGCTACACAGATGATTAGGGGATTGGAACATCTTTCTTATGAGGAAAGGCTCAGGGACTTGGGGCTTTTTAGTCTGGAGAAAAGAAGACTCGGGGGATCTTATCAACACTTATAAATACTTAAAGGGAGGGTGCCAGGTAGATGGGAACAGTCTTTTTTCAGTTGTGCCCAGTGATAGGACAAGAGGTAACGGGCACAAACTGGAGCACAGGAAGTTCCATCTTAACATGAGGAGGAACTTCTTTACTTTGAGGGTTGCAGAGCACTGGAACAGGCTGCCCAGAGAGGTTGTGGAGTCTCCCACACTGGAGACATTCAAAACCCGCCTGGATGCTGTCCTGTGCAACGTGCTGTAGGTGTCCCTGCTGGGGCAGGGGGGTTGGACTTAGATGATCTCCAGAGGTGCCTTCCAACCCTGACGATACTGCGATACTGTAATAACCTCCTGCTCATTCACTCCAATTACTGTTGTTACACCTGAGTACACCTTATTTAAATAGCACAAAGTAGCTGGTATCATTAAAAAACCCCCAAACATTCAGATACATCTTTACTTCAGGAAAATTAAATACTGGGAACTGGTTACAAACTACTGAAGAGGCTAAAAGCAAATAAGCAGCTACTTCTTGGGCTATTTACAACTGTTCAGAGCCAAAAGCTGATGCTGTACAAAGAAAAACTCTGCCGCTTCAGGATTTCCTCCCTCTCACAGATTCTTTTTTATTAAAGCCTGTAATTCACAAAGCAAATCAAAATGCGTAATTGTGAGCACCAGCTGGGAGGTGAAAGTCAAGCTGTGTAACTTACGCCTGGTGCTCTTTCTTCTGCTACAGCCAAGCACAGAAATTCCCATCTGAAAATGCAGATCCTGGTTCTAGCACCTCTCATTCCCACAGTCTGCAGTTTAGTCTCAAAAGCAAAGCTTTTTCTGGACTGAGTCTTCAACTGCCAAGTGCCCGTGAGGTGGAAAAGGCAAATACTTTGATCTTCTAGAGACAAGAAGAATTATCTTCCCTCTCCCCTCCATGTAACACTTTCGTACCATAAGGCTGACAGTAGCTTTCACGCTAGAAAAAGATCACTTCTAAAATTAATTACTAATCCTAGATTAAGACTGTAGAAACTGTTATCCTAATTAATGGAAATATTTTAATGTTTATAGCAGTGAGTTTCCAACATAAGGTTCAAAAGATAGACTTAAGTAACTCCTCCATTTTTATAAATGCAATATTGACTCCGGGGGGGGCAGTGTGATGGCATGGGAGCATATATCACTCATGAGTTCATGGGAAAAGCAGATTTAGAAAATTCAGGTATTTCAGGCTGACGTTGCTGCCTTTGAAGAAAATAAAGCAGCTACAGCCAAACCCTGCCATGAGCTTTTAATGGCCTATACATCCTTAACTGTCTCAAACTTTGAGAACACTGATAACATGAGTCATCGGCACAGATATATATATAATTTAGTACCCACTAGTATACTAGCATGCTGTACAAAGCAACTCAGAATATTTCAGACTCTCAGTAAACTCCAGCAGAATCTTCTTCACAGTTCAGACATCTTCTTTATAAAATATTAAGAAAAAAATATTTATTTTGTTAAATAAAAAATATTCTAAATAAAAGTCATGCCGGTCACCCCTTGCATCACAAAAACCAATGCAATTTCATATTCAATTTCTTACATAACTGAGAATTATGCATAATTTCCTTCTGTAGAAAAAAAAATTCTCTATCACTTCCCACTTAACAGCATATCAAACAGCACTACTAGAGGCTAAATACCCACTGAAAACATAGCTATTACCTAGCACCAAACTGTCATACTGTGTCAAAGCAGAAGCCTTCCAAAGTTCTCGACTAAATCCTCCAGAAGACTTTACAGCACAGCAGAACTACATCTAGAAGAGGAGCATTTACTTCCAGGATAGCTTTATTCTCCTGCAAGACCCACAGTGCCAAAAAGAAAATCATCATTCCTTGGACGAGAGCAGAGATGAGGGTCTGGTTCCCAAGATCACTGAAATACCGCATTACGGTCTCTCTTAGTCCCAAGTCAAACATGTCACTCCAAACTGAACAACAAGCTGTTTTTCACATTAGCTATCCCAAGCATGCAAAGCCTTTCAGACTCACAATCCTAAACGTGTGAGCACTTGTATCCTCAAGCACTCATACTACTGCAAAAAGCATGTTCAGCAATATTACAGAAATATATGTAACTTTTGTGTGTGTGTAAAGACCTGGATAAACCCTGAATCCTCCTAACAAAGGTGGTCCTGCAAACCTGTGCCTTACCAAGTAGAATAATGAGAAAAAGAAGTAATAAACAGCATATACACCCATGTCTCTCCATAAGGACTTCCTTCTTGTCCTCCTTGTTCTGTAATAAACCACCCTGTAAACTCATGGTCCTGCATGTAAGGCTTTGCAATCTCTGCTGGTGCCACTACCCCTTTCTCTTGCTTGAAACAGGCAGGCGATGCCCAGGGTCACTACACCTCAGCATGGCTCAAGCCCATGGCCAGCCTGGCCCATCGGGAGCCATTGCAGCCCACCTAGATCTGCTGGCTCTGCAGCTCTGCTTTAATGAAAACAAGCTAAATTCAGCTAAACCATCACCTTCTCCTAACCTATCTCAGTTTGGCGAAAGTGGGTGGGGGAGCATTCGCACAAGCAGCTCTAGACACTGACGAGCAGTGAGAAGAAGCAGCTTTTCCAGCTGGCGGAGCATTGAGCAAAGAGGTTACGTGGATCAAGCCCAGAAGGCCATATATCAGCAACCATGCCCCAACAGCAGAAACAGGAGCACTAAGTTTTGGGAAAGCAGATGTTGCCTTCAACAGTCTCACTGGTGGGGTGAGGGGTATATTATTTACTTTCCCAAAAATATGAATGCAATACAAGATTTTCCGGGGACATCAAAGTTTTGCATGTATTTTGGTTTTTAGGGTTCTATCCAAGAGAAAACGCAGGATTAGGGGACAAGGAGTAAAAACAGAGGGAAAAAAATGTCTGGTTTGGCTTGCAAACATTTCATCAGTTATGGGGAAGAATACTGGAAGGGTTTTTGCCTTTTTTGTTTGACTTGGAATATTTTAAAGGGAAACAACTCTAAGACTGAGATGAGAATGGAAATTTTACAGAAAGTATCTTGGTTTAGTAGAAAATCATGACATCGCACATAAGAACTGGACTCTGCAGACTCAGGGTGCTGCAGAGCTGCATGTATCGCAAAACCCAGAGGTTACCACTGGATCCAGAACAACCCCTAGATTCTGGGGGTCATTCTCTCACACTCTTCCTGAAGTAAAAATAGCACCCCAAAAAATCCCTACCTACACACACATAACACGATCAGCCTGATGTTTCTAAACGTACCAAACGGCAAGTGTAGAGGATGTCTACCTGAAATTAATCGTGGTGTGGATGGTCTTACCCAATATCCCAAACGCCCTGGGAAAACAGGCTGCTGAACGCTGCCCACAGGCAGACCACATTTCCCACAGAAACAGTGCATATTCAGTACTCAGTGGTAGGGAATCGCTTACCGCCAGCCAAGTATAACCCTGGCCATGCCCTCAGGGGATAAAACTAGCATCATGTTCCCCCAGAGCACAGTTAGGAACTGGAGAGGTCAAAGTGACCATTACTATGGCAGAATGAACTAAAACCACACTTCTAAGCAAAATAGTTACAGCTTTCACTTTGCTGCAAAACAGAAGTCACAATTATAGCAGCATCCAGAACGTAGCCGTTTCTATCAACATACACTTTCCAGCTTAGAAAGATACTAATTATTTTACCAGACCAAAAAAAAAAAAAAAAAAAAAAAAAAAGTAACCTAAACTTCTGATTTGCTCTAAATTCTTTCCTCTGAGATTAATGTTCTCTTAGGAAGTATGCATATACATCCCTAACTTTGCATAGTTTCTCCATGTGCTCTTTTCTTCTGCCTTCCAAATACCTCTCTTGCTGCAGATTCCAAAAACCAATTTGTAAAACTTCAGAAATCCCCAAAGCTTGCTGAAAAAACCCCAGAGTTTTACTGTATTTCCCTGTCCTACCTATACTTGAACTATTCCAATATTAACATAGCTAACCGAAACGATCAACAAAGGACAAATCGCTGCCAGACTGTCAGAGTTTCCTCTCACATGAGCAACCAAGCACTAGAGAAACACTAACATGGAAGTAATTAAAAACACCCTTAAAATAGAAATGTAAGCACGCAGTGCAAATTGCCAGCTCACAGCATAAAGGGGGAAAATACTATCTTTTGATCTTTCTTTAGTGAAATTTTAAGCATTTGACACTTGTCTGCAACCACTATCCAGAACACAATCTTCAGAATTCATGTTGACCAGTATTTTTCTAATTACTCCAAAGAACAGCTTTATTTTCACTCCTGAAAAAATAGCTGCTCAGGCAAAGCATTCTTGGGTGGACTTTTAGCATCTTAAACAGGATTCTGGGCAAGACCATTCAAGTTCAATGACTTTTCCTATTAAGTACTATGGTACTCATCTATGAAATACATATTCTTCATTTAATACCACACCTGACAGTTCCAAGCATCTCTCTAGCAACCATCACTACCACACTTGCAGCCAAAGAATATAAAAACATTTGAGAAACCTACAATAACCTTGTACAGGAAGTGCTATTTTGAAAAATCATCATGAAATATAGAGGAAATTTTAGGGCTATCGTGTTCGTCTAGGTTGAGGGGGTTTTTGGTAGGTTTGTTTTGATCTTTTTCCTTGTTTTTTTAAGACCATTAGGGAAAAGAAATAAGGAGGAAAGTCAAGGGGGATGACACCTTAAGGAAGCACTTTCAGGAACTTCTTGCAAGAAAACAACAAGGTACTGATAATCACAGGGAAAGCCTAACATCAAGGTCGTCTTTGATCAGATTCCCCATTTACAACAGCAGCAAGACTTTCCTTCCACTTGACAGCAAACGGAGTGGAGCTCCAGTTAACCAGATCTGTACGATCACTTCCCCAGTTCCTTTCTGCAGCTCTGAACCAGATGGCTGGACCCCACCACCTGCAGAAGCTGCAGTGCAAAGACTACACCAGACAAACTGCTGGAGTTAGCTACGAATAAACTGATGCCTTTATGTCAGAGAAAGATACGAAGGAAAGGAAGGTTGATTCAAAAGTCCAGGAAACACCTGGAAATCACCATTCTGCTCCTGCTTTGTATTCTCACCGCTTTCAGAGGCCACAGATTGTAGTCCGGACTGGCGGAGTTCATTTCTAACAGTACGGATTTAAGTTAAAATCAAAGAGGGGAAAAAAACAACCCAACAACTTCTGCAAAAAGACCAAGTTTAAATGGAGATATTTTTTTCACTGCCAAAATACTTAACTACTACTTGTTTACAGCTGCTTACCATTGTTCTGGCTAGAATCTGCAGAACAGCAATTCCTTTGTGGGCAAGTCGTGGCCAAGATACTGCTTCCTTACCCTCACTGCTGAGACCTATAGTGAAGCTTTATTTCAAGCACAGTCAAATGCTGAATAAGAGCTCCTGATCTGCAAAGACCCTTCATAAAAGGAAACTCTACAGAGAGTAAAAATATGCAGCTTTCAGCTGTTTTCATTCATTTTCTCAGTAAGAGAGAAAACAACGTCCCTGAATGACCTGCACATTTGGAATAATTACCATACACTTAGAAAATTTAAAGTCACCTGCTGGAGATAATTATATTCCAGGCTACTAATTAGGATTCCACTGAAACCCCAAACCTCTAACTTCCAAATAATTTCCATTCTGTTACGTGTTAATTACTAAGGACATGATTAATATCATCATTGCAACAGTTCATAAGCATGGTGCTTATGTATCACAGGCACAACATGCCAAGTCACATACCAAGGCGTTGACATCCTCAGTTTTGTAGATCAACATCCGTATCTCTTCTGGATCACCACTGAAAATCGCCTGGACCAGTGGTGGCTGGAAAAATAAAACAGAAGAAGCAGCATTAAAGGTTTGTTTGTTTTCTGTTTAAAAGGAGAGCGTATTATTCCTGCTAACATTTACTAATGCTGCTCACAGACATTGTATGATACCAGCAACAAATCACCAAGAGTATCTCATCAGTAAGAACTATCAGTTTGCTGGAGGATAAACTGAAATCATTAGTATGTTTGTACGTATAATGAGCGTGTGTGTGCACAAACAGGGACCCCCATTAGAATGGCAACTTTTGTCAACAACACGCAATTAGCCCAGATGTTCTCCTTGGCATGTAAGGGAAAAACTAATTACATCAGATACTGCTGCATGCTTGCTGTTGGCACAGATTAACGGTCATGCAATACACATTTAGAAACAGAACATTATGCAGATAATGAATTTCTGGGCAATTACTAAACGTCTTGTATCTTTTTACTGAATAAATATGCAACGAGCACAGTTAATTTTAACCACCCAAGAAGCGAAATAGTTATCTTATTGTTTCAAGTCTGTTATTACGCTATTATGAGTCGGAATGCATAAATAAATAATCAGGCATACGGGAGAAACAATATGCCATGCTCATTCCTCTGGCAATGCTGGCGTCACTACCCGTCGGTGGGAGGGAGCGCTGCATATGCTCAACGGCTCCGTTACACATCCAGAGCCGGCAATTTCAGTCCTTCTGCCTGGGTTTGCTCTGGACCCCCAGCAGCAAATATCCGAGTTATTAACCAAGCTGGCAGAACACAATCTGTGGAATTAAAAGAACAAAAACCTTGCTGCTGGGGACTCAGAAAAAGAAGAGGATGAACTACAGAGATACCTATCCCCTGAAGCACGTAGTTGAAACAGGCAGTGGCCCCACTTCCACTGTCACCCCTCCTGAAGGCAGTGTGTGCCCACCCTGAGCTCGCTGCCCACCTCCAGGCTGCCTCATGGTCCTAACTAGCAAAAAGGAGTTTGTAGTGCTATGCAATCACCAGAACCTAAAATAACCCTGCAAAATGGAAGCATGCATGACTACTTAAGCACGTAAAACCGCAACAGTTCTTAAGACGCTGCAGAATTTAACTATCTTGTAAACAGGTTATCTCAAAATTCACAAGCAAGCTGAAAGAACAGAGGAAATACCATTTTGTCCCAATCTTTTCACTGCAAAATTCATCATATTCAAATGTGGAAAATACATTTCTATGTTCATGGTGTCTATTTTAAGACATATTAATCCCTTATGTCCTTGAGAAAGATTCACACTGGAATTTCATACTTGCCACTCCTCCGATGGAAAAAGGACTAAAGCAGCATCTTTTATCATAACTGTCTGCAGTCTTACGTATTGTAGTAGATGTTTGAAAAATAAATTTTTAAAAATTGCATTTCACTTGAACCATTTAGCATGCTTCCTTCCCAGTCCATGTGAGAACAGCCAGAGACTAATTCCCCACCGGAGGATGCAAACACCAGACCTCAGAGCCTGTTCTTTTCTCCCTCATCTGCCAAACTCAAACAAATAAGAATTTAGATGAGTGAGATGATCTCATTTCTGCATTTTTCTCTGCCAAAAGAAAACATTTAAAGCGATTCTCTAATCTTATGCCCACTAGCACCCTAATAAAAATTAGTATGTCCTAGACTTAACGCAAACCTAACACTAACAGCTACGAAGAACCAGTGAACGTTCATGAAATTAGAATGGTCACACCAAAATATTTCCATTTCATGTACACTTATCATAATATTACCTAACAAAACAAACAGGAAAGCATAGAATTCCTCAATTTCAAGATGAATGGCAACACAACCCAGTGGCCAAGCAACAAATACCCACAGTGGCTTGGATTAGTCTCCGAACCAGCTTGCAGGTACACCCAGCACACAACGGAAAGTATCAGCCAGGCTCTGTTGACACGTAGGCTGAGATTTCAGACAGAGGTACCACCACCAAGAGAAAAACTCAACAAACTTCAAATCTATTGGATTTTTTTAAAAAGTTCAAATACTTTTACAGGCGACATTTTTGTTTTAAGAGGGAGAGAGTAAAGCACTATGCATCATTATGTTAAAAAAAGAGGAAAGTCCACAATAAGGCAGTTTGACCCTTCTTCCCTCTGCCAGAAATCTGAATCAGACACCTGGTTTTACAGGAAATGCTTGACCTTTTTAATTAGCATCAGCTACTTAACACAGAAAGCAGATTGAGAATAACACGGAGTTCTTTAGACCTGTAACATATGTAAGATCCTCATCTCAATTTTTGTCCACCCTACAACAGTCATAGCTACATGCACTTCCTTCAACCAAAACCCAGTATTCACTGTGCTTCTGAAGCAGGTTATAAGTCTCGGACTGCTGATATAGATAACCTTCGCTGACAGGAGATAGCTGCCATATACCCATTTGCAAAGGCCTTAGTCCTTCAGCCCTTTTTTCCATGAAATTTACTTTTTGTAAATTAATTACAATAGAATCTATCACTGCTAATTGTAACAGCAAGAGACAGAGATACCAGAGAACGATCAGAGCCTGTGAATTGGAAAGAACAGATAAAACCATTACAGGCTAATAACCACCTAGAGTCACTGCTGTGCAGCTTTCTCCAGTTGGCCACTTTTCTAATCTACTATTTCATGATTTTACTTCATTTCAAAGGTATTAGTTCTGAAGTAAGAAATACCTTATTGTTAAGGAATTTTTCTGTTAAGGAATTTTTATTACCTATTAAGACATGTTTCCGTGTAAGATGCAGAGTCATGTATAATGACCTGTTCAGGAAAAATATGTCAGAAGTACATTGCAGTGTTGTTTCTGCAATTTGAGGTCAGAGCTGAGAATGTGCATCCACATCCATCAGCACGATGCAAAAAGTATTGCTCCATTCAGCAGCTGACAGTGATGAAATGAAGCTTGTGCAGTTATGTACGTGTTGATGATGGATGTCCAATGACCTGAACAGATTACTTTCTTGATCTTTAGGGATAACCATGTTCATACATGAATGACTTCAACTTCAAATAACCTTTTTTTTTTTAAATTCCTGAAGGGCAGATAATGACACTTGCTAATTATCAAAGAAGTATACAGTGTATTTTTTGAAATAATTTCTAAAACCTGTGACAACATCATTAACGGGTTATTTCATTAACAGAAATATTTTGCTTTAAAATTCTTCAAAATTCTGCACAGAGTAGGTTATGTATAACTATTATTAGAACTAAGCAAGGGTGCAGGTTTTGGAATGATGAACAACTGTTTTATCAGCTCAGCTTTCTGGAGCTTCCAAATTCTTAAAGAGAGTTTCACAGCTGGGAGTGTTCATATTTTTTTTCCTGAAAATATACACCAGCAGCTAACAAACACCTTTCCGTGTTACTTTTTCTAGAGAGTTACTATTAGAAGTATGAAACTCATCAACAAGCTTTATTAGAGCATTCTTTACTTTGTGCTATAACAAGCGTTACAGTAAAAATAAAATTTTATCCGCAGAGATCTTCCAGTGTTGGAACATATCCCTATCTTTACTGCATATGGGGCAATTGCAAGCTGGACTTCACTCCACCAGGTAAAATTAGCTCATTGAACTGAAGGCACAATGATTATTTCAGCAACAGAGAGCTTAAACCCAAGTGGAAGAACATCCCGTGGCTCAGCTGGCTTCCACGGTGCCAACAAACCACACCGGCTGAAAAAAAACCCAGCCTTGAGAAATTCTCCTTTATAGATCTGACAGTACAGAGGAAAGCCAGCACTATTACCAGGCAGCATTTGCAGGTCTCCGAATCCCAGATGAGATGAAGTATTTAAGTGACCTGTCTCAAGTATCATTTTCATTACTATGTCCAAAGTGGGTGCTGAAGCTCCTAGCAAACCAATTAGTATTTTCATCAAGTAACTGTGACATATATTAAATATTTTGCCTTGACTTTAGATATCCTGAATCACTAACCGGGACTTATTTAAGCCAGGTTTTCATTTGACAGGAGCTGGAGGCAGATAGGGAAAGGATGATTGATTCCCAGGCCGATTTACTACCATTTGGTCTTGTGAGTGAAAAGAAGTTATATATTGATCCTTTACTTGTTCTAATTGCATTACATCAAGTTGCTGGACTAAACACTTGGATATCCATGTACTCATTTCCCTTTAACTGGCAAGACAATGTAGCAAGACACATAATCATTTGAAAGTGGTATTGATTTTGTCAGTGTTTTGCCAAATGCCTCATTTTTTCTGCAAGTACTCCCATTAATCAACATTACAAGCAAGGTACTCTGCAATGTCACATCACGTACATCTATTTCCTTCCACTGGTCACAGCACAAATATTACTCCTCTTCCTAATTTTAATTTAGGACTTTCTCCCTCCGAGCGTACAACACATGAATACCTGAAATGCCGTTTTAACTTGTAAGTTGGTATAAGTGAGCAGTCATAAACTGGATTTCTCTTCATTCTTAGAGCACATTTCTCAGGTGCTTAGTATCCATACAGTTCCGTGTACAGAATTCAACACTAATAATTTTTTAACAGGCCTTGTAGTCTATGTCAGTTGCATCAGGGGTTAGCCTTTTACTGTGTTTTAGGAATTAATTGCTAGGTAAATACAAACAAAAGTTTACTCTTAATTTGTTATTATTTCAAAGATTGCATTTCTGTCATTGGAATTTCTATATACTGGTTTCTGACAGCAAAGTACTTTCACAGAGCTGGTATTTGGAGAAGAATGTCCTTGGATGGTTGCTAAGGCATGTTTCAGAGCAATTACGGATTTTTACTGAATGACTCCTAATGAATACTTGTACAAGCTACTGAAAGGCCAGTGGAGAGAATCAAATCCATAAATAGGGTGTACTGGTCCCCTGGAAGCACTATGACAAACTGACAGCATTGTTAAGTGAGAAAATATACCTGCCTAGGACATTTATACTGACCAGATCAATAAATACCCTGTACACTGCAATATTTCAAGTACGGCAGGAAAAAAAGTTTTTCAATTAATTTAATTCTATCTTCTTATGTCCTTCTGTTTTTTGCAGACTAGCCCAATTATTTAGAAGGTTTGCACATAATCCACTGCAGGAAGGAGAGCACGTATGCCTACACATTGCTACCTATTTCAATTTGTTCCACTGCGTTTCCATGCTCAAGGACAAACAAACTTACATGACACACAGAGGTATTCAACAAAAACACAAATCAACACTCCCAGAAGTAAGAAAAACTCTGGGCAGATGGCACTTACAAACTTTGAGAAATCTTCATGTTAGTTTTAAGCTACTGTTTAAAGGACACAAAAGAACTGTGCTCGGACACCCTCACAGACCAGTGACTTTATAACTTGCTGCCACGCTGTGCTCTAAGTTGCTTAGAGGGATGTGCTGGGTATTTAAGTTTCATTGCAAGAAGCATTAGTTTTCCCTGTAATGGCTCCCCCATTTCTCTCCCCATCATTTACAACAGCCTCTTTCTATTTAGCTTCTCCAAAACCTCAGGTTGCATTCATCCTTCAGACCATAAAAAGGACTTCAGTGCTGATGGCGCAGGGCACACAGGGAACATACTCTGGGAGCAGTGGAGAATCAATCACTGCTTCATTTGCTGTTACGCTCTCCTGAGATTAGGAAAAACACATATGTAAACTGTAACTAGAGCATATGTTTAACATCTAGAGCAACTTTGTACCTAAACTTTTTAAAGACAGAGGAGCTGGAGGGGGATGCCTGCGTTTGCCTGGACAGCCCAGCATCTCCTGAAACTACCCACAGCCTCAGTGCCCAAGAGCCTGTCCCTCTGATCTGTTGATTCAAATGGTGAATGGCAACTTCACCAAAACGCAAAGAATTGCTCAGTGACCAAATGCAAAAATACCCCAGTGCACACCTACAGCTACCGGTATGGTCTAACCCTAAGGGATGGGTACTGAACAGCATCGATGGCATCAACAGCATCACGCGAGGATGCCTGCAAAGACGTTCAGTGTACTACAAACAACACTAGTTTGGTATTCTGTGCTTTCTCCCCCCTTCCAGTGATTAGTTAAATGCTCAGTAATGCATAAATGGTTTGGGATTTTAAGTAATTGTTCACAAATGTCTGAATAATTCATGTTATGCTAACATGGACTGCAGGTAGTTCCCACTTAACCATGCACTGAGCCTTTCCCACAGTGGCTTCACAAATGAAGACTTGAATATTTGCAGAAATACTTGGTGCAGAAATAGTTAGAATAGGGCCATTTTAACATGATCATCAGATACTGCCATTGCTGGTGACATTAATAAAACCTGAGTTTAACCACTGGTATACCTTGCTAGCTGGATGACAATTAATTGCAAGCTACCAAACAGCTACAGAATTTGAGCAGCTCCAGCCTCACCCTGTTGGACTGCCAGGCGGCTTGTGCAGACTGTGAAGCCTCTGGGTGGCACAGCCCTGGGGAGGGCCTCTGTCCTGGGAGGACCCCCACCCCTCCAGCTGAATTTGGCCAGGTGCCTGGTATCCAGTACTGATCAGGTTTTACAGGCGGGAAATTCAGGCCTAATGAAACACCCTTCTGCATCTTGAGGATGGAAAAATCAAATCATCAGCTTTAGGTGAACAAGTGTTTTTTCCATAACTACAAGTTCTCCTTCATTATAGCTATTGTACATCATTAGGGGAAGGAAAAAAAGTACGAACACTGGCAAAGGGTTGAAGTAGTAGCAGTAAAGATGCCTGAAACAAGATTGTTCAATGACAAGCTGAGAAACACCCTCCATTAAGGCTCTTGCTTTGAACGTTGTTTACATTACGTTTGGAAAAGGACAACGTAAACTGCTTAGAGCATGGCTCGACCCTGAAAAGGGAGCTGGGCTGTCACAACACATCCTGCATCACCTGCTTTCAAATGATTTTAAATGATCCCTGGAGGTGTTCAAGGCCAGGCTGGATGGGGCTTTGAGCAACTTGGTCTAGTGGAAGGTGTCCCTGCCCATGGCAGGGGGGCTGGAACTAGATGATCTTGGAGGTCCCTTCCAACCAAAACCATTCTATGATTTCCCCTCCATACCAGTTAGACCTTTGCAATGGCAAACTAGTCTTGGGACTGGAAACATAGGCTGGGCTCCCATGGGCTTCCATGGGCTCTGCCCCAGTCAACAGGACCCAAGCAGCTTTCGCTTACACCCCACCCACGAAACTCTGTGTCTCCGGCCAGACAGAGAAGACAATAGATCTGATTCTACAATTAAACATAATCACAATTAATCATTTAGTAAGTGATGTGGAAACCAGAATATACTTCAATTCACTTTCCCATAAGCACGATGCTTGTGAAGTAACGAGAATAAACCTGCTTCACACCCCTGCCTCCCCACCACCCGCTGCACCCTCATGTTTTGGTCCTCTCTGTGCCCAGCCCATTCTCCTCCTCTACTCGCCTTCTCTAAGAGACTTCAACCTTTGCCTCTCTGCTGCTCCATTTCCATGCCGCTGGAGCAGGGGAGCTGGAGTTCTTAGGATGATGAACACTTGAACGCCTTCAGTTGCAAATACACACACTTGCATTTCAAGCAAGTGAGAAAGAAAGAAAACTGTAAGCAAAATGAAAACTACCCGGGGGAAAAGTATTACAACATATTGAGACAGCTGAAACTTTAACACAACGTTTATTTAGTCAAGCTTTCATGATACTTAAAAAGGAAACCAGTCAGGACCGATTCTGCTTGTGCAATGCCAGATCAAGCCCGGTATTTCTGTTCGCACAATTTCTGATATGCCATTCCGGACGGTGCAAAACAAGCCTCTCGGCAGATCTATTTCTGGCTGCTAGCTTGGCTCCAGATTTTGGCTGCCTCCCATTTTTCATGATGAAGCCTATCAACTGCCCCAAGAATTGCTTATGTTTCCAGGTGAAGCAAAGGTTACATCCTGCCGTTCCTGGAATCCTGAAATTCCTCTACACACCAAACACGCTGCGAGTGCATTATGTTTTGTTAAACTTATCAGTTAAAGGCACCGAAATAACTCATAGCATGTTAAATTTAGATCACTTCTAAAAAGGAAAAGAGCTAAGCAAGTTTAATTCAGCTTGCCCAGCGTCCTTTCCTTCATTCTCACTACTGGAGGCCGTCCACTGGCCTCTGTTTAGGTGGTGGGGTTTGGGTTTTGGCATTTGAGGGGAAATGGGGGGGGGGCGGGGGTAGTGTTGGTGGGTTTTTTAAGTGCCTGCAGATCATATCAGAAAATTAGTTAATAAATACTATCTTGAAGCTACATTAATCAAGTGGAGACAAAGACTCAGCACGCTGCAGACTAGTTAAAATAAGAAAAGCATTTTTTAAAGGAGACAAAAATAAACATAGTAGCATAACATTTGTTATATTCACCAGCATTTGTTACCCATTTTAGTGGAGAAAAGTCTGCTGCAGACAGCATAATAAGATTTGTTGGAATATCTACAAAGGTTGAGGATAATCAATCTAATGGTATCCTGAATTTTTCTTGTCCTCTTGAATTTGTTTGTTCAAAGTTTCTTGGGGTTTTGTCTTGATACAAACTGTGTGTTTGTGTAATATCTCACAACAGACATATCAACAACGCCATTAAATAACAGTCATGGGATTGTAATGGCACTATCAAATAAAGGATCCAATTCTTTTTATACATTCCCAGCAGCAAGTGCTGCACTACTAATCCAATTGAGTACTTCTTGTCATGCTGATATTTTGACTCCCAGAGCTTTTGCCTTTTTTTTTCTGCCTTTTTTTTTTTTATTTTTCCTCCCCCATAATCTATCACCTAGCTAAGCAGGAGCAGGGAAGACGGCCTGCCACCAAGGCAGTGTTTCTGAACAAGAGGATAGCAGAGAATAAAACCCCTGAGGGCACAAATTCCCACTGCCGTAAATCAGTTTAAGTGAACTCCCAAGCAAGAGGTGCTGTGCCACATTACACCACCTGCTTTTGGAAGAGCCCCGTGCTTTCTCCCTGTCAGAAGCACAGCTGAGAGGTGGCCAGACAGCACGAGGTTACAAACCTCAAGAGAAATAAAATGGCTGGCAGCAGGGGAAAGCACAAGCAACCCTGGTGATAGGTCTGCCCCTCGCTAGAGATTTAAGAATAAAGCAGTTAGGGGAGAAGCTCACTCAAAAAACATCAACCCTACCGAAAGCTTAATTTCCTGCTCGCTCGTCTTCAAACACATTTCAAGCACACCAGCAATTATTTTTTTTTTTGACCAGCTGCATAGGTGTTGAATTCCACAAGGAAAAGAAAAAGACAATTAAAACCAATTCTGTGTGCAGAGGGAATGCTCTGGGGAACAAACAGGTTTCTGTTGGCTGCAGCCGTCCACCTAAACTGACGCGTCTCCTCCGTTCAGTGGCCCCATATCTTCTGGAGACGACTGACATCCTGCCTTCACCCGACTCTACCAGCAGCAATGGCAACCAAGTTGAAAAAAAAAAAAAAAAAAGAAAGAAAAAAAGGAGAGAAACGGAAATGTTGCAAGTTTATCTTCCTTCAGTTTATCACTTATGAAACCACGACTTACCGCTCTCTTCCTTGCCGAGGTAAGCATAAGCAAGGACCTCTACACACGCCCCAGCTGCTTTAAGCAACCTTTGCATACTCCTTCAGTGCAGCAGCACAGCGAGATCTGCCTTTCATCTGGCATCTTGGACACTCAATGGTACAGAGTAATAATAGCCCAGTGAGTCTCTATCTGTGCTGTAATTAAGTGCTGTATCTGATATACACAGCATGCATTGATACTCATCATACACTCTAATAAAAATCCTTTCATTTCTAGAAAATTAATCCTGATTTAGAGAACTATAAAGTGGCATCTGATCCTGTGAGATCTTAGTCGGTAAGATTAGGACTTCCGCTGGTTAATGGGGTCTGTTTTATATTAATGTACACACAAAGAAGCAGCTATGAAACAGAGAATGCCCTAATAAATTTGCAGATACTTCTGAACTACAAGTGACTACAAGGACGTTGGAGGGCAGGATCAGAATTTACAACCACCTTGGCGAACTACACAAACAACTGGGCTGGAGGGAGACGACGACACTATTCAGTATGGAGGAGAACACAGCATGCCTGTTAGCAAGAAATCCAGAGTTATTACACAGCAGTTTTGTACAAGAAAGAATTTGGGACTGCAGCTTACTAACTGAATGTAACTGAACAATGTTATGAAAGAGGAAGAGACCTTAAAATAGGAGTACGGCTTGCAAAACACATAGTCGTCCTTCCAAGCTGCTCAGTGCTGCTTATGCTGCGACTGGAGTGAGACATTTAGTTTGGGGCACCACTTGACTTGAAGACCAAAACAGAGCTCTAAGACATGATTTACAGGGAAAATCTAAATAGATTGGAGCTATTCAGCCTACACAGAAGAAAATTTAAAGGGTACATGAGAACAATTTGCAATACGTAAAAGGTTGTTGCTAAAAGAAATCATCTGGTTTCCACATCCAAGACATACAGAGCTGGAATGGCTACACGCAAGGAGAATGCATTTCTGCTCCATTAAAGGCAACACAAACCAGGACATTGGTTACCAATTTGGCTGAGTTACAAACAGGGAAGTGCAGACCACCATCCTTTGAAAAACAGATCTAGACCAAAAATCACTGAAAGTCAAAGGGATTCTTTTCTGCAAGCTTCAGTAGGCAAGGGATTGGACATATGAAAGCAAAAGAGCCCAAACAAAATTCACATTGCACTTACATAAATACAAAGCTTAATGCAAAAAAGGATAAGCTACAGCAGACTTTACTTCCAATACAAAGCAGAGAACATGCATTTTCTAGCATTTCACCATGAAAGGGGCAATTATTTAAATAGTGTGGCACATGGTGCTAGAGAAATTTTAACAAAAATCAATAAAAATATATATCTTTCCAAAAGTTCAAGGGAAGTCTAGTGCCTTTGGGTGAAAACACACTAATGTGTGGCATGATCCCAGCAGAACTTTCAGACCCTGTTTCATTCACTCATCATCAGAAGGTAATCACAGCTATGGTTTTCTTCACATGAGTTCACATGCTGAGTTTCTGTTAAGGACAGATATATTTTGCACAATCTTGCATGTTTGTGAATCTCATCTTCCTTTTAGCAGTGATCTGCAACACTTCCCAGGCCCCACTGTCACGGGTGTCTAAACGAAGCCCCAGACAAGAGCAAACCTCTGGGGTCACGAAAGTGACAGAAAGGAAGGACAAGACATTTTAGGGTCTTGAGTAAAATCTGAAACATCTGACTTGTTCGGTCTTACCATTATATTACAGGCAGATCTTGCTCAGGTTCAAGTAACTTCCCCCTGCGTTGCACATCACACACAAAGCCTCCCCACCGCCTGTCTCCTAAGGACTGCAATGCAGCTCATTCCTCTGGTGAACAATTGCCATCCCAACAGCCGTCCTCCTGCCAGCTCCAGAAGAACTCAGAAAATCTCCCAACTTACTTTCTCATACATAGCAGGTGTCAAATATACCTTAAAGGACATTAAACGCTAATGTTTATGTTTCCTTATTTCTCTTAGAGGGTCATGGAACTCACAGTCCTCTTGAAAAGCACTGCGGACAGTTATTACTGTTTTCATAAAACAGTAAAATCCTTTGCAGATTTTAGTCTCTGGCATTTGCTTTCTGCATAGCTAGTATAAAATTCAGATCAAAAATGTTTAACTACTGAGGCTGATGACAGTGTTATTTCCATTAATAGCAGAGTAACTATGTGTGAACATGCAGATCAGTCCATAACAGCATTTCATCTCTTTCTTTGCATTAGGCATGCTACAGTTGGCATGGAGCTCCGCTCAACAACCGAAGCAGATGTTTTACCTCTATTTTGAATCTGGAACAGATTAGTGAAGTCAGCTTGATTCAACATATCCTGATAATATCCTCGTACTCATCATCAACTAAACTATTGAAGCTGACAGGAAAAAAAATTAAAAATCAAGCTTTCCCGATGAATGTAATGTCAAGTAGCCAGGCCAAAGAAATGAAGCAGCAATTTAAAAAGGTTTCAAAATTGGTTTCGCTTCAGGAACCAGTTCAGGATCTTCCAAGTGTGATGCATCTGACTGTGACAAATCCAGCAGCTTCAAAATGACTTTGTGCAGACCCAAATTAAACTGAAAGATGAGCCTGAGAGCTGTAATGAGCTATTACACTCTTTCTTCCAACAAGTTACCATCACAAATTATGTCCACCTTTGTCTGGATATCTCTGGAAAGGCTGCAAAATGTCTCCAAGACTACTGTCACAGTTTAGGGAGTCAGCGTGAATCTTCCCTTCATCACACACAATCCCATGCACTAAACACATCTCCATATCTGAGAAAAATTAGTCTTGAAGGAGAAGCATCAGCCAGAAGTGTAAATGTATGCATTCTCATCAGCTCAGGAAGCAGGGTACACCACATCTTCCTCCTTCTACTTCTTCTCAAGGAGCTTCCAGCAAGTCACAATCTCTTACTGCAATCCTTCAGCACTGGGCAGGGAGGCAAGAAAGGGACTCAGCTCCCCAGCTCCCAACACAGCTAACTCATTTTGTACACACAGCTCTCTCTTCACTATCACTTCCACTTCATGACACACAAGCCAAGTGGTAAGGTTTGCAGCCGGACAGAGCCAAGCTATGCTAGAGACCCTCTTTCTGTCCATATCACACCTAGCCACATTGATCCTCTCTGGCCTGGGATAATCGTTGCCCAAACGGAGCTTTCTTTTCTGGAGACAAAGGCTTTGTGTGTGGGTGCTCGGCCACGGAGTGACCGTGCCGGTGAGGTCAAGACAAGCCCCACTTGTTCCTGAACAGAGGCTTATAAAAGCCTCCTTGCAACAGAGGAGGGCAAAGAATCATCAAGTGCACAAAAGGGAATACACAAGAGGGAAAGAGTGGGTCCACTTCCACCGCCCCTCTGTAAGACAAAGTGCTCAGGCCAGCCCAAAAGGAGAGAGGAGGAAAAAAAAAAAAGGAAGGAAAAAAACCCCAAGCCAGTTTTTACAAAACCCTTTTTAATCCCAAACTGCAGGTGCCATTTGTAATCCAAGCCGCATTTTTTATTTTGCTAGAAAGGCAACAGCTTATTAAAGCTGAAAGAAAGTTTAATTAGACTTGCATAGCCTAACACTTCAGCCTCTCGTTTTCTGTGAACCGTTCCACTTCAAAAGTGAAAAACTTACTATTCTGCGTTGCTCTGTCATGCATCACAAGTCTGATGCTGAAAAGGAATGCTTGCAGAAAGGAATACTTTAAGGTTTGAAAAAAAAAAAAGTGTTATTTTTTCTTAAACAGAGGTTTCATGTTGTTACAACAAATCTGTATCTTAAGTCTCAAAAGACTACAGACCGTAATCCCCTCTCCAGTTCTTTTGTAAATATTCCTGCATTAGTCTTGTCAAAATTAGCCCAGTAAACATGCAACCCTACTACAAAACAAAAAGCAACCCATCACCACTTAATCAGCTAATGTATGTAACTGCTTGTTGTCAAGGCTGTGGCAATGTGCTTTACATTCTTTTTTGTCTGTGCTGGTAAGCAGGGCATTATTCTCAACCTCTCTCTAATGACAACAGCAGAAGGAGCTGGAGACAGCTTGATCAACTGCCTAATGAGATCAGGAAAGCTGAATTACAGTAACCTAGCTAAATGATAAAACCAAAACAAACCAGAGGACTTCCCAATCCAGTCTGACTTTACCATTCTTTTAGCATTCCTTGGCCACCCACTCCTGGCAAGTGCCTGTGGTATTTGAACATTTCCTTTCAACAGGGAGCTCTTCAAGTCGTTCTGCCCATCAGAGAAGAGGATGTTTGAGAAAGGGCGTGGGGAACTTGTCTGCACTGCCACCAGTTACCCCAGATGCCTTCTTTGGAAAGGAGACGTCTTTCTGCGATCATGCTATGGGAGATAAACCCCCAACATGAACTCAAGAAGGAGGTGTTGACCTTACAGTTTCCCTTCTAAATCCCATGTAAATGTCAAACCAAAGTCTGTGGAATTAAATTAGTAATCACCTCTATTCATTTTCATAATTCTTTACAACTGACTAAAGTACAGCATCAGAAGCTAGTGAGATCCGACAGCATCTAAGCTAGGCCCAGACTTAGTTCTTCACTTGCTCAACTCTTTTCCAAGGAACTGGTTTGGTAAACCCCTGTCCTGTTTTGTTGTCTGGTTTGTCCATTCTCAGGCCACCCTGCTGCTCTGCTAAATAAAGCAAATCTCTCTGTGTCTCACAGCCTGCTCCTCTTAGTTCTTGTAAAGCTCTCACCTGCTTTTTGTGGTGATGATCATAATTCAAGACCTGAATGTCTCCTCTGATGTCTTGTTTACACTGGTACATGCAGCTCACCACTCACTGGCTACCCAACTCTTCTGAAGAGTATGCAGGAAAGCACAGTCTTGCTGTGTCACAGACCTTAGATTTTCAGGACAGGACAAACAAAACGCATTTAAGGGCCACCTAACTCTGTCTGCATTCAAGTTGATGGTAAAACTTTTCAAACTACGCCAGGAGACTGAGAGCAATGCTTGGTGCTTTTAAGAACCCCACCCTCAACATATGAAGCTATAGGATCTTTTGGAGGGATGCGAAAGGTTTCAGAGGGGTGGGAAAGGTTGTGCCATCTCACCATCTTAAATCACCATGATTGCAAGGAGTTTAAAAAAAAAAACAAAAAAACAACAAGGAAAGAAAAGAAAAGAAAAAAAAGGAAGCAGCCTACTCCCAAAAGTCTGCCTTACAGCTTTCACTCAGTTTTGCATGGGGAAGTACAGGACTCTTCTGCTTGCAGCTACTTCACATAGGCTCCAGGTTCCCTTCTCCTCTGGGGCAAGATGAGTAGGATGACAGTTTCTCCACACTATCTGCAAAGTCTCATTGATCAACTGAAACTACACTGTAAATGGGACTTGCCTGAGGGGAATTCAGTTCCAACGCACTGAGCTAAAATGATGGTTGGCAGTGAGCTTTAAGCCATGGGAATATGGTGATGTTAGCAAAAAGGGTGAATGTACCCTTCTCCATCCCCATGGGATGCCTGTACAGATGATTTCAGGCTGTTTAAACACAGGCAGAATCTTGAGGCAGTAAGTAGAGAGAGGGGAGAGAACAGCAGCAAAGTCTTCCTGGTGAGGACAAGCCACTCACAGCACCCTGCCCTCTTGCTTTGGACTAGCCAGCTCTGTGGTCTAGACTGCAGATCTGACTGGACTAAAATGGGACTGCACTGGTCCTGCTCCTCCAGGCCTCAACAGGAAGGAGCTACCCTGCTACACGCTTTAAGCAAGGCAAACCGGATTTTCAGTGGCCTCATTTATAACCTACTTCAGACTTCTAACTTGGAAGCTGGACATCTTGTAAAATTTTGAAGGTGAAATCCGTACAATCATAAGCAGCAGAGTGAAACACGGGAAATCTCTCATCCTTTTCCATGCCATAGCAGTGTATAGACCATGGGGGCAGACTGCATGTTTCTGATGTATTCTAACTCCAGTTCCCCTGTTCCCTGAAACCAGGTCCTAGAGGCATTTTAAATATTTCTCACTTGAATTTTATTTCTGTCTCTGCGGAGGGGGGGAGGAAGGGAGAAAAAAAACAAGCTCCGAGTCATATTAAATATTTGAATAGATTTCTGCAAACGAAGAACAAGACATTTCTAATCTAGGTCATCTTATAAAGATATTACAGTGTCACTGCTAAATTTCTCTCCGAGACAGAGCTGCCACTAGCTAACTTGCTGCACTGACACAGATTCTGAGAAAAGCCTCAGGAAACACTTCCAGCGGGTTTCTGTGAAGAAAGAAAAACACCAATCACATTTCTAAACGGCTGCACCCAACTCCACCAGCCCACTCTGTTTTAGATAATGGAAGTACCACACAACATAGCTTGCTCTTGTAGGAAGTAGCAACTGATTACATGCCAGTCTTTTTGCAGTTTTTCACTGGAGGGCTATCTGGCTCCAGCTCTCATTCAGCTTGCTGTATCAGGAGAGCAAAAGTTGGCTGCAATGCACTCTGAGTTTGCTAAGCAGTGTTTAACAGAGATAAGGGGGGAAGTAAATCACAGTTGGATGTCACTAGCCAACCTCCAGCCACACTCGACTCAGGCTGGATATGCGCAGTTACGTTCAACCCCAAGCAAACGTATCCTTTGCTGTGCAAATCCTGCATCTTTGCAACCACCTTAAGTCTTTCTTATTGACCAAGTTCAGCTCCTTTCTCTTTCTCTCCTGACAACTAACATCAAACTGATCGTTCCTGCTGAGCTTCCTGAAGGCTAGGATAGCACGGGAGAGGAAGAGGCCTGGAGAGCTATGATTTTGCAGGGAAGAATCACGATTGCTAACAACAAAGCAGTGACAAACACTGGAGAGCAAAGAGGAATAAATACTGTGTTCTCCCTCATATCTACAAGCGTGAGAGCTTGTAGATACTCAAACATACAAGCTCTCTGATGACCACCACCCATGTCTTCTGCAGCTTCCCTCCTGGCTACGTTTGCAGAGATACGGACTCCACCTTTCCAGTGCAATGCCACTTGAAAAAGATTCATCCTTTGTATATGACAGAGCAGAATTAACTGGAGTAATAAAAGGCAGACTACCTGCCCACTGCAACAAGTTCGGTTTTTTTAATTACATATGAAGAATTACATTTCTTTTTTAAAAGGGCAAAGGTAGACTAGCCAGATTTAAGGCTACCACTGAAAACCAAGTCCCAAAATGCAGAGTGTAAGGGAAGTTCACTATGTGTACAGATTGAACTCAGACCTGTCTTTCTTACTGAATGCGTCCCTGTTAATTATCAGTGTTACATGTGCCAGCAGCACCAGTGTGCTGTGACTCACAGCAGACAGCGAGATACTCTCTTACTGGTTTTGTAAAACACAATTCAGTTTTCATGCATACATGAAGAACTGTCACATACCTCAACTTAAAAAAAAATAAAATTACATGATCCGTCATGAAGGTGAAGCAGTTCTCCTACCATGAACACAATTCACCACACTGTCCCCACAAGCCTCAACTGGAAATTTAGAAACAACACAATGAAAAGGAAGATAAGAAATGTATACATTGAAGATCGCATAGCTTTAAAACAAGAGCAAGCCTTTAGAGCTGCCCAGGACAGATTTATGAAAGCTATCAATGTTATCAAGCACCCAGAATGATCACTGCAGTTCAAACTACCACGTACTGCCCTACTTAAAAAGTCTGTGCTTCTAAAAAGTCAAAAATTATACTCTGAATTAGAGTCTTCAAGTACTGTCTGAAGCTTGCTCCATGATGGTGATGTCTGTGCACACCTCTGCCAGGAGTTTAATTTAGAGTCTCTAATTTGTGCTATTTTTTAAAAAAGGTGTTAAGAAATTTTATTTTTACAGTCAGAAAACCACTTCTCACATTCATTTCTCCTAATAGTTTCTCACAAATATTGCTGCTCAAACACCATCATATGTGCAAAGTGTAATTAAGATGTTCTAGATAAATGAAAAAATGAGAAGTCTGTCTGCATGATAGGAGGAGAAAAAAACCCACACAGAACAAGCTGGAGGTTCCTGAAGCCTTTTCAAAGGGTAACTTTGCTGGTTTGTAGCAAATCAGAATTGTGTTACCTAAATTGATTAAAATTGACAGGTAAATGAAATGCTGCATTTACAAACCTCCACTAAGGTGACACTGACAACTACAATGAAATCCATAAACCAGAAGAAATGGACAGATTAATGCTTCTGCCATTTTGTTCTGCCAAAGCCACTGCAGGTGTCTCAGACAGACAACGTTTTATATGCAGCACGTACGACGGCAGTTGGGCAGAGGAGTCGGGAAGTCCTTCCCCCTGAGCTGTCCATCCCTGGGGCTTGGCTCACCGAGGCACAGATCCACACTGCTCTTACTTATTTCCACTGTTCATTTTGACAAGTGCCGAAAGTCATATCAATGCCAGTAAATGTCTGTGTTGTTGCCTCCACACTAAACAGAGCACTCCTTGCACTTTGTGTGCAGAGATAGACAGGTAGCAGGAGACTGTCAGAACTGCACGTGCCAAAAAAATACATCTACTGAGTATGTCAAATTCACAGGTGCTCTAAACACATCCCCTAGCATCAAAAATGACCCATGACTGGTTTGTCCCCAGGCCTTCCAGTCACAGACCTAGTGGCCATCTCTAGCGAGTAGGTCTGAATACCCACTGTATACTGATGATCCCCCTTTTACCAGTTCAGCATCTCAGCAGAAGCCACCTGAACTGTCACATTTCCCTTTTCCAAACTGGGGCTCAGAGCCACCAGGCTTAGCAGTTGGAGACAGCAACATTTTTTCATCCCACAACCTCAAAGCACTTCATAAGGGTGGATCCCAACTTCACGGACTAAGAAACAAGCACAGAAAAGCACATCTAAAATTGTTAAAGGACTGATTCTCCTTTCAAGTATTTTCAGGTTTTATGCTTTCAACATTCACAAAGCACCGAAAATATTTTTCCAGTACTTTTTGTTGAGTGACAACATTATTAAATTTCATAAGTAAGTTGGCATTTATAGAAGAATTGGTGATAAGATCTGTAAATGAACTCCCAGGCACCAGAACAAATGGAATTACAAGAAGCTAGGAAAAAAGGTTTGTGCCCTCCTCTTCATCCTGTTCCACCCAAAAAAGGCATTTACATGAACAGAGAACCAGGCATTTGTAAGTCTGTATGGCATCACAGCGCTGGGGTTACATTGGCATACCCACCATTCATTCAAAAAGCCAAATTTAAAAATCCTTGCTTATGCTTACTCTCTGCCATGACTGTTCATTCTCCCACCCAGCTGTCTGCCTTCTCCTATGGAGGCAAGAGGTCAGGCTGTGAACATCAGTCCCAGGCCCTTCCCAAGGTAGGTCCCACACAATCAAGTCAGGGCTGTATGAAAAATGCCACCTAGCTCTGAATCTGGTTGCAAAAGCACAGATGCATACGTGCATACTTAAAACACTTCTTCTTAAAGGCCATCCGTCTGAACAACAACTGGGCACTAAGATTTCCAGAGGGAAACCACGTTAAGTGACTGAAAAAGACACATTCATATCAATGAAGAAGAATCAAACATAGGGGAGTTTCACAGCTCAGGCACTGCAGAGGCAGTGGAGCAGGTGGAGAAGGGACACAGAGAGCACCATGCTGCTCAGGCCTCTCATCCTCCACGGATGCAGAGCATCCCGGTTACATCAGAGGAACTCGTGGGAGTTGAGTGCCCGGCTGTGTTAATCACGGCTAGTCAAAAGCCAGGAGAGAAGACCTGGGCACTGAGGAAACGCAAAGATGAATTGCTTTAGGGAATCTTTTTGCACACTTGGTTCCCACTGCCAAGATAACATTTAATTTCTATTACCCTCAGCTGGACTCCTTAGACACCACTGCTCATTCCCACACTGGCCTGTGCTTTGAAAACCCAGCCAGGGGGAGAGCTGAGCAGCCCAGAGACCCATCTTCCCTTCCTTCCTCATCAGCCGGCTGTTAGTCGTGAATTAGTCCCAAGGAAAGGAACCGGATTAGTGATTGTTCACTTCCTCACACACTGCTGTCTTGTGTCACACCAAAAATCCTGCCAACGCCCTCAGTCACACAGATGGCACAATAATTAACGTACTGCTAGGGGGAAAATTATCCTTCCCGCTCCTTCTCCCTATGGGGGGACTGGTTCAGAAATCAAAGCAGAGCACCGAGAAGGTCTGCATCCCCAACACCCACGCTTCACAGGGTCTATCACTTAGGTACCAATTACCACAGCTGTCAGCTGCCCGTACTCCAAGAGGACAAGCACACCCCTTATCTAACCAGACAGCATCACGTCAGAGAAATAATCAACCATTTCTCAGGCCCGCAGCACACATAAGTAAGGAAAGGAGTAAGTAACTTTACTGTGCTATAGATACAGAAGATGAATAGCACTTTGTGGAAAGTATACAGCAAAGAGCAAGAAATAAACATTGATTTTAATTTCCCGAAAAGTTGAACCATAGGTTGTTTTTTGCAACCGTATGTCACAGAGCTGTCTAAATCCACTGCCAGCCATGGATTCAGCAGTATTTCCAGGCTCACGGTGTAATTCTGGAAGCACTACCATCGTACACGCGGTTTGGTCACCAAGACATATGCCCAACGTGAGAGTCTGGCTGCAGGACTCATTGCACTGCTGCTCCTGATCCCCGAAAGCAATCCCAAGCAGCAGGGAGCTCTCTGCAGCCTCCCTCTGACACGGGGTTCACTGATAAAGTCCCTTTGTAGGAAAAGAAGGGTTAATTAATCTCTTTAAAGAACTATAATTAGTCCGACAGGAAAGTCAATTCTGTCTTCCTGATCGAGGGACAGTGAGTGCCAAGAAGCCTGAACACGCACGCGGGGAGGGCAGGCACACGCAGCCTCCAAAGGCGAGCTCCAGTCCAGCCACGCTACCTTCCATGTAACCCAGCACCACGTTTGCCTGCCTGCTCCGACATCTGGATTTATAAGGGGGACACAGGTTGATTTCTCTTTAGCAATCTTGTTTATAAAGCATAATGCTTTGCTATTTTTTGTTTGCTTTGGTTTTTTTAAGTCTGACTAGGAAACCCAAACTGTGCCATACCCAACTCTCCTTGCCAGTGCTGCTTGAATTTCAAATGCAGATGACTCTTTGGGGTTTTTTTCTCTTTTCAAAGACTAAGCAGATCTAGTATAACACAATTACAATAAGTGGACTCTAAATAAGACCTCCAGAAATTACCAGTTCCTGTAGTTGACAGCTTGCTTTGTAGATCTAGTTGAATAAAACATTAAAATGCAATACTGAATGAGTTTTACAATACTTTATTTCCCCCGTGTAAATTTAATTTCATTTATCAGTTCAGCCTCAAGTCAGGAGTTCAATATTTAGTTCCTATATTTAATTATGTTTTCTTTTCATCACGTCCTTTTCCAGATAAATGTTTAATCAGGGTGTTCACTGTAATATAAAAATTACTAGAGTGAAAAGAATGAAGTAATAATGTTCTCATCCTTATATGTAACCTTGTATGTTAAATTCTAGAAGGCTGATTAAAAAAGGGCAACGATGTCACCGAATGAAGAACCCACTAATAAGCCCTCAAGGAGAAAATGAGCTAAGTAGTGGCAAAAATTAACAACCAGAATATGAAACCATCATACCTTTTAGAGAGTATCAGGGACCCATTCATGCTTCAATAAGATGCAATAAAAGCAAAAAAAAAAAAATTAAGTTCAATGCTTCCTAATTTCACCCATACTACACTGGTGACAACAATTCCATTGCTAAAAATGCAGCACAGATTTATCTATCTAAATAAAGTGCCAGGTTTGGAGGCAGAATCAGCAGTCCACATAACAGCATTATCAGAACCATTCTATCACTTGCACACCAGATCAGAGACTAGCAGTCTAGTCGTTGTTTTTCCAGCAAACCCTACATGTCCTGATACAAATACTTCATGATCCCAAACCCTCCTATTTCACAACAGTGCAAGAAGGGCTAATGCTTTTTTTCAACAATGTCTACGTGGAATGTGATAAGCGTTGATACTACTGTCATCAGTATTACCCACCTTTCCCCTTTGTCTTTGCCCACAACTAATCACTTTGTTTTCCATGATTATTCAAAATAAAACTTGCAATGGACCAAACATTTCAGTTACCAGATAACAGGTAAATTTACTGTAAAACCTACTGCATAAAAAATTACGGATTTCCTACATATTTCCAGGCAGTTCTTCCTGGCTATGACTCCGTAATATATATATATACACTCTCTCACAGTTTTGTCTGGTTTGCAGTCCTTTTTTTCTACACCTGTTTCTTTGTTGTAGACACTGATGAGGGCATTTCTTCCTGCAGAAATTACTCATTTTTAATGGGCACCATCAGTCTTCTGTTACTGTCTTTGCTTACTGTGAGTAGACCAAACTTCTAACTCTTCTTTTTTCTAAATCATGTAGAGACATGTTGTTCGTCAAACCCTATCTACAGAGGAAGTTTCTTTCTAAACGAGGCAGGAGGTAACTGCTTTGCTTCATAAAGTGTGAATTATTACTCTGATTTTCCAGCATTTCTTTTCAGTTACTGGCAAATAGTTTTTTGACATTTAAACTTGATGCAGCCACATAAATCTTCTGAAAATATATAACATCTACAGGATTTTTAGACAAGCTTCCTTTTTAGGAAACTGCAAGGTTTTTCTTATCCATCAACATCCTTCATTTAGTAGCCTGAAGAATGCCTGGTTTCAATTCTTTCTGCCCGTCTTCTGTGCCTCCCAAAAGTTAAAGCAGGGAGCCTGTTGACCACCATCCTAATTTGAGAGATACCGGGTGACCATCACACACTCTACTGAGGCTGTTTTGAAAGTTCAGTGACCTTAACTTTCATGCACTTGAAAAGATAAAGACTGAAACTTCCAATTTAGGCACTGCCTCTGTTCTGGAGGTCTGAACTGCCAGAGTGTTTTGGCATTTTGTTTTCCAGTTCAAAAACCTACTTTGTCTTAGGGCTCTGGCAAGCCGGGGGTGGGGGTGAGCTCTGACAGCCCAAGGTGCTAATGTCCCCATGCACCTACTCTGCACCCCTCCTGTAGCAGAGATGCCAGAGCAAGGCATGTGTCACATCTGCAGCCTTGCAGCCACCAGCAGCACAGCACAGCTGGCTGTCCTGGGGGCACAGCTGGCTGTACTGGGAGAAGGGACAGTCCTGCTCCCCCCTCGACCCTGCTCTGGCCACCAGCTCCCCTATAGATGGCTCTGGCACTCACGCAGTCTGCAGCAAACAACTCTGGGGAGCTGAATCCTACTCTCCAAGAGGCAGCAAGTATTTTTCTGCTGGTGTCAGTCTCAGAAGCTCAGCGAACGGTAGCACTAGTGCGCAGGACAAGATAGGAGCATGTGGCAAAGAGCACACAAGGGTCCAGGACCATCCTGTCCAACTAGACAGTGCATGGGTTCACTGCTAACGTGAAACCTTGATGGCACTTCAGTCAGGCTGTGCCAGCAGGGACAAGCTTTTGCTAGTGCGACAACAGCACCAGTAAGCCATCCATTCTCTTCTCACCGATCTTGGGACAAAAACCACCAGAAAAATGTTTAAGACAAGTCTAACAGCCATGAACCTGTAGCAGAGTGGGAGGAATTCCTTTTGCTGTGATCAAATCTGCCAGAACTTGTCCATCAGAGCCCTTATACGGGGCAAAAAATTCCTCTCTTGCAAGGGTTCAACCCAATTACAATTAGTGTTGAGGAAAACTGAAGAACGTAGATTGCTTCAAATGCCCCATGCTGGATTGCTGTTAATGCTTTGAAAATCAACACAAAGGTAAAGTGATCCAACTTTGCATTTGGAGCTTAGCTTTGCAAAAGGGGAAACACACTTAAACCAGGAACCTAAAATACTACCAAGAACTGAGGTCCAACACAAAGCAGGTTTAGGACCTCTGCTTTCATAACAAACGCTTTAACAACACTTCATTCCTTTGATTGGTTAAAAAAAACAAAGGACTGCCTTATATGAAGGCAAATCATATACAGATTTCTTGTAAAGATTTCCTCAAGTACCCAGGAGGAGTAAAAGCCCTAAGGCTGACTGCTAACCTAGCTCAGGGCTGTCTGCGCTTTAGGACAACATCCCTTTTTCTTGTGATTATCCTATTTTCTTCATTGTCAACAACTCCCTCAACTTTTCTTGAGATCTCCAAAAAGGTCTAAGGCAAAGAAGTTGGGGGAGAGATATGCAAACAAAAGTAAGCACCCTGAAAGACCAAACAGCAGCAGTACCTTCAAATGACATGATATTGTACTTCATCTCATGAAAGTAAAAGCCCCTGTCCACTGAACTATAGCTTCAACGGGCTCTACAGTTTAACCCCAAAGGGAAAACACCCAGTGTATACTGCATGAAAGGCAATAGCCAAGCCTGAGTGCCAGTTTATATTTTCTCTTTCTTATAGGCATAAAGTCTGGACAAAATCAACCACATAAAACACATTTTTTTTAAGTGGCGGAAACGTGTTTACACGAAGTAACTGGGAAGGCAGAAGAGAGATGTAATAGGACACTGAGCTCTTCCCTTTCAGAACGCCAGCTTGAATCCAGCCTATATCAATGACGGACAAACCTGTCACATGACAGGGTTACCCAGTGATCTGGATCAGCATCCATATTCCTAAAAAGAACGTCTCTTCATAGAAAATTCAACCCAAAACAGAGCTTAATTCATTAGAAAAGTAAATTGTGGAAAATGAAAAACAACTGTGGTGCTGTTTTCTGCGTGCCTATGACCAATGCAAATCATGTCTAGATGCAACCATCTTATGCTTAGGTGACTTTATAGCCCAAGACTGCATAGCTGGCATTGGTCTCACACACTAAACTCATTTTCAAGAAATCACAATTACTGCTACGCGCTAGTGTAATCCTCTTAGGTGGTAACTGAACTTAACCATATTTTTTCCAATATGAAGCAACTGAATAAATAAATCAGCAGAGAAGAGAGCAGTAGTACAAGAAGAAATTAGTTTTTATCTACAGGAGAGATGGTTCTTATTTACTCATCCCTAACAAACACTCTGAGAATATGCTCTGCTGAGCATTAAAATGCTGTAAGACACTCAAGACAATAATCTCTTATGTATGAACCATCCAGCTGAGGGAAAAGGAAAATGATATTCCACATTTAGTTTTGCTGATGTGACTGCATAACAAAAATCTCCTAGTGAAGACTGGAAGGATTAGAAGAATTTTCAATGTTTTTGTGGGTTTTTACTTTTAATTTTTGCTTATGCAGTTCATCAAACAAATTAAAATACAGCAGCACTAAATCTGCTATGATTTGGTATAACTGGTATGACCTTGTCTATACTAGGAGACAAAAAAAAAATCAGAAAAATCCTACCTGCCTTGGGTTGGCACTGACATGTTAACAGAAATTTCTAGTGTAAGCAGGATATTACGTAAAGATTATAATTCAGACATGGATATACACATATGTGGATACTGCACTGTATATGTTCACCCCATTCCACAGAAGTAGTCCTGGCCCAGGCAGCTGAGCTGACTCCACTAACAGACTAGGATTAACCTACCAGAAAAATCTTCACTTTTTCTTTCCCAGGAACACGGCATTCCTCCTCAAAAACTTAGGGCTTCACAGCCCGGATCTGTGATTTATTGTTGGACCAAGAACAACTCTCATGCTCCCCAGATCCTCAAGTCTTTAATGTTTTATTTTGGTGCTTTTCAGAGCTGGAAGAGAACCCTAGGGATAACTGAGGGAAAAAACAACTGAGGCAAAGGGGCTGTGCCCAGTGATGCCAGCAAAATGCAAGGGGTACCAGAAGATGCGCAAAAGAAACAAACTACATCAATACAGGTATCTCCATGTTGTTCAGAAACAGACACTTCCCAGGCACCCTTCTGGTATTTGCACATGCTGGTTACATCAGGCATCCATCCCCTTGAGTCTTCCTCAGGTAATCCACCTCTGTGGGCAGCTCAGACTGCAAGAGGTTTTTCCAAACTTGCCAACGACATACATGTCAGATACAGAAGTTTCTCTGAAAATTACATTTGTGAATACCCAAGCCAAGCAAGATTTCAGGCCTGAACCGACAGCAAATTCTGCCTCTGAAAGCATTGTGACAATAAGCCCATCAGCTCACCGGGCTTCAGGCTGGAAGCGTTTGCTGTTGAGGAAGACCAGATGAAAACCCAATGCCGACAGAGCTGTGTGACTCATAGCACTCACCTCGGCCAATATAGTCCTGACAAATATATCACAGGACTAGAAAGAGCAAGTAATCCTTGGTCATCTTGCAAAATAAAAGGTAACAGACACAGATCTTTTAAAATTTTTTAAAACAGCGCAAGACTGCCATGTGACAGTGTGATGCTAATTACTTCAAGAACCCTTCAGAGTAATGGACAGGAGGGAGAGGGGTGGGAGAGAGAGAGAGAGTAATTAAGGCTTTGTAATTATTATTTTTAAACCAAAGAGCACTCAGTTGCCAGGCTGAGCCTCTCCACGGCAGCTCGGGCTCCTGCAGCAGGGATGGCTGGAGCTGGGGCTCAGCCGGCCACAGTTCCAGGGCAGCGCGGGCAGGAGCAGTGTGGGCAGGAACAGCATGACACTGGCAGGCAGCAAGTCTCCAGTACAGCCCACAGAGCGGGAACGGGAAACTGGCACGTGGCCCGCACCGCCTTAGACTACCAGTTATTATAATGTATTACTGGCAAAGCTCCTGCAGCCTTAGAGAGGAGGAAAATTAACTCAGGTTTAATAAACACTGTAGGGTAAACATGATTTCAGATAGACACCAGATATAAATACTTAGTTTTTTTTCTTAAAGACACAGTCAGCTTCTAGGCAACAGCATCCAGATCTTAAAACAATGAGGTCTCCCACAGCTTTTCCTTATGTCTATCCAAAAGAAAGGTCCCAAGAGAGTTTGGTTGTGGTTTTTTATTCCCCTCCCCATTTCAAACACAGGATCACAATGTCTCAGATAACATTAGAATAAATTGAGAATAGGGGATGGCATGTTACTGAAGGCAGGTGTCTGTTACAGCCCAGTCAGCTAGAGTATCCTTTGCACCAGATAACCTTTCAGTCAAGACAAACAGCAGAACTAGGGCAAGCATGTTTGTAGGGTCAGGACCCGAACAGAAACCCACACGAACAGTTTGGAAAACTTCACCCCTATGTAAGAGTGTTGCCGAGACCACCCAGTGATACGATGGGCCTCAACTGTACAGATCGGAAGGATAAGCACATCCCCAAGTTGCACGGACAATGAGCACTTTCTACTGTTTTGCACGCTTGGAGCCTTGATATTTTGGCATTGCAAAATACCCGCAAAGACTCTCGGACAGCAAAAAAAAATTCATAAATGTAACCAGAAGAGAAAAGCATAGGGGCACACAAGACAGGTAAGTGTCACATAGTCTTTAGAGAACAAGAAACTATCTCTTCCAAATAGATATCAAGAAATTGTTAAAATGCAGCATCTGAAGAAATAGCAAGGTAAACCTCAGCCTACAAGTTTGGTAAACATCCCATGTTTCATGAATCTCTTATAAGAAAAGATATTATGATTCTTACACTACGCCTCAAAATCATCAGCAATTTCATTTTCAGTGCAACGCCGTGAGGGTTCTTCCACTCATGCGGGTGCCTCTTTCAGAAGACAGCAACATTAAAGCCCTGATTTTGACACTTTGTCGAAAGAAGAATCCTTCTGTAAATTACACTTGCTGTCATGAACAATTTGTGCTGTGCCACATGATGCCAGACCAAAATTTCTCCGTGGCATGCTATTGGCAAGCTAACGAAAATGCATCCACTAGCCCAGATTAGCGCTTCCTCCAGAGCAGCAAGATGAACTGCAAAAGATGACGTCTTGGGGGGTTTTTGCTAGTGTGAATCATAGAAGGCAGCCGAAAACACAAGATAAATGAACATAACCAAAGACAGAAAGTAGTACTAAGTGACAACCCATCCACTTTGCTCCAAAGTTCTATTTTGACGGGTAAGTACAAGATCTAGTAATCTATGTTCTGGAGGGGAGTTGCAGTGTGAAAGGCTGCCATCCAAATACGTCCCATTAAAAGCAAGACTAAACTCTGAAGGCAAGGAGGGAATAAATCATATGAGTTAACTGCTGGTTACAGCTAAATGCCAGCACATTTCATGGGATAAGACAGCCAAAATACATACAAATATAAAAAAAAAAGATTAATTCTCCATTAGACGGAACAACAAGAGATAAAGGAGGCCCCACGAAATTTTGGTCTTGCTTTCAAACATCATGGACACAGTTAGGTTGGGGCAGAACGGAACCGATACGTCCTCACAGCCTTGAAAGTCTGCATGACAGCAAAACCGCACGATAATGAAGATGCACTGCAGATAGGAATCATAGAAACAGCAGAGTCCAGTTATATAGTCTCTGCTGACAAAATCAGACCTACAAGATCGATCTACCTAAAGCTAGTGAATGAATTGGACGGGGCGGGGCGGGGCGGGGGAGAGAACAAAGAAAAGAACAAACAGTGTGTCCCCCTGCAACAGCAGAATTAACACAGAAAAATGTGAATACCCTCCGGGGAGTTTCCACCCTGCACATGCTTCCCAATTACTTTACAGCAGCCACATTTCAGCATAGAGCAGGAAAAAGACAAGAGAGCTCTGTCCCAGCTTACAGTCCAATTAACACATGACGAGTCTGAAGATTTCACATTCCTTTCAGGTGTTGAACCACGAATCCACCCACCTGCATTCTTGCAAATATCAAGAATATCCGGAATGACAGACTGACATGTGAACACTCCCATAAACACAATGTCAAAAAGAAAGCTTTTGCCTCGTTAGCTCTGGCCACCAAGATATCAAGGGAGCTTCCCACTTTTAGACCTGAAACCGAATCCAGGCTACTACCATTATCAGAACAAGCAGATCAGTTTTCTATGTCGACAGAGGCACAAAAATCTGAACGGGGCATATAAGGAAGAGGCAATGCTTATTTTGAAAAGAAAGGTGACAGGAGGCCAAAGATTGACCAGATCAGTGATGGAAACCCATCAACCCATATGGCAACTCCTATATTTCTGTTATTCGTCACAATTACCAGCAATGCGACAATTCCTTTTTGCCATTGAGCAGCAAGACGGTATTTTCACGAAGGGAAAATGCTGACATTAGGGCGATCTTGCTGGGTGACCAACAAGCAATCCATGGCTGACGCGGCTGAGGCAGAGAGGTTCTCCAAGGGCACCAGTGCTCAGTAGAGCCATTTTGCATTCCCACCCACGGTGCAGCCTGCTGTTTCCCTGCCCTCGAACCTTTTCTGTCACACATACTTTACAAAACCCACATTCATTTTTTTTCTTCCCACGTCTTCCTGAAAGAAGAACCTAATCCTGTATTGGTAGAGACAGGCTGTTATTATTATCTACAGGAAAAACAAAAGATACTCATCTTATCTAAGGCTCAGTGTAAACAATGGATGGGGAGAAGGGAAGTGGAGACCACACCGCAGCGCTGCCATTCAGTACAGCCCTTACGAGCACCAAAGGTCCGAGCGCTTTGCCCCTGTTCTGCAGGCAGGGAAATGGACAGGCAAGGATGGGGCACGGTCCCAGGAGGAGGAGCAAAGGCAGAGCCCACCGTTAGCAGCAGGACCCGCAGGCAGCAGTTATTTCAAGCAATGCTTCCAAGACATGGAGATCAGCACATGAATGAATCGTGCTTTTCTTCACATAAAAAGGGGAAAGGAAAATTGTTTCCCATTTCACAGGCAAGCGATTCCAGCCACACCACGCTCATGTGATTGCAGTTACTGGGGACAAAAAGAGACACTGTGCAGTCGGATGCAGCCCAGCCCGGATCCAAGTTAATCGCTTCCTCAGATGGGGCAGTGGAGGAGCAGCGCTGTCACAGATGTTTACACCATCCTCCCCTGAGGCAACCAAAGGGACCTGCATGAGGACAGAGGCACTGCTAATGGCAGAGGACAGAGCAAGGGCTACCAACGCTGCACCTACCCTGCCTGCCTTTCACCACAGCGGGCTCCTCTCTGGGGAATAAGAAGTACATCCTGCTGGGAGAAGCTCTTGTGCTGTTCTGTATTTGAATGTCAGCTGTCACAATAACAGTCTAATTCATTATGAGGGCTCCCTGGGTGACATAGCAAACCATCCATACTTATTTTTCTGTTTTCTTTAAAAAAAAAAAAAGAAAAATCTATTACTTTCTTGACAAAATAACATGAAAAAGTGAACAACAACTCTATGTTCATGCAGACTTTTGCACAGAACAACTAGCTAGGATATTATTCCAAAAGAAATACAAAATCATTGATATCAACCCTTGTTAGACAGCTGTTTATTTCCTTCTAAATAAACTAAAAATACAACAAAAGTTCTTGTTGAAATACAAGATAACTTCTTGTTGACTTTGAGGCAATAAGAGAGGGAGGATTTAGAGGACAACACAAATCTTTTGTGAAAGGGCAGAAAAACACAGGGAAGAGCAATATGTTCGTGTCAGGTAAGAATTCAAGCAACAAGTCTCCAGGGGAATGTGGGTCTCCAGAAGTTCAGTTGCTCAGTAAACTGCAGCTGCATGAAGAAAACATTCAGGATGATAGATAAACAAAACATGCCAATGTTCAAAGTCAGGTTCATGAGCGGCTCCATCACTTCATTATGCTGGAAAACAGCAACAGGAAAGACGCAGTCATTTCTAAATGTTTTGCTACCACTTCTTGCTCGACAGCACAGAATCACTTTTTATGGGCAGCCATTTCAGACCTGAAACTGAATTAGACGTGCTACAGCAAGGATTTATAGTTTCTTCTGAAGGTCTTAACGTTGCTTCCTGCCAGTGCGGCTTGGCTGGCAGAAAAGGAAGGATATGCTGCAATACAGTGGCATTCACTTGCAATTATCTGTTTGCCTCAAAATATTAGCTTCTTCAAAACATCTTGGGTGGAGGAAGGAGGTGACAAATCATTGAAGGGGTGGCAAGAGGAGGATGAGAATTTCCATTACAAACTACATGTTAGGTAGTCCCACCCCAGAAAAGTCATGGTGCTATACTAGGATGGGAGAAAAGAAAGATCATGGTTTGTGTGTCAAATTACAAGAGTAACATTCGCATTATTTTAGGGCAGCTCACATCCCAAACTTGCATGAACACCATCAAATTTGAAGAAGGTCAGCTCCTAAGATCCTTACAAGTGACCCTTGTATTTCAGCCCAGCTTGAAGAGAAGTTTGGATCAGAGCTTTCTGCAGACATAGGAAGAGTTTTTAGCAAATATTTTCACACATCAAAGCACTGACTTTCAGTCCCAACTACAGAAATGGACCAGGAACAAAGTTGTTTCCCTACTAATTTTTTATACTGGTAGATGCCCTATTAAAAAACCTCACAGCTCTAAGGAGGCCCAGAATAAACAGATGATTTGACTCAAGGCTTAGCTCACCATAAAATACTTAAGGATGGGAGACACTGCCCCATTCATCAAGAGACTGAAATGAGAAAAGGAAGTCAGGCAATTTACTTTATAGAGGCCACCATTTGCTTTCTGCATCTCTAACTCACTTCAGACAGGTGAAAAACTAGCCTTCATTTTGCCAGATGAAGGTTTGGCTTTTTCTTTTTTTTTAAGAATTTAACAATCACTGTTTTGGAAACACTATATTGAGGATATCAATTATGTTACAAACAAAGTAACCTATTCCTGAAAGCTTACTAAAACATTTTTTTTCAATAAATTGAGCCCTATCACTACACCACTTTCTCACATATCTTTGCTCTGTTTTCCTTCAGAAACAGAAATCATAGGAGAATTTCAATCTCTGTCTCTCTTTCAGTTTATATACATGAAGAAAAAAAGAGCTGCTGTTAAATTTTAACATTTTATTGAGTAATGCCAGGGTAGATTCCAGCTCAGTAGATGGTAATCAGGGAATACAAAAGGCATGTTCACAAATTAGCTCATCAGAGCTGGCATACTCAACAAACATCTACAGGTCTCCACCACCAAAAACAAAACAAAACAAAGCAAAAAAGTAGTAAATTAAGCATAGCTTAACTTGATTATACGTAGCAAAAAAGCATGGGTATTTCCTCCACCAAAAACATCAGGCATGCTGATAAACAGCAAGCAATGGCAACTAGCCAAAAAATGCATCGTAAATAGCAAGAGTGTTTTTCACTACCAAAAGACAACAGTGAAATGAGTTGGACTAGGGGAACCCAGCTGGAAAGAGATTTTTACAGAAGCACATTCATGGATTTTTAAGTTTATAATTTCAAACGTACATATGAAAAGATTAATGTTCTTCTGTTTCTTCCCTTTGGAGGTCATGAAGGAGGCAAAAATAAAGCGCTCTTTGACGCTATCACAGCATACATGGAGATCCTATTTAACAGTATGAAGTTCTCTGGAGAAAGAATGGCTCATTTTCTTTAAAGCAAATCCCAAAGTCTTCTATGAAACTCTTTACATAACAAACTTCTGTTTCACTTTTTTCGAGATAAAATCTGTTGAAAAAAATAATTAACTCTGAAGTTTGTAAGTCCTTGAATTCCTGTGTTAAATAATAAGCATTAATCACTGTTTTAAGTTAAACCTAGTAAAAACATATTTTAAGAAAATGCAGTTTTGTAGCCTTTGCAGATGAATGTGCTTGGGTTTGCACTTTGGTCTTTCCCCTCTCCCAACACACACATGAGCTCTACATCCCAGGAGTAATTTCAAAATAAACCTTTAAAAACAGGCTTTTTGTTGTGTTGCAATGTGTTTTAGCAAAAAATTGAAAAGTTTCAATCTAATAACAAATAACTGTGGTCATTAAAAACTCTCCATAAAGTTTAAGCTTTTCATAGCAAAAACCTCATGCTATGGAAAGTTTCTGTCAGTTTCTGCTCTGAACACTGTCCACAGACTCTCGCGATGGTATCTAACACGCATGCACTCCTATCCCTACTGCACAGCAGAGAAACCGAGGACCTGAAAGACAACTACAAGTCCCCAAGAGGACTGTGAAGAGCTGAATCGCAAGATTGTTACCCATTATGTGGTATATGGCAGCGTGAAAAACAATTCTGCATTTCACTGAGACGTCACCGTGAGAAGAGACGGCACCCCATTTCCCTGCAAGGAATGGAGTTTTATCTAACGGGATAGATATTTTGAATCAGGGTTTGCAAGTATACTGCTGGGCTGGTTTTTTTTCTGCTTTCTCCCCCACCAGCTGAGGGAATTACCTGTGCACATATACACTCAGCATTGCCTCCATCCCAGAACAACTCCAGCATGAGAAGCAACGCTGGCACGCAACAAGCTGGCAGGTCTGCTGAGATCCCACCATGTCACAATCATATGATCCAGGCGACATGGTGATCCAAAGTTGTTGGTCTGGGCTTCAGCTCTCTCAAATAATGTCCAAAATGCAGGAGAGTAAAGCAAAGACCAGCAGGCTCTCCCTACCAGGAAGCAGGCAGGACATGAAGAATGACCACCTATTGGCACAGGTTTTGGGGTTTTTTCCTTACTTCTTGAAACAAACGCCTCCCTGCAGTCCTCTTCCTTCACCGCTGGTCCTTAGGCAGCTTCATTTATTTGATCACTGTGAACTGGGCTTCATTCAGCACCTTAAAATCTGCTTGCTTAGATTGCTCCTTGAGGCACTGGCTAAGTTTTTAACTAATAAGCACTTGCCTGCTAAGCTGAAGATGGAATTACTTATAAAATGAATTATGTATCTAACACCTTGCCGGTTGAACTGGTTTTCATTAACATCTGGAAGAGAGGCTTGATAACAGCTGGCTGCAGCCAGCTCTGCGCGGAGGGCAGGGAAGGGGCACTGACAGCCCCAAGCACCCGTGGAGGCCATCTCTGGCCACCAGCAACCTTCGCAGCACAGGAGGGGAGATGGAGCATTGGCACCGCAGCCTGGGGAGAGCCGGAGGCATGTTCACCATAACGGCGAGGATGAGGAGGTTTTACCTGATGAAAGGATAACACCATTGCAACTGTAATGGCCATTTACTTACCCCAGTGTTTTTATACACTAGCACTTTAAAGAGAAATAAGAATCAAGCCTTACACAGAGGGGAGAAGAAGAGGAAAGAAAGGGATGGAGAAGCGAGAGCTCAGGTTCTGCTTACAACAAAAAAAGCTCGGTTCTGGTGAAGGAAAAAAATAGAGGAGTTATTTGAACTTCTGTGTGCATTCCCAACACAGCAGACACAGACTCCCAACAATTCAGTAGGCAATACAAGTCTACAAATTGCATGTATGCTTTGAAGCAAGCACAGAGTTTACGACACAGACAGAAAACATCCTCAAAGCCTCAAATGAAAGGCCAGAGTTTTCCAGAGTTGAAGAAAAGCAAACACGCATAAAGAAGTCAACTTTTATTCTGGAAGTCATGCCTTTTCCCTTTTGTAACTAAAAAAGGATCAATATTTTTTAAAATATGAATAAATGCTCACATAAGCCCTGTAATGCTAGGCTCACAACAACAATGACGACATTAATGGAGTTGGTTGGCATTTAAACAAGAATGGGCAGAACTTGTCATTTTCTTGTAGTTACGCCAAATAGCTGTAAGGCTGGCGTAGGAGGGCAGCATCTAAACTTGAGATACAAAAGTAAAACAGTATCAAAGTAGTAATTAACAACAAAGTAGCCTCAAGAATGATAATATCAGGTAATCATCACTAAGAAGATTTACCTGCAAAATTTAGAGTTGGTTTATTTATTATGGGGTTTTTTTTAATTATTATTATTTATATCAGCTTTGTCCAACTATTTTGAAGGCATGTGAAACTACCCAAGGTTACTGAAAGTTGCTTAGGGTTCATTGTCAATTGAATTCATATAGGAAAGAAACAATGAAGTATCTGTCTCTCAGCAAGTATGTTAACCTTTAGCATCCACAGTATGACCCTCCTCCTCTTAAGACAATGGGGGAGGAGGGGAGAAACCCTTCCCAAACTGGACAGGGCTCCTGAAGAGCAACAATTAACACACCAGAGCACAAAGCACCCATACAAATGCCATATCCTACCTTGTCCCTCCAACACACTTTCTGTGTCTGCCGTGCAGCTCTTGGCTCACCACAGACAGATCCTCTGCCCACACGGAGCCAATTATGAGTTTCTTAGTCACTACGAAATTATGCCAAGCAGAATTTACCCTGTAACTTTCTGCTGGGATGGGCGATTCATCTTCTCTTTCAACATGGACAGAGGCAGACAGTTTGAAAATTGCAGTAATTACTTGGATCCTTTCACTGTGCTTCCTTAGGTCAAGAAATTTGTTTTATCTAGAAGTCAAAACTTTATAGGTAACATATGCAATATTTTATATACACACATGTATATATACACACACATTTTGAAAAATATCTACAAAGCTGGATTTCAGGCCTTAATCCAACTCAAACAACTGGGGCATATGAGAAAACCTTTGTGGATGGGGAGATCATCCTCCATCTGTGCTCTTTCAGCATCCTTGCAACTTCCTCGCGGTTTTCAGAAGCTGACCACAACTAGGAATGGGGCAATGGATTAGAAGTGGATCCAACTCCATCAGATGCTTCTTACGCTCTTTCACCCACGAAGATTTTTGCGGGGAGGAGCAGGGGCAGTCTGCTGGGGGCAGGCTGTTTGGGGTTTCTTCGGCCAAGTCTCTTATGGGACTTTGTGCCACACAAAAAGGGGTAAGGATGGCTGAAGGGAGAGTCTGAGGTATAACACAAGGTATGTCCTTGTCCTGTCACGTCCTAAGTGGTAGACAAAAGCAATTGAACCAGAAAACAAGCAAACTGCTATGTTTACTATACATACACCATTGTTAGAGGCTCCATTAAAACAAGAGCTCTCCAGTGTCCAAATTTGATCAGTCAATAGGTGAGATACATTTCAGCTCTGTATCATACCCTTCTGAGATTTAAACTGCATTGGAAAAGGCAGCTGCAGTCAACTATTCCTAATAAATAACTTACTGTAAAATAAATCATATACACCCTTTTTCTGTGTCAACATAGTACTGTTGTACAACAAGTACCTAAAATAACTGTTAGATTTCGCTCTACCATAACATCTAGTAGAGGATTTAGGGATCCCATCATTCTGCATGGCTATTGCCTCACAACAGAGCAAGGACAGTATGGTACAGTATCTCCAATATAGTATATAGTATTCAAGGGGAAATTATATATTCGTTTCACTGCATCACTGGCACAACATACCATGACCACGCCAGAAAAACTAGCTTGAGCTGCTTCAGAGTGTACTGTGCTGTTGTTTAACCAGCAGGGAGGAGCAGCTTTAGGCACTCAGGCAGCCTCCTTGGTCACAAGCAGTCAGTTCTGCACCCGACGCTTCCTGCCCTCGCTGGCCGCAGGGCAAGAGCCACAGACCGGTCCTGAGGGCTGCCTTCCCCTAAAAGCAGCCTCAGGTTTTATACGCTTTTCTAAAGATGGGAAAGCTCCCTGCCTGGTACTCCTTGTGCAGACACCCAGCTCCAGACACCCCTGAGGTTGATGGAGGGAAGTCCAAACACTAGCAAAATCCACTGCATTTCCACAGATCTCGCACAAAGGTTTTTATTTCCGAGAACAGCAGCTGAGCCACTGCAGAAGCCAGGCACCACATGAGGCCACTGAAACGCAGCTTCTGCTAGTGTACACTCCCAGAAGATCCAAAGGCACTTCTTACAATTATTATTAAAAACAAGAACAGCAACAAACTAACTCATTTTCTGTATCCTGTGCTATTTAAACCTAGGGCTATTGGTAAAGGCCAAATCACTAGGTCAGATAAATTACAGAAGACAGAGCGTTTTTAATATCTATGCACCTGCTGAACTTCAATGACAAGTCAAGTCTTGCTTATGCACGTATAAAGATTTAAGAGGCTGAGATGACTAACATAAGAATACAGGAGAGAAAAGGGGACAGTGCTGTTTTGTCTGTGATAACTTTAATAACCATCTCAGCACAGCTCACTGTGAAGAGAAGCGACAGAAATGTAAACCACCTGGTTTGGCTGGATGCCTGCTTTGCAGGGCACTTGACCCCGGGACTTCCTGAGCTCCCTGTTGTACTGGATCTCCAGCAACAGCCCGGATGAGTAACGGCCCAGGACAGCACTGACATGTGGCAGCGGGGTTACAAACAACTTCCTCCGCTGAGACATCTCCTGCTGTAATTACGATCGAGGAGAGGAGCACGGGCAAGGAGAGCCTGCTTGCGCTGCGGGACAGGGCATTGCCAGTGCCTTGTTCAGCACCAGCTACCCCTGCGTGCATCCGCTAGCTACAGCGGGTCAATCCCGCTGCTCTACCTTTCCCCTCAAGTAATCCAAAAAGTCTCTTTAGCACAAGGTTGAGAAAAGGAGGAGAAAAAAAAAATTTAACCAGGAAGTGGAGCAAAACAAGATCGTATCTTTGAGGCTTCTGGTTTACCTACAGGCTTCCTTCCGGGGCCCCCAACATAATAAGGGACATGGACCTGTTGGAGCAGGTCCAGAGGAGGGCCACGAAGATGATCAGAGGCCTGGAGCACCTCTCCTATGAGGACAGGGCCTGAGAGAGTTGGGGTTATTCAACCTGGAGAAGAGAAGGCTCCAGGGGACACCTTACAGCAGCCTTTCCCCCCCTTAAAGGGGCCTATAGGAAAGATGGGGGAGGGACTCTTTATCAGGAAGTGTAGTGATAGGACAAGGGGTAACAGTTTTAAACTGAAAGAAGGTAGGTTTAGATTAGGTGTTAGGAAGAAATTCTTTACTGTGAGGGTAGTGAGACACTGGAACAGGTTGCCCAAGGAAGCTGTGGTGGCCCCATCCCTGGAGGTGTTCAAGGCCAGGTTGGATGGGGCCTTCAAGCAACCTGGTCTGGTGGGAGGTGTCCCTGCCCATGGCAGGGGGGTTGGAACTCGATGATCTTGAAGGTCCCTTCCTACTCTAACCATTCCATTAGATTCTATGATTACCTGGTCCTTGTACTAGTTCCTGCTTTTGTTTGGCCCAAAAACAGACCAGACCGATAGCGATGTACAGGAGTGCATGGGTGAAATATCGTATAAAAATAGGTGGCTAAGAAAAACAAACAAGTTTTCCCCCTCACAACAACCCACTGCACAGGTGCAGAACAAAAAAAGGAAACAGTAAGGTACAAGGACCACGATCACCAACCCATGACCCCCAGTGAAGCAAGGTGGCCATGCAGGTACGCATACCACCCAGGGACAGAAGGGCCAGCCTCTGAAGGAGGCAGCTGGAGCCCCTATCTCCAGCAGGAGCAATCTGTACACATGCCAACTGCCAATACAAAATTAAAATAATTTGCAGATACAACTTAGTCCTAAATTTCTCATTTAAAAAGCTACCAGAAGTTGGCTGGGGATTTTTTTTTTTAATCTCTGTTCCTCCTGGAAACGAACCACAAACACTTTTCAGTATAAACAATAATTGGGCAGTATCATTGTTATTTAATGAGCCCTATACATCCGGATAAGAGACTTACAAAGATGGTATCTCCCCTTACTTCTGCAGAGTTCACCAGGTAATTCATAGTCACCAGTCAGTAACTTTCATTAACCCCTATGCTAAGGAAAGAGAACAGCATTTTGCCAAATTCATTTGGGGGAAAGGAGGCGGAAGCAGCTTTAATTATATAAATTAAGTTAGACCGAAGCATGGAACAGATTGACCTCCCAGACCTTCAATTATATTAACTAACCCTGCCCAAGTTTAGAACTGGATGTCTTCCAGTTTTTCTTGTGAAACTTGTGATTTTCTCCCATGTCATTACAATTCCTCTTTTTAATAAAGTGATACAATAAGAGCTCTATGCTTTTGAACAAATATAGTCTATTTTGTTCAAGCAAGTTCTTGAAATATAATTGAAGCTCTAAGGGTGGGTGCAGCCAATTTGTTTTGATAATGTTTCCTGTTTATAACAATCCTAAATTTCACTGCATAAGGGAATGAGATCATCACAAAGGCATGGAAGGAGGGAAGTAGGATGTTTATAGCATCCAATTCATTTTACCTGAGCTTACAGACTTCATCACTTTGCAAACCCTGAATAATCCAACTGAACTGAAGGTGCATAGAGAAAATACAGACTCAATGTGCAGGACACTATGGCTGAACTGTATCCACACAGAGAAAAGTCATCACCTATCTTCCAAACCCCATATCATAAGCATCCTCTGAACGTGCTACAGAACAAGGAAGAAAGAGAAAGCTGAGAAGTTTCAGAAGAGAAAACGCACAGTCTGAACACATCTGAAATTTGTTATGGGCTAAAGAAGTATTTTCCAAGAATTTATCTCAGTGGAAAACAACTGGAGTATTTGAAAGCTGTGCTATACCATTGTGATTCTATAACTGCCTGAAACCTAGACCAATTTCCACCCTCCATCCAGAAAACAGAGGTCAGCTTCTACCTGGCAAGATGAGTCTCACCATCAGAGATCACTCAGATCAAAGGTGGGATCTCACAACACCTAAGAACAGGGAAGAGAGAAGGACACAGCAAAAAAGCTCAACACTTGAACCTGGGACATTCATGAATTTCTCTGAATCAGTAAGTATTTTCCAGATAAAAAGTCTCAACTTGTGCAGCTTCGTTTAAGACTCCCATCTGACTGACGGAAGAGGAGACAGCAGGAGACAGTAAAAGTGGTTTTCAATTCAACTGGAATAACAAGGGGGTGGGGGGGAAGCAGAGAGTCTCGCTCACTTTTATCAACTACATGTCAAATCCAGGCCACTGCTTCTACTGCCAGACATAAACCCACAATATATTATTCAGTTCTTTCATTATTAATGAGGCACAGCGAAAGAAATCATGGCAGCACTAGGTCTACAGCTGACTAACACAGATTTTAAAGTACAAGATACAGAAAGTGCCTCTCAGCACGAGCTTGCTGGAGCGGTAACCAGCATTTTAACACAAACACTGCTACACTGCCTTATCTTTGGGGCCCTGACTGCTGCCCATGTGGTTTGTTTGCCTTTGTATGGAAAATTTCCAAAACCTACCCATGTAAGCTATCTTGTGAGAAAGCACAGAAGTCAGCCCCGCACTATGGACAAGGCCCTTTCTGCCTTTTCAACTCTCCGAGTTTACTTTGAACTAATGGCATATTTGAGAATAAGCTTTTGTAGCTCTTTTTATCATGCGCAGTTATTTCGGCGTGTGACCAGCAAGGTCCATTCCACCCCTGAGCTTCTTGGACTGCTGGTGGGAACATCCCACTGACCAGAAATAACATGATGTTTCTTCACAAGAGAGGGCAGGGAGAATTGGTGGCAGTGGGTAGGGAAGCAGGGCCCCGACACGCTCCTGATCAGCAGTTTAGTGATGAACATGTTCCACCAAGTCAGGGTAAGGCTTTCTGTTGAGTTCTGCTGGGATGTAAAGAAAGCAGCAAAACCTTTCCATTGTGATGGCTGAGGGAAGAAACAGAGAAGTTATACCAACAGGTGCAGAAACAACAAGAACTAGTGAGACAGATCAGATAAGAGTTGATTTAAGACGTTATAATATTGTCTTCCAACTCAGAAATACAATACAACCTTCGAAAGAAGGAAAACTTAAGCTTCTATACATACTTTGATATGTGACAACTTGCTCACACTATTGTTCTCTGTAGAAAATTTCCAGCCTCTGTTTCTGTTCTGTCTTTTGTTGTACTAGTCCTGGCGTTATTCCAGCTGTATTTTGACATACAGTTTAGTGTCATATTAAACACTGCCATTTTGAAAACAGCTTCAAAAGCTTTCTATTCCCCAGCAGAAGCACAACACAACATTACACTTTCGTACCTTACAAACTGGACCTGTTTGGAAAAAGTTTACTCCCAGCTTGATAGTATTTCATGGAGGTGCACATACTGCTCGCAACACTCCTTGTTCTTAAAGATAACATTAGCTATTACATCAGGTACTCATGTTTATGTGCTATATTTTGATTTTGCACAGAGTACTACTAAAACTAAAATTCTATTGGTCAGTATATACACAAACCCACTACTGGAGGCAGAAGCCTCCAGTTCTTTTAAAACTACCTTGCTGATCCAGTATAAACACACACCTTTGAATTTATGTAATGTGGAAGTAAGCAGACATGAATTTTCACTGTTCCTGCTAAGCCCTGGGCTTCTCTTTCTTCAATACACATCACACAGCAAATGTCCCCCCCACATACACACACATTGACCCTCTCTTGAAATATCATGAAAGATAAATGTGCAATTAACTGTGTTTTTAAAGATCTAATTATTGCTTTTCTTTTAAAAAGCAATCTGCTTTAATTTTAAAAGGCAATTATGCATTTATTAAGTATGCACAAGAGGTGGTCCTCCAGCTTAAAGAAACAACACAGAAGAGTTGCATTTTTCTAAAGGCTCCAAGAGTTTTCAGCAGAATTGCAGCTCCAAGCAAGTGATGAGCTGTAGAGGATGGGTCTAAACCACCACTGATCCAAACACCAAAAGCTCTGGGATGTTCCAAAATCTCCTTTAATCCCATCTTTGCCATGCTGGGCTGTGAAGGTTTATCCACTGAGTCTTCTCTTGTATCTGCTGACTCTAGGAGTCCTTTTCATTTTTAAGTGCATGGTAGTTTCCAGACCGAACCTCAGTTCTCAGCGATACTCCCATACAGTAGCTTTACGTCTGCTGCAATCACAAAAAATGAAGCTGGGACTTGCAAAGTGAGATGACATCAGAGAAGGTTTCAAGAATTAGACCCTTCTTTTCTTGCATTTCTGCTTCATCTGGCATTGCCTTCATCGCAGTTTGTGTATACAAGAATATAAGAGCCCCAAGTCAGCTACCCAAACCACAAATACACCAGTGCAAACACACGCATCCATGTTATAATATTGTAAAGCCTATACAAAACGGAAGTCATCAGGCCAAGAGACAGATTTTGTGATTCAGTCTGTTTCCTCACACTGTAACCTTACTCCCTCTTCTCTTGATCTACCCAGACTGAATTAGTCAGTACCTGTCCATCTAGCAAAACAGGCAGCTGTCACTTCATCAGGCAAGTTTATTTGTATATTTAGGCAACTAGGCCAGAATGTCATGCAGTCTATCAAGTTAACATATAACTAAGGTCACTTCCAGCTGAACAAAGGCAACCAAAAAACTCCAGCATATTGCATTACCAAAGTTTGCCACAGAAAATTAGGTAATGCTAATACACCAGGAACTGTCACATAGATCTGATTTCATGGACCACTGATCCTTGGACACTAGAAATGATGGCAGAAAAAACTATGCATATAAAATTGTCTGTCACAATGCAGAATACTGCGGTTACAGAATGTTGTTGCCATTAACTGCAGCAAATTGGTATATAATGTACATGTAATTGAAGACAGCAGAGATTCATTTAAACTTGCAGTTAATATCATGAACAAGAAGACATCTAGAAATTGTATTTTTACTAATTAAAATCAGTAAAAGACTCTTTACTGTCTAAAATAATATGGCTAACAAATAACTACTTGGCAGCTACATCATGTTCTCCCCTTTCTTATAATGTTAAGACATAAACAAATTAATTCTCAAGTAACTGGAGCAGGTTCTTGAAGTTGCAAGCCTGGTTGGGAGGAAAAGAGATCTTTCAACTTAGTCATATTAACAACAAATTAAACTGAAGCTTATTATCATATACAAAAAGGGAAAATTCTCAGCTTTTTACCAGGTGTACAGAGGGAAAGGACAGTGTATGTCAGGTCTAGTCCCATCTTCTTTAACCTCAGAAATGACTGGCATTTGTTTGTCATGACTGTCAAATATACCAGTACCAGAATAAAGTTATTCACACGGATTTTTAAAGGGATATAAATGATTGTAGAGGTGGTTGGGTGCACAGAGACAACTGTGTAAGAGTTGAAAACACCATTAAAGAGGTTAGGACTAAAAGCGAGTAGTGGTGTAATCAAGAAAATCCAAAGTAGTGACTCAGAAACTAACAGCACCGGCATACCAACAAAAGATTAGACCGAAAAGAAGTATATTTCACACCCCCAGCATTTACCAAAAAAACACCCTTTCCTCGTGTCCTCTCAAGTGCCCATCACCCAATGCATCAAGTCCCCAGGAGGATGATTAAAGCAGCGAAGCTCATCACTTTAAAGCAAGAGATGTCAGACAGAATTCCTGAGCCCGTGCCATCTGATACACCCCCATGATTTTCCATTCCATTCCTTCCAGCAACATCCCGAAAACCACTCCAGTTGCAGGCTGTTTCAGCAGCCACAAGAAAGGCAGACGCAACCACAAGTGAAAGATCATGTTCAGACTTCATTTTCTCCTTCTGGCAAGGGAAAAACCTGGTGTTAATGGCCCAGCAGGAGATGTTTGGCACAGAGATGGAAGACACCTTGATTATAGCCATGGCACCACAGTGGAAATACCTAGCACACAGGCAGCAAAATGCCTGTGCCTTGGGAAGGAGAGGTACCCGATCAGTACATAAGCACAGAGGAACCTGTAAAGGGAGTACCTATGAGTGTCGTGCCAAAACCTGCCTTTGGCCGAGAGCTGCACAGCAGGTGCTGGACACCTCCAAGAGGAAGGGGGATCTCCTGAGGGCCCCACAACGCGGCAGCCACCACAACGGGGCTGCAATTGAGGCTGGTCACCAGCTGAGCCAGTGCTGTAGCCAGGACAGGGGCTCGGGGGTACTCGGCCACCCCATGGCCAGCACCATGTGCCCACTCATGGGTAGAGGCCAAGCATGACCCCCGCAACCAAAGCACTTGAGATGCGCACACCACGAGGAGCCAGTTGCAAAACAGACCAACATTTTATGTGCCACTACAGCACCATTTTCTACCCAACTCATTTCTGTACCTGTTTTCAGTGTTACCCACTAAGCAAAAGATTTACTGATGCCTATCCCAGAAGGCACCCGTCTTTTCAGAGGGTGAAGCCCACCTGTAGTCGAACCTCCACCACCCTCTCCAAGGTGCCTTGCATGACCAGCTGCCAGCATCAGGGTGCTGCCTCTGGCATGCTTTGTTAATATAAGCAAATTTTGGGGGGTAAGTTAGAAGCAAGATCAAGGTCTGCCTGAGCTGTCACCATGCAGGCTCAAGGGCTGAATAGTCAGTTTCAACAGTCAATTTCAATAATTTCAACATTAAGTCCTAAATTAAGGACAAAACCTAGAAATTAGGGATGATCTTCCAAAATTCCAAATACAATCTGGGAATTCCTATTACCTGAGCCCCAATTACTCCTCTGGATTAATACTTTAGTATGAAAGCTCCAGCAGGTACTCCAGGAGCTCATGCCAACAGACACTGAAGAAATGCAAACCAGCGTGCCTCTCAAGCATTCCCAGCGCCAGGAGCCAACATCCAAGGGGGAAATGCTAGTCCTGCTCAAGGTAACGGCAACATGCCCACAAATTTTGGTGGAGCCAAGCTCTTACATCTGCACATCTAAAAAGTAGTTCCTGAATGGCAATAATATTCACCATTATTGTTATAGACCACTAATGTAAACCCAGAAAGCCATGCTGGAGGGGAAAAATGCCAGAAAGCTTTCGTTAGGGTATTTTACGAGAGGGTTAATTGTAAAGAGTAAGCGACATTCGAAGAAATTGGTTAACAATCTGAGAAGAGAGATTTCTATTCATCCCACAAGCAAACTATATTTTATGTTAGTGCTACGGGGCTGCTGTCTCTGCCAGCAGAAGATAAATGCATTTCTTCTGCTAGCCTGAACCTGCACATACTGTATAAACATACTGTAGAGTAACAACGCATATGCAGGGAGTTTATACCAGGCCTGCGAAACAGATGGCCCCACAAGCCACAGACAACCCCGCAAACGACTCTTTTGTCCTGCCGTACCATCTTCACCTTGAAAAGTGAAGCGGGAACGAAAGGCAAGCAGGAATGAATGTCTTTCAGAAGATCAATATTCCCCATACTTTGTTCCTCCAAATAAAAGAGCCTCTGCATCTTCCGATAGTGTGCCAGGCCGGCTGGTCTTGGAAATCCCACACCAGTGCCAGAACGGCACGTGTTAAGGCACAGATTATTCAGGGGATTAATTTAGACCAAGGTGCTCATAAGTAGTACAGGCTGCAGCTCAGGTGGGCGCAGGCTGGGGAGAGGGGCCAGCAGCCAGCGACCCGTGCCGCTCTGTGAGTTGTGTCTTGGTGTGTTTTCTTTGCTGGCTGTTCAGTTCACAACCAAGCTCATGTTTTACATACGAGAGCCCAAAAGTTGCAAGAGATACTGTGCAAGCTAAAATACTGTCACCCTTTTCACACAGTCTTCAGGGGGAAAATAATTGTGATTTAAAGGAGAGGGAAGACGTGCATCAGAAATAAATCAGATAGGACCAATAAAGGTGAAATTACACAGCTGCAAGGCATCTTGCTAAAGCAGCCTAAGTACAGAGGACAGAAATTGGTGTGTTACTGTGTGTAATGCTACGATGTACTGCCACATCCTTGCTTTACTGAGCCTTCAAAAAGAAGCGGCCAAGACTGTTTTATTGGGTAGGGGTTTTTTCTGGTTGTTTTTTGGGGTTTTTTTTTGTATTTTTAAGGATGACTTTGTAAGGCTAGGTTACAGCGCACTTTTCTTATTTTGGTATAATAAATTTACTTCACTTCCTTGGCTGTGTTGGAGCATCACTCAGTTTTGGGAGCTCTTTGGCATCAGAGGGATCTGATGGCTACTGCCCCGCCTTCTAGGGACCAGGGAGCAAGGGTCCTGGCTGGTTTTGGGCAGCCAGTTTCAGAGAATTCAGGTTTTATATGCACTGTTCACAGCAAATCCTGCCATTACATAATAAAACCCAAAGGTCTATCGCTATTTTAGTCCTAATTTTTTTTATTACAGTATTCAGGGATTGGATTTTTAATTTATATCTGTATATTGAACACATTCCTGAGCATTCAATAACACTTCTTACCTTTTAGAGACAGGATATGGTTTTATTGCTGTTTTAAGCACGAAGCTACATGGAGCCACACACCAGAAGAAAATCTTTTTAATAAAAAAGTCAACATTTTTAGAAACTCAGCTGCAGCTACAAAACTAGCTGCCTTCCAATATTGTGACAGAGTGCTTCACACACATATTTTAGCATCAGATAGTTCAAAACCAGACAGAATACAAAATATGAGGCACTGTATTTTATGGCCCTATGATAGAGAATGACTTTCCATGAGGAATTTTTGACTGAAATGGTTTCAACCAGAAAACAGGGAAAACTGTCTGGAAGGTTCAATGTTCACAAGGTTACTTCTGTGTAAAATCGTTACTGGCGCGTGTGTGCACAGTCACACGAGGCATTCTTTAGTTAACAAGAAATACCTGGGGTTTCTTCACCAGGCCTCCCATCTGGGTGTTAATTTTAAGGACACATGTTGAGCTGATCCCCATGGTCAGTGCAGTTTGCCCACAGGCCATCTGCAGAGGCCTCCTCTCTCTACAGAAACCCTGCAAGGCAGCAATGTTGCCCAGAGCACAAGTCGAGCAAAATCACAGCTGGCAGAACACATAGCATAAAAGAAGTTCAGAAGGCAAGAATAAAGCAGGAGAAAAATTCAAAGAGAGCGAACAGATGAAAATAATTATAAGATTATTTCAGAGACAGAATTTGGGTGGCTTAAAAGGAAGTAAGACACAGTTCTGCAAGGGAAAAGCAGAGACAGCCAAAGGGTCTCAGCTATTCCGATAACAAGGAGAGAAATGTCACAGGGGATCAACACGCTGAACTTAATAACCATTTGGAGCCAGGATGAGGTGGGAAAGAAGGCGTTAAGTTTTTATGAGAGATGCAAGCTTTGGCAACAGAAAGACAATAGCTCCAAGTAGTGTATACTGACTTTCACAAGTTCTGGAGGAGTACAGTAAAAAAGGAAAAAGCAGCATCATTCTTTTTTGAACACCAGGTTCACCTAAGCTATCCAGTACCAGAACTACAAACGCAGGGGTCATCAGTTGAAATGTAAGCTCACAGTGGGTCCAGCGCCTCTCTGAACATTAGCGAAGTGCGGTTGGTTATGTCCAGACCTACACCTTTACAAAACCAAACGGGACGTCCCTTCTACATTCATGGGGAGGAGGAAGAGGAATGCTGAAGCCTCCGTGTTGGAGCAGCATAGTCACTTAAAAGACAATTCTTAACATTTGCAAAAGGGAATGCTACAAGCACAATGCCCATATTGCTCCTTCCCAATGGAAACACAGCAGTGCATCATTCCTGTTCTCCACCCTGGTTCTCCTGAGGGCTCCCTCTGTTTGGAAAAAGCACCTGCAGTGGTTTCACTAGGAACTGACTGTAATGGGAAAGAGATCAACAAGCTCAAATGCTTTCAAGAATGCATTAAATATAGCTGTGAGACTCGGCCAACCTGCTACGGTAAAAGTAATGTTTACAATGTGGTTTGAGAGCACGGACTTCAAAGACAGAACTGGCATCAGTCACAGAGAGCTCCTGTCTTATCACAAAGGCTTCACAAATCACAAAACAACCTGTCCCAGGTATTTAAGGCATGCGGAAATCATGTTCCCTACTGTTACTCTCCTCATCTAACTTGTACATTTGTTTTCAAGATTTGATTTAATTCATTTCACCTTGAAGGCCTCTCAAGCAATATGTTCAAGTGTATGTTCTGCAATCATGAGAAACAGTTAAATGTACTCTCAGATCTGCTGTGTATAAATATCTGCTCTTAGTTCTCTCAAATCACTATTCCTTTCAGCTGGAATTTATTCTGAACCTAAAAAGAAGCCAAATATATCAAACCTTTAAAATCCATACAAGCAGCAGAAATTCTGGTTTGTCCGGCTGCAGCCAGAAGAATAAAGTATTCAAAATTCTGAATATTTAACAAATATTATAAGATGTTAACTTGTGCAGCTGGTAGGCCATTAGGCAAAAAAGCCTTTTTCAAGCAAGAGTTCTGATACTAACAGACCCAAGTCACCCTCCTCATACTAACATCTCCGTTCAGTCATCCTTCAGCTATACCAACACAAGTAAAATGCCCTGAACAGATAGCTCTTCTAGTCCAATTAAAAAGAAAACTTCTGATCAGAAAACATCACTTTCTCTTTCTCCCTTCCATTCATTTATCTGTCTTGTAACATGCTGGAAATATTTGTACCGGCATGCAAGAAAGCAACTATAGTGTACCATTTAAGGATTAAAAATGCTTGTGAATAGAAGAGTCAGTATCTACAAGCCATTGCTACCTTATAATCCTGGGTAGATTCAGACACTGTTAGATTCCTTACATATTTAAAAGGATACTTTAGAGTACATTTCTTTTCCCTCAGTTTTACAGCTTTCATTAAACTAGACAATGGCATACTTTTTCCCCTTTTGCACGCTGAAACTGGAATTGCTTGCCTTGGCAACAAAATACTGTAATTTCTATTCATGCCAAACGCGTCTTTCTTCCCGACCAAGTTTGCTGCAGCTATGACAAGAGCTTGATCAGAAAGCTGTATCACTGGCAGAAAGTGAAGAGCACCCTTCCGAGGGTCTGCAAAGAAAAGAGTCACAGAAAGCAAGTGGCGAAGAGACAGTGGGTTCGTTTATCAGCTTCCCAATTTAGAAACAGCTGAAAATTACCCAGGTGCCAGTCTATCTCAACACACTTGTATGAGGAACAAGCCTCACACTTACTGTTCCTTGTTATTCCCCTTGTGGCTAGAGTGGTTAGCAAAAGTCCAGGGCCTTTACCGGGTTGTTCCTGCTGGTGTTGTGAATGCAAGTTTCAAAAACAGTGCACCAAAAACGGTTCAACAACCATTTCCCTGAACAGAGTAGAAAAATCAACAGCAGAGACTTCACTTCTCAGAAATCCTGACCTCTGCCATCCCAGAGACTTCTGAGAACAAGATATTTTATGACGTCTCAACATTATGCTCCTCCTCCTTCTCTTATACTGTCAAAAAGGCTGGATGCCACTGAACGCAGGGAAGTTCAAATGCTGCTGAAATTTGGGGGACCAGGATGTAGCCCACCATACTTACAGCTTTTAAAACATGAACCAACTATAACAAGTGGTATTGTAATTTCAAAATCTGAAATTATACCAGTCTTCCTGTCTCCCTGAATCTTTGCAAGAGAAAATTAAAGATATGGGCCCTTCATCAGGATGAACATTTGTTTCCATGCTTTCTTTGGTTTTCTTTATTTAATTACCTTAACATCCTCTAGATGCCTATAAATCCGCTGTCCAACAATTTGCTTTGTATACTTCACAATGTTGGCATTACATTGACTAATTCCCTGGCTCCTCACTTCCCCCCTTTTAAAAAAGGCATAACATTTGCCTGTCTCCAGTCTTGTATTTTCCCCATCCTTCACATACTCAAAAATAATCTGTATAAAATTTCACATTGGTATGGCTATTTTACATTTTAATTTTTCAGTCTTTTCTGATTGCATCCATTATTTGCATACCTTTCACATCATATAACAGATCTTTAATATCATTTATCATTTTCTTCAACTTACATCTAACATATTTATAAAGTAATTTCCTTTTTGTTTAAAGATAAATAATATGGGTTGTTTATAAGGCCAAAAAGAATGGTGGAAAGTGTCTTCAGAAATGTACAAAATGATGAGCCACAAATGACATATGATACCTAAAACGACTTGAGAACTAATAATTCTTGCTTGTACTGACACCAGTCTTTTGGTGGTGTTAGGAGAAAATGATCCTAGTTCTTCTGAAGCTAAGAATGAAGGGGATGATGAAACTTCAGAGGAGATCCAAGGGATTTCTACCAGCACACCCAAGGGGAGCTCTGCTGCAAAGAAAGCTTTAACCACTACCTTTCATCCAACTCCACAGCGCTGCAGATACTGTGGCAGTGTCAGGAAAGGAAAAGAGAGACTGTGCTGAAATCATAAAAGGGGGGGAAATGGAGGAGCAAAGTCCAACCTTTAAAAGTCCTCTGTGACACAAGCTGGGGACAGGCGAAAGCACAGACCATCTTCCGTCAGGCTCTGAAAACACGAGAGGTGTGAGGAAGGACAAATTGTGCTGGCATGTGGGCAAGAGAGAAAGGGCTCCTCAAAACAAGGAATAATAAACATGTCTCTAGAGAAAACCATGGTTGAGGCAACTCAGAAATCCAAAAAATGTATGTTAAGGATCTATACGTGCACTATGTAGTGCACACGTTTAAACATACGTATGTTGGACCATTGGCCATAGTACTAAAATGGAATAGTTGTCATTAATATTAGCTTGATACAATATTGACCATTCATTGGATTTAATCTCCTGTGGCTCGTGACAAACTAAGCACAAGTCTGAATTTGAGAAAGCGTTATGTACCTAACCAAAGCAGCATTGCTGAAAGCGCTGTCTGGACGGCAGCTGGAGTACAGGATGAGCCGCCAGAGTTGGTGAGAGTCACGCCAGCTGGTTAAAGAGGGAGCTGGATGGGAGAGCGGAAAAGTAGGAACGCCAAGCTATAACCTCTAGCTACACTTTGGGGTTAATAAGAAGAGGTGTGAGTTGACTTCTGTTTCCCGAACTGGAGAGAGGGGAAAAAAAAAAAAAAAAAGGGCAGTTGTTTTTCCACCATTTAAGAATTATTGCCTCCCTTTGTATCAAATACAGAAGCCGTGTGGTTACAGCAGAAAAATCTCATTTGCAGAAGAGAGATTAGCTGAATCATCACTTTCCTCTGCCTTGAGATCTAAGCGAAAACCTCTTCCCCTCTCCCTCCCTTCCCCCACTGCCAGGCCCCCATAATTAGTTCATCGTTATAAATTGTTAGGGGTATTCTGTTACACTTTATAAATGATGGTGAATATGGGGAAACCATTTGTCTCAGTAGACAGAGGAGGCAAGTAAAACACCTCCTTCACTACTCAAAAGCAAGAGATCGTTACAAAAAAATGTAAAGAGCAGTTAAAATCTTTTAAGTCTCCTAGCCCTAAAAATGTTATACCAATACCTGTTCTACCAGGTTAGAAATCCGTCCTTCACATTAACATGCACACTGAGCCAACAGTAAAACAAACCAACAAAATGATGGTCAGTGTCACTCTGAAAGGCTGAGCCAATTTCATGCTTCTAAGCATCACATATTCAGGAAAATGACAAGATCTGTTTGGAGCATGGAGGGGTGAGAGGAACAGAGACGGAATGCTTTTCTCTCTGAAGGTGCCCCAGATCTTGTTCATTTTCCTCTTTTTCAGCTACCTTTCAAACTATTAAAAAAAAAAAAAAAAAGAAAGAAAAAAACCTATGAAGTCTAAATGAAAGCTGATGAGTATAACCCTTATCACATCAATTCCTAATTTCCTGGGCAGTCCTATAGGATTAACCTGACCAAAATCATTGTTGCAAGAGCTCTTTATATTTCCAGTACTCCAGCACTCCAAGGGCTTGCTTCCACCTTCTCCACGAAGGTGACAGAAAGCCTAAGTGACACAGTGACACAGTGACACAGCTAAGGTCTGCCAGAATCTCAGTGCCGCAGAAAGAAATGACTTGTGGGACCAGTACATGGAGCCCACTCACCTAGAGGAAACGTTGCTCCCTCTTCAGCATCAGTTTTGAGGGAGAATTCTGTGGGAACAAGCCAAGGATCAAACAAATCAAACATTTTCAGCCTGTAGCACTACAGAAATCCAGACAGTTCTGCACGGTGCTTCCTGTGTAAGCAGCACAGTTAATTAACTCTGTGTTGATTAATGGTGCTCTCTCACATCAAGAATTTATTGAGTCTGTTATTATATACAAGGTCATAATTGCCAAACAGCCACAGCTAAATACCATTCCTTGCAGTCTACTCCTTAAGCATCATAATGTAAAATTAATTGGTACTTGTTTGTTAATTAATATGAAATGTTTTAAGTCATGCACCATAAAACTTACCACTGGTATGCTCTTTTCTAAACAGCTGTGAATGAACAGAACTATTTTAATACGTTGGGAAGAACCTCCTCTTTTGAATTGGGGTGGGATGGGGGGTGTCTTTGTTCTTTGTAGTAGGGCTTTTCTGTGCTCAGGTGTTTACCAAAAGAGCTATTCTCGAATAATTAGTCAGCAGTTATTCTACTTCCATGGTGCATTAAGACAGACTAGCAAAAGACGTTCTTATGCAAGAATATGAGCACCCACACCAAAATATCTATTCAGAATAATTATTTTGGAGTAGCTGTTTCAGTAAATTTCCAAGCACAACTGAGATCAGCTCACAGTAGATGATCTAACTTCGCCTCAGGGTAGCAACAAAGATCAAAAAGACACTTGAACTCCTTTGTCCCTTCTGGGATCTTTAAATCCAGGGTCAGCCTCTGTTTAGGGAAAGGGCTGGCAGCAGCACAAAGCAGATCCCTCGCTGTGCAAGAAAGAAGCCCACAGGTTGGATCCCTGATCCTAAGGATGGGGAAGCCAATGCTTTGCACAAACGTGCCCCCTTCCCAGCAGCAAGGACCTGGGCAGTCACTGCCAATAAAGCTATGCCAGCTTTAACTAACCTGTGGTGGTCCCCCTCATCTCGGAGCAAGTCAGCACACGGGCCTGCCCAGAGGGACAGGGAGAAACCAGAGACAGCGTCCCAAGCCTGGCTCTGCCACACAGGTCGGGAGAGCATCGGGTCCCAGGAGTCCACTGGAGAACAGACCCTTGCTCCTGCAGCCTCACCTGTGCCCCCAACCAAGTAAAGCCCCTTCCATTTACATTTCTGCAGGCGGTTTTAACTACCCTCTAAGGGCTTGTCAGTAATGCAAACCTTTTCTTCAGCATTTTTTTCCAAAAAGAGGGGCATGGGCAGCATAAACTAGGTCTGACTGGTTTTTAAGCTCATTTAAGGCAGACCTCAGCAGAGAGATGGGTTTTACGTTGATTCCACTTGTCATGCTACGAACACCAGGGATCAGCACAACTCGACAGGGAACGCAATGTCCATGAACTTACGAGTTAAGGCACAAGCAACCAAGCTCTCCTCTGGCTGAGCAAATTGTTTGTCCCTCTGTGGAGAGAATTACCTTATTGGTGAAACATCTACCATGGCTTAAAATTATTACTGCGTGTGTTCAAGGTTCAATTAACATATTAGCTGAACACTTAGTCTCCAGGTTTTTGCCTATTTTTAACAGTTTTCCCTCCAAGCCTACTGCTTGAAAGCAAACAAAATACACCAACAGAAGCAGTGTCAGAAATGAAACAATCACTCTTTCTCAAATGCAGCATTATTCCTGGGATTGCGTCCACATAGCTGAAGCACTTATTTTTGATGCTCCAATATCCCAGCAAGCAGCGGCTCAATTCCATCCAGCAGGCTCCTGAGCAGTTGCAGTAATCTCGCAGGGCCAGACAGCACGTGAAGAGATTTTGTTACTTCCGTGGGTCAGAGCCTTCCCTTTTTTGCTGGGTACGGGACAGGCAGCTGTAAACAGGCCTAGGTGAAAGCTCGCTCCATGCTTGAGCTTTTTGGAGGCAGAATACAAAGGAGCAAAGCTTAAGGCAGTGAATTACGCCTGTTTGCCTACCTCCTTTTAAATTTTTGTCCCTCCAACAGAGTCAACCAAAGAATTCTCCAGACAACTGTCTGAAAGTGTGCGGGTCTTTAAAGACCTCTTTCAAAGGGCTGGAGACCATGTGTGTGCACATGGTCACGTCTAAGGAGCCACACAAGGGTTTTCAGACAGTTGTCTGGAGTTGCCTTCAGCCGGCCAGCCCTGCAGGAACAAGAAGTGCTGAAGATCACGAGCCTGCTCTGTGGTTTGCCGTCATTTGTACCTCCTGTTCCAGGCAGCTCTCTGGTAAATCACATACCTGCCTTGGAGCCCGTGAAACAGTCATAAAAACCCATTAAAGATATGCAAACCCTACCCAGGAACAGGAACCAGGAGATCCTAAATGCAATCCCTGATTAATGTGAAAGCTGTGCCTAATGCCTGTAGGAAGAGGCTAACAGCGAGGCTCACTGTAACCAGCTGTAACCCCAAGGAACTGCACCTGCAAAGCCAGGGCACGTGGGCACTCCCGGGCTGTGCAATCACCCCACCAACAGTGGGCTCACTCTCAGAGGCTCAGGTCCAGACAGTTCACGCTCTGAGCTACCTGGAGCTACGGGCTACACGGCTGCATGAGCTAGTCTTACCCTTCTATGTGGAGGAGGACAAATGTGTCCAGCTCCATTTGTTCCAATTTTCAGCAAAGAAATAACACTCCTCTGGGTAGCAGGGGTGATGCACCAATTCGCCAGTCTTCATGAAAATGCTTCTAAAAGGAGCACCCTCTTCTTATTAGAAACTAGATTATATGCCTATAAATATTTGCATGTAGTAAACAAAACTTAGCCAGAAGACTGCTCAGTTTCAGCCTGACACGAAAAGGACCTCTTGTGAACATACCAAAAGGGCTCCATCTGATCCACTGACAGTAATTTTTCATGTTTGAGAGGCCATCTCCATCCCTCTGAACCCACCTGGCTTCGCATGTGTGCTCTGTGGCCAAGAGTCACACAGTCCTGGATTATTAGGACATTTAGTATAAACAAGAGGCCTTGATACACAACAGGCTGATCTCACTTTTACCATTTGCACTGCCAGAATACAACGCTAAGTCTATGACACAGGATTAGTGACCAAAGACAGCCACTCAGAGCAATCAGACAGAATAAAACTTTACCTACCAGGTGACCCAGAAACCATTTCCTAACAGACACTTTCTCTTAAGCAGCACCAATGCTAATTTTACACTTTATAGAACAAATACCTAAACAAACTATACAGTCACTGAATTTAACACTGTGCTACGAAACTACATGGCACCGTTCATTTCTCATCTTGCAACATCATAAGATTGGCATCAGCCCACAAGGTAAACAGTGTTAAAACAACTCACAGGGAGAGAGGGCACCACTGTGAATCAGCCATGAAAAGAGGTAAATCAGGATTCAGCTCTTGCTCTGTCACCCACTCCCTTCTCAGCCTGACCTCAGTCACAGAGTTTCTCTGCACCCCAGTTCTCCCACTGCAAACTGGGGTAATGAGCACCTTCTCTTGACAGTGCCATCCGGCAGCAGCACTGCGCCTCTGGCTACACGTTGCCTGCCTCCTCCTCTGCCTCCTCCTAGCATCCCTCATGCTCTCTGCCTCAGCTCTGCAGGGCAGTTCTTCCCCCTCCGCCTCCCTCTCTCCCACCTCTAAAGCCACCTTGGCAGCTTCTTAAAAATCTCAGATTTGCCTGCAGCCAAGGGTACCCAAACCACAGGCTCCATCTGCAGAAAACCCCACCAGAAGCAGGGTCACATCTCCTAACAGAGGAGCAGGATTACGCACATATCTAAAGGATCAGGGCTTGTTTACATTAAAACACAGAAATTTCCTCCTACTAGGCTTTATTCACACTGAGCGGGATGCAGGAGGATCACTCAACCTAAGCACGCTCCTCTCAAACAACGGTCGCAGGATCTGGCACACCAAGTTTACTTGGTTGGTAGAGCCCTTTGGAAATGTTCCTAGAGTCAATGACTAAATAAGTCCCTCTCTTGATTTTAAATTGGAGATAAATGCTGCGTGTCGCTTTGGCAAGCACATTAAAGCAGCTGGAAGCACAAAGACAATATGGGGTATTTCAGGCCTTTGTTCTCTCATTTTTTACCCTTGGCATGTTAAACAACTAAAGACCACACTGAGCAAATCAGCAAATTTACCAGATAATACTGCAGGGTTTTAGCTTAAAAATCACAGGTTCCCTGCTGGCACCAGCTCACACGGCAGGAGGGCTGGCTCAGGCAGAGACACCAGCCCCAACTTGGTGGCCCATGGACCCAACGGCACAGGCATGGCACTGCAATGCTGCTTTATTGCACAGAGAACTAAAAAGCTCACAGACAAAAGCAGTAACCTTTATAAAGAAAACACCTAAGAAGTGGGGAATGAAAACACTAGCGAAAAGGATATGTTGTCCACCTTTGTCTGTTATAAGTATGGAAAAAATTAACTTTATACACAGAAACACAGGTGCTGCTACCAGTGTGTTACTATAAATACAAAGCAGCTTCCCCATATTCCTGCAAAGTTGGTCTAGATTCAAGGCAGCCCAAAGCGAAACTTTGTCCAAGGATGAGATTCCAGAGGGCAATCTGTGGCCCTTTCACCTTGGAAAGGCAAGGAGCCTATCATGCTGAAAAGACACTCTGAAAATGGGTTACATTCTCCATCTGAATGGTACTGCCTGCATTATTAATGACAAAATGCATATAAAAGCTTATTAATGTTCACACTAGTTTCGTTCCCCAGAACTGATTTCATCATATCTACAACATGAACGCTTGCACATCTAACGGTGCAGTTGACTGCTGTCTTCTCTTCAGTGTATACATTGTGGATAGCAATACTTGATTTTTACATTTTTTACTACTAAATTTCTTGAAGTTACACGCTCTCTACCGCTTGTAGTACTTCGTTTACAGAGACATCAGTTAGAGGTATGCAACTCAGTAGGTACCAAACAACTATTTTGCTAAAAGCTTTTGCATGGACAGAAGACATTTGATCAAGCAACAAGTCTGTAAAATTACAAAGGCTGCAAGATAGGGAAACAACAGGTCATATAATGAGATCACAAAATATGCCAGAATAGAAATGGTAATGCTTAAACAGCAAATTATTCATCACTAGCGATTATTTGTAGACTTTCTGTGTCATTGAGGATATCAACATGTGGCCCTTGGAGAAATCCTACACATACATGATTCAACAGTACAAGGGGTTTTTCATAACAAACTAACTCCTTTATGCAAAAAAGTTAAAGCCTTAGCTCAGTAAATAGATGCCGTCAGATACATCTGTTAAGACCATGTGCAAAAGTCAGCCATCATGGTTTTGCTTACTTCCTCATAAAGATGCAGTAGCATGCAGCTGCCAGGAGGAAGCGGGGGCTTTGCGAGGCCATTCTCCTCAAGTACTCTTTTTAAAATAAGAAAACAAGCCATTACAAAGAATTCCAGCACAAAAACGCATGTCTGTACCTAAAACCAGCTCGTAACATGAAGTACAAACACCAACCAGACAAACCTACGTTAGGCTAGCAGGGTCAGCACTGCATGGCAGAAACGTACTAAACAGCCTCCCTTTTTGGTCGTACATCTGCAGCCAGGAAAGACTTTTTCTTCCCCCAAGAGCAAAACACATGCAAATGCCTGTCATCAAAAAAAGCACATACTTTTTCAGAATGTCACAATTACCTAGCCACAACTAAATGCTGTAATTTGTTGACCAACTCCTTGCAAACTTCAATAATGACCTCAGACCCTTGGATAAAACTGCAAAATAATTTCCCCCCCCCTTTAAATGTAATTTTGTAATGCTTTGATTCCCACCCATCACCAGGCTGAAGGGCTCCAACAGCAAGCTGCTACATGTTTCTAGCGCAGCAATTAAAACAAAGCTGAAGCCACAGACAGCAGCTGTGGGAACTTTCCAGCCCAAGCTTTCCAGCTAACAAAAAAAAAAAAAAAAAAAAAAAAAGTGACAAATGTCAGATACCTACTTCTGGAAAAAAACTGTTAATTTTAAAACGGAAACAGCTGAAAATGCAACAGTCAGAGGTCTTCTGATTGGGGGGGGGAACAGCTTTAGGAAGAGGAGAAGGTGCTTGGCCCCACTTCTCTGGATGAGCGCACCGCAGAGTGCCAGCCCAGCACAGGGAAGCCTTTCCCACCGGCTCCAGGTTGCCTCTCCGGCAACGAACATGCGGGATCAGCTACACCCAGGCCTCTAGAAACAACCCTTAGAAGTTTTCCTTGCTGGCTTTCAGGAATTTGTCCCCAAGACCGGTGCGTGACCGACAGCACTGCCACAGTCTGTTGATGGAGGGCACCAGCTCGAAACCGTGCCCAGGAGAGCCACAGCACGAGCGGCCACCACCTTCGGCCACCAGCTAGCTCCAGCTTGGGCACTTTTATTCCTGGGTCACAGAAATCATCTGCCCACCCTTAAGCAAGGATCTGGATAAAAATACCACCTTGCCCGAACCAAGCCATTACACAAGAGCCCAAGATGGGAGGAACATTTATCTCTCTACTAAACGTAGTCATGACAACCACATCTTCATTTAAGAGATGAGCAGGAAGAGGTCATGAGGCACTTGTCATGCAGGGATAAAATACCACACCTCAAGCAAGCACAGGAGGGTGAGTTTTGCTGGATGTCATCTGCGATTCAAGAAAATTAACATCCTAACATGACAGGCACACACCCCCTCAAAACAGCCCAGGCATCTAGGCGCAACCACTGCAAAACCCTTACAGTATTACCAAACAGCAAACTTCTGGAGGATTTCTCTGCCAAAGAAATATCTATGGTAGACTTGAGCACGCTATGCGACTCCAGAAATTCCCCTGATTAAAGTGCTTCTTGTTTACCTTGAAACAAGCTACAAAACTACCAGAAAGTGATACTTCTTGCAGAAGCCATGACCCAAAAAAAAGCAAGCAGCTTCCTTTTCAAGTCTGTATCTTGCTCTCTTTGGCAACTCAAAGGTTTGGGGGGTTTTTTTGCCCCCCCCCCGCCCCTCCTCTGAACAGGACTAGACAATGAAATGTGTCAGAGCTCAGGCGCCATCTGTACCAGACGGCAGTGATCATCATTCCTACAGATCTGAACAAGGGCAGGAATGCTGGTACATCCCATTTTTTCCAAAGTTTTTATTTTATTTTGAAATGCACGGAGCCATACCTCACAGTATGTATGCCGTACCTAGGAACGTCACAGCCCTAGAAAGCCATAGCTCCCGCAGCAAAGTTATTTTGATCCAACCCCATTTTCATTTCACAAGAAAGAAGAGAGAAACACTCTTGTGGGCAAATTCCTCCTTCTTCCTTCTCCACAGTTACCTTTGTCTTCTGGCTACCAGAGTATTTTGTATAGATACGGAGTATATGACGAGGGGAGGAAACACAGGACCTCGTGCCACACAAAATTAATCCGTGGGCTGTCTGTGGCCACGGGGCACAGGTTCATTACTCCTATTTTATACAGCAGATACCGCTTTTTGAGGTTTTTTTTGTTTTGGGGTTTTTTTAATTTTATACAGCAGATACAGTTTTCTCAGATGCTTTCACTTGTCAGAGAGAAAATATACAAAGAAAAACAGTCTTGTCAACTGAATTATTCTGAAATAAGTTAAAGACACACCATCATTTGGAAATTTAATTGGTTTTGTTAGGAGATTATTTGTTAACGTTGTATTCACTTTGGTTTTAAGTGTATTCAGACACAAGTCCGGCCTTTGCCCAGCTGATTTTTATGATCTTTGACATCTGTTTAAAATTATTTAAACATTTGTTTAATGCTGTTTCTCTGTGACCATAATAAAAAGGATCCTGATGGTCAGCGAAGAACCGTCAAACACAGGAAAGCATTTGGGTAAAGGAGGGAGAGAAATGGTCCTTTCAGTTCTAGTCACACTGCATTACCCTCAGCAATCAAGGACAACAGGCAAAATACCAGGAGACAGGATGAGGTTTTGCAGTTAATAGCAGCCTAAGTGCACGCACTAACCATTTATCTGGGCTTCATTACCCTTGTGCATGCATATGCATGCTTGTAAGGGCAGCCTAAAAATAATTCTGTTGTTTTGTACACACGCAGGACCTGAAGTCACAGTGAATTTTGACCCCCTGGTGCACTGGGTCAAGGCTCGACAGAGCTTGTGTCTGTCCCAGATCTACAGCAAGCTTCCCACTGAATCTGGCCGTACAGGCATAAAAATGCTAAGCACTACATCTCTCAAAGTAGCTCACTTAAAAAGAGGCGTCACCTCTATGCAACTTCCCATATTATTTTTGGTTATAGAAAACATTCTTGGTGTCTTTCAAAGACAGAATGATGCATTTCCCCTGTAAACATGCATAACTATAATCAACAGCCAGGCAGGGGGAGAGCTTGCATCAGCCTCGGACAGGCACCAACAAGCAGGACGTCCCCATGCAGGAGCCGCTCCAACCATCACTGCCTCCGATGTGGCACGATGGGCGTACTTGCGCCAAGGTGCGCAAAGGCAACCTGATCTGCACAGGCAGCAAGCTGGCATCCCAAGTCAAACACAGCCACTCACCAAGCATCTTCGTTGGCTTTAAACAGGAAGAAGAGGACAGAGGTAGCTACAGAGACAGCCTGCAGGGCCATAGGCACTGCTGGCAGTCCTGCAAGGAGGGCCCCAGCTGGCGAGGCAAGCCTGGAAATGAGATGGAGATGCTACAGAAACTTTGATTCTTCCAAAATAATTTTCCAAAAGCTAACTCACAGAAGTTTACATAGAGAAATATACGAAGATATTTTGCCCTCTCAACAGGGCGCTGCCAGGAGCGATTGTCTGCGTTTGCCGCCCAGAACCATCAATGGAAACCCTCAAGACTAAAAGCACACTTAGCAGGACTTTGACTAATGGGGCTTTCTCTTGAGAAGTTTGCAAGTGGCAAACAGTTCTCAGGAAACCAAGTTACTCAGTGCAAGTAGGAAGAACAAGCCGTGCAAAGCACTGCAGGCAGCGGGCAGGGAGAGCGGCGCAGGAAGCACCCTGCATCTGCTGGTTCCTCGGAGGGCAGGAGAGAGGTGGGTCCAGGCAATAACTACTGCTCAAAAAGCAGCCACAAAAGTAAAAAATCAATCGACGCTTTCACCCTTAAAGAGCTTTGTCAAAGGGGAAAGGAGACTCTTGAGAAGGAGGGAATGGCAACTCAAAACACAGGAAGGAACGAAGAGCTGAAGCAAGCAGGTTTCCTCCAACAGCATGCGAGGAGCACAGCATGTGCCCCATCACACGTGCAGAGCCACGCTCAAGCTGTGTCAGTGCAACTCACACCTGAAAGCCTCTGGCCACCCACTTGTTGAAGCACTTGTCTTCTGCGCCTTCTGAACTATAGCGTAAATGCAAAGGCTTTTATTGCATATGACTGCACCCTCACATGATACAAAATACGAACCCTTATCAAAATGGAAAAGGTACAACCAATAAACTGGATGGGGAACACCACAGCAATAACTCTTAGAATTGAAAAATGATTTTTTTTTCAGTCTTTAAAGCAATTTGCATGCTTGCTGTAATCAACATTCACTGCAGAGATAGTAAAAAAAAAAAAAAGGAATGGATAAAAGTTTTAAGACAGAGTAAGTTTCGCAATATTTGTATATGACAACTGTAATATGCAGAACATCAGAACGTTTACAACTGCACAGACACACCACTACAAACAAAGATTACAATCCTAGGCATTTAATTTAAATTTTACAAATTACCTTAGGTTGTTTTCAGCTTAACATTTAGTCATTCAAAAATGGCTAGCGGCGGGTTACTGAAGAAAGGAAGGCCTGGAAGAAATTGATGCAGAAACGAATAATGGTAGAATACACTTCCTGTGGTTAAATGATTTAAGGGTTTCTCGTGGCCTGACTGATGAGCTAGCAATTACCATCACTGGAAGTAAATTCAAGTAACCTACACTAATGCTAAACTCTTCAGCTAAGCTCTCCTGCCTAAGGAGTGAATGCAGCCAAAAGTACCAATAATCTCTTTGAAGGATTAAGCATAGCAATACCTCAGCGCCTTTCAGCTATGTCAAAAAAGAAGCAATAATGAAAGTCTGTCTGTCTTCAAAGCCTGTATGAGAAACCATGTGATTAATTTCTCATCTGTCTGAACACTCTGTGTGCTGTTAGATGCGGTTGGTAAGAGAAGCCAAGAACAGAGGCGAGAAGGCAACAGGTTACTTAGAGAAATATGTGTTTAAACTCTCAGCGTGGGGGCTCTCTAGCCTTCTCCTACATGAAGCTCTCCTCACCAGTCAAGAAAGTCATGGATCCAGTGGAAAGCATGTGCTACAGAAATCACAGTGACAGGCAGAGGAGCGAGCGCTCAGTTTCAGAGTCAACCTCCCCTAAGCATCGCGACTAAGACCTGAACCAGACTTCACACTCGGTGCACAAAAAGCAGCCCACGCTCACAGCAGCCCAGGCCCCGACCGCTGCAGGTATTCATGGTACACAGTGTCCTACGTACCGTAATTCTCACTGCAGGACACTGCAAGCACACGGACTGCTGTGGCCTCTGGTGTTTAAGCAAAAGGAAATGGTTTCCTGAATTGCTGCAAGTTATCGCTGCCACAATTGCCTCCATCCTTAAGAGCAGGAAGAAACCCAGAAGGAGCCTGCTCCCACAGCCTCAGCGAGTCTGAGCACGAGCAGGAGTTGTTACAGGAATGCAAATCTTCCCAGGCACATCATTCTTCACCTCTGTTTTGCCTGGGTCTGTCTGTAAACACGTGGGGCTGCTGCTACTGGATCTCTTTTAGTTAGAGATGCGCCAGCCGGGGGAAAGCACTCTTCAAACCTGATGTAGATGACAAGTACAGCTTGGCCTGATGCACACAGAGCTGCTGCTGCAGGCTGCGCAGCCCCCGTTACAGCTGCTTGGGCTGCAGGTCAGAAGGGCTCCACCAGCAGCAGCTCCGAACACACAGAAAGAGGCACACATATAAACTTCTGCACCCCGTTTAAGAGGAAGCACCACAGCCAGCTTTGAACATATCCTCCCCCTCCTCCAGTCTCTCAGAAGTGAAAGAAAAAGATCTGGTGAAGAAACTGAAGAAAATCGAAAGAGATCCAGTAAGACGAGTACAGGTAGACCAACATATCCCTTCGTAAATGACAGGGGACACATACCCACAAAGAAAAACTATCAGCCTGTAATATCATGTCCCAGGCCACAGCCTGACCAGGAACCACCACCAGCATCCACCAATATTTTGAGCGTCCGCAAAGGAGGCGCGTTGCAGGGGCATAATGGCAGCTCTAAGGAGCCTCGTCCCTCAGCTTTGAGGATTCTCAGAAGAGAAGGGAGAATGCTAAGACAACAGGCTGCATTGTTTTTTATAGCAATACAGACTTCATCAAGTCGTGATCCACTTGACTTAAATCTGTTTTGACTTCTGCTGCTGCTGAAGCAAAATCCTTGCAAGATTTCAGCAAAGGCAGTAAATTCAGGGGCTTCATTAAACATGTGAAAAGCACTGAAATGGTACCATTTTGGTCCCCTGTAACTTATGTATTTTTAGTATTAAAGCTTGCTGTTTGGACTTTTAACATGCAGATCCTACCTGAACCTCCTTATTTATGAGACCCAGCCAGCGCACCACAGGGTAGCGAAGCCTCATGGTGCGAAACATTTTCTTTGCCAGCCATAAGCACCACATCTAAAGATGAGGATGTTCGAGGGACGTGTCAGGAGACAGCCCGTAAATACTGCCTTCTGTTACCTATAAAAACCTGTTCTAGGTTGTGCTTGGTCACACAGTGCTGCTTTTGCTCTAGAAGCAGCTTTATCCTTCTCTCCTTTCAAAACTCTTTTCAACGTGCTATGTAGCAGCTTCGTGCACGTGGAAGATTTTCTTAGAAAAACATAAATAGACTGTGAGCAAGGCTCGGGATGTATAAGTACGGGGTATTTGGAGAGGGGCTGGCTGCAGACAGTGCTCCTGAACCCAACAGGAAGGTCTGAGGCTTGCAGGACACCCACGCTGCAGATCACAGGCAGACCACGTTAAATTAAAAATAGCAGATTAAAGCACGCAGAGTGTGTAACAGTTGGTAGAGTATGTGGATAAATCAGGATGTGGGAGCCATAATATCAATTTACTGAATATTTTTAAATGCTTTTAACTACCAGCGATAAGAAACGCCTTAATGCTGATCACAGCTGTCTGCCCACTGCTAAATTTAACACGATCTAAGGGGTTTAATACTATGGTTTTTTTCCCTGGCAGCCCGCGAACGACGGCGACAGCGAAACCGAACGGGCACTTCCCTAAGCAAAAAGGCGACAGGCAGAATCATTTGTAGGGATGGCACGGCAACGGAACGCGGGAGGAACCCCAAGAAAGGACGAGCAGAGCCGAGAGGCCTTTCCAAACGAGCCAACGTCCCCTTCCACCCCTCCCCGCCGCCGACGGGAGCTGTCAGGATTCCACCGACAGACCGTGGGGCGGCGACGGCGGCGGCGGCGCGGCGGGGGACGGGGGAGCGCCCGCGGCGGGCACCAACTCCTCTCCCCCGGCGGGCACCGGCTCCTCTCCCCCGGCGAGCTGTGCCCCGCCGGGCCCCGGCCCCGCTCCCCCGGCCGCCCGCACACGCCGCCTCCTGCGCCGGCAGAGACAATGTCCGCCGGGAGGGGAAGAGAAGCCCATCGGCGGCGGCTGGGCGGGCGGGGGGCAAGCGGGGCGCCCGGCACCACACGGCGAGCGGCGGCGCCCCCGGGGAAGGGGGATCGCGTCTCTCCCGCCGCGGCCGCCTCCGCTCCGGCTATCCCCCTCCCCTCAAGCTGCCGTTCTCCGCCGGGCCTCCCCCGGCGGCTCGGCCGCCCCGCACAACGCGGAGCCGGGCCGCGCCGGGCCGGGCGGCGTTGCGGCGGGCAGGCTGAAAGCTGAGGGAGAGCCCTCCGCCCCGCTCCCGCCCGCCCCGCGGCGCGGCGCCCACCTGGTCGGCGAGCTTGAGCACTGCCATCCTCCGCCGCTCCTCCCGCGCACATGCAGCTCCTGCGACGGGCGGCGAGCGCGCCCCGCGACCGGCGCTGCTGCTGCTGCTGCTGTTGCTGCGGCGGCGGCGGCAGCAGCAGCGGCGGCGGCTCCGCTCCGCGCCGGCGGGGCGGGGCGGGGCGGGGGCGCGGAGGCCGCCTCGCCTCGCCTCGCCTCGCCCGGCCCGGCCCGGCCCAGGAAGCAGGGGCGGGCGGGCTGCCTCGCACGGGCCGCGCCGCCACCGCCGCCTGCCGCCGCCTTTGTTCGCGCCGGCGGTCGGTGCCTGCGCGGAGCGGAGCGCAGGGCCGCCCCGGGGGCTCTGGGCTTCCCCGCCCCGCCGGGCAGCGCCAGGGGTGACGGGGGCCGGGGTGAGGGGCGGCACCGCCTCAGGCCGGGCCGGGCCTGCCCTGCCCCGCCGCCCGGACCCGCCCCGGACCGGCGGCCTGGCCCGGGCCGTAGCGGCGGGGTCCCCGGGGGCACCTGCCGCACGCCGCGGAGGGGCTGGCGGCTGCCGGTGTGGAGAGGGAGGGAGCCGAAACCCGAGCGGCCTCAGGCCCCTCAGGGCGACGGTGGTGTCTCCCCGCTCCCCCGCCTCAGAGCGGCTGCCGCAGCGGGAGGCCGTGATACCCCCGTCCCCGCTTCAGGGCGGGCTGCCGGCTTCTGGCCGGCGCTTTGGCTTCGCTCCCACCGGGACCGCGGTCTCCAGGACCGCTTTGGTTCCCACCAGGCTGAGGGAAAGCAGGGAAGGTGCTGGTCCAAACCCCTGCAAAAGGGGAAGCCGAGGCCCTTTGCCTGTCCCTTCTTTCCATGCGTGCATGCACATGCAGAGAAACTCAAGTGTTTGTCAGATCCCATCAAACAGGCACAACTGTCAAGAGTCTTTTTGGGGGGTTTTTTTCTTTACCTCTTTTTGGATTATACAGTTTTAACAGCTGCCTTGCAAGGATCTGGTAACTCCTGACAAGTTTAGGTCTTCTCATACTCAATATATTATTTCACTTTTCAATGACTAGTGCATCAGATAAACTGTACTTCTTGTTAAACAAGCCAACAAGCCGCGCAGTCCCTGCCCCGTGCTGCAGACGAAAATGAGCATCATCCAATGTTCCTGTCCAGCTGACCTGGGGGAAACTTCAGCTCCACCCTCAGATCTGGCTCCCAGTGGGACTCCAGCACCAGAGCAAGACTGCACAGCCAACCATGTAAGGGGGCAAAAAAACAAAGGAAGAAAAAAAAAAAAGGCATGAAGAAGTAAACCCTTTCTTGCCCCTCAGAGTTGACAAGCTGAATCCCTGAAGCGTGTGATTTGATTAAAATCATTGGCACAATGCAGAGCAACAGGAGTCACAAACAGGCTGAAGGTAATGAGGGTAATTACATTTTTCCAAGGACACGTAACTGAAGAGCAGAGGATTGAAAATTCCCTCTTCCCCTCCTCCGTGTTGCACAGAGAGGCCAGGTATTTCCCCACAAGTTAGATTCTGCAGTAACGAGCTGCTGTACCCCACGACACATCCCATATGACTCTGATTTGACTTTTCCACCCTCGGTTACGGAAAGGGGTGACTTTGAGTAGTTAAAAAAAAAAAAGGGGGAAGTGTCTTCTATGGAAGAAAACCAATCCAAGAAGGAAACAGATGTTGGTTGCGGGCTTCTGAGGCATCAATATAAATGGGGATTAAAAATAACATACAAGTTACAACACATTTTGACTCCATCTATTTTAAAGGGATCTTAACAGAAAAACAATGTTAATACAAATCAGTCTTTTAAAGGAAAAAATGAAAAAGCAGCAAGCGAGAATCCAGTACTTATTAAGAATGTATGAATTGAGGCAGTTTTTCTTTTTAATATCTTCACCCCGTATGGTCTTCATCATGCCAGAACACCTAGAAGCGCTACACTTGCACCAGCAGATTTGCTCTGTGTCAAACCACATGGGAAGAAGGGCAGTTGGCAGCCCTGCGCTGTCGTGCACCGTTGACCGGAGCCTTTTTTAGCGTCCCACTGATTCAATCCAGAAATTCTGCTTTGACAGTCTGCTCCCGGGCTCGGTGGAAACACACACTCACCACACAGAGGTCAGGAGTAAGCAGAAGTTAGCTTCCAGATGAGAGAAAGCAAAGAGAAAGAGGGAAAATGGAGGGAACTTTCAGCACTATAAGGAAAGGTCTGTTTTGTTGTTTTCTGTTGTAAAGGCCTGTTTCCAAGGACTTAGCGTTCACCGTGGCATTTTCCCTACAGTTAAACTTGGTGGATACATAAGGAAAAGGATTTTTCAGGTTTGCTCTGTGCTCCCCCTCACCGCCCCATCTAAGAAGCTGGTACAAGCCCTCATACCTTCTTTGGGACCCCAACAATCTCCTGTCGGGGAGCTAAGCTGCTGGTGTGCCATCTGAACGGAAATCTCCTGATGCAGTAGGAGCCCAGCTCCTTGGGAGCAAATACTTGGGCTAGAGGCGAGCTAGCGTTAAAACATTTTCCTGAAGTTTTCTGTTCCCAACAAGCACAGTCTCATGCCAGCCTCTCTTTCCCCAGGCCCCACAGGATGGTGTCTGGGTGGACCAACCATCTACGATGCCGCCACTTGGGAAGGTCCCCCTGGGGCATGCGGGACAACAGAAAGCGCGCTTTCATCCCATATTAACAGGGCAGCACTCAGTGTAGAGAGGTCCTTAAAATTATATTTACACTATCCATTTAAAGTGTTGTTTGCATGAACCACCAAGATTAGTCACACCGCTACAATCGTTACCATCACAGTAAAGGAGTCCAAGATTTCTCTGAAAGTACAATGTCCTCCTCTCCTGTTCACAAAATAGCACAACTATGTTACAGGCTTCTGACTTACCATGCAGAATCAACTCTTTTCTGAGCTATTTTACTCAACAACTTCTTAGCCCTGGCTGGTATATAACAGTAATTTCATAGCACATTTTCATGTGAAACAATGCAGTATGCTCAACTGCCTTTTTTGGGGAAGAAGAGGCACAAAGACATCAGTATCCAGAGCTAATTTTTCAAGTAATGGTGATACCTGCAACTCTCAAACCTGTAGCATTATGTTGACTTTCCATACTGAGACATTAAGAGGTATCATGAAAACAGGTGTGCAACACCCTTAATGAGAATACGCTTAAGCTTGGCAGATATTGTCATCTTGGATTAAAGCTGTATTTGGAAAGGAAAAAGCCCTGGGGCTACACTGGGCCTCTGACAGGGAAGTGGAAAGAAACTCTCTAAGGATGGCTGGTGCATTTCTTCCTTACTGACTTGTGCCTGATCCTAAGAGCATCCAGTTGAACTCTTTTATGAAACAGAAACACCTCCCCATTACATATTTTAAAAAGCAAAATAGGAATACAAAGCCTTGAACTTTAGCACTTAATCGGTTTCTGGCTAACAGCAAGGAAGAACAGAACTGCCCCGAATATTTTGCAGTTGCCCATTCCGAGATTTGTTGATCTTCTGGCCACAACACAATAAGCTCTGTAGGATTTGTCCCCAGCAAAACCAAAGTTCCTCCAGTTCCACCTGAAACTGGATGAACGCCATTTGCTATTAGCAGTTGTACGTGCATGAGCCACTTCCCCATTCAGATTTTGTGTCAGGAAAGCACTTCGCATTCTTATACCCACTCAGGCTCAGAAAAACTCCCAGGAACGCTTAGATTTAAGCATGTGACAACAACAGACCTTAAGCATCATCATAAACGATCTGCTCCTTGTTAAGATCTCACATGCCACTAACACGTGGTGTAATATTGTAAGGCTCGGTTTGGGCACTGACTTAAGAGACTCACTATCAATTCTCTCTCGTGCCACAGTGTTCCTGCGTGGTCCTGGGTGAGCAACCCGGTCTTGTAGTGCTTGCTTGTACAAGGAAATTCTCCCACCTTGCAAGGCGCAGGACCCTGACACAGCTGGGGAAGGATCTTCGGTAAAGGCCACCGGCTGCTGCTTTGAGCATTACTCTGCTGTCACAGACTCAGTGTTAGTCTTCCCATGCAGCATCAGGAAAACAATATCTGGGAGCTGCACCAAAGGAAAAGGAAGCAACCCCGTTGAAATAAATCCATTTGCACTGTACTTAAATGCTGCAGAGAACTGGGATGTGGATTAAAACATTGCGGGAAGCGGGTGAACAGACCGAGCGCAGGAGCAAGGTCGGGAGTTCTCCCTGCACCACTGTTCCTCCTGCAGCAAAACAAACGGGTCTGCAAATTATCTGCTGGATCCCCACAAGCGCTCCTACATCTCAGACAGACAGATCTCTGCATTAGTCTGGTGTTTCCGCAGCCTAACAGGATGTGGTCACTTTTAAGGCAGCCAAAAGTCTGCACCACCACCCTCTGCCTGCGCGGCTGAGCAGCAGAGGCAGGGGAAGGGCTCGGCTCTGTTTTGCTCTCCAAAGTCAGGTCTGCTGCTGTATTTAAGCAGGATGATCACTCGCAGATGGAGGGGGCAATTGCTCCTAGACGCATGTTTGGCTCCTGCCTCGCGAAGAAAGCTAAAGTAAATACAGTCAGCATATTCCTTAGCAGTGTTTATTTGCCACTGTTGAGCGTGGATGAAAGACAGGACGGATGGCAGAAGACACATTTGTTATCTCTAACCATTTCTGATGACTCCATGTATTTCGCGTGCCTCTGGTCTCTCTACCTGTTGCCTATCCTCTAACAGCGGCACATCGACGCCCTGCTGTGCTTTCTTCCCCCTTACAGACTCGGTGGGAGTCAGATGAGAGCGATGTAAAAGCATCATTATGAGACTGCAGTGGTGGAAACAAGCAAAAACATGCAGAGCTGTGTGAATTTGAAATAGAAGGGCAAACACAGGCCACAGCAGGAGACTGGGCAAGTGAAATACCAGAGATGGTAACTAACTCCTGCCATCACCCCCTCTTGCACTGCTACAGCACACAGGGCAATTGGGGGGTGGGAGGGGGAGGGTCTCCTCAGAAGATGCTTCATGGTGCCTGTCACTGCCCTCTCCCTTCTGTTTTAGTATGATTTATTTTCACAAGGCAGAATTTGTTTTATTTTTTTTCCCCCGAAGGAGATTCTTTTTTTCTCATTATCTTTTTTTCCTCCTAGATCTACTTGTTTAATATTTACACGGGAGGGGAGGGGAAATCAAACAAAATGAATCAATCCACTGATAAGGGCAGAGAAGGGAGAAGAGGAGACCTCAGCAGCACCTCCTCTTATCCAGACACAGGCCTCCTCTCATTTCAAATACTTTTTGATTATACTTCTGCAGCCACGTAGTTCATGCACAGAGAGGCTTAGACATAGGATATCATTGGAAACTGCGAATTTGAAATCATAACTATTGCAGCCTTCTGCTGCGTTAACCAAAAAGAAATAAACACTCCCCCATATGTTAAGGTGTTCTTACAGTTGGTCTTAGCTAGCACCTCTCTTGCAGATGTCCATGTCACTAGTACGAGGTACTGAAAACGGGGGGAATTAAGGCAGATGACAACTAGACAGGCTAAGCTGGGTCAACTCCTTTCCGATTACACCAGTCCAGAAATGCATCTCTGCAAAAGAAAAAGATTTCATCAACAGTGGTAAGCTTTAGGCTCACTTCAGTTCTTAAAGCAATTTGTTAAATAAAGCAATGTGTTAGTGGCCTGTGGAAATACAAACCTATCTTTACCCTCCCCAAGAAGAGACTGCAACAAAATTTTCAACATAGCCCAGTGCTCGATCTAGAAACCAGATAAGTCAGTAGAAAGACACATTGATTTCCACAGGCTTTGGACAAGGTTTCACATGAGGCAGCAAGGACAGGACAAGGGGGAAGAAAAAGCCTAAGCTTTTTACTGCCTCGTATCGCGTAAAGGGGGCCAGAGAGATCTGGGTTATTTTGCTGTTTGTTTGGGGTTTTTACTTTTATCTCCTGTCCTTCTTTCCTGGAAAATACCAAGAATACTGATTCTGCTTTAAGTTTTACAACAGGCAAAAAACCAAAACAAAACCAAAAAAACCCACCAAACCAAACAACACCAAACACCACATTGGACACCTCACCCCACTATGGAGCTGATGGCCTGGCTGTAGAGTCTGGACTCTGTACCAAAACAGACACTCTATACCAACTAGTGCTAAGGTACTGGAGTTAAAAAAAAAAAAAAAAAAAAAAAAAAGAAAGAGAAAAAGAGGGGAAAAAAGGATGAGCAAAATCAAGTTAGTGAGAGGAAAGTTCAGCATCTAAATTTTCTGTTCTCAGCCCTGTTCCATTTATGGGTATATACAATATCTTAAATCTCCTGTGTCATTAATCTTCTAGGGGAAACATGGAGAGAAAAAAAGATGTAAGAAGTATGTTTAGGGTTTCCTTGTGCATAGCGTTAAGTATGTATGAGTTTAAAGTATTCCAATCTTACCCACCCCACCACCCGAACTCAGGACAACAATCTTTGAACTTTAAAAGCAGTATCTTCCAGTACTCATGGTCTGAAGTGATTCATCAGCTTTGAAGTATTCTTTTTTTAATCTAAATCCTCATTTTCCACTGACTTACATTTTGAAGTATGCCTGACCTTTAAAGAATTCAGCAAATGGTCTCCAGGGGTTAGGATTCCTGTTACGTTGAAACATCCTCTGTACCCCTCCGTGTGCAACATCAGGTAATTACACAAGTTGTATTTATCTAATGAGTCATACTCATTAGAAAGATATCACTGATAGTTCAAATGGCCACTACACCAACCTCTCTTTATAGAATAACCTACAGCAATTAGTTATTTGTAATCCCTAGCTTTGAAGTCTCTTTTTCACTTTCATCCTCAAGATCAAATTCATTGAAATGTCGCACTAATATAAAATACCAAATTTTAATCTCAGTTGCATCAGGAAATCATCATTATTTTAATATAAGAAGATTTCATGTCCTTGGTCTTTTCGCTTCTCCACATCTGCGTAATCTTCACTTCTGTCTGGTACTAGGTACAGCCATTGGGACACCGACGGATGCCTGCCAGCGATGTTGAAATCTATCAGCTGAAACAGAATAATTTTGGAAAGAAACAACCAGGTCAGTTGTCCAAGGTCGCAGTCTTGGAAGTGAGGAGCATTGTACGAGCTAAATTAGGTAGGAATCCTTATCAATCCATTCTCAGCGTGCAGAGAGGAAGAAAGGGCCTGTGCCTGAGCCTCTGCCAGGACCTAAGGAGTCCAACACCAGCTCTATGACCCAGGGAAGATTTGGGACTGTTTTGCTAGCAAATTCTTTCTCCAAACTCAACTGTATTCTTCACAGTGCCCAAAAGCCAGCAAGAGATTTCATTTTTCAAGTCACGCAAAGAAAGAAGTCCCATCTCTGAAGTTGCGTTTAGTTAGAAAGAGCGTGGAAGCACACAGCAACTAACACGCAGTTGCCACCAAGGAGGGAGCAGCACTGTGGTAGTTTTCTCTCTGATGTTAGGGTTGAGCTCATAATCCAACGGGAGGCTTTCTCCCTTCCATCAGAGGAGTTACGTGGCCAAGAGCTCTGTGGGGAGAAAGATGTGACAGAGGGTGTCAGTAACGTCATTTTTGGAGGAATGCTGGAAGTCTGGATTAAGTTCAGAGCTGCTGGATGAAAAGCTAATGGAAACAGATCAGCCTAACAGACTGTAATCCATGTTGCTTTATAGTTAAAGATAAAACATGCTATGCAGTACTATATATTCCCTTACAAAAAGGGAACACCAGACTAGAACTTTGCAGAATGAAAGTCTGTGAAGAAACCAATTGAAATATCTGAATACGTTAAAATAGAGATGAGAAATTATGATTTGCTTTCAGGAGAACAAAGCTGGGGGATCAAAGGGTACACATATTATGGTACCAGCTTACCTCAAGCTAGTTGGATCATCACAGGCCATGCTAAAACTGATAGACATCCAAATTCTTCCTAGAAGATAAATCAGAAACAGCCATTATATACCCTTTTGCTGCAGCAACACTTGGAAACAGCAGAGAGTCAATATTCAGTCACAGGCTACAGCCTAGAAGCTTGTCTGCAAACTGAAGGGGGTGATGGGGCTCAGCTCCATGTGTCTACAAAAGGCAGAGAGCCAGAGGAATAACCAGCACAGCTCTGAAAATAAGCAGAGACACCGAGCTCTTTGGGGCACAGAATCAATGGGAGGGGCAGGCTTGGAAAAGAGTTTGTTCTGCATTCAGAAACAAAACTATCTACACTCTCCTGCAAGTTTAAAACAAGATCATGCATCATAGCTGATTCACAGGAGTTTCTTGTTCTTCTACCAGAAAATTATTCCGCCGACCCCAAATTTCATCCTGCCACTCATGCGATAAAAGAAAACAGCGTTTTGCTTCTAACGTTTCTAACGTCTGGTCCAACTGCAGTTTGTATCCCAATACTTGGCCAACTGTGCTAGCCGCTACACAGGCTGAAGAGGACAAAGTTCCTCCCCTGAAAAGCACAAACCTTTGGAACATGAGGAACAAAGGAAACGCAGCACCACAGTTATCTTGGTTTAGTTTTACTAAATTTTACTTTATGTGCTTCATAACTGCTATAGAGACTTGCATTATAGAGACTTGCATACTGACAGCATTCATTCTGAAGTGGGTGGCGGTGGTTCTTCAGATTATACATTTTGAGATGTTTTATTCCTCATTGTCGCTACTTCCGTGCTAAAAACTGGGATTTGACTTTTTACAACAGTTTATATTGTAAGCCTGAGGGAGGAAAAATCCATTTTTCTTTCTGTGCTTCAGTTAAAGAAGGAAATAAGTAACATGAGCCATGAAAGGACTTTGATCCAGAACTAGGGAATGTAAATGCTTTACAGATGCCAAATAAGGATGTTTCCAAAGAAAAAGAAAACAAAGCATTCTCTACCCCAACCCCTTTTCATTTCCAAACAAGGTAATGGAAGGAGAATTTTATAAGATTTTGATGGAAGTTCCATTTCTCCAAGAGGTTGTTCTGGTTTTAATAATTACATACATTCATCAGAATAAAGAACTGATTGTTTTGACAGGGGCTTATTGTGTTCCTGGGAGGGCAAAAAAAAAAATTTCTTTAGATCGGAAGTATCTCTTAAAGCCCTATAGTGACTGGAGAGAAACAGGGTACAAAGGCAGGAATCTGTCCTTAATTGCAACGATGTTGGCGAAATTGTAACAACCTGCCCGATGGCCATAGTGCCTGCACAATGCGTCCTAGGAAAGTCCATAGCACGTACTGACACCAGTGAAGCCCACGCAGAAAGAGCCACAAAGAGGAAGATCCTGCAGTTGACCAGTTACATTTGTACTGGATTTCTGGATAGCACATGACCTTGCTCTGACTTAACAAACGTCAACATCAGTTCATCTTGCATGTTCTTTACCAAAACCCAGCCTCTCTGGGTAAGAAGTGCTGAGAATCTTCAATAAACAAATGAAAAAGGTCCAACAGACTAACATATGAAGTGTTTCCAACCAAACCCTACTTTCCCCTCTAAGGAATGAGGAGCCTGCCCTCTATTTATGTAAGTTGGAACGAGGTATCTGAGAGGAACGTCATGACTCCAAGATTGAGTAATGCTGTTGCAGTGTATTCAAATCCCTTTTAAATGGATTTGTCTTTCACTGCAGAAGCTCATACAATGTGAATATCTGCTATGTGTTTTTAAAAAATAACGTGAAGTACCTTTACTTATGCAGAATACAATAGTTAAAGATCTTTTGGCATTGTATGTTCTTAAACATGTGTTTTGCACAATATTTTGACTTAGTAATAGATGGAATAAATAATGCTCAGCACACGTGCCTGGTCCCAAGATAAAAATCTATGGATTCAGCCCACACAGATGGGCCCTGCACTTACATGATGCCTCAAGGACATTTGTAAGATTCTGCATGAGTGCAGATGTCTTCCCTGATCCTCTTGCAAGATCAGAAGACTGGGTCAATGGCTGTGCTCCAGATAATGTCACTATTAACATCTCCAGACGTAATCACAGATACAGCTACAAGAATAAAGCGGGTCAGAAATGAGCTTCTAAGCTTATGGTACAGCTGCCTTGCTCTTCTCTAATTCCCTAAATCCCAGAGCACAGTGAGAATGAAAAAACACCTTGCTGGTAGGAAAACAGCGCCATGAGGCAGCCAGTGTTCAGGTATAGGAGATGAATGTTGGGAGTTGAGAAATGCCAAACCTACATCTCTGGGGAACAGCAAGGTGAGAGCTCATTCCTTTATCTCTCTAAACAAAACTGCGTGAATGTATCAGCATATCACTTTTTGATTGTTTACTTCACATTAGGAACCAATTTGTTCTTGTACACTAGTACTAATTAATGATTTAGTAATGCATTAACATCTTAACTCTGCTGTCCAGCCACAGCAGAACTAGTACTTACAATAAATAACATGCTACAAATCACACCCCTATCATGCAGCACTTCCTGACAGGTTTTGCAGTTCCTTTAGCGCAGGAAACAACACATTTCAGTACAGTATTTCAGAGATTCCGTGACTTTCTGCGTTGACCGTGCAGGAAATTGTAATTTTCCAAACAGTATGTTATGGATTCAAACCCACTTATGTGGAAGTGGGGAGGAGGACACCGTCAGAGAGGCAGGAAAAGCTACGCCTGTATTACTAGAATGCTCCCCACTAAACAGCGACATCTTGAACCAGTGTGCCAAGTAGGGCAGGCTGGTTTTAATCACGATGGTCTGCAATTCAGTGTGAGACTCCTTGCTAAGTCCTCCATGTCACACTGCTGATTTGCTAGCAGCTTAAGATAGCTGACAGCAGGCTGTACTCTTCCTTTCCAGCATCAGGACAGATGGCCTGAGTTCACTCCAGCAACTTAGTTTAGCCGATATGAAAAAAGAAACACTAAGAAGCATTCTTACCACAGCAATGAGACATCGCCAACTCCTGGAAAGGGAAGGGAACCTGCCTCCTGAAGGGTGGAAAGCATTGTTCTGCCCATAGTAAATAGCACCAGCTGGGCTCTCGGATGTCTTCCTGTGGGCAGACCGCTGGGGAGAATCCACACTCTAAACGTGCCTTGCAATAATTTACCCCAGATGTAAATGTTTAAATTTTCAACAGCTACTAAATTATAATATTTCTTGGACTGCTTGAATATGAAGGAGAATAAAACAGATTGATCCACTTCGATATAACCAGAAGAAGGAAGAGGAAGGGATTGCAAGCATCAGTGGCACAGCACTCCCTCACTGCACACAGCCCAGGTGCTTGAGCCCAGGGAGCTGGGTGGCCTCAAGTGACTCGCACAGGATTTAGAGTGGCTTTACCAGCTCAGTCGTGGCTTGCAGATCTACATGTCTCCTGGTGTCCTCAGAGGTCAGACCCTGGCACTCATTCCTGCAGGCCCTAAAACTAGCGCTAAGCCTATTGTTCCCCAGCATAAATGCCTTCTTCCCACAGATACAGCCTTGCAGAAACTAGAGTTAAAAGTGTCAACTTTCAGGGATATACAGTAGTTAAAATGAAATCATAGAATCATAGAACGGTTTGAGTTGGAAGGGACCTTAAAGATCATCGAGTTCCAACCCCCCCATCATGGACAGGGACACCTCCCACCAGACCAGGTTGCTGAAGGCCCCATCCAACCTGGCCTTGAACACCTCCAGGGATGGGGCCACCACAACTTTCCTGGGCAACCTGTTCCAGTGTCTCACCACCCTCACAGTAAAGAATTTCTTCCTAATATCTAACCTAAATCTACCCTCTTCCAGTTTAAAACTGTTACCCCTCGTCCTATCTAATATCTAACCTAAATCTACCCTCTTCCAGTTTAAAACTGTTACCCCTCGTCCTATCACTACACTTCCTGATAAAAAGTCCCTCCCCAGCTCTCCTGTAGGCCCCCTTCAGATACTGGAAGGCTGCTATGAGGTCTCCCTGGAGCCTTCTCTTCCCCAGGCTGAACAACCCCAACTCTCTCAGCCTGTCTTCATAGGAGAGCTGCTCCAGCCTCTGATGGAGGCCCTCTGATCTTCATGGTCCTCCTCTGGACCTGCTCCAATAGATCCATGTCCATATGTTGGGGGCTCCAGGTGCAATACTCCAGGTGGGGTCTCACGAGAGTGGAGTAGAGGGGCAGAATCACCTCCCTCAACATGCTGGCCATGCTTCTTTTGATGCAGCCCAGGACATGGTTGGCTTTCTGGGCTGCAAGTGCACATCGCTGGCTCATGTTGAGCTTCTCATCAACCAACACTTTCTCCTCAGGACTGCTCTCAATTCATTCTCCACCCAGCCTCTATTTGTGCTTGGTATTACCCTGACCCACGTGCAGGACCTTGCACTTGGCCTTGTTGAACTTCGTCAGGTTGGCACAGGCCCACGTCGCAAGCCTGTCCAGGTCCCTCTGGATGGCATCCCTCCCCTCCAGCGTGTCAACCGCACCACACAGCTTGGTGTTGTTGGCAAACTTGCTGAGGGTGCACTCAACCCCACTGTCTGTGTCATTGACAAAAATGTTAAACAGCACCAGTCCCAATACCAACCTCTGAAAAAAGAAAACTTCACAAAGTAACTACATACAATGTACACACAGATAAAATGCAAGGGAACAGCAGATAAAATTAATAATTTGCATGCCAAATACATTTTCCTCCTCTTCTCTTTCTGGGGCCAATGCTTTAGCCAGTGCCTCTTCTATTCTGACACCACCTCTTGGAAGAAGGTAACAACTGTCCTCTAACTTACTTTAAGATCCCTTTGACTCCCCCCTCAGACTGGTTTCCATGAACTGATATTAAGTGTCACAACTTCTGTTTTGCAGAAAAGTTTAGGAATGGAGTCACTGAGCAAATCCTTTGGCAGAGCACGAAATCCCTGTATCCACTGCTATGCTTTAAGCACTATTAAAGCATGTTAAGATTTCAAGCACGTAAATCAAACTTTTGACAACACATGAGGTATGCTAGATAGTTTCACATTTTAACCCTAAATTAACAAGCAAACAGCTTTGCTTTGCTCTTTTAAGACCCTTATTGTACATAACACTGGACCAAGAACCCAGACCTTAACTCTCCATTCTCAGGAAATATGTTCTGGGGTAAACAAGAAAGCACTTGAGCTAAACATAGTGGTAGTGGGCTCTTTAGGCAAAGTCCTGGACTACCAGCTTGATTAGGATACCTGGAGTTTTGTTTTGGCTTTAAGCCGTATAAAATGGATGTGATATAACAAGAAAATGATCCAGTTAAAGAGGAAAACCACATGGGTAAAGAAATATAAGAATTGAACAAATTAAACATGTTTGAAATAAAAAGTTAAAAATAATTGCTCATCAACTGGGGTGTTAAAAGATTAATTGAGTGGGGTCAAGGGTTACAACTTTCGTTTATCAATGGAAAGAGCACACACTCCTGAAATAGGGGAGAATAAATAAAAAGACCCCATACGTTTACAGAGAGATGATTTGCAAGCAATGGTAACAGAAGTATTACAATCAGATGCATGATAATTCCTTTGGGGAGAAAGATTACAATCCACCGCAGCAAAACTCCAGAGGCAGGTAACAAGGAGGCCCCAAGAAATCCAAAGGAAGCAAGAACAGAGGTAAAACCTTTAACAGATGTGTCAGGAAGTTCTTTGATAGCTGAACTGCACAGAAAGTCTCAAAACATCTCCCAAATGGCAGTATCTATATCACATAGGCATCCCTCACAGCAGTGCCGGCAAAGACCCTTACTGGAGGCCTCTTCTGTGACATTGGAGAAAGCTTTGTAAGCCTTGCTTGGAAAGTGGTTAAAAATAACCCAATCAAAATGGATGCAACCTAAGCAACTAGTGATACAAGCTAAAATGCAAATGTGGTGGTGGTGGTTGGATTTTGTGTTTTATTTTGGTGTGGGGCGTTTTGGTTTTTTGTTTGTTTTATTTTTTAAATCACTGCATATCCGATACTACAGGAAAAAGATTTTTGAAGGGTGGGCCACTGTGGTACATGGCATTATGTTAGCACAAAGGATGTAGAGCTGGCAGGTGACAAGCCGTCACGAAGAGCAGACTTGCATTTCTAACACCAAGAGAATAACCAACGTATGAAGATGTAATAACTCCAAAGAGTTTGTACTGCAGGCCTGTCTCCAATGACTGAAACACCCAAGAGCTACCTCAACACAAAGTAGCATAGAAAGAAATTGTAACTGGGCATAAGAGAGAAAAAAAGCTGCATCCAGGAGCATATATGCATATTTCACTTGGACATGGGCAAGTAAACATGTATTGATACTGGAAAGTATGCATACTAATACTGGGATGTTATTCTCCCATCTTCAGACAGTGATTCAGAGAAAGATCTTAATACAAGTCATGCGAAGGCTTATACGATTACTAATTGTAACTTCCTACAAATAGTGAGCAAATGATATGCATATGACAGCACCCAGTAATTAAACATCTTTGTTCCCGTAAACTCTGCAGGAATGTTCCACTAAAAATCTTAGAAACAAAACAACAAAATCAAAAAACCATAGGGTGGTGATGACCAGCAGGGAAGCATTTTGGACAAAGATGGACTTGTTCATTAAACTTAGCGAGTCAAAAAGAAGTCCATTCTCATCGTCAGTGGAATACTGGATTAGAGTCAGTGAAAAGCTTAGGAAAAGTAAGGCTGCATTCCTTGTGTGAATCTTGGCCAGCTGCTATCCTAGGCCTATCATACTCTGAGTGCAGGTGGCAGAACATGTCAAACAACGTCCTGAAGCACAGTATAAGCACAGATAAGAAAAACTGTTCTTGGAAACCTGCTATCTAATTAAGATAAAGAAGGGTTTGAATCAACTACTTGAAAAAAGTACACTTTGCCTTAACACCAACAGGTGGTAGAACAGGCAAAACCACCCATATCATAGAATCATAGAATGGTTTAGGTTGGAAGGGACCTTGAAGATCATCTAGTTCCACAGGCAGGGACACTTCCCACTAGACCAGGTTGCTCAGAGCCCCATCCAGCCTGGCCTTAAACACCTCCAGGGATGGAGCTTCCACAACTTCTCTGGGTAACCTGCTCCAGTGCCTTACCACCATCAGAGTGAAAAATTTCTTCCTAATATCTAATGTAAATCTACCTTCTTCCAATTTGAAGCCATTTCCCCCTCCTCATCCTATCGCTACATGCCCTTGTTAAAAAGTCCTTCTCCAGCTTTCATGTAGGCCCCCTTTAGATACTGGAAGGCTGCAATAAGGTCTCCCTGGAGCCTTCTCTTCTCCAGGCTGAACAACCCCAACTCTCTCAGCCTGTCAAGAGCAAGCACCTTTAGCCTTAATTTCCATACTAAGCAGGAAGTCCAGTTTCTAGGAGGAGAATGCTGCAAGAGAACTTTCTCAGCGACCACCTGAGAGTGCTTATCGAGTCACAGCACATGAATGAATCTCTTGTTACAGAAAAGCCGGCAGCAACAGGGCCTGTGCTGCAGAACCCGGCCACCTGTGGCCCAGTACACTTCTTTAGCATCATCTGGGCAAACAGCAAAGCCTACGATACAGCCTGCCACTGCAGCAGACAACAGCTGCAATAGAGGTTTGTGGAGCTCTAATGGCAATGACAGTTGTACTGCTGCGTGGTAACAAAATGACCCTGCAGCTAGTCACTATGAAGTCATGTTCACCATTTTCAAGAGAACAAAACCAAACTGATTTGCAAAGTGTGCCGTCTCTATTTTTCTAAGCTTTAAATGAAAGCTGTACCTGAGAAATGTTTGTAATTGTCTTAAATGATAACTTGTCATTTCATTTTACAGATGCCTTACACTAAGCTCAAGTTACCATGGTTATGTCTTTTACAATAAATATCATAATAAACAGGAGGGAATAAGAAACAATTATGCCCTTGATTTTGCTTATATTTTTTTAAAATGTCAGGGTGGTGTTTTGGTTTTGTGGGGGTTTGGGGTTTTTTGTTTGGTTTTTTTTTAAGGTACTGACACAAGATTGGAAGTACCATGTAACTAGTAGTATTACTGCAATATTAACAGTAATATTTGTATACAGCTGAATGTCTAATGTATATTGCAGCGAGACAAAAATTTCTGCCTGCTCTCACTGGCTATGATGTACCTTCCAATCTTGTCAAAATTAACTTAGAATTTAGTGTTACAGAAATCTCTGGCTATATATCAGCAGGGTTTTTAAGACAAATCTATTCATCACTCTTTGTTCTGCAGAAATATAAGATACATGTACAGAAACATCTGCAAATCAATGTAGAGAATAATTACATTATTTTGTATACATTTAGCTTATTTTTATTAAGTGAGGAAATAGCCTTTTTTGAAGGTCATTTATTTGGTCTTAAAAATTCAAACCCAAGCCACCTGGTTTTCATTTCCTGGCGTATTCCTTCTGTCTCAGCTGCATACTGTGCTAAAAACAAAGGCTCCATTCTTTAATTGTGAATATCAGACGCCTTTAACCTTCATTTGGTTGCTAGTGCCTTGGAATGTGAAAAAGCTAATATACAATATCCTCTTTTATTAGCTAAAATAATAAATGGCCAGTTCCATTCCTTTTATCAGCTGGGCTCAAGATCCACAGATCCTTGGAGACTTAAGACTTTGACAGACACAAAAATGTATGGCTTTCAAAGCAAAATCCCTGTATCCAAACACAGTTCTGTTCTACTGTTTTGGATGACAGGCAGGGATTGAAGGTCACTATTTCTAAAGTTACCTAAGAAAAGGCTGGTCACCTCAGACCCTTGTCACCCTACAGTGGTTAACAGCCGCCACATCTGGTCTCAATCAAAAGCCAGTCATGAACGACAGCTAGCCTATTCAAAGGCTTGTATCATGTATGGTTTTAACATAAAAAACTGGTACAGAGCATTAGGACCAGTGAAAGACAGCATTCTTCAGTGATTAACGCAAGCCACCAGAGGAAATGAGGCGAAGGGGGGGGGAACGACTTACACAGCTCATTGAATCAGTTCATTAGCTAGCTCAGTGCAGAAGATGATTGTTAACACAGTAAAGAAATATTTATCTATCAATGGAAAGGAACACTTAGATATTAATGTGACCAAACTGTCTCCTACTTGTGAAAGGAACAGGAGATTCAGAGTGCATAAACAAATGGATGTAGACCCTGGAAGAGATCTTAAAACCAAGCAAACGGGCAAGCAAACAAACAAACAAAATATCTCTTTTCATTAACAAAGCACACTTTCAGAAAACCTGAAACTTAAATTATGACCACTATCAAGAAGCGACGCAGTAACTGACTTGAGACCTACCAGAGTCTTGGGATAAACAGATCAAGTCCATTAATTTACTCCCTCATTTATTCACAATTCATAAAACATTCATTGCTGTTTTGCCTACAAATAAAACAACTTATTCATAACTTCCAGAACATTTGGTCTTCAGCTTGCGTTAGGAGTGACTGCACATAACTGGATAAGGAAGAGGCACTCCTCACCCAGTGGTGCGCTGGATCTCTTAACCAAGCTTCTGGGAGGCCTTAACAAGCTCCATAAGTGGTTTCAAGGGGTACAGCTGGGAGGGGAGCACAGGGAAGGCTGCAGTTTAAACCATGTCGGCCAGAGGGAAAACCAGCAGTGGAGGCCAGGGGCAGGAGAAGTGTCTTTCAGCTCCTTCTGGTGAGACACGAGGCTCTCCAGCATGCAGCATCACATTGATGTATAGATGTATAATGTGGATCACAGAGAGTCACATTTACCTCTTCCCTTTTTAATCAACTGGCAAAGAGTGAGATTCTGCAGTTGGTTCGCAGATGTACATTAAATAACAGGCAATCACTTTACTCACACATCAACACTTCCCACATTTAGTGAAGAACCACAAATTTGAAAGCTGTTTCCCGTCCCGCCCCAGTCTATTAGTAACAAGGGTATTCATTACAGCAGCTTAAATAGAGGGAAAATATGTCGCTTAGCTTAGAGAAAAATGTGTCGGAGAATAATCAGTGTGATGGAACGCTGTCTGAAACTTGATTTCACAACAGTCATTGCACCAAAATGTTTAAGAAAGTGGCCTTAAGAGACAAACTTGTCAAAAGTAACCAATAAAAATCTCAAGAGTAATCTCTGGGAGTCACATGGATGTAAAATTGATAAGGAAAACATTTTGGTTTCATTTGTCTGTAAAGCTAGTGAACAGAATGTATGCCACAGTGATAACAAACATTCTTAAGGTTTCCTAGCATTTATTGTTAAGACCATTCTGTTTATTACAACCATACCAAGCTACAACCTTTCTTAACATGTTAGAAGCTACTTCATAATTAACTATTTTTCAGAGAACAGAATTCCTTCGCTGACAAGAAGAAAATATTGGAAGTTTGTCTTGCTAATTTTTAGGGACTCTTACATGCAATTTTACTTAAAAATCATCCCATCCATACTTTGTTGCATAATTCTTTGAAATTCTGTTAAAGAACCTCAAAACCTTAGGCTGGGCATCAAACTTCTGTTCTTGTGGAGGAAAATGCTACTCCTTAAGCAATCTCAGGGTGTCTGAAAAAAGGTATATTAAAATTCACCTTATGTCTGTAATGACAGTTGCCAATGCATTTCAGGGTTACTTGCAAAAATTTATTTACTAACTTAAACTCCTTAACCCTGCCTTGAGCAGGAACTCAGGCTTGAAGTTCTGCTGTGCTTTCCAATGTTCCCTCAGGCGGTACACACAAAACAGCATCACAGAAAATCTAGCATTTCAGTAACCTTCTGGCATCCCACTTCCTCGTCCCGACAGGAACACCTTGACAGGCTCCATCTGACTCCTACAATGACTCTACTATAGGATCGAGAACTTGAATGTAAAAAGCCACTGAACAGGCTCCATCTCCACTTTACTTGGCAGACGAGCAGCCCACGTAGCTCAGACTGGGCAAAGAAGACTAGTATCAACATTGCCAGTATAGATGTACCTGCACACTGTACTCCCTAGTATTTTTCAAAACAATTTAGAGTTTGGCAGCTATATTCTTCAAGACGCCCCTGTACCTGGCACGTTCCAGCCTCAGCAGCAGAAGCAGAGCGAGAATTTTCCAGTAGTGACCGATTATTCATGCATCCAGGAACCGCTGCAGATGCAAGCGCAACAGAGGCAAGGAAAATCTCTCTTCAGTGCCCTCATTGCTACCGCAGCTACTGTGCCAAGACATGCAGGGGTGAAAAGAAGTTTGATACAGACACAGGGGGAAGCATACAGGTTTCGGTGCAGAGAATGAGAGGGGAAGAGATGCAGATTAGATAGATGCCATGGAAAAATGAAGTATAAGCGAAGTGGGTACAACTGAATCAGAACTGTAGGAGTGAAGGGGGTGTATGTGTGTGAAGTTCTATCAGAAGAGACAGAGCTATAGAAGCAAGAGAATCCAAATACAAGTGAACATGAAAATCGAGGAAACATTAGACCATTATTTGTTACTGCTCTCAGAAAGTAGCTCAGACAAAACACACAAAAATTTCTCCCGATCTTTTAAGATTAGTATACCCTAAGGATAACTGCTAGCCTTGGCTAATTTTATGCCCATCCACTCAAGCTGTAAAGAGGCATGCTTTGATGGAGAAGTTTAGGCTGTATAGGTATACACAACTGTTGCATCCTTTTTTCCATTAAAAAGGACAAACCAAAAAATCAGTTACAATCAAGAACCACATTAAGTTGTAAAATCAAATATTTTAAATGAGGAAAAGCCCCAAGCGGTATTGCTTATTGCAGCATGGCTTACTCTCTCTTCATTCACTGTCCCTTTCCAAAAGTATCGTTGTAATTGATTTTAAATAAATAAATAAATAAATAAATCACATACCTTTTTTTTCCTGTAGGTCCCTTGACCTCATTCTGCATACTGGATGACCCTCTTCAGAAGAATCAGGGCTGCCAGTGAGGCTTTTGTCCATAGAGTTTCTTTTGCAATTCACCGATGAAATTTAGGAGCTGTATATAAATCCAGAAGAGGGGGGCAGCTGGGAAGGAACACTTGGTTCCCTTTACAAAGAAACCTAAATAAGGAAGTCGAGAGACTCTGGACATTCAGATTTTTTGCTTGTACCTGTATTTTCCAAACACCACACATCAATTCTGTAGCAAAGTTAACTTCTCACTCAGTTGCCAAGCCATGACACGTCTCCCATTTTATAAACAAGCAGCAAAACAGCAGATCTTTTGTTCACTTAGCCTAGTCTATTTTTCTGTATTAGTAGCACAATTAATTAATTAATGGCATTTAAATAGCAGGGACCCAATCTTTCCATTCATTTAAACACTTTGCCCTCTGTTGTCCAGAATCAGAAATCTGCAGGTGAACATCAGCCGCAACCTGAGTACAACTTTCCCATTCATTACTGACTTTAATTTGTACTGGAAAAGAAACATGTTTGTCTACAGATGGACAGATGTCACACTAGTATATCTAGATACTTACTTTACTTCCTCCTGCAAAACTCTTTGCCCCTGGGCAGAACAAGAATGGAAGTCAGTATTCTCAGATATCGTCCCCTTAATCTGCCCGTGTTAAACAGAACTTGGTGTGGCTGCTAAAGAACACAGGCAAAATTCTTTAAGAGCTGTTGTAGGCTCCTAGAAAGTCACATCTAACAGTGTATGACCCAGAAATGGCCTTTTAAGGTTAGAGTTTCACAGATCCACAAGTCTCAGGAAGGAAAAAAAAGCCTAGTGATGACACTGCATATTAAAGAACTGTGCTTCGATACTGCTGTTTCAAACCTGATACTGTGGGATAACCAAAAAACCCAAAGATGAACATCACAGTCTTATGTACAATTCTGTTTCATCAAATGGATCTCCTTCCCCTTTCCTTCTTTCTCAGGAAAGAAGAAAAATGGTGTGTATCTTCCTCAAGAAGGTTTATGAAAATCCTTTTGAGAATTAAAGTAATGAGCTTGAAAGCTACAAAAGTGAGAACAAGCTGAAGTTACTCCCCTCCACCTTACTAGAAAATTTTTACAATTTGAATTGTTTATAAAATAACTATTTCGCTAAGACTCATCTAGAAGTCATGAGCCATCACCCATTCCTACCTGTTTCAAAACTCTCTTTTGACTAGTCTCTCAAAACTCCGTGGTTTTTTTCAGCCCTCCACCCTCTCTATTGGCACTTCCTGCCTTGCAGAACTACTGAAGAAATGAAGATGGAAAGCCATCTGTAATACAAACAATATTGAGCGAGAAAGCACTAGAAACAGATGAGAATGCACATTACTCTCCAAGGGAACTCTCCAAGTTCAGCAATAAAGACTTCAAGAAGTTTCAGCTGTTTTCACCTAACAAATTTTAGAATAAAGCACACCGCTGAAAAGTCACTTTTTTCATTTCCTAACAAATTAGTACCTTCAGAAATGAAAGGGTCCCAAGATGTTGTTGCGCCACCGCAAGCCCCTATCAAAAAATTTAGGGCTCGAAAGGTGGGGTGGAATTTTCTTACCTGCTGAACAGCTAGCGAATCTCAAATTTGTGTAAAACAGCAGTGAGAAATCAGCTAACACTGCATTGAACTTGGTAAGATGGAACTCGAATCGCTCAACTTGAATCAAGGACTCTCAGAACATGCCTGACAGCCAACTACTACCTTTTGTTATCTTATAAACACATGGTAACGTATAATACTACCAGAAGGATTTAACCTTGTGTTTTATGTGGTTTCCTGACAGATAGCGAGACCTTTTTTCTCTTAGTACACGCACAGAAGGAAAAAAGCAAATGAGGAAAATAAAAGGCTTTTTTTGTCTCAAGCTGAAGCATTTCCTATGTCACATGTCACACACACATATAGATATTGCTTCATCTCAGGTGCTGGGGACATTATTTTCTTAGCTCTTCATAATAATTATAGCACAGCCTATAAATATTATTTGGCTTTTTATACAGCCATACATGCTAAAAGAGATACTAAATGTGATCAATACGCACAATTTGCACAACTGATTTTGCATATACCATTTACACTAAACTGCTTAACTTCTGAAAATTTAACAAGCTAATCCATCCCCACAACCAGGATACTGCGGGTGAAGTAATAACAAGAAGCAATTAAACACTACTTTTTCCATGAAAATAAACTGCCACAAGAACTACTACAACCATCAGCCAGACTACAGCTACATTATTGCATGACAAAGATACACACATTAACTACAGTTTGTATGTTTTTCTTATTTATTCAAAAGCTAGGGGATGACAAAAAGGGTTAAAATGTTTTATGCCACCTATTTATTACATGAACAAATACTTAATCCAAAGGGACTCGTTTTACAAGCCCCTCTGTCCAAAAACCACACACAAATTAGTTTTTATACACAAATGTTTATTTCTCAAATAAACTTCCCCTTTAAACACAAGGAATGAAATCTAAATCTTCATAAAGATGAATCCAAAATTAAATCCCTCCAGTACATTGTAATCACTGTTTTCTTGGTCACTACTGCCTTTAACTGTTTAACATCAAAAAACAAGGACATATTTAAAAAATCATGCTACTGGATTCCTAGCTCTGCCTCTGACCAGCTCTATACTGATCGCCAATATTTTAAAATTTTACATCATCAAATCTGAAGCATTTAATTGAAGAACAGCTGTGCATTAAACACAAACAACTGAACAAGAAGATTATAAGATGTAATCAAGTTCATAACGAATATAGGTGTTCTTTTCATCGTTATAAATTCTTGGATAATGTGCTATCAGAGCATCCTGTGATCCGATGTAGATCGAATTATAAATCTTCCAATAAACGTCTCTGACTTTCCTGGCAGGGTGAAACAAACCCTAGAAAACAGAACAGAACAAAATTTACTAAAGGCTTAAGGTCTAAACATCTGTTATTGAATTTAATCAAGTTTTGCACAATAAGCATTTAAAAAAGCAATTATAGTAACTAACACCACTTATAACAAAGAAGGTACACTAAATGTATCATTCCCAATTTCTGTGACTATCTAAACTAGCTAGTAGTAACAAAGTATTACATAGAGACAGACTTTCTTATCTTTTTTCTGCAGGGAGAAATTTCACTGACATTATTTCTAGTTTTGTATTCTTCTTTTAAAATAAAAATTAAAACCTGCTGCAGTGCGTTTGGTTGGAACTGAGTCTTATCTTTGGTTCTGCTAATTGTGATTCGTGCCGAGCGAGCTAGATAGGAATACATGAGATAAACGACTATTAAAACTAAAAAAATGAGCAGAATGTGAAAGCTCTAGAAAAAAACAATTCTATACAATACAAATATACAAAAAAAACCCACTGTGCAAGAGACTTCTTTCACCTTCCTACTGATGTCAGTATCTTTATGCTGAGGCCCCCCACATTAAAAAAAAAAAACAGTGAAATTCTGCATCTGTAAATAATAAAATACTGTCACATCTTCTCTACATTGATCTGCATTACATTCATCCTTGCTTCCCCCTTGTTATGCGAGTTTAGATTCTATAGCCAATGCAGCAAGAACTGTTACATGCAATTACAGAGCAAAGGAGCCTTCAGATTTTACCACCACATACACATTTACAGAAGCTGAACTGACTAGTGCTGAGGTAATGGTTAAATTCTGACCAAAGCACTGTTTTCCAGTGCTTCACTCTTACACAGCTTTGAACGTCTTACTGTTTTTCTTGGCTAACAACAAATAATGTTGATTTAATATTAAGCCTATCCTCTCGTTTATTTATCTCACTTGTTACTTGTTCGCATAACCCCTTGCACTATTAATTTATTCCCAGTCATTAGCTAGCATCCTCAAAATTTGCGAGATGCTTCTATTGTACAAGTCAGAGTGCCAGGCTATTTTAGCCTATTTATATTCTAAGTTACCTGCTACTTCTATGCAAGTTCCTCAATGTAATCAGCTATCTCACTATACCAAAATCTCTGTTTATTTCATACTTCAATTATCAACATCCTCGGTACAGAATGCCATGTTTAAAGAATACTTTAAAGAGATGATAAGCTACGCTTTTCCTTTGCTGGAAATCATCTTCAGTTAATCTTTTTGTCTCCTGGAAAGAAGTCCTGCCTGATAATTGCTGTCTCTGCTATCGCAGCATACACAAGGACATACCTGTAAACAATACTGCAACATTCTGCAGGGACCAATAGCAACTCTGAGGCCCTCCAGAGCCCCCATAACTGCCTGAATGACGTGAGGAGAGGTTTCAAACACATTGGGCCACACGTAATTTAACAAATGATTAAGAGAATCTTCACAGCCAAATCCATAAACACCAAGAGACATGTGTTGCACCACGGCACTGGCTGTTTGTCTGTGTACAAGATCCCTGCAAAGAGAACAATGGTCTGTTAATAAATTATACTTAGAAGCAACATGATTGGACAAGCATAATATTTCAGTAACACTTTTTTTTTCTAAAGCACTAATATACACTTTTAGCCCATACTTACTGACAGCAAGAGGCAGAATAACAAAAATCAGTAAACTGAAAAGTGACAATCTTCTGACAAACTACTGCACTCTAATTCCACAGCAAAAGTACTAACAACAGAAATTATCACAAGCAGTTTGAATGTAAGAAGTCTTGACTCACTTAAGATGCTTTTATAATTTTTATCTTCAAAAGTATTAGTAAAATAGAAGTATATAATCTGAATTATTTGCAGAAAATGGCTTCCAAATTATGCTGGTCACTTAACATCTTTAGCAAACAAGGACAACACGCATATTTGCTATTGTTAAGAGCCAGCTATATACTTAAAGTATATGACTATAGCTAACCGTACCACAGATAGAAAGAAGTGCACTCACCTGTCCATTAAAGCATCTTCAAGCAATGGTGTAACAGCATAAATGTAATCTTTTCCCATCTCTCCAATGTATTCAAACAGGAAGGAAAGAGATTTTAACACACCATTCTGGACATTCAGTTCCGGAACTCTGTATTCATTCATGAGTGCAGGCAGCACTGTGAAAGGTGAGCATGTTTCAGCTACAATAGCAATTGCTACTGTAGTACATACTCTGTTCTGCCTTTCCTGTACTTTCAAGTTGTTTAGCAGTGTAGCCAACACATCGTGAGGTCTGGAAGAGATAACATGCATGTCCACGTCAACAGATTCAGTGAGGATTTGGATAAAATTAGTTGAGTTTCAAACAGCAAGTGACAGAAAAGGATGGCTTAGCCCTTAAAAAAAGTTTAGATAACTGGGAAACAACATAAACTCCACAACTGTAAACTAGCTTAAGCAACTGTGTGATCTTATTTTCACAACCAACATTTTTTACTTTCTCTAGGCTTAGCTTTTTTCCTGCCTTCTGTTCTTCCTCTTGTAAACTCTGGAGGATAGCAGTAGCCTCCACACTATTACTCTCATCCCACAGGTAATTACAAACTTGTATAAAACCATGTATGTTGACAGAAATAGGCAATGTCCTGTATAGATAAGGGCTGTTACAGCATTCCATGGTTGCTTGCTGCATCTACATTAAGTCAGTAATCAGTCACTTATTTAAGAATGTGCATAAAGATGGGAATTGTGCTTCATTCTACAATCTGCTGACATGCAGTATCACCTTAGTGCCAAAGAATCCTTTGCAAATCAATAAAAGCATTGATTTGGGGAAAATAAGAGAAGAGAGATTGAGCACCTAAAGAAGAGTTTATGAAAGAATACAGAGAGGGTCTGAATGCATATCACAGTATGAAAAATTCATGAGACAAACAGCTCTTATGACCAAATCAGAGTCTAACCTTGCTAGTCTACAAATTTAGTTCAGAAGTGCAGCACTCTATGTTAATGAAGAACAGGTGACCGCATTCTCCTTCTACAAAATGAGTAAAACCAAGTCTACGCATTTACCATGTTAAATGTAGAGAAGTCTGGATATTTCTCACCAGAAAACTCACAATCATCACTACGTTAGGTAACGGTGTGTAGAAGCTGATTAGCATTAAACCAACTTACCCAATAGCTTTCGCAATATAACCAAAAGTGTTCACTGTGGCTCTTCGGATAGCTTTCTTGTGAGCTTTTAATAATTCAAGCAGTTCAAAGCAGATCCTCATCCATTCTCTTGCAGAAACATACTCTGCACCTCTGAAAGAGAATAAAGTGAGTTATTTCTTCAGTGATGTTAGAAACTTTTAACTAAAACCACATAAATTGTAGCACCTATTTATTTGCTATCAACAGAGGCATACTGCTTAAGCAATTTCCTTCATTAGACACCTGTTAATATTAGCTCTTCACTGGTTAACAGTGTAGTCAAAATTTATTATATAGTGTGCATTCTAAGTTTGCATAAATGGACAACATACATCTTACACAGTGTTTGGAAAATAATATAATTATAATATGTTCAATAGACTGTCTGCTAAGTATCTCATCTTAAGCTTTACACACAACTTAAGAAATAGCAAGAGATACAACAATAAATATCCAGATGCCAAACCCGATACTCAACTTCAGCTTTTGCTACAATAATTGCCCACACAGAGGGTCAAATATTTTATCATTAGACAGCTTACCGGTCTGCAATGCGCCCAACAAGATCAATACAATTTTCCTGTACTTTCTCATGTCTGTTCTTCAAAATAGGTGTAAGCCGTGGCAGCAGATCTTTGATTGGTGGTGTCATCTTGTGCATACCTGTTGAATTCAAAGAGGCGTATTTAGTTTTATAATGCCTTTTCATTTTGCTCTTGAACAGGCATGTTACCAATACACAAACGTACCTATAACATTCACAATAGCCTTAAGTGCTCCGAGTATGCTGCCCAATACTTCAGGATATTCTTCACCCAGGTACTCATACAGCACAACACCCAAGTGTCCCATCAGTTTTTCCTACAACCAAATAAGAAGATTTAGAAGTTAACTTTCTTCTCCCTTCTCATTACTATGACATACTACAGCAAATTTGGGAGGAGAAGTCAATACAGTACCTCTTGACAAGTCTTCATGACGACTGCAGTACGAGAGATCAGGTCAGCAGCCTGCTGCCTAACTTTAGCTGATTTGTTGTTCAAACGCCACAAAACTGTACCACAGATCTGTGGCAAGTAAGGTTTGACTCTTTTGCCTAGAGCGTTGACCACTGTGCCAAAACCATTCAGCATCACAGAATCCTGAGTGTAAAAAGAACAAAGGAAAATCAGACCAACAATAACGCTACATTTTAATTGAACTTGACATAATCTAAAATTTCTATTAAAATGCTAACATTCCAGAGCTTGTTTCTGGATTTCATTGATTACAGCACTCACATCTAAAAAAGCATTCTAAAAAGCTAACTTAGAAGCATGCATTTCTGTATAACTAACAGTGAGGTAGCTTACAATTAAAGGGAACCAAATACTAAACACCATTGGCCATACCTCTGTGGTCTGTTCCTGAAAGGCGTACAAGATACCATCAATAAGTTGTTCTTCCAGTTTATGATCGATGTCTGCTGCCCCCAGATTTCCCATTATCTTCTCAATTGTTTCCATGACCATTTTTCTGTACTGCTCAGCCTCATCCTTCAGATCATCCACAATTCTAGAAATAATTTCTGCTGCTCCAACTTTATTTGCCAGCTCCACAGTTGTATCAACCAACTGAAATATACAAATGTTAAGTAAGCAAGCATTGTTAAAATCTACTTTCTACATCTTGAAAATAAATTTCCCCAGACTGAAGAGAAACAGCATCGTGCATGTTAAGCCCACTACAAACAACTGCTTTTACCTTTAGAAATCATCCAATATTTTATACAACAAAAATGGAGGGGAGTACCCCATCTTACAACTGATGTAGAGTCATATACACAGATGTAAAATGTCTTGATAGCCTCCTAAGAAGCTGTGAAACTTTTAGCTACGCAACTTCTAAAGCGCTACTCCAAAAAAAACTTTCAGGACTTACAAAGACAAAATTAAGCATCTAGCCTGAATGAACATTCTAATGTGAATTTTATTCTACTGTAAATAATTTTCCAACTAAAAAAACCAAAATACCTGTCTGTAATTTCTTCTGTCCAATGCCATTCTGTGCTGCCAGAAGTGTTTGAAAAAAGGTGGCAAGATTTCTGTTTTAATGTAGTTTGCTTCAACACCATCCGTACCACAACACTGCTTTACCACCTGACAGGAAATAAAAATCCAACAATTTTAATTCAGTGCAGGGTTTGGGGTTTTGGGCGGGATTTTTTTTGTTTTGGTTTGTTTTTTTTCTTAAGAAAAGGAAAAACATACATATTCCATATTAATGCTAAACAAGCATTCTGACATACCTTCAACACAATTTTTTTCATCTCTTCATCAGGAGACTGGAACTCTCTGATAAGGATTAGCATGACTTCTCTGGTATAATAGTTTGCATACTCGGCATCCATGAGTGGAATCAGGTAACCAATAGCCTTCAAAAAGGCAGCCAAACCCTATTTAAATGCAGAAATATGTCTCTAATGAGTTACAGAAGGTATACATCCATTTAAGTTTAAACTAAAGAAAGTATTTTAGACATACCTTTCCTCTGTGTTGACGTATACCCTTCCATAAAGGCTTCAGAACAGAATCAAATGACTCAATACCATAGGGAGTAGCTGCCTCAGCCAAAGCAGCAATAGCCAAAGCACTGATGGTGCGAACTTTCTGCTGCTCATCCACCAGACCTGCAAGAGAATAGTGTTTAGTACCACTTGTACTTCTTGTGACTTAAGTTTAAAATAGCAAAAACAGAGGGGCAGTATAAAAAGGATTAACTTATTTTCAGGAAAACTGAACCACTATTCCTCTTTCAGAGACAGCTGAACTGTTTCTCAGAGTCAAAAGAACACACAAAACAAGGACTTTACTATCACTGTGCCTCACTGGGGTTTACGTTTCCCAAATATAAACCTAATTAAAAAAAAAAAAAATCTTTGCCTGGGAAAGCAGAACTTACCATGTTCAATAATTTCAACCAAGCTCCTGAGGTGAGGCAAGATAGCACAACCCATAAGAATAGCAATCTGCTGTACAATCTTGATACCAGTGTGCCTAGCCTGCCAGGACTTTTTGCTTTTACAGACAGCTTTCAAGAAGGGTAACAGAGAAGGAATGCCCAAAGCAGAGGCAACAACAGCAAAGGCTCGAGCTGTTGTGTTTCGGACGTATTCATCCATATTGTCAATATCAGGTCGCATTGTGGAGATCATTGTTGCCAAACCAGCAGCCTGAAAGACAGACACACAAAACATACCAATTGGATTTATGAACAGCACAGTTAATTCTTCTGCCATGCCTATAAACATGCAGCTATATGTAAGCTAACTCGGTGCCTTAATGAAGGATGAAGCTTTACCTTAGCCAAGTTTGAAATAATTTCTCGGCCTTCCACTCTAGCATAGTAGTCTTCATCAATCAGCAGTGGTTCGATGACAACAAGGATCTGAAAAAAATGAACAAATTAGTATTTCCTTTCATTAGTGCTTTTAGTAGTATTTCTGGCCCTACCAGATTCCATGAAACAGAGATGATTCCATGGATCCAAGCTTAAACCTTTATGATGACTGGAAAAAAATTAAATCTATTACGCTGGTTTTACAGCTCTTTGTCTTTAAAGGACTTGGCCCAGAGACGCTACATAGATCAGGTAAGATCCCCTTCACACCCCCAAGTGTGCATGTAACATTTTTACATCGTGCCTTAATACTACAAAGCCCACACTTTGATCACACTACAAGAACTTAAAGTGTGGCTTAAGAAGAAATATGAAAGCCTATTATGTTAAAAAAAAATCATCCTCTTCTGATATGCAAATAAAAGATACACTTCTCCCAGCAACGATCAGAAAAAGCGAATCAAAGATGAAATAGCAAACTGCAACGGACCTTGTGCACATATGGTCGGACCAAGTCATCCAGTTTGTAAAGAATTCTGTCGATGACCTTGACAAGCAAGTGACGCTCCTGATCTTCAAGCGTTGGTGACATCAGCAGAGGCAGAATCTGATTAAACAACGGCCCTGCTCCAAATTCCCGAGCTTTATCAGTAATTTGTCGCAACGCAGCCTAAACAAAACCAAACAGTCTATCAGTTACACTGATAGAGGATAAAGGAAACAACACTGAACAATTACAAAACAGTTAGACATTAACCAAGTTAAAATGTAATTCACTGTAACCAGAGGCTTCCAAATACTTGCTCTTACCACTGCAAAACTACTTCAAACAATTTCATGCTGATCCGTTTAAAAACAAATGCATGAAGACGAAGACCCTTATGTTAGCTTCCATACGTTCAATTTTCAAGAAAAGCGTGCTCCTGGTCTAATATTAAGAATGGCTCCATCTTGAAGAGTAGCTTATACGGCACTTACTCACACCTAGGCAGCTCAGTGCTACGGTCAATTTAGAGCAAAACTGTGGAGAGAAGACTGCTAATGTATTGCATAACGTGCAAGGCTGAAACTTAACTAACAGCTACACTGCTAGTTTAAGTGGAAGAAGCAAAATCCAGAAAACTACGAAATCCTGTAAGGAAAAAGCACAATAAATCTAGTTTCTCACAACTGTAAAAAAAAATTAATTACATAAGCCATATATTATTCAGTGACTGACATTACTGCACAAAGAGCAGCAATACTAAATTACATTAAATGACAAAAAGCCACACAGATATAGAAGAGGAAGAAAGCGCTAATCTGGTATCAAAGTTTAGTAGATTATCTTAAAGAGAATCCCACGGACAACCGAAACTAAACCTGAAAACAAATGCAGATTTTTGAAACATTAAATTACATAAATGCATCCGCCAACTGATCTTACCTTCCTCATGGGAGGTGTGCCATTCTTTATTTTCAGAAGTAATTTCATTATTTTTCTCTCCTTCTGTTCTTCAGGACTCAGAGTTGATTCATCAACATCAACCTACAAATAATTTCAGACAAGTAAATAGGCATTGCTATATTCGAAAGAAATCAGGAAACTTTAATCAACATGAGTGAAATCTTATTTACCAGCAGTTTATCAAAGTATTGGATATCATCTGGTTTTAGGAATGGAAGATTGCCAGATGGCTGGTCATTAACACTCTTCATGGTCCGGTCTTCTGTCTGCATGTGGAATCCAGTCATACCACCCAAAGGTGTTGGAGTTGCTGTAAGCTTACGAGCTGGAGTGCGAATAGGTACATAACCAGCTGGTGGGGGAAGAACCTACAGAAGAAAGAACAAAATTTATCTTATCACAACAGATATAAAAAGAGGAAGGCATCAAATACAAAACATGAAACTTCTATCCTCCATTTTATTTGCCTGGGGACTTGTGCGAGTGTTATTGCACACTTTAGATCCCCTGTTCACAGCAATACAAATTAATTCACCGTGACAGTTTGTATTCATGCGTATCCTGTACTGACGATATTTCAGAAGAAAGCTCACTTCCATTGCTGAGAGCTTGGATAGTAAACTTTGAAGTCTCTTTACAAAGTATGAAAGAAGCACTTCAATATCTGTATCAACACAGCATAGCTGCTGACTTAGAATTTGTGACACTCTTCTATGTTTTTCTACATCTGGACTTAGTAATTTTATCAGTCCATTCAGAGCCCATTTCCGGCCTTGACAGGCATTCTCAACATTGAGAATCAGAATAACAACTGGCCTTTGAGATCATCTTTAGCTGTCCGTTTCTGATGGATTTACAATAACTCAAATCGAACAAACGCCTACAATCAATAATCAATCCTTAATGTGAAACAGTCTACTTCTGGGAAAACTTGGTTTAAGAAAAAAAATTAAAAAATTCAATATCCCCTGGCAGAAAAAAAAACCCACCAAAAACCAAATCATGGTCTCCTGCATTTTAATCCAGACAAATTACCTTATATCCTTCTGGAAACATAGCATCCAATTCTTCATCAGAAAGTGGTCTGTTTCTCTCATCAATTTCCCTCTCCCAACGCCAAGCCTGCAGCTGTTCAGGAGTCATGCTCATGATATGACCTATACTCAAATTAAAAAAAAAAAATTTAAAAAAAAATTTAAAAGTAATTAAAAAAAAAAATCTTCTGTATGCAGGAGATGACGACTTGTTTACTTAACCTTTAAGTGCTCTCTTGAGCCAAAGATTCCATAGCGCTTCAAAAGTGTAGCCAGTAAGATATCAAACTTTTAAAGAGCCTTTTATCACTTTTTTACCAACTACATTGAACAGGAACAGACATATAACCTTAGTCTCAATTCCCCTCCAGAACTGAGTTGCTGTGGGCATTAAAAATGATAAACGGAGCATATACCAACTGCTTTCATACAGGCAGGAGAACATGTTAGGCAGAACTTTAATTCAAAATACAATACAAAGGTAAATGTTTCGTTTCCACAAAAGAAAGTGAAGCCTTAAGAGAATGGACTGGGCTTACCTGGTGTAGGAGTTGCCATGTTCATAGCTGGTGTGCCAATGGGTGTTTTGCCAGGTGTCAGAACCGGAGTGCTGCCGCCCATCTGGCTAGCAGGTGTTTCATCCCATCGAGACTTTCTTTTGCTTGCTCCCGGGGTTGGTGTCTCACCAATGGAGTCACCACCTCTATCTGTACGAGGCGTCTCAGCCCATCCACTGCCATGTCCCGGAGTATCTATGGAAAAACAAAACAATTTTTGCTGAACGCTGAACAGTATGTACTCCAACTATCCATTTTCTATATCTAGTCCTCATTTCTACACAAATCAAGAGGTATCAAATAAACAAATACACTAGACAAAGAGCAAAGACTACTTTGGCGAACGTTGAAAAATCACATGCATTACACTAAAGACATCCAACAGAAAACTTCATTTTATGAAAGAAGCATGTCATTTTACTGCTGAATCTTAGCATAAATAGATAAAATTCTAAAAAATGCAAAAGAACTCAGATGTTCTAGAGATTGGACAAAGTACTCCACGTACTCCCTTAACAAAAACATTAAGGAACAATGGTGTTTCATTGTTCTCTGACACACGAGCCTAACTCAAATTAGGCAGGAGAGAAAATCCTTCCAAAACTCGGTTTAATGCTAACCGCTTCAAAAAAAATAAACAGTTCAAAACCACCACACACAAACGTATCACAAAAAGCAATTCAACGTGAGCTCCTTTACTATGTCCTTTACACATTAATATCCCAACCTGCAGCAGTCACTAGATATACCACAAAACTCTGATTCAACTTTTGAGCCAAGGTTCACAGATGTGAATTAAGTTAACAGGCAGAACTCAATGCTACTGGCTCAGACAAGAACATCACATCAACCACTAGATGTCAGAATATAGTTACTTCTTGCCCAACTTCTGAATCTACTGTTTACTTAAGGTGAAAAAATCCTATACAATTAACCATTCAAAATTTATTATGCGCTTTCCAGTTCGCCATAAATACCTCTTTCTGTTTTAGGCGTTTCATCCCATCGATTTTTACGTGCACTGGAAGTGGCACCTCCGTGGCCTGGTGTTGCATGACCGGGCGTGTCCCGCCCGGGTGTTGCAGCTCCTGCTGGTGTATGACTGGGAGTCGGATCCCATATTTTTGATCCTGGGGTGGCACCAGGAGTTTCGCTACCCTTTGCACGGCCTGGAGTTTCATCCCATCGCAGAGATGGTGTATGTCCAGGAGTCTATACAAGACAAAACCAAAAGTATTAATATCTCTTATACTATACAGTAAAAGACTGCTAGTTACTCTTTTTTAGTAGAGTAAGAAACTTCTGAAATTCAAGAGGATTAGCATTAATAATGTCTTCTGTAGATAAGTTGATGAACACTAGGATTATTACCTCTGCTTGATCCCAACTGGATAATTTTTTAGGCGTAGCACCAGGAGTCTGATCAGCTGTCTGATCCCAACGCCGTTTGCGTTTTGAAGGTGGCTGAGATGCGGCTCCATTGACGACTTTAAGCTCTCCAGCTTTAGCTTTTTCAGCTAGTTGTTGCCTAATTTCCCTCTGTTCAAGGGCACAAAAAGACAAACATAAGAAACATTTCATAAGAAGGTCTTTTCAGAATACACCTTTAAAAGAGATTTTTACAGCTGTATCATCTTTTTATGCTATATTTTGAGGTTTTGCTCAAATAACATGCAATTAGCTACTGTTTTAATTTCAAGTTCATTCTCTTTTCAAATTCTTCTATACTGACAGTGCAGCTATGTGTTTGGAGAAGCTGTTTTTAAATTGATTTCTTATAAAAGCCATTATTACAACAAATGCAAACACATAGAGAATTTTGAGTGCTATCAGTTTGTCACCTATACGTATGCTTTAAAATCATTCCACATCTGTTTCAAACAAGTTCCACTTCAGTAAATTAAAGGTGGATGAGTCAGAAAATGCGTCCATGTGAGTTACATCCCACGACATGAAAAAGCACTGAAATTCTTATTTAAAATTCTGAGATTACATTGTTAAAACAGCATGGTAACCGAGACTGTTTTCCACTTATCAATAGCTCTATTAACAGCGCAGTTTATTTTTCTGCAGTTAATAATTATCAAAATCATGAACTAATTCCTCAAGGTAAGTCAAGCAGGATAAATCAATGTAAATCTACTGGAACTACATGTTGCTCCAATTAACAAGATGACACTGTCGGTATTCCACAAGAAATTTGATTATATTACCTACATCTTCTTACCTATTTTGAATGAATGAAATGAATCTTTAATAGCCATGAATAAAAGCATGCACTTTTACTTATTTTTTCTTTTAATATTTAAAACCAAATGTCAACCTTAGACCAGTTCTTAGTAGAGCAGTATCTGTTGTAAGTGCTTCAACAAAAACCTTTTAAAACTTCCCTTTACACAGAGCTCACAAAAACAAACATCTCTGACACTGAATACCCCTCAGTGACTGTTAGTTTTTGTCTCTCATCCTCTGAAAGAAAATAAACAACAAAAAGTCCAAGTGCTATAAAAAACTACAGATTAAAACATATTGAGACTATTTCCCCCTACATTGTTTAGGTATTATATAGAACAGATGTTTTTCAAAAATTTCATCTTTAAATTCTACTGACTTTCAACATGCGAAGAACAAGATTCTCCAAAGAAAAGGACTTTTAAGTCAAGACAGAAAGTCAACAGAATTTCTTAACATGCTTTCAAAGACTGTAAAAAGTTCAAGTGGAAAAGCCTCCCCCCTCCACACACCTCTTCTTTTGTTAAATGTTGTTCACGCATAACATCCATGTATGTTCTGGCATTCATTTTAGGATCTGGTGTCTTCCCTCCTGCGGAAGAGAACAGCAACAGGAATGGAGCACAATGAGTACAGGATAAGCAGAAACTACTGACTTTTTCTATTGTCCTGCTCTAATACTATATTATTCCATGATCATTTAATTTTACTTTTTGATTGAAAATTTTAAAAATTACATGTATCTTACGTTTATTCAGTTTGCTGATCAATTTAACCTGTTTGAACACAAACATAACTACTGCAGTTTCAAACAAATATTTTAAAGCCGATATAAATGATAAAATGACAACACAGTTAAGAGTCTTCAGAAGTGATGGGTTCCTGGGTTGCTAATCCGGAATACGTACACTTTCGTGCCTTTGTCTCCATCAGCAGTTCTGACTTCAAGCAGCAGAATAGAAGCCTAGAAAATTATCTCTTTACCATTAGTAACACTTTGGAAAGATATTTATATTCAAAACATTACCTTGTGTAAGCTGTTAAATCCTAGTTGTTATCTGACTATAAATAACTACTGCATACCTAAGTAACGTTTAAAATGTTTTATCATAAAGACCCATTTATAAGTTTGACAAATCTGGACATGTCTACCAGATCTTCTAGTGTCATATTGTAAAAGGGCTTCATTAACAAAAAGTACCAAAACAAAAAACCCCCAAAAAATTTTTGATGACACTTTCCCCCTCTTCTCTTCTCAAGGTACAATTGTGATTGGGAGCTGAATGCAATACAGTACACATACCACCACAATGATACTCACAGGTAATGGGTTTTGTATACCATATGTTGTTTTATGCTGTGTATCTTGCGTTAATTAAACTTTTAAATACTTTACAAGAAGCCCAACTTTATAAAAACGAGACTTGTCAAGAAAAACACTTTTCTTTAGGAAAAATGTGGAGGTTTGCTATACAAGTGGTATAGCCTTATAATTTAGGGAAAAAAAATAAACTTCTTAAACATTTCTATGCTGAAGATCATTGCCCAATTGGCTGTGTCATTCTGACACTAGCTTTGATAGGACTTTCCTTTGGAATACTTTTTCACCATAATCTACACAGGATGTGTTGAACTGCACCCTTAAGAATGCAGACAGGACTGGCATATAGCAGTACTGCTGTAGGAAAGAAATTAAGGACAGTTAGTATGGGCCTGTGAATTCTGACAATACATGTTTATATCAATTACAATTAAGCAAGTAAAATAATTAATATCCCTATTAATTCATGCAGGCTGAAATTCTCATTTGTAAAACCTGCAAAATAGCTACTGATTTTAAGCCAACAGGCACCTTATTGCCACACGTGAAACTCACTCACCTCAAGAAAGTTTCTGTCAGACCCACTAATACCCCTTTTTCCTGACTTGCATTCTAAAATTATCAGAACAGACTTGAACTAGAAATAGTATCAAAGTCTTATATATGCTTTTCGTTCTTTTAGCTATACCACCTAAGTTTACATAGGATGGTAAGAATTAGGTGCTCTATTTTGAGAACTAGCATTTCAAAAGCAGTAACCCTGTAAATCTATGACTTGGAATGAAAACTTTCAAGGTACTGAAAGAATCTGAGCACTCAATACACAAGTTGTTCAAAGTATAATGCACAACCCAAAACAAAATGAAAAGAGAAACCTTTAACCCTTTGTGTTTCTATGGCAATGGCTCATTATTTTCTTGTCCTTCTACCTGGAAAGAAAACTTGTATTATAAAGATGAAGAATATGGCATCTAGGTTTTCAACCAAATCTCTATGAAAAGGGGATGTTTAAAACAAAACTAAGTTTATAAGCATGCCAACAGAAATCAAAGGGCTAAAGACAATTAAAGACAACAAATTTCATAAAGGGTATAGAAAAGTCAAAATAAATTACCATCTGCAAAAGGATCAAGACGCTCAGGGGAAATTATCATCATCCGCCTGTGCTTTTTGTACTCATCTTCCCGATCTGCAATCTTTTGAGGACGGTGTTCTGCAAAAGGATCATACTAAAAACCAAAAAAAGCTTGTTAGTCACATATGTATGAAGAACAATTTGAAAAGTGTCTGGTGACCATAAGCCTGTAATCATTTTCAGTATTACTAAAAAGGCCTATTTATTTTTAAACTCAACTATGCAGGAATGTCAAAACACTATGCTAATATAAATTTTACTTCTGTAACTGGATTTACTGTTTTTAACATGCAATTTCTTATGAAATAAAGTAGCACATTTTTGTCAGAAGTTAAGAAGTTTATTCCCTCGTTACAAAAGCATTTCATGCTGTCAATCTTTCCCCTTCGTTTTGCAGGGGGACTTAATGCTACTTCCAATGCTTTTAAATGTCACAGAAAAATACTCCAGGAATATAAAACCTATGTCATTACATTTTCTTTACAAAAACATTAAGTTTTCCTTTTTTTTTTTTTTCAAATTCTGACCTATCAATTTTTTAATAGTTTAGCGTATATGTCCACATTGCCTTTACATGCAGAAGTGCCAGTTTTTATCACGCTGTGGAATTCTAAACTAAAGCAGTAACAAGCTTACAGCAAAATTAAAATACCGTAAGTCTTTATATACACCTTGTATTTCCAGAAGACAAGACCTGATCTCAAAAAACTTTAACACTTTTTTCCCCTAATACATACAACAGTATTTTATTGTGCCTTCAGTGAAGATGTACCTGTTCAGTAGACTGTGGTATGTCATTAAGCAATGCCACTGGAGCATGGTACCCTGGCTTCTTCTGGCCAAGCAAACTTGTGGAAGGATAGTCATCATCATCCTGTCAGGAAAAAGACAAGGCAAATCTGTCATGTAGCTATTGTATTTAGATAAAATCATGCCAAATTAACATACTGTGGTCACAGAAAAGATGAAAATGGACAAATGGACAACTAGAGTAGTTAATTCCAAATTTTAGCAAGCTTTTTCATATAGCTATTTTATTAGTCCCAAACTGCTGAATCAGATACACCTACCCAACATCACCAAAAAAATACCTTCTTCTCTACAAGACTCAAGTATTCTGCAATACGCTACATTTAATCAAGTATGCTGCTTACGCTAATTATACAAAAAGTCTATTTCATACTAGCACTATTGATACAGCTCCCTAGTTGGCATGTGAGAACTGGTGCACAGAAATTCAGACCATTTTTTCTTAAAAGCCAGACCGACATAGAACACAACTTCAATAAATAACCTTATAAAAAGCTTCAGGAACAGTGAAAAAATCAGAAATATATTAATGTCATTTAGTTATACCTTCTCAATCACAATGGCAATAACAAGTACTCAGAATGTGAAGATGCTTTTGCTACTTCCTCCTATTAGTAATCACTTTCTGTGCAATAATTTACAGCAACCCAAAAGGAAAATTGCTCTTAAAACTATGAAGTGATTTCAGTGAGACCCTGTAATGGAAATTTTTAATTAAGGAATTCTTAGAAGTCTGAAAATGACACATAGTACATCACTGAAAAAAATACCAGCTAGTACTAAACTGAATTTAACAATCTTCCTTCCTCTTAAAAATATAATTCACCCAGTGTAATATGTAGTTGCCTATGTATTTATGGTCAGAACTGTAGTTCCTGACTACTCCTGCGACCGAAAATGTAGTCAAATGTTTAATATTGGAAATTACCATACAGTAATCTTACAAGCAGGATACATAAGGAGAACATAACACAGTGAAAAAGCCAAATCTCAAAAATTGCTCTGAAATGAAGTAGAAACAGAAATCTTAAAATAGTGCACTTAAGTTTCTTGGCCCAAGTCTTTTTTCACCATCATTTTTCATCTTGGCAGCAACACGAGAACAAAGCTAATTATTCTAGTCAAGGCTAACACTGATTAAGTACCAGACCACAACTTTTTCCCTTCTGCTTGGGCCTACATGACTTTCAAAGCACAACCCATGAAGTACAAGTCAGACTTAGAAGCTATGAGCATCCCAGATAAGACATATTTGGTCTAGTATGTCTTTGATGACAATAACTGCTTTTACTTCAGCAACTGCTATTAAAAATTACTCAAAATTAATTCCAAAATACTTAGAATGCATGCCCTAAACAAACAAATAAATTAAATTACTTACATCTTCCAATTCGGTTGCTGCAATAGAAGTGACATAGCCAGCAAACCTGCTGTCACTGCCACCATAAATTTCTTGATCGTAATATCCTGTGGAATCAAGGCCTACTCCTTGTGCTTCATCAAGGGCAGGCTTTTTTCCTTGAATTTCTCGAATTTGTGCTTCAATATCTAGGGTAAAGACACCCAAAAAAAAAAAAAAATCAGGTCTTTAAATACATACACACAAAACATAATACTCATGTTACTATGTACAGCCAACTGAGTTTTTTACCCAATCTCAAAAAAAATAAAAATATATGACACACGAAACTACAAAATCACATTTATAACCAGCTTTTCCTTAAGTTGTAATATTATCCAGCACAGACTATGTCAATTGTATGGCCTAAAGCAAACTATTCAAAACCCACTGTTAATGTATCTCATCTTCCAACAGAGATAGAAAGATAATTTACACCACAGTAATATTTCCCAACACTACACTAACCAACACTTCCTCAACGAATGTAAGCGCATCATTAAAAAAGAGCCTTTCAAACTGTTATCACCAATTAACAAACCAATTTTGCTAATTTCAACAAATCTGTTCAAAAGAGCTACTGCTTGTCAAATCTGAGAACACTTAATAAAACACCACTGTATTGCATTATCTAACGTATGGCAAAGCTGTATTATCTGTGAACAAATAAAAAACCCCAAAACTCTAACATGCCACTGGATACCAACATAGCAAAAAAAGAAAAAAAAAGTTAAGACCAGCTTCTTTTCATGCTGGCAGCTCAAATGTTATTTACTCATGACTATTTCTGCCTGCACCACTGTCTTTGAAGAGTCTACTATTCTTCTGGATAACAAAAGCTTACCCTTCAAACAGGACAAATAGGATCTTTGTCATTCTTTTAACATAGCAGGGTCTGACTCTAATCAACTCTGGTGGCCATCTTTGACCTTAGGAAATGGTACTTTCAGAAAGAACATTAACTTGTTAACCCAGAAAACAAGGAACCAAATTAAACCATGCTTTCCTCCTACCTGTTGTAATGTAACAAGAAAATAAGTTACAGTAATCTAGCTGTCTTCAACAAATGTAATTGTGATGAAGGTATATTAAGGCACCGCTAACCCCATGAAAATTATTACTGCTTCCATCTGAATTTTATTTGATTCAATATATATGTAAAGAAAATTACCCATACTATGTGAATTTCAGTAGATCAAACAATTACCTTCACGGAAAAAAAAAAATACCCAAGAGTTTCATTTCATGGCAGAAGGAATACGAAGGATCATGCTTGAGCAGGAGGGCTGGACTATATGGTCTCAAAAGTCCCTTCCAATCTCAACAATTCTGTGATTCACCCTCTCCCATGTGAACTGCTATTGCCTGCTACATTAACTTGAGGGAAATTTGCCAATTTACAAAAGCTACAGGAAATTCTATTCACAAATAATCTTAAATATTGACTACTCACTAGTTTTTTTACTATTTTTTACACTATTTAGGTGTTTAAGGCCAGGCTGGACGTGGCCTTGGGCAACCTGGTCTAGTGGGAGGTGTCCCTGCCTATGGCAGGGGGGTTGGAACTCGATGATCTTCAAGGTCCCTTCTAACCTAAACCATTCTATGATTTATGATTGTTGCTCATTTCTCTTTTTCAGGATAAATACATTTCACAAGGCTTTCCCACCAAGATATCTTGCAAAAGACACTATACTACACCATCTGCTAACAAACCTGGCAAAAATTAAGACTACAATACTTTCTCTTAAAAGCTAAGATTATTACTAATGCAAATTATTGAACCTGAGACATAAAGGGGGGGGGTGGGGGGTGGTATTTTTGGTTGGGTTTGGGTTGGGGTTTTTTTGTAATTGAAAGACTGTAGATCAGAATTGCCTAGTTTAATAGTTTAAACTGTCAGCCCTGTAAACTTCAAGACTTAAAGTCAAGGCTGAGTCCTTTTCTTATCACAAACTGCCACTAATTAAAAAAAAAAAACAACCAACCCAAAACCAAGCCAACACTGTCAGCCAAATGCAGAAAAAAACCCAACACTGTAAGCCTCCTGTACAAAGGCATGTTTTCTGTCGAGGTAATTGAACATATAGTTTTACCTGACAAATCTTTGCTACGTAGCTATGTGAGAATAGCAGGATTAAGTGTTCGTGTACAACCTGCAGGACTGGCAGTTAGAAACACTGACCACTTTAAGCACAGTAAACCTGACAGCAAATCTGCAATTCCTGCAGTGGTCTAGTGGTGAAGGAAAGAAACAGCAGAAATAAGTGTCTACACTCATCAAGAGTCCTATACATAGAAGATACATTACAGTAGCTGGTAAGGAGACTCTTGCTCCAGCCAGTTAAGGGCTTCCATCAAACTTCTGCAGATACCTAGAATGGGGTAACTTGCGCAGTCACCTCTGTGTTACAGAAACTCATGGTATCTGCCTTGAATTCATAAGAAGCTGAAACCTGTCAAAAGCCTTACACTGCCGGCCACGATCACCTGCTGAATCCTGCCCCCAGGAACATCCAGCTCCCCCTAAACCCCTGCACAGCACAGGGGATTCCAGTGAGTCCAGAACTGGAGACACATTGCTCCCCAATATGTTACTTCCTGGAAAAGCAGTAGAATGGAACTACTGCAAAGTAGGGATCCCTGTCTTGCCCACAGAGGTCTCTGATCATCTTCAGAGGCATACCACATGTATCCTGTTTGCCAGTGTCATCCTAAGGTACTCCATTTTCGTGAAGTCAGCCCATGGCATGGTTATGGAACTGATACAACTCAAATACTTTTCTCACATATTTTTAGTTATTTCTGTTTCTTCCGAAGAGCAGATCAAGTTTCTGACTCCTCTTGCAGCCCAGCGCAATGCAGCACTAGGGTGAAAGGGAATACCTGAAGATTCTGTTGCTACCAAGGACAACACTACTAGCACCAAGTGCTTTTGGAGTACAATGAGACAGTGTTTCTTATTTCTAAAGAGCAGTCACCAGAACAACACACTGCCTCTTTAGCAGCATATTAAGGCTGAGAGAGTTGGGGTGGTTCAGCCTGAAGAGAAGGCTCTGGGGAGACCTTATTGCAGCCTTCCAGTACCTAAAGGGGGCCTACAGGAGAGCTGGGGAAGGACTTTTTACAAGGACATGTAGTGACAGGATGAGGGGGAATGGCTTTAAGCTGGAAGAGGGCAGGTTTAGATTAAACATTAGGAAGAAATGTTTCATTTTGAGGGTGGTAAGGCACTGGAACAGGTTGCCCAGAGAAGCTGTTGAGGCTCCAGCCCTGGAGGTCAAGGCCAGGCTGGATGGGGCCTTGGGCAACCTGGTCTAGTGGGAGGTGTCCCTGCCTATGGCAGGGGGGTTGGAACTCGATGATCTTCAAGGTCCCTTCCAACCTAAACTAGTCTATGATTCCATGACTAACGCCTGATTGCACATCCATAGCTGTAACCAACTTCAACAAAAAAAAGGCTACAGATCTTGCCTGCAAGGTCTTTCCATGATGCCGAAAAGCATTTCCATCATCTGTCCACTGAATCAACCTGACCACATCACTCAGCCAAACAAAGCACCAGTAAGTACCCTGCCATACATGATGGACCACAGAGATTTGCTTGTGCATGGGCTCCCACCACTACTACCATCAACAGAATCTATTAAAACAATTGTGGTATTTCTGCAGCAAAAGCGTTAATTTGAAAATATTTCCTTATCAGTAGTTCTTATCAACACTTTACATACTAAGGCCTTGTTCTCTTATTTTATTTTTTAAATAGCTATATTTACTGAAGAGGGTACAGGTCTCATTTATTATTGGCCTTCTCCTTTAAATTACAATGACTACAAGTTTGCAGACTAAGGAGCATTCTAATTTTCTTACAGCAAAACCTGCTGCATTATCTATATCATAAAAGAAAGTCTGCATATAGTCTACAGGGTTAACAAACTCCCACTTATGGCCACCATAATTTTCAACTAATGCCAAGCAGTCTCTAAGTGCTAGCTTAAACAAAGCACTCTGAAGAGAACACCCATTTGACGTGCCACGAAGCCCCTTTAACCAGAAGGTCTAAAAGGTCTGAAGCCAGAGGTAGCCAAACGGCCAGTTTAGAAACCATCACATGTTTAGCTAGAAAGGAGTATTTTGACATTAAAGATGCACGTAACTTCCTTGATCTAACTGGTACTTTCTTGAAAAAGCTCACACCCTATTTAACAAAGCACTTAAATACAAATCACATCAAGAGTAATCACAAAGCTTAAAAATATACTGTGTAAACCAACGTACTTGTATGTCCTGGTTGACTAAATCAAACAGAAACTTCAGTCAAAGACAGAAAAACAGTAAAGGGAGTGGGATTTAGAATTAAAAAAAAAAAGGGGGGGGCAGAGGAAGATAATATCGTACTGATCATTCCTTTTTCTGTATTTTACACAATTTTACATACTTTGGTACTTTAAAAGAAGTAACTTTAACATGCACAGTTCATTTGAAACATAGCATAAATGTTGAATATTATTAATGTTAACACATTTGACTTCAAAGTCACTGAAAATCTAGCTCACAGCCAGATCATGATAGCCTTTCTCAAAATACATACTCCATTACCATACATGTAGTTCTACTTACAACATTTGCACTGTAAGAAATTACTCAGCATGAAAAAAGAAACAGACCCTATACTGAAGTAGTATTTTACAGCGTAAATAGTTTCTATGCTTTCATGCCTTATCATATTTTTGCACATGTAGCTTGCCCTGTGCAGCTCTATTTCCAGCTACTTTAGCACTCTCATACATGTTATGTTTGGAGATCTCTTTGTTCTTTTCTGAGCCAGAAAAAACTGATGCAAATTAAAAACTACCCTTGATAGCATTCAAAACGCAAGCATTTATCAAGGCTTTATAAACCGCCATTTAAAACTTTACTTTTCAGCCTAAAACAAAGAATTCCCCCTTAAGCTATGTAACCGAAACAATCTCAAACTGTTTTGAGATCTCTTTCAAGTTGTGCCTTGAGCATATCTATCAGCAAGTATTTAACAAACAGTACAACGATGTGAAAAATCTTCTAAGACAATTTAGTAACAAACTACTCAATCTGGAAAATCAGTCAGCAACTGAAAAAAGTAAGACAGGATAGAACTCAGCAGAAAAATAATCAAGCTGTTCAGCTAATGCCTCCATGTTGGGAAAGACAGCACCACATTATCAGACCCAGTTACACATAATTTTTTATTTAACTACCTACACCCCCCCCCCTTAAAACCAGTTCTGATACAACACTAATCAAAAACACATGCAACTGGAAGCACGTCAATGTTCTCATTAAATTCAGTGGACCACCATTTGCTTCAATAAATAAGCAACTTAAGTTAAAAATAATCTACTATTTTATTATTAAAAGCTTTTTAAGTAATATGAGAGGCAGAGCACTACGATGGGTAATACTCACTTGAGTAGTATCTCACACAAGCCTTGTGCATGTCACAGCATATAAACAAAAGACAATTTGTGTAATTCTACAAAAATGTTCTAGAATGCTAAAAAATAAAACCAATTATTAAAAAAAAAAAGCGAGGACAACAGTTTAAGCTTTTCTTCATCCATAAACTCAAATTGGGTCTACAGTGTTAAAGACTTCCTTAACCTCACCTCCACGTGAGGTGATGCCTCTCCATTTGAAAATTCTTCCGAGTGCAAAACTTACCACCCCCAAAGGCAATGACTACCTGGGCGCCCTGCTTACCTCACAGTGTACAACTACTGTCCAGAGGTAGTTTTTGATTAGTGAATTATGGATGTAAATTAACATAAAACACAGCAGATCGCCTGTCATACACAGAAACGTGAGTAAAACCCCAAAAGCAAAACACAGAAGCAGTACAATTCTAAAAATTATTCTTCTTTGCCTGAAGATATTTGAGAGCACGGCAAGCCACAGATACCGTCCAAGAAGAAAGCTTTGATTCACGCTGTAAAGAGCTGGAAGCAGCAGTGAACATAGCCACATAGCACCTCCGAGAATAACAACATACTGTCTATGAAAGCCCTCACTCATTAAACCGCCCGGAGACCAGTTTTCCTATGTAAACACCCAGCCGGCCGGAAGTCTCCGTACTAAAATGGCAGCTGAAATGCTTGAGACCTCACGCTGCTTTTTCCCCTCCTTCGGGGCATTTTTCTCAGTAAGCACCATGGCGACACGATGCTCGGTGACAGTTCAGGCCATGCTGGCTTTCAGCAGGCAACACCCGGTTCGCCCTCCCTCTCTGGCCTCCTGTTTACCGCGGACCCAGGCCGAAGGGCTCGGTCAAGAAAATAAACGTCTGTTATTGGTGTTTACGACGTGAAACCGAGGAGGCGTACACGCGATTTTTATTGAGCGCCTGTCAAGGGTTCGACGCGAGCGCCAGGAGGGGGGGGCCGAGGACGCGGGGGCGGAGGCGCGGAGCGGCCCACGGGCGGCCTTCCGTGGGAGCGCTGCTCAGCTTCGGTTTCCTGCCGGCAGGCACCCGTGCCCCAGCTAACGGGCACCCCGTCAGCAAAACCGGAGCTAACCGATACCGTCTCCCCGCCTCGCACCCCCCACCCCCACCCCCCCGCGCGGGCCTGGCAACCGCCACCCGCTCCCCCCACGCGTGGACAGCGAGAGTCCTCCCCCCCCTTTCCAGTCAGGTTCCCCCTCCGCCCGCCCCCGCAACCCCACCCCATCAGCCCCCGAGCGCGAGGCGGCGGCCCGGGCATGGCGGTGACACAGGCGGAGACGCCATTACAAACAGGCCGGGCCCGCCCGCCGCGGGGCGAGCCCGCCCGGCCCCCGCCCGAGGAGCCGGGCCTGACGCTGCCCAGAGTCAGGGAAAAACATAAGCAAAAGCCAACGGCCGAGCGCGCAGTTACGAGGGGGTAGAAAGGGTACGCCGCTGCGGGTGTTTTTTCTGGCTTTTTACCTTCGTGGGTCTTGGCGATCTTCGCCATTTTGTCCAGAGCGAACAACGCCGAGGCGGAACTGGCGCGGCCCCGCCACTTCCGCTGGAGGGGGGGAGGGGGGGAAACACGGCCGAAAACTCAGTGCGCAAGCGCAGCTGAGCGCCGCGCCGCGTCCAGCCAGGCGCGGGCGCCTTGCGCAAGCGCAGTGCCCGCGCCGAAGAGACGCCACTCAGTGGGTTGGGCAGGCCTTCGGACTGGGGCCCAAGCCCCGCCCACCCGGTGATGGACGGAGCGGCCAGCGAATGACAGGGCGCCTGAGCGGCACGGAGGCGGGCGCTGGGGGGGGCGGGTGCTGAGGTGATCGGTAACGGTCGGTGCTGGACAGGCTGAGGGGGCAGCGGGCACGGCGCGGGATGCGCTGTGGGCTGAGGGGAGAGGCCCGGCATGGCCCTGGAGGGGGGCCGACAGCAGGGAGGGTGCCAGGGTATCCCCCGCTGCCGCAGGAGGAGGAGCGGCTGGCGCTGCTCCATGGCGCTGGCTTCGGGAGAAGCGGCCGCCGGGCGTCGGGAGAGCAGGACGAGGCTCGGAAGGGGCCGAGCCGGTGGCGGGGCTGATGAGCTGGGTGGGGTGCAGCCAGCTCCACTCCCCCCGGAGCACTGTCCCCTTGCATGCTGATGCACATCTTTTCACGCCAGCTGGGTTTATCTATGTAAATGTAGTGGTTCCCTCCCTCCGTGCTTTTGAGGCCATTTCGTGAAGGACAAGGTCTTCCAGTGGCCTTCACAGGAGAGTAAGAAGCTATTATGTGCATGAAGGTACAAGCACTTCAGCGCTTCTCTGTTATCTCCAGGCTAGAGAAGAGAATTAACGGCTCTCTTCCAGTATCTGGCTACAAGCTGCCGCCTTCTCATTTGAGACACCAAAAGATGGTGACACTTCCAGTATACCGTGAGGACAGTCAAAATGCAATCATCAAACATTACTGTTTCCCGAAAACTTGCTTCTCACAGATACTGGTGTCTTCCTGAGAGTTGGTCCCACTGGAATTTGGATGCTCTGCTATGTTTGCCAAATTGCTTGACCTTTGATTCATCCTCTCAGGGTAACTGGCCCAGTACCAACAGATGAATTGCTAGACATCAGAATAAAGCGTATATATGTATACTTGCCACAAGATGGGGGCATAACTGGATGACAGCACTTCAGACAGATCAAGTCCATTCAATATTTTAAGTAAGGGCTTGAAAGATGGAATGGAAACTACGTTTCTAAAATTGGCAGATGACACCAAACTGTCCAAAGCCACTAGCCCGTGAAAGAAGGAATTCAGAATCACCTTATATTGATCCATACAGGAAATAATCTAAGATCAAGAAGGAGAACTTTAATAACAAAAAGCAAAAAATACTGCCTATTTGAATTTGAAATCAAGTATATGAATTCAAAATAGCCAAAATAAACAAAAAGTGATCACATGTGGATAGCAAATCAAAACTAAATGTCTATCAGAGCAACACACTGCTGCAGAGGCAGTAAATCTAATTCCAGGCCATTAATAGTGGCATGGCATATAAAACCCGGAAAGCAATCATTTCACTTTACTTGGCACAGTCAAAGTCACTGATGGGAGTACATCATGATGGAGTTCATTTTGGGACTCTGCAGTTCAACAAAGACATGGACAAACTCGACAGAGTCTAGAAGAGAGTAGGAGGAATGAGCAGAGGTTTATGAAACATGACCTAGGTGGGAATGTAAACAGAAATTGTTTAGCTGTTCTGCAATAACTGTCCTTACACAGCTTCTGCATTACTTTTGGAAACGATGAACTTTTTCCCCCAGTTCTGTTGATGTAATATATACATATTTCAACATCACTGTCTACAGTATACATCATAAATGAATGGGATTGATTCTGTCAGTCCTGGAAACTCTACCTTATAGTCGTGTTATGAATGAGCTAATTTTTTATTGTCTCAACTTTTAGTAGTAGTAAGCACAAACCTAAGTAAAACACCAAGGCTGGCCATGCAACCTAAGTTCAAAATCCATGATTGCTTAATCATACAATACATTAATGATATTTCATAACACTGTGTAATATGTAATCGTATATATCTTATTTACTGTCATGCAGTTTTATTGTACAACTGCTAAATTTCTAATCTCCTCAGAAGCCTTTGCAACAAGCAAAGTTGAGTCAGCTTGAGAACTTCCAATCAGGTAAAATGTATAAATTACTTGCAAAAAAAGGAGATCAGTGCATGATAGCAAAACTCACGTTCACTACTCATTAATCATTCCCCTTATGAAAGCTGGTAGTTCACATTACGGCTTTTTGATGATTGTCTTAAAAGGAAATAAAGCCAAAGTTGTGTGTTTTCTGTGAATATGTATGTTTGACCAACCAGTTGATCTATACATCTGTCTTTGATTAGCTTGCAGAAGTTTGCTGAACAGTTCTGCTTGTAATATTTTACATAACTATATGTATTCAAATCTTCCTAAGAGAGACTGTCATTTGAAGGTGCAAAGGGTCTTCTGTTTCTTCTCACGGTGTTATTAAACTCACATTCTGCATTTCTAGAAAGATGCATTTGCACAAACTCACAGGCCACAAAAGGAGATATTTACTGAGCTGCCCAGGGACATGTGAGGGTAAGGTCAAGGCAGACAGTAATTCCCTACTGCAAGAATTTAACGCACGTAACTATTTTAAGTAAATGTCACATGCTCGGGTTCACTATGAAGATCAATTTGCAGTAACTTTCTCTTGTTTCGTCAGCCTGACTTCCAACTTATGTTAGGCAGAACAGTCGCAATATTGCATTTCCTCTGTTATTAAACAGAACCGAGCTCAGGGGTTGCAATCCCAAGGAACACCTTAAAATAGTAGTTTTGGAATACACCATTTCCCACGTAAAAGGGAGTTCTGTGTTGTGAGAGCAAACAGGAATTGTGCTCTGATGAAGCAATGAGAAAACTGCTTTCTGCTTGTGTCTCTTCCCCCCAGCCCTGCCAAATTCTGTATGCTGCCCCAAGTTCTTTGTGTCTGCCTGTCAAAGCCCTGAATCCCGGAATATATATACTTTTGCCCCCTGAACAATATCCCTACTGCATAGCTTCCACAGGATACAGACAGGGTAGTGACTTTGTGGTTTACCAGTCCTATTTTCCTGCCCAAGTTTCCATCCCTTTCCCCCACATACACATGTGCGTACACTTCACAGAGATTCCTGTGCAGATTGGAAACATTGGATTTAAGAGCCCATAAGCTTTGCAGATTTGGAATCGTACCTAAGTTACAGACTTGTGAGGTCCTTCTTTACGTAATAGATTCAGGTCCAATTTCATGGCCAGCTTAAGCTATCACTAGCTGGCACTGCTGCTGAAAGAAGTATCCTGCCACTTTGCCTGTCCTTGATTGACCCTGTCTATTGTGCCAGTAGAAGTTTCTGGCAGTGGTTCACTTGAAGAAGCCATGCTTCTGACTAAACCCTTCTGCCTATTCTTCCAAAAAGAACTTTTTTTTTTAATTATTTTTTTTTCCCCAAACCCAGCTCTGTAAAAAATTGCACAATGAGCTGACATTATGCAAAAAGCCACAAACCTGGTCAAAACTCCCAGTCCTTTGATTACCCCAGGTCTGTGTTTAGCTTCATGTGCCAGGGACAGTTTACTGACATTTATGTGTCTATTAAAGATAAGGAAAAAAATTCTTAACGAGAGGAATTATTTAACAACAGCAGCTGTATTTCAGCTCCATAGAAACTTAAGTTTCTCACACAGTACGAGCAAGAAAACAATAGCATGAAATAAAATCTCTTCCAGTCCCATTTTTGCTTCGGATGTCAACAAGTAGTAAGGTAGAAAGGAACTCTTTTCTCACTGAAAAGCCAGTGAGTTAAGAAACACACTTTGGATTATAAGCTTTTTGGAGGGGTTTGAATGAGGGCTGCTTTGTGTTTTGCAGCACAGTAGATACGTGCGTATCCCGAAGGCAAAGGACCCCCATTGTCTGTCACTGCTTGAAAGGACAGACTGACCAACATGGTGTCTAGGTGGCTTGGCACTGATCGCGTTCTTCCTTAGCAGTTAAATCAATACGGCCTGTGTTATTCTGGAAGTGGGACGGGGTACGAACAGAGCAGCTGGATTTCAAAACTGGCTATAAGTGAGCACGCACTCAGGTTTCAACCTTTTTTGGATTTACAGGCCCAGCAAAATCATATGAATGCATAAAAAGTCTAAGCCTTTGCCCAATAGGTTTACTATACTTTACCCAATAGGTTTACAAATACTTTAATTCTTGCTATGCCAGAAATACATGGTTTACAAGTGCTATATGAAATATAAGAAAATTCTCTTGATTTTCTATTGTAGCTCCCGATCAATCCACTTAAGTTTGAAATGGTAAATCTGCCTTTAACTCCTAGCTACATCATTTGCAGATCATGTAACTAGCAACTTAATCATTACCCATGCTTGTAGATCATCCTTCCCAGCTTAAATGTGACATTGTGAGAGTTTTTGAAATATTTCAATGGCAAGTATTATTCAAAACTAATTTATAAATTGGAATACAATGGTTTTATTTTTGCTTTACTCAGCATATCTTTGGCTGCCAAAGGAACATACCAAACTAGCTGCCCTATTCAGTCATCTATAGCAAAAAAGCTGAATGTATTGTGTACAAAATAGCCTACTTTTCAACAGGGATATGCTTGCCACATCTAAGATTGACTCTGTCTCTCTGTCCACTTAAAAGGGTCCTTAAAATTCTTAAATGTTTTTAAAATAGTATAAACCTCATAATTAGATTTAAGCCAAACCTTTTCTCATGATGGTGGTATTACAAAAATAGCACATAGGAAAAAAAAACATTTTTGGTCATACAGCATGATTCTTTCTGGTGTATCAGAAAAGTCTTGTATCTCTGGTGTTAAACATTAATTCGGGCCACTCTTCCTGGCAAAGTTAGTAAACGCAAATCTCTTTTCCAACAACAGATATCAAGCAAGGTGTAAGGGCTGTTATTTCTGTATTTTGGAGCCTACCAATGAAAAAAAAAGAAGCAAAAAACCTCAGAGTTCCCTCAGATATCTTGTGCTTCTCAACACTCGATCCTTCAGTTATTCTAAATGCTAAAAGACATCAAACTCTCTAAGAGGTAATTCCAGATCCACAGAAGCAAGCTAGAACAAGAGACACAGAACACACTCCCACGGCACAGAATCCAGCACCTAAGAGCAGCTCTGATGGAAGTGGCAAACCGTGCAGATGAGGTTAGTAACAAGGATTGGAGGTGGGGGGGTGGGGTGGCAGGCAGGCAAGGATTGGGGCTTTTTAAAATTTATTTCTGGCTTTGCTGTTTCTTTTTCACCTGCATTGGAGAACATGGGTTTTTACACCTCTCTGCTTTTCACCAAGTTCAACATGAAGAACACGCTACAGGACAGCCTATCTGAAAAACACCATACCCTGACATGATAAGGTAAGAACCACTCCAATTAGTTTGTTATCCAAATTGGTGGTGCTCTTGTTTAATAACAAGTGTTTTTGCTAATAGCAAGGACACAAAGATAATTATGAGGACAGTTCTGAAGAGGATGTATATGTGGACTTACATAGTTGAAGCTTTTATTTTGTTCAGAAATCTCCATTTCCATGCATTCAGCATTCAACTGCTTTAACTAAAATAGTTTAATTTACATCAGATGCAAAATTCTAGTTGCATTGGAGTGGGAAGGGGGTTCATCACATAGTTGAAGAGACTTTGTTGCCAGCATATCTGTTTACCTTCTAGTGTGATATAGCCCAGACACACGTTCAAGTTAAGGATGTGCAAATATTATGAAGTAGTATGTCTCAGTTCAAGAGTTTAATAGCCCAAGTACTAAATTGGAAAAAAAAGTAGTTTTATGGAAATGGATTTTGCAGACTTACTTCTATGCATGAAATGTATAAGAAGACAAACGATACTTCAACAATGGTTCTTCAATTGCAGGACAGTTGTAAAATGCGCTTTTGGTGAGGGAGGCTGTGTTCAAAAGTGAAACCGTAAGTGACAATAAGAGTTTGTTGTTTCAACGTGGAGTAAAACGATGCTCTGTGACTACAGTCAGGTCTATGGAAGGACTGGTAAGTTTTAATGACGTTAATTATTCTAACCTTTAGCCTGCATGGAGCTGGAGCAGGCTAAGCGACTGTCACGCACCTGCGCGAGCGGCCCCTTGCTGAGGGAAGGGGAGGCGACGCGGGGGGACGAGCGGGTGCCCCGCAGGGAGCGGGAAGGCCCCCGCCCGGGCGCCAATGGCCCCTTCTAGGCCGCCCCCCACCGCGGAGGCCTCTTACCCGCCTGCTCTGCGAGCGCCTTCCGCCGCGCAGACCCGCGGTTTCAGCGGGGAGCCCGCCCGGCCCCTCGGGGGCGGTCTGTCTGCCCCCCCCGCCCCCGTCACGCGCTCTGCGGGAAAGGGGCGGATCCGCCCCCACCGCCCCGTGGGCGCAGCCCGCGCGCACAAGCCCAATTATAGCCCTGCGCGGGGCCCGCGCGCCGCCGGGCCAATCGGGCGACGGGCCTCTCCCCCCTCCCCCCGCGCGAGCCCGAGCTGTCCCGTGACTGCGCGCGCCCCCCAACTTCCCCACCCCCCCCCCGCCTTCACCAGCGCCGGCCGGCGGCGGGGCTGGCCCGCAGCGCGTGACGCCGGCCCCCGCGCGGCGATAGGCGGTTGGGCCGTGCCGCGGGGGCGCGGCTCCCCGGCCGGCGGCCGTTAGGCAGCGCGCGGGGGGCGGGCGGGGCAGCCGGCGAGGAGCGGGGCCCGAGATGGCGCGGAGCGGTCGGGCGCTCGGCAGGGCGCTGGCCGGCGGGCTCGCCGCCGCCCCGCCGCCGCGCACGGCCGCTGTCAGGTACGCGGGGCGAGGCGGAGTGACCGCGGGGGTGACAGCCAGGGCCCCGCCGCGCCTCCTCCCACCGCCGCGGCGAGTGGCGTGCCGTCCCGTCCTGGGGCCCCGCGCCCGGCCGCCCCGGATCCCCTCCGCACGCCGGGCAGCCCCGCTGTTATCGTTGGGGTCGGGGTGGGGCCGCCTGAGGCGCCCGGTGCCTCAGTACGCTCCAGGGTGAACGGTCCCCGGGGGCCCGGCAGCCCGCGGGGCGGTGCTGGGCGAGCCCCTGCCCGGCTCGCCCCGCCCGGGGGAGCGCTGCGCCTGCCCGGTGCTGCCCCGGCGAGAAGGTTGTGGCCTTGGGGAAGGGGAGAGGGAAGGTACCGCCGGGTCCCCGCCGGCGCCGCGTTCCGCGGGGGCGGCTGAGGTGCCCTCGGCTTCGGTGGCTGTCGGCTCTGTGTCGGTGGAAGAACAAACGATTTTCAGCTTATAAACTCGCCTCTTCTGTGCTTGAGCCGGTTGCATAACTTTGAGCAATCCGTAAAAGAAATGAAAAACTAAAACGTCCAGATGTTTTCCACTTCAGATAACGCAACAAGTTCCTTATCCCCTGATCACATGCGAGGCTGGCTGGAACAACTTGAGAAACAAAATGTGTTTTGGGAGAAGGATTGGTCTTATAAGTGGAAGCAAAAGAACGAGCTGATGAGAGAGTGTAATTTGAAAATCTTAGGAGGAAAAAAGGTTCACCTTTTATTACTGTTATGACAGTGCTGCTGTGTTTCTTTGTTAAATTCAAAGTCTGACTGTCATCCTCATAAAAACTGAAAAAGTAGAACAGAGATCGATTCATGATGTCAAATTTCAAGCAGTCATTTGACATAATTGTTACTGTGCAATGATATAATCTGTTATCTTGGACCATATTTCTTACTGTATATCCTTTGTGTTTTAATGTTAGGGTATGTTTGTAATATTAAAATAGTTCAATCCTGGTAAACAAAATTGCTATCTTTTAAATAATATACTGGAGTCCTGAATTGAGGACAAAATCAATTACTGGGAAGGGTGTGCAGTATAAGGAAACTCATTAAGTAACTGGTTGCAGCCTAAGGTTGAAAATGTTTCTAATGTAAGCTGCAAGAATCTTGGCAGCTGGTTTTAAGCAAGTGCAAGCTGAATCCAAAATGGTGCTGTATTATTTGTAGCCTTGAAGCTGAGTATGCTTTCACGTCTTGCAGTTGTCATTGGTGTACATTCTGTACCTGTTGTCAACTCGGTGGACCCTTTACTGTGCTGAGTAGCAGACTTCAAGGACTCAGGTGGTAAATTAGTCTCTTGTGCTTATTCAGACTCAGATGCTAATGAGAACACTTGTTGGCAACTCTTATTTTTTGGGATGTGAACAGCTGTCAACAAAGAATTTGAACAAGATCGGCTCATGTCTCGCAGGCCATCAAATGGCCACCAGATATCACCAACCTTATGGAAGTAACAGTTGGGATAACAGTAAACACAGCGGCCCTTGCGCGCTCTTACCACTAATTTCAGTCTTTATAGTCATGAGTTGGAGATCCCTGTTTTCAAAAATATGTTGATCTTTAGGCTTTGAAAATTTTGTAGCTATTTGAAATAATCACTGAATTTAGATCACTTATGTATGTATACCATACATCAGTAAATGCTTCCTTTTCACGTCATGGGAGTGAGGTGATACTGTGATCAGTGCCCAAATGTTTAGGGAGAAAGCAGTGAGTGGCAGGAGTTGCATGATGCCAGTAAGAGCAGTGTGAGTGGATATGGTGGTATTACCATCAGAGAATAAATACAGAGGTGATAGGTGTGTCTGAATTCTGCTGTGGACTTGGCGTTTCTTCTGTAGCCTTGATCAGGTTCACAAAAACATGCGTGACAGTCCATTGAAATTCATGCTTTTCTTAAAGAGGTGTGCTTTCCTGAGCTGGGACTGAGCCCAGCACGTTCTTGTAGCTTTTGTTTTTCTTTAGATAAAATTGGGAGAGAGAAGAAGTCTCACCATGTTTGTTAGCATTATAACCTCTCTTAACCTTGCCTTCCTTGAATGGCAATATAATTGTGAAAAGGACATTGTCTTAGAGCAGCTAAAAGATTGTTTGCAGAGATTGTTTTTCAGCCTTGTAGCTGAAGCAAGTCTAGATAAAACTGTATGAAACAATATACTGCCATAGCATTACAGTAAAAAAACAAACCAAGAGAAGAAACCTGGCAGCTCATTTGGACTGTGTGTACTACATGTAGACCCAGATGGAGAAAGTAATTTAAATTAGCTCTCCAGAATGAAGTCTGGTCCAAACATTTGAACACTTTCTATGAATCTGGTTGAAGCAGCTACAATGTTACTGGCACCCTTCCAGCATTTCTGTCAAAGCAATTCTTTCCTTAACAGTCTTGTCCAGTCTGTGTGGAAAAAAACAGACTGTACACATCCCCTGAGCTACAGTTGCAAACATTTGCGGAGGTTGTTGTCTGAAGACTTTTAAACTCAACCTATTCTTTCTTAATTTCAACACCGTACTTCTGTCCCATCTTAAGTAGTTCCTTTCCAACTGCAGTGATTACAATGTGTTGTCAGTCACCTTGCTTTGTATCACAGTTGCTTCTTTCTTTTTTAAAAAGTCTGTACAGATTGTTTCTAATCAGCTGATGGTGATGATTATTTTCCTCTAAACTCAATACCAGTTTATTATTTGCCTGTCTCCTAATGCAGTGACCATATAAGATAATATGGTCAGTCCCAGGTTATTACTGTGTTTCTTTAGAATTCAAAGGTATGTTGATTTTTAAAGAACACGTTAATAATAATTGTAGTTGTTTAAAATTGGTAACTGTAATTTGCTAGACTACTTTGGTGGTTAGTAAAAAAATGCATCTCTCTGTTAATTGTGTTTAAAAAAACCAAAACAACCAAAACCAACCCCCAAAAACCCAACCAAACAAACCACCAAACAAACCTAATGCTAAGTGGGGAAGGTTGGTTCCATTTTTGACTATGTGAATCCAGAAACACAGTCCTGATTATAGAGATATATAGAGAAAGGACAGAAAAAAACCCTGAGGTTGCTCTTTAGCTTACATTTGTAGAAACACTGGCAGCAAATAGTGGCATTTTTAACTTCTTCGTGCCAAAACCCAGAGCTTTTGAGGTGGCATTTTGCTTCTTAACTGACTTGATCTAGGCAAAATCAATAATTTAGCAGAACAGACCTATTAATCACAATTAATATTTGTTAGATTTTAGTGTAGATGTTCACAAACACTGAGGTGCAATCTTACAATTACTAGCATTTTTAAAGGTAGTTTGTTAAGTTTTATTTATGAAAACACTGTGTGCCAAGGTTTTGCATGGTATTTTCTGAAGGAAATTTTGAAAGCTGGGTAAGCAATGCACTTTCTGAAAGGGCTTTCAAAAGGAAACTGTCCTTTTAAGAGAAGGAAGGCAGCAGAGGGATTATGGCAGAGTTCAACTTTTGATCTCCAAGTGTATCTTCTCTTGTTTGCATGTTCCAAAAGGGTAAAGTATTCCAGACTATGCCTTGATTTTGCTATTAAGAAAGCCTGTTCTGCAAATTAAGTGCATATGAGGCTTGTAAATGAACTCAGGCTGCCACGAAGCCAATGTTTCGTGGGAGCCTTTGTATTTTACTCTGCCAGTTACTTTTCTCGTGACCGGGGGCTATTTTTAGTTTCTCCTAAGGGGAAAAAAAAAAAAATCTCCCTTGTGTTTTTAACAGTTTGTATACTGTTACGAGCCTTTGTTTTTCTATCCGAATCTGACATTTTCTGGAATGTGATACAGCTGATTGTTTTTCTCCCCCGATTGTGTTGTTATTTATTTTGCTGATATGAAACACATCTAAAAGCATTTTCACTGTTACAGGCACTTGGCTTCTTGTGGTATTCTGATGACCAGAGTTTCTCCTCTGCAAGTACCTGTAATGAGCCACACCTTTTCAAGAACTTTCTTCAAAATTGCTGCTCCGCTAGTAAATAAAAGAAAAGAATATTCTGAAAGAAGAATTATAGGGTTTGTATAGAAGTGTTGTAAGAGACTTTATATGCTTATTGATTTTTGTGTTTGCTGTGGTTAATCCGAAACGCTAGCATTCAAAAAACTGAACGTCCCTGAAGACACATGCCCCTATGACTCTACCCAACTGGAGACTAGAAAGGAGTTTTGACTTTCAGAAATTGTAGCGATCGGGCTTTTCCAGTATGAAATTGAGTATAAAAAAATGTAAGAACCCAAAATCCTTGCTCCATGGAAAGAAACAGCAGAATCAACCCTTCTATTCCATGACAAAACAAAAACCCTGAAAGGGAAGAACACACTATTAATTTCATATGGTGAAATGGGAATAAACCAACAGTTGTGAAAACTCTCAGTTGGTTCCCTTCAGTCTCAAATACATGCTAATGTTTGCACTTACGTTGTGTTGTACTTCTCACTTCGTAAGACTTTCTTCTTTCTTTAAAAGGAGGAAAATAATTAATTGTGTGATGAAGAAGCTTAGGCACATAGAAAAAGATTGTGAAATCCTGTTTGCCTTAAAGCTAGTGGGAGAATTCCAGTTAATTTAATGCAAGTGGGATCTGCCCCCAGTCTCTGGTACACAATAGTATGCATTATTTGTTTATTAGCATATTTTTTTTGACTATGCTTAACACTCAGTTATGTGATTGTTTTTGAACTGCAACAGATTTTGAATAGCGCCTTTGTCCAATAGTACTTACTGTTGAGTACTGTTGAACATACGCTTCATTTTAAGCACAGATGGAATTAAGCATGTGCTTCAATACTTTTCTGAGACAGAACTAAAACTTAAAAAACATAGCTATGTAATACTCTGCCATGTTACAGTAGAATCAACTAAAATGTTACCATCATATTCTTTCATATGATTTCAATATCCTGCTTGAGCAGGGGGGTTGGACAGGATGACCTCCAGAGGTTGCTTCCAACCTCAGCCATTCTGTGATGCTGTGAGGTTTCTCCATTGCGTGTATTTTCTTAATTACACTTTTTTTATTTGGACTAAACTAAGGAAAGTAGCATTCCTCTATTTGAACCTTATGAAATACAGTACTTTAGTTTTGATACACCTTTTCTTGGTAGCTATGAAGCGTCAATTCTTTATGTGGAATATCTAAGATCTACCTAAATGAAGACATGGCTGCGCTGGAAAAACTATTTTTCCATTTAAAACATATGCGTATTTACCTGATATTGCAGAAAGTAGCAGACACCAGGTTCACTGTTCACTAACTTTACTGCTGGATGTTGTATGATGTTTTGCATCTTTATCCAAAGATTTTTACCAGTTTATTACGTTTTTTTTTCACTTTTTAATTTCCAAAAACAGTGGTAGTGTTGTCAGGTAACTGTATGTTCACCTCCCAAACTGCCAATTATACCATCTTTGAAAGTTTTTAATACTGAATTTGAAGTTAAAATACCTTGTAAATAATGTTTGTGTTTCTTTTCCAGGTATTCTATGCAGGAAATGTATGAAGTTGTTGCTCTTGTGGAGAATTACAAACTATTTGTTCCTTGGTGCAAGAAGTCAGATATATTATCGAAGCGCTCTGGATACTGCAAAGCACAGCTAGAAATAGGATTCCCTCCTGTAGTAGAGAGGTATACATCGGTTGTTACCCTAGTGAGACCACATTTAGTTAAGGTAACCTTTTTTTTATTCTTTCTTTTTTCTTAGCTGTAACTTTCCATAACTTTTGTTTGTTGAAATTCAAATAATTCACTGGTGCTTCAAAACAAAATTGATGCTGGAAGTGCTTTGTGTGGTTCAAAGCCTGTGTTGCTTTTGTTTAAAGACTTAGGGTAACTGAAGAGAATTTGAATGCACTTTTAAAACATGAGCTGCCAAATGGGGGCGGGGGGAGGAATTGCTTTTTAATTTCCTTTTGCTGGAGAAACTTGCAGCCATTAATGAAAATATACCGCTTTTGTTTGGTTTTATTAAAATTTTGTCGAAGCCTTTCTAAATGCAAAATCAATACTGAATTAAAGGTTATCTTTGACAACTGTAGCTTCTGATGCCTTTGCAAAATTGATATCTGTCATTACTTTTCTTCTGACAATTTTAACTAGCTGATATGAGAAGTCTTAAGTGTAGGATCTGCTGAAGAACTTGTTATTCAGTGTAAGATAGAAGAGTGGATTTAAAATTCATTTTTTAGAATTAATTTGTTCAGAAGAGAAGTAGTTGTATTTCTTCTCCTTTCAGCTTTTCAAGAGCAATAATTAAAAATGTCAAGGGACAAATTTTAAGTGATGTCTGGATCTTCTGACTAGTTTGCCTTGTATGTTCAAATCTGTTTTGGTTAGGAACAGCTTAGAATGGATTCCTTATAGCAAAACTTCGTCTCCCTTCATGTGGCAGATATTGACTATTTTGGGGGATAACTAGTGGAATTACAATAGTTGATTGCTGTTCAAGATAATTGTTTAGATATCCTATTTCACTATTCTTTTCTAGGCTTCCTCTTAAGAGACACTGCTCAAAACAGAAACTGGGTACAGGGGAGACATGAATTGGAAAGGGAATATGCAAAGTGCCTTTATTCGAGGTACTTACTGATTCTGGAAAGAAAAAAATATCTTTCTCCCTGTATTAAGAAAGTTGAACAGCTACAATGGAAAATCTGCATTTTACATGCTGACTGCTTTCCCTTTCTACTCTTCCCTGACAAGACTGCCTTTTTTCTTTCACATAGCTATCAGATTGGCTTACTAACTCTTTTTCACTCTAATTAACTCAAAAGAGGATTTCTTGTCTTAGAAAAGATCATGGAAGTGGCAAGGAGAACTGTTTCTTTAGATTTCCTCCTCCTAGACTTACTAGTGTTTTCTCTGCTGGGATTATTTTTCCTAGATGTTTACGTTATGTTCCTATAACTGTAGGAACACTTCTAGAGAAGCGACTGTGTGTTTGGATTCTTTCACTGTCCTCAGAAATAACTCTGGGCAAAGGCAGCTTGCATGGTGGTCTAGCATAGCGGGCTACTGGTGGCGACAAAATGAGCACGGATTTGTTGCTTACGGCAGCAGTGCTTGAGCAATGGAAAAATCAGACTGGTAGCAGCAGCTCTTGCCACAGAGGAAAGCACGGAGTGAGTTTGCTACTTATAAGGTTGGGAGCAAGGAGGACATACTGGCAATTTTCCCATTCTTCCTGCCCTTTCGGCAGCAGCAGGAAAAGCAAGCCCAGCTCTTCGTGTCTAATCTTCCCTTTACTCCTCCCCTTTCTGTTGTAGAAGTAGCAAGACACTGCATCTCATTCCCAAGCAGAAAAATGTAGGTATTTTCATGCTGCTGATTAGTCTTTGAGCTGGCTTACCTTATCACTGCTTTCAAACCACAAGCAACACCTATTCGTCATGGGTAGCCTTGTTGTAGCAGAGCTGCTTGTGTAACTGTAAGACCTGTAAAAAAAAGAGTTAAAAAACAGTTACAGAAATTCTCTCTAGAAATTCCAAGACAACTGAGATGATGTATTTGGATGATTTTGAAGTATGTGTCTTTCAATCTTTTTGTATTATAAATATAGCCACAAAAAAATAGCTGTGTGCTAAAAGCAAAATGAGTGAAAATAAGGACCTTATTGTCATGAAAACCATGAAGCCAACTACTGCAAATACTTTATTGTTTTAAAGTAGGATTGTATGCAAGCACTCCTGAAATGTTAGTTAAATACGGCTTGCCAGAAACTAAAAGCCAACGTCTAAGCTGATTATGAACTTGAGTATATAGTCTTACTGACTTCATGATAGCTCTTGATGACAATAATGTCTGGTGACAGTAAAATTTTGGAGTTTGTCTTCAATCAGGTTTGTTTTGATGCTAAGCATTCCTATAGCTTAAGACTACCAGTCTATATATCAGTGTATATAAAACATTCTATACATGTAATGAAAAAAAAAACCCAAACCCCAGTAAATGTCCATATCCTCTGTTAAAACAGTGCTGTTCAAAATTCTGGTATATAGCATTAGCATTATTTTGGTGTTCTATGCATCATGCTAGAGATCCATTTTATGACTCTCAACACAGAAATTTTTCCTCTCCCTTCAAAGGGATTAAATTACTTTGCTGTAAATGACACTGTGCAAATCTTATGCTGGCTGCACTATAAGAAAAATTTTAACTGTGCCATGACCTTCACTATCTAACAAAATGCAAATGCAAACTCCAGTAATACCAACTGGTCACATCTGTAAAAGCCTAACTGTAGCTTGGCTTCTTGAACTTCCTTTTAGGCATCCTGCACAGATGGAAAACTATTTAATCACTTGGAAACAGTGTGGCGTTTCAGCCCAGGTATCCCTGGTTATCCAAGGACGTGTACATTGGATTTTTCAGTAAGTATTGTAATTAAGAGTCCCACATGCTTGGAACAGGGCCTAGAAACAGTATCTTCAATTGCGTTTTTTGGTGGTTGTTTTTTTTTTAATGGTTGGTACTAATTTTTTTAATTTTTTTTTTAAAACATAGTGGCACAGAAAACAAGTTAGTTTTAGTCACTACTATCCCAAAAAAAAATTGTGTGACTTTACCACATGGAAACCACTACAGTGTCCTTTAGAGTGAGTGGTCTTGCGTGAGGTGTCCACCTGTCATGAAACAGTCTAGGGACTGGTATCTCTCACCGTATATTCTAAACATGCTAAGGTTTTTAGACTGTCAAATACGGAGGGAGAAATACTAAACATACTTTGCTATTTCCTTTAATTACTCTACAACCTAAGTGCTCTTGGTACCAGAAAGTAGGTATTCTCCCATCTGTCCTGTTTGGCCTGATGTTTGGTCAATTTAATTTCCCGGCTTCCAATTTTACTTTTTCATGTATTTCAAGTCTTACTCCTTCCTTCTGTAGTACAGGTATAATAGATTTTTTTTTTTCTGTCTTTCTGCTCTGTGGTAGGCTATCACTGCAGCTCGAGACTATTGCACTTCAAATCCAGTATCTGATTTAGCATATTACTCCTAGACAAGTTGCTTTCCACTCAAGTTATTGCTTTTCCATTTTGTCTATTTAGTCTGTCGTCACATTTTTTCTTACCTTTTATAGTGTTACAGTAGGTGTTGCATTGAGACAGAACAGGCTACAAAAGTACACAGAAATGGGTTGATCCTGCTGCCATCTACTGGGATACCCTACTTCAAAAATTATTTTCTGTAAAGAGGAGTAGTATTTATAAACTACCACATTAATCTCCTTGGGTTAATAACTTCCAGCTTGTTGCTGTATTGCATTTCATACAGTTCAACAATAAAGAGGAATCTATAGACACTCAAAAAAATACATTTCTCATGGGATTTGCCAACGATGTTTGCATGTTATTTGCTTGTGGTGTTTGAATTTCTCCAGGCAAAAAAGTGCCAGTTCCTGCTACTACTGACTGGTACATAAGCTAGCTTTTAACCCAAGCCATAGATCAGCTGAGAAAACTTGAATTAAGCAAGTGTTTAAACCCTGTAATCGAATACTGAGTTTGTGAGGAAAACTTTTCTCCCCTGTTCCCCCCAAGCCACCTTTTGATGTTTCAGGACAAGAACTTCAGCTAAAGGGAGTCAAAACAGGACTTAAAATGGACTTTTTCACTTTCTTGGGGAAACACTGTCAATACTTCCTACTACTTACCCTATTTTGAGGTAGCAGAGGCAAATGTAGCCAGCTGAGCAGGGGGCTGCCTCACCAAGGCAAGTCCCTAAGGACTCCGACCCTTGCTAGTTACTGACCTGTGTTGTTTGCCCCTGGGCCTGTGCAGGTAGGGATGGTAAGCATTTCACAACAGACTTCTCAAAACACACTGTGCCATTACAGATACTTAGGAGAGAAAACTTTGATTTCAAGAATGCTCATTTGCTTTAGAAAATGTAATTTGAATTTTGGATTATGCTTGTTCCCACAAGCTACTGTGTCACTGTTTTGTCAGTCTGATGCCAGGAGACACATACAGCAGGGAACTTCTCTAGTTTGGTTTCAGCTCGTAAATGATTTGGTACGTAGATTGAAGCACAACACCATTTTTACCATCTGCAAACTATTGTAAATGTATACCATACCTCAAGTTTGTGCCTAATTACTGAACGTTATGCCCGCTCTGCAGAACTGTACATGCTCCACACAACTCTCAGACTTTCAAAAGGCACATTAATTTTATTGATGCTTGAGGTCAAGCAAATGCAAACGAAGCTATAGCTATACCTGGCCTACAGTCCAATTTCTTCTGTGCTGCTGTTTTGCAGTTAATATGCATTACGCATAAGCAGCTTGAGAGAAGCTGTATTTGCTCTATTTGGCATTTAATCTGCTGGCTTCTCAGAAATGACAAAAATACTTAAATCTCAAGCCAAAAGACATGCTATAGCATATCACAGAAGAGCAACGTTTTTCTTTTCCTAAAAATTCTATAATCATTTTGGGAAGCTGCATATTCCATAACAATGTGATTCCATAGCCTTAAGGGAACGTTATTTAACTAGACCCAAGGCCAGCACAGCACAAAAGCATAACTGAAGGCTATTTAACATAAAAGTGACCAGTGTGTTTTGAGGGTGGAGAAAGCAGACTCCCTGCACTCCTGCCATAACTGTTAACTACTGCAGTAGCTTCAGTTTAACTGCAAGATTCAGTAGCTGAAAGAAAATGTAGAAGTTAAGTTCTGAGCACTGTGGTAGGAGGCCTGAGGGCTTGGCACGGAGGACTACACCGCTCTGCCTGTACGTGTCAGGACAGCGAAGGTCAAGAGTGGGAGGTGTTCAGGTAGGAGATATGGCACATACAAGTAAATTTGCAGCTTTAGTCAGTAAATTGCTCGTTTGAACATACCATAACGACAGCTACCAAGATGGAAAAACTGTTTTAAAATGTCGGTGTTTAATAGGTTACTATTTTGAGATGCTTTTAAACGCCTCTTGGGTTTGCTCCAGCTTACCTGTAAGTCTGCTGGCTTTTCTTCAGACAACTTTTGTCCCCAAGTGAATTCTGTGCATGAAGTAACTAAGTTATTGCTTGTCAGTTGCTTTTCGTTATCCCAAATATTTTACTTATGTTTTGTGATGCATCACTTATTAAGTAAAATACAGTTAGTTTAGATAAATGGAAATGATTACTTCAGAGAACTGAACAAAATGATTCTTGTAATTGTAAAGCCCAGGGAGACAGTCCCCTGACCAGGGAACAGGGCTTTTCTTCACAGACACACTCACCCATAGTTTACTTTTAACTGTTCTTTCTCCCACAGCTCACTTGCAGACTAACTGGAGATTCTTTAATGAAGTTGTGTATTTGTAACAGCATTTTACCATAACAGTAGATACAGGAAAACCAAGTGTTCTCTATTTTTTTTAAACAGGTTTCTTTTGAATTTCGTTCACTTCTACACTCAAAACTCGCTACGCTGTTTTTTGATGAAGTGGTAAAGCAGATGGTAGCTGCCTTTGAAAGAAGAGCATCCAAACTCCATGGCCCAGAAACAACCATACCTCGGGAGCTAATGCTTCACGAAGTTCACCAGACGTAAAAGGGAAAATCGTTAACGACCTCCATTATAAACTTGTTTGTACACTTCATTTGTACAAGAGGTGCCATGCTCCTCCTGTGGGGCATCCATTTCCTATCTGAGCTTTGTGTGCGACTTCATACTGTACAAAACACACCTGTTCAGCCAGATGTATATAGAATGTTCAAGCTACAAGCAAGTGCAACTTCAAATGTTACCAGTAACAGACAGTTGTCAGCTACTGTAACACAAGATGTCTCAGGCTGCTGGTTATTAACTTGCCAAACAGTTTGTGTAATCACAGTGTAAGTTCTGCCTTATCCAAGCTTATGGGTTTTTTTTCAGCATTGTAACATATTAACTCCAGTTTAAGTTATTAGTAGTGTGAATGTAACCTAACAGCATCAGCTGGGCCAGCTCTGGCCAAGGGGAGGGAAACCGACATTGTGGCTGTGGGCAGTAGGGGACAGTTTGTGGAGCAGGGAGCAGCAGATGCTTTTCATCCAAATGAATGACATAAGTCAGGCGTCTCCAGCTGCTGTTGAATTCTGACCAGCAACTGCAGTAGAAAAAAAACACACAGCCTGAACACTCTTTAATTTTTCAGAAGTTAAATGTAAGGGTTACACATAATGTAAGGAGTACTATAATTTGAGTGCAGCAGTTTCAGCTATAGCCAGTGGTTCTTAGCTCTGGGCACCGATAGATTTGTAGTACGTTTGGGAGGTGGAACTTGCCTACCCGCTGCTCTGTCACTGTTACACATTGCAGGTCGGGTATGCTGGATACATCTCATCTAATGCAAACAGGTCCCAGTTCCAACACAACTTCAAACCAAGTAAATAAACGTTACCTCTTTGGGAACTAGGGCACGGATGCACGGCCTTCTGTACCACAGTGCTGCCCTCCCTGGAAGGAGGGAAGAAACTGTCCTCCACTTACCACAAACTAAGCACACACAAGGCCAGTTGTCATTAAAAAACATACAACAGAGCACTACACCTTAGTTCTTAGGTTTTACTTCAGTACCATACTACTATTTAATTAGTCCATTACCATGGTACCAGCTGCCTTGATTAAGTTCATTTTCAGTACTTCTAGTCTTTACATTTTCTGTTTCCAGTCTCTGTAGAAATGTGAGTAGGTTTGAACAGTTTAAATCTTCTCTATACGCTGCCTTGCATTACCAGATTTCCTTACTGGCACTAGGTGAAGCTTCAGGCCAGGGGCTGAAGCTGGTCCTGTCTCCAAAGCGTCCATAATCCACATGGTTAGTACAGAATAGCGTATGAGATGACATAGGAAGGTGTGTTTCAGGCCAAAGACAGGCCTGAAGCAGATTCAGACAGTTCAGATACTTTTCCAGAAAAGAGCAATTGAGCTGTCCTTCACCCATCCTATCTGTGAAGGATAGTTCTTATTAAAGGGAGGAAGCTGGGGAAAGTGACAGCTGGATTAAGGGGTCAGTTTTAAAGCACTGAGAAGTCGTAAAGCAATCTTGTTTGTTGCAACAATCAGAGATAAATGTACACCAGTTTGGGGACACCCTTGTTTTGAAGTTTGGAAAGCAGAGTTGAAAAGCAGGCAGGAAAGACTTTACACATGAATGTTATTAGCTGTTTCAGGTGGAAGAAGACAGTAGGTGGCAAACAAAGCTGTCCTTTTTAATGGCAAAGCAGCATCTAGTGCAAAATAATCCAAACTAAATCCTGGAGCCCATTACCAGAAAGCTGTAAGACTGGAAGTCTCAAGGCATGGAGGCAACCACATACACCACTGAGCAAGAGAAGTGTTTAAAAAACCCACAACCCTGTCTCAGCAAAGACGACTTACCCGTTTCATACCCTCAGGGCACCTTCCCTCCCACAGTACTGTGAAAGATGCACCGGGCCTTTTCCGGCACGCGACACAAGCAGTACAGACAGGGCAAAATAAAGTCCATGCACGTGCCTTATTTTCATAGCATTGTTTAATATTTCAAAGAACTGTACTGCCAGTTCAGCTTAGGTATTTCTTACCAAAATTAAAGTCACTTTTATTTCTGAGAAACATTCTAGACAAAGGAATGTTTCCTGGAGGGACAGGCCCTGTCATTTCCAAGCGTTAAGTGTCACATTTCTGGTAAATCTTAGAAGTAGGAGGCTGTCAGGGTTCTCCCATGACTATGGCTTCGTGTGCACATGAATAAGGTCATACATTTCGTAACTTTTGAGCAGTTTGTTTTATTACATAAAGGTCACATAACTGTCTATTTGCCTACTTTGTACACAATTGTAAGTCTCACGCACAGTGGCTTCCAAGTTCTTCCTAGTACTGGCAAGCACCAGGAAATTCTGAAACAGAATATCAAGTGCCTTAAGTTTAAATCGGGACCTTGGTAGATGGATCTTGCACCCAGGTATCAGGAATGTACAAATGTCTTTATTCAAAAAATACAAAATAAATTATCTGTAGGCATGGACAATGACTGTAAACAATTACACGTGTTAAATGAAATCCAGTAACTGATGGTTACAGTGATTCTTTTAAACACCAGCCTCACTTCAGTCACTATCCACCCTCCTGCACTGACATCTGAAGGTTTGAAGGTCAGAACTGTCAGCCTTCAACAGCACAGCTCATGATGCTTCCCTATCCCAGGAATTAGAACATGCCGCCTCCCATGCCTCCGCCCATCCCACCCATCCCTCCCATTGCCGGCTCCTTTTCTTCTTTGGGAATTTCAGTCACCACCGCTTCTGCTGTTGATAAGAGAGAGGCAACCCCTGCAGCATCCATCAGAGCAGTCCTCACGACCTAAAAATAGGAAAGAAATAACTTAATACCTGCTGACTATCACGTGAGCTGGGAAGAAGGAAAGCTGAGAATTACAGACTATTTTAGGTTACCTTCGTTGGGTCTATGATTCCTTTTTCTACCATATTTACAAAGTCTCCAAGCATTGCATCATAGCCAACTTCTGATGGACTCTGCAGGATTTTTTCAACTATTAATGATCCTTCAACGCCTGCATTCTTTGCAATAGTCATTGCTGGGATTTTCAGTGTTCTCTTTATTATTTCAATGCCTGTAAGAAAAAGGATGTTTAGAATTACATATTACACATGCTGCTCCTATTTATTGCCAAGGCACACACTTATGTGCTGGAGATAATACAAAAAGAGAGAACCCTCTGAGCAAGAGCATAAACCATTTTTATCAGTTCCAGGGAAGAGAGTTCTCTGCTACTTGACATTTGTCAACAAATGAAATCATTGCAGGATATTCACGCACGTTTTAGTTTTACTTCTGCAAAAGGTAGGTAAGGAGCATTATTACTGTGACATGGCACAAAGCCTTTTTTCTGCTTGATTTGCCACACAATCTCTTAAGCATTCTTAGATTTTATGTCTGTCAGCAACAGCTGCAAGTCAATTCTCCTTTACTGCTTTGCAGTTCTTTGCAGGGGGCGCTGCTGCACTGTTACATCAGTTCTTTCACATCCAAGTCAGGGACGCAGTGAAAGCTTCCCGCTGTAAAGCTGAGACTGCCATACCAAGGGGATATGAGGTTTAAAGATCATGTAACTAAAATCTCACTGAACGCAATCTGTAGTTAACCTTATAAAGCCTCAGGACAGAAAAAAGTCTATTCTTAACACTTCCATGTTCAAGCAATTTACTTACCAATTTTCTGATCTTCATTGGCTGGAGCTAAGGCATCTAATGCTGGAATGCAGCGAAGCAACGCACAGCCACCGCCTGGAACGATGCCTTCCTCTACGGCAGCACGGGTCGCGTTCAGGGCATCAGTAACTCTGTCCTTCTTCTCATTCACTTCAACATCACTTGTACCACCCACCTACAAGAAGCAAGCCACATGCCAAGGTCTGCACAAGGAGCCTGGGCGGGAGAGCACTGCTGGCTATGGAACTGCCGCTGCAAAATTCAATAGCCAACTGGAGTCATTAACTGAGACGTGCCCTCCCATACTGGCGGTGTTCTTCTGTACCACAGCACTCCAGAAGCCTAAACGCACCGTTTTAGTTGATTATTTCATCAAGTTCTTAATACCACGGTGTAGCACTGTAAGAAGCCAAATTCCTTATCCAAATCAACTGCTAAGATTGAGACAACCACACAGCAGTAACTCAGATTAGCAATGAAGGACCGATACTGCCCCTTTCCTAAGAAGTTGAACTTCTCACCTTCAATACTGCTACTCCATCAGAGAGTTTGGCCAATCGCTCATTCAGCTTCTCTTTTTCATAGTCACTCGTGGTAACTTCTAGCTGTTCAATAATTTCTTGAATACGTTTTTCAATCTGAGCCTTTTCACCCTTCCCCTTTAGAAGCATGGTGTCGTCTTTTGTCACAATGACCTCTCCAACTTTACCAAAGTCATGAGGCTGAATATCTTCCACATTTAGGCTCAAACCCTCTTCTCCAAACACCTGAAACAAATTATGTTAAACACTGGAATTCACAGCTTCTCCATACGCGAATTTTTTTTATTTATAGACACACAGAGCAGGCTAACAGTGCAACATAATCACACTACTGCAGCGGAGTTGAACACAACTCTTCCCTTCCCCTAACAGAGTCCAGGCACACAGGTACCTCCCAAACTGGCCCTCACAGAATAGGGAGCTGCCAACTTCTCACTCACGACTGACTAATGTAACTCACTGATTCAAAGTGCCTGGAAAGTAGAGTTGTGTTACAGAGTTCTTGTATTTCGAGAAGTTGTGAGTATTGGCACTAAAGTAACTTCTGCTGGTTTATTACTTCATGCTCCAGTTAGCTCAAACGTTAAGTTTTATTTCAATAACCACCTTTAGATCCCAGTATCATGGTATGATTTTGAAGTATGTATTAAAAAAAGCTGTACAAAGGGACACTAATCAGCACATCAACTATCTGATAAATTGAGTACAAAAGAAAATTACCAGTCTATTCCAGACATTTGAAAGAATTATATTTGCCATACTCAAGTCTGGGCAATTGTGAGACAATCAGTTTATAAGGCCACAAGAAAGCTTTGCTATTTCTAAGAAATTTCCTTGATGTTCCTCCTCCTTCCCTTAAGGGCCTGAATGCTGCAAGGAACTGTGTGTAACTGCAGTCAGTTAAAAGCACATACTACTTATGGTTGGTCAGGGCCGTATTACACGGCAATATCCACATTTTTGAAAAAATACAAAGATTCAAGCATTACTGTTCCATTTTTGAAGTAACAGGACACAGCCTGCAACTGAGCAAATACAAGCCATGGACCTAAAAAAATATGTTCTTTTCCTCCTTAAATACCATTAGTATTTCTTAGAACAAAAAGCCACTTAAAACATCACTACTTACAGCACCACCAGTAGCAATTGCCATATCCTTAAGCTGGTTTTTCCTGTTGTCGCCAAAACCTGGTGCTTTTACAGCAACAACCTGAAGACCAACTTTCAGCCTGAAGAGGAGAATTCAGAAAGCAACATTCCACATGTGTTCAGAGAACGAGTCTACTGAAAAGAGTTATTTCAGTACAGCACTAACTATGAAGGAAACAAAGAGGCCTTCATGAACTGAGCTGGTTTTGCTCAGAAAGGTAGTTAAGAAACAACTGAAATTCTGTCCAAACTGATGCACAGTATGGCTACATACAAAAGTTGCCGTTTCCTTGGCATTGATAAGAGAACCGACAACAGTACTTCACCATGGCAAATACATGCTTTTGTGTGTATTCCTTTAACAGGATGAAAACACACAAAAAAACCAGTATTTATCTAAAAGTATGGATTTTAAGCCTCACCTGTTCAAGACTAGAGTGCTGAGGGCTTCTCCATCAACATCTTCAGCAATTATGACCAAAGGTTTGCGGTGAGCATTGGCAATTTCCAGAGCTGGGACTATGGACTGTACACTAGAAATTTTCTTTTCGCTGATTAAAACATAAGCGTCCTGGAATTCACATTTCTGTCCTGCAGAAACAACATGCATTATCTGAACAATCCAATTATAACAACATATCAAGCATTCCCTTCAACTTAAGGAGCTACTTCAGAGCAACTGTTGCACTTTTCAATGGCATTAGAAAAAAGGGACACAAATTGTTTTCTCCAAGGCTCCACTTTGAATTCTACGTTGCCCTGAAGTATTGCAGGACCAGTTTGGTGTTAGCATGGACACTGTCCACACTCAGCAGAGAAGAAAAAAAACCCCACAGGCTCCATATTTTTACCAAGAGATAAAAGTTTCTGATGGGGAAGGACCCCCCTGTCCTGTTGCCATGGTACACAGCGTAACATACTGTAAAGTCTTTATAACAGGCGCCATTATTTCTAACTTACAAGAGCCATTGTAAGGTATTTGACATGTGTTAACTCACCTTTGGTTGTATTAATAAAATATGGAGAAATGTAGCCTCTGTCAAATTTCATACCCTCAATGATTTCCAATTCATCGTTTAGAGTTTTTCCATCCTGTTTAGATGCAAGAAAGTCCACATCAAAGACCCCTTATTTACTATGAAAAGCACAAGTATATTTTTAGCATACTATACACAACAGAATGAAAGGCTCTGCACCACACATCAGTTTTATGTGCCTTCCCCTTCAAAGTGAAAGGATTATAAGAGGGAACAGCAATCAAACCCCAATCTAAAGGAGCCAGGGAGGGAGCAATTATGGTGAGATAGCATGTATGAGCAGCAGCAGCTACACCACATGCCACAAAAGCCAGTCCTAACCAGAAGGGACAGTCGCTTTGCACTTAGTCCGTATGTTGGTCAGCTCTTACCTTGACAGTGATTACACCCTTTCGGCCAACTTTTTTCATTGCATCAGAGATTATGTTGCCAATTTCCTGATCTCCATTTGCTGATATTGTGGCAACCTGTAACAGTAAGCCATTTAATCACATTTCACAACACAAGTGATTTGTTTCCTCACTATAAAGAAAATCAGAATAACCATGTTTAACTCTTACATTTCCTGACAAGATGGGGCAGCTGACCGTAGCACGCCCACACCAGGACCCCAGAACTCTGTTAGAAGGGCTAACGGCCCTTGGGCAGCTCAAGCACAGGGCCAGATCCCACACACCGGGCTCAGGCAGCACACAGAGGCCATCTGAATCCGCAGCCGTGGGGAGAAATGCACCATCAAGGGCAGCACACCTGGTGCCCCAGAGCCAGCTGCGCACCGACCTCAACTTGATCCTCCCACAGTAGATCTGCCACACCCCCAGAAATCCACCATCACCTCCCATCCACAAATACATCTTTGCTCTCATGAACTCTCTCCAAATACACAAATTTACGTTTTAAGACCACATTTTGGAATGAAACTTGAAGAAAGAACAGCTACGTAAATTTGGTTTAAATGTTTTGGGTAGTTTTTTTTTTTTTACCTGTGCAATTTCTTCTGGAGTTGTAACAGGTTTAGACAGCTTCTTTAGTTCAGCTATGATAGCATCAACTGCAAGCATCACCCCTAAAGATGAACAGAATATTTGCAAGTGAACAAAACAAGGTATACTGCACAGAAGAACACCCCTCATCCCCCAGGTTACGTTTCAAACCAAAGTCCTCACTGCAAAAATGCATCAAGTTTGCATGTTCAAAAACAAGTGACTGATAGTTCCAATTGCACATTGTCATTTATATAGCTAATGACCATTTTTTGGAATTGGTGACATACTTTCCATCACAATCGACATTTATGGCAAATTTATTTACATGACACCAGTAAATTTATATACATATTAGAAAGTAATTAAATGCAGAAACGGTTTTAAATAGAGTTTACCTATGACAAATTAAACAAGTTAACTGCATGTAAAACAGTAAAATAACTAGAAAAATGAACAATTGTTCAGAGTAAGTAATGCAACAGAAACAAGTGGGCTCTCTATGCGTTGCTCTTCACATAAACTTTTATGTGGCTCTTCAAAAAGAGGACAACTTATTCAGGAAGCCAGTCAAATTTGGGATATAAAAAGTAAAAAAAATGAAAATCAATGATTAAACATCAAAAACAAGGGAAAAAAAAAATTACCCCTCCTGATTTCTACTGGATTAGCTCCTTTGCTTATCTTCTCAAAGCCTTCCTTGGCAATAGCACGTGCAAGTACCGTTGCAGTAGTGGTACCATCTCCTGCTTCTTCATTTGTATTGTTGGCAACATCTTGAACTAACCTGGCTCCAATATTTTTGTATTTGTCTTTTAAGTCAATTGCTTTTGCTACTGTCACACCGTCTTTTGTCACTTTGGGACTTCCCCAGCTTTGTTCAATAATAACTGTTCTCCCCTAGGGTGACAAAGAACAAATATTATATCAAAGCCACATAATCTACAGCATGTTATTCTAAGAGTTCAACTGAAGATTAAAATCCTTTTGAACAGCCACAGCCAAACAGAAACATCCCCTTAACCAGAGTTTTCAGCTGGGACTTTTTTCAAGCACACACATTACCAATGGTTCTGCAAAACTGGAGAAATGGCTCAAAGGTTTTATATTTCCACAGAATGAGGCTTCATTCTCCAGCCATATTACTTAATACCACAGACTCAGAAACCTGCAACTAAAGTAAGACTGAGCTTACAGAGAATGAGAATCGAAAAGATTCCCTCTAACACTGGTATTTTCCACTAAAATTAAAATACAGCAACATAATGAACTAAATTTGCAAAATTTCCACCAAATCGCAATAAAAAGTCTATGTGATTTAAGAACAGTAACACAAAGCTCAATTTGTTGCACGTTCTGGGGAAAAAACACCCTGAACAACAGAGACTTGCAAACCTTATTAGTGATTAGCAAAGAGAACTGAGAATACTTAACAAATTTGTGTTAATGTGTTGCAATAATTTCTCAAACACTGCAAGTTAACAAGCTGTTCTCTTAGCCCACACTTGCATTCAACTAAAAAGCTGGACTATCCTGTGCAACACGTACAGACACAGTTAATATGGAAACTATGGACCGTACAGGGAACACAGGGCAGATGCACCTGCACAAGAGGATTGCTTGTTCCCAGATGAATTCAACAGCCTGAATAGCTGCCCCAATCAATCACGTTCCAGTTTGAGCTGGAGGCAGCAGAAATGCAAGGAGCCGCCTCTGGTCTGCTTCTGCCCTACCTCACCACTGTCTCTCCCGGCTGACCCCGCACACGTCCCCTCACCTGTCCTGCCAGGTGCAGCTCAGGGCTGACCATGCTGGCTCCTGAGACACTGCCATAGCTGATCACGTGCCAGTGCAACTTCAGCTCCAACCAGAGTTTGGATCACGTGCCAAGCAAGCTAGCTAAGGACTCCCATATAGCATGCTACCGCCATGCTGCGCTGTGTTCCTCGCTTGCACAGAGCCCACTCACATCTGCCTCAACAATGTAACTAACGGGATTGCTGCCATGCGCGCGGCTATACTGCTCCTGAAGTACAACTAGCCCTCGAAGCTGCAAAAGAAACGTTAAGCTTCAGTTACTAACCTTGTACTTGTGAAGTATTTACATAATTTTAACTCTGTGCTATAACACAGTTATAGTCATTACCTGACTTCCTACTGCTATTTCATTTGACCTGCACTTCTACATCTAAAAGTGGTTCAAGAGTAAGAAAACTCTCTCTGGAGGATCCTGCTACTGCTAAGTTCTTCATGTAGTCTCTCCTTGTTTTGCTTAATTTTATTCTTTATTCTGACATGGTCTTATTCCTGAGAGCAGCACAACAAAATCTATTTATATCCTGTCACATTTAAGGACTTACACTCGACAAAAACTTTTTATCTGTGTTTCTGAAAAAAGGACCACCACCAGCAAATACACATGCATCTTGAACAGTCCAGCACATCAAGAATCCAAGCATAAACTAGTTCTGACAACGTAACCAACGTGTTGGCAGCAATAGATTGCATGAGACTGCAAACCACGTTTCTTTAAATACAGAACAATGCCAAAGGGAAGTTTCCTCACCAGAGGGATATTTCTTTAAAATGCTGGAAGCAGAATCAGGCATTAGAGCCCAATCCCTAAATCTCTACAAATACATGGAGAACAGCAGATAAAGTGAGAACACTTAACAAAAACCCCACAAGGTTACAGTAAGTTGCATCAGGCACTGCCCTTTAACCACTGCACTAGAACTATGCTTAGGTATTCACAAAGTAGGCCTGATCCAAAACAACAAGAGTTAAATTAACTGACTACACTTAAACTTTGTTCTTTATGGAAAACAGCCACAGTCTGCTGACATCACCGTTCCTTAACCTTCATCTGCTCAGCTTATGGCATTTTTGCCTTTGAATACAGCTAACAGAGCATAAAAAAATGTGCAAGAAATACACAAATGAATTTTACAGAGGCTGAGCAGCCTTAAGAAGAACTACCAAACATATGCTGCTAGTGCAAGGCACAGGCATTCCTATGACCCCAAAGAAAATCAGTGTCTCTTCCTTAAAAAGAAGTCTCATTTCAAGCCTTACTGCATGTTGCATGACTATGCAGAATACAGTAGCTACTCTCCCAAAAGACCTAGAACTTGCAGGGAACCATACACTATAATCTGTCCTATAAGCAGCACGAATGAATGCCACTGCCAGAGAACTTAACTTAAGCTGATAACATTTACCAGCCAACTGAAAACTCAACATTACACTTTCAATGTCTCTTTCACCTTGTTAATACTAAAAGGTAAAGCAATACATGATCGTGATTTGTAAAAAATAAATAAAAAATTCACATGCTAATTAATCTTCCTCATGATATAGTTAAATTATTTACTGCATTGTTACATGCCATCAGCTGAGCCATTGCGACCTATTATGCACATCCCCTTAACCTTCAAACTGTTTGAACAAATATACTGCACCTTTCACGTGACCCAATTAATTTTACTTTGTTACTATGAAAAGCACATGCACTATCATCATGGTTCGGGTGACAAAAACGAGAATATGGCTGCTTGCAGTAGTCTGTCCATACCCCTACATCTTTGTTACAGATCTGCAGATGACAACCATGCAGCTCTACCGAGGGAAAACAACTGTTTTCTACTATGGTGTTTTCAAGCAGATTAAAGTGTTAATATAAAATAAACGTAAAATCTTCCATTACCTTTGGCCCCATGGTGACAGCTACAGCATCTGCTAGAAGATCTACTCCCTGAAGCATAAGAGCTCTAGCATCTGCACCAAACTTCACATCTTTTGCATAGGCTCGTGTTAGATGGGGGGCGAGTGCTCTGGACACTGGCCTTATCTGACGGAGTACTGTAGATAAACGAAGCATGTCTAGAAGATTGAAACAAATCCACAGAAAAATAGAAGCATTATGTTTTTACGCAGTTACTCCTAGGAAAAAAACAAGCAGGGAAATAAGGATTCAAGAAGCAAAGCAAGCGACCATGAACTTCTAGGTTTTTCGCCTGGTTGAAATGGAGTCACATAAGCAACTGCAAGTAACGGGGCTGGGGAGCCCAGATCCTCGAGGCAAGATCTGGGCTGCAGCAGCTCCTCACTGAGCAGCCTCCAGCAACTCCGAGCTCCTCCCGCCGGGCCTCCCCCAGCAGCAGAGCGGGAGACCGCGAGGGCACGGCGGGACACCAGCAGCTCCGTTTGCCAGGCGGCTCCCCCCGGCACCACCGGCTCAACGCGGCGGCCGCGCACGCCAGCGGCGGCCCCGTTCCCATGGCCGCCTCTCGGCAGGGCCGCCCGCTCCGCGCGGAAGCCAGGCGCGGGGAGGCGAAGGCGCAGAGTGGCGAAGAGGGGTCCGGGGGCTCCGCCGGGCCCCTCGGGGGGAAGGTACGGGAACAGGGCCTCCGGCCACATGTCCCCTTCCCTCAGGACACGCGCAGCAAGGTCAAGAGCCGCTCGCCCCCTGCCGCCCGCCCGCCCGCGCTGCACCGCCGGGCCCCGCCGCGCCGGCATCGCCCCCACGCGGGCGGGGGCCGCTCGCCGGACGCCTTCGCCCCAGCGCCCGGGCTGGCGGCCACCCCTTTCTCCTCACGCTGCGCGCGAGCGGCCGTTAAACACCGCGCGCTCCGAACAGGCCCGGCCGTTAACGGCACGGGCACCCCTCCCCCTCCTACCCCCCAAACGGTAACGGCCGCCACAGGGGGAACGGGCAGAGGGGAGAAGGGGGAGACAAGCAGCCCCGGCCCGCCGGCACCCCCTCCCCGGGCCGGGCCCGGGCAGCGGCCGCGCTCACCTGCGGGCAGCGCGGGGGAAAGCAGCAGACACCTCCGCCGTCCGGACCGAGAGCTGAGCGGGCAGGTCTGCGCGCAGGAGCGGGAAGGCGCTGGGCACTGACCGCCTCCGCCCCGCCCCCGGCCAGGCACCGGCCCATGTGGGGCTCCGCACCGCCCGGCCCGGGAACCAGCATAGCCGCCGCCGCCCCGCCCCTGGCGGGAGGACCCGCCGACAGCCCTCCTGCGGAGCTGGGGGGCGCCGCCCGCGCCGCGCGCATGCGCGACACCGCTCCGGCATGATCCACTCAGGTTCCGGGGCCCGCCAATTCCAGAACCTTCTGGAACGCTCATGCTCGCCGAAGGTCAAAGTTGAGCTGACCTCACTTCCGGGCGGGTGTCTGACCCCGAGAGCCGGCGGGCGTCGGGCAGGGCGGCTCGCGGCGCCGCTGGGGTGCCAGCCACCCCCGGGAACGGGAGCTGCCCGCGGGGGTGAAAAACACGCGGGGGAATTCAACCCGAGCGGGGCCGGGGCGGGGGGACGGGTTCCGCCGGGGGGCGGGGCGCCGGGCGCGCATGCGCAGGCGGTGACCTTTCCTCACGTGTGCCTGCGGTGGCCCGGTCACTCGGTGGCGGGGAGCGCAGCAGCCGTCATGGTGAGTGTCTGCCGCCCGTGCACCGCCGCTGACCTCGGGCCCGGCTCTGCTGGGGGCGCGACAGCGGTGCGAGGGGAGGTCCTGTCCCCCAGGGCTTGGCGGCGCTCCCGCCTGTCCGCCGCGGGTGGGTCGCCGCCGGGGGCTCCTGAGCGGCCACGCTGCCGTGCACGGGTGTTCCCTCAGCCCGCCGGAGGCCGGCAGCGGCGGTCCTCGTCGTGCCGGTGGGGCTGCGCCGCGCCGCGGGAGGGAGGGAGGGAGGGAGGGAGGGAGGGAGGGAGAGAGAGAGAGGTGGCGGCGGCCCCTCGAACGCGGGCGCGGCGGCCCCGCCGGGCGTTAGTAGCGGGCGGGGGTGTCCCGGCGGTCGGGGAGCGCCGCAAGGTCATGCGTCCTTGGGGTAGGGAGGGTTCCACCGGCGAGCAAGGGGGCCGCGGACCAGGAGGCGGCGGGATGTCCGTAGGGGCTTCAGCTGAGTGTTGTTCCCGCCTGCGGTGACGGGAGCGTCCCGTTAGCGGCGAGTGTGCGGGACAGGGCCGCGCCCGCCGCGGCGTGGGCTGCGGGGCCGGCAGGTAAACCCGAAACGTTCTGTGCTGCATCGCTCGTTCTCTATATTTCATAAACTTTTTAACGGCGATTTTACGTGGGAGAAGAATTAGGGTGAGGGCAGAGCTGCCCCTCTTGTTGCAGCGGTGCTTTATTCTTCACGATGCTGCTAATGTGAGGAATTAGCGTTTCTTAAAACCGAGTGTAACGTGCCCACGTTCATAAGTCTGGCTGCTTATTTCTCTTAAACACAGAACATCTCTTAAAAAAAAAAAAAAGAGGATCAGAGCTGGTATCGTTCAGAATGATTACAGAATGAAAATTATCACGGTTGGCAGCCTTTTCGTCTGCTGTTTTTCATCACTGTGGTAGTAACATTAGTTGGGGACACACACATCTTCCACCTGCTGTCTTTTGTTCGTGCTCTGCCTGTAACTTTGTTTTCTCCCGATTTTAAAGTGTGTGTGCGCGTGCACCTATTGATGAGCGGCAGTAAAGGGCGCGTGGAAGCCAGGCCCTTCTTTCTAGTTGTTTCTATGAGTGTGGGCTCTGGGTACCTGTCTAGTGGAGCACTATCTCCATGTGACTTGGCAAGTTGCCATATCTTCTTCCCTTCTATATCAAAGCAAGTTCCTTCTTCCTGAGCCCTGCTTGTTGGGATTCGGTGCTTGCGTTTATCCAGTACGTAGGAGTTAGACTGCTGTGCCTGAAATGCAGCTAGTAGCAGTAAGTAGTTGCAAAAAAAACCCAAACCAACCAACCAACAAAAACCCCCAAAAAACAAAAACCCCACCCCAACCCTAACTCTGCTTGAGCAGGGGCAGGTATTGAAGCAGTCAAGGTAGAAGTATGCCTGCCTTCCTGGTTTTGGGGGCTTAAACCTAAAGTTCCCTGTAAAGTTGCAGTCTCTTTGTAAAGTTAATACAAGTAACAGCACTGTCGCTTCAGACTTCAAACTTTGGAGGCTGTATGGCATTATGTGAAATGCTAAGGACTGCAAGTACCTGAAAAAGGCTGATATGGGGGACCTGGCTAGAGTTCTGCTTCTTTACTGTAAAACATTCCACTACACAAATAAAAATGCAACTGTCCCAAGAGGTCCTTAATCATTAAATCTGGTTGTGAACTTGAGTGAGTATATTACGTGTAATCAATAATTATCCTCACCAAACTATAGTAACTAAGGGTTTGGGACTAAAAGCCTGTGGAGCTTTTCAGACAGAGGAGGTGGCTGCTCCGTCTCCTGATGGTTTATTCCCCCAGCTGGAGTACATCTTCCTACGCCTGAACTGTGAGGATTGCCCAGCATCTGCTTGTGTCTTTAGCAATTTCTGATGCAATCAAACGTGGCGTTTGTTTGCTACTATTAAAATTAAATGCTCAGCAGTTTTCTTAAACTATTAATTTCTCTCAAAAGAGAAATGAGAAATCACTTTTTAAAACTTTTAAATTGCAATTTTGTTGTAATGTTCGTCTTGTTACAATGTGCAACTACTTCCACAGGCAGGAAAAGCCTTTAGGAAATTTCTTCCCCTCTTTGATCGTGTTCTGGTTGAACGATGTGCGGCTGAGACAGTAACCAAAGGAGGCATCATGATTCCAGAAAAAGCTCAAGGGAAAGTGCTGCAAGCAACAGTAGTAGCCGTTGGATCGGGAGCCAGAGGAAAGGTAAATATCCTGAAGCGTTACATTTGGGTAGAATTAGTAATGGCGTGGTGGGAGCTGGGATATTATCATAAGAAAGGGATGGTTGCAGTGTAAATTTACTGATAGGCCATAAAAATGGATGATGCCGATAACTGAAGTTGTAAGTACAGATTCAAAGGGGAGGCAGAAATCTCAAGTTCTCCTGACCGGCTCTGACCTTGAATTCCAGCATTCCTTTCATCATTTGTGAAATCAAAAATACTTGCCTTTTAAAAATCAGTATTATTTACTGATATTTATAAGCAGCTTTAAACAGAGGTGGTGTGGGTTTTGGTGTTTTGTTGTTTGTTTTTTTTCATTTTGGTTGGGGTTTTGTTGTTTATTTTAAATACATAAACAGTGTTTTGGGGGATATCTTGTTTCATCACTTCTCAGCCACAACCTTGAAGGACCAGCAGCCTTCTTTGTTAAAATGATTACATGCCTGAATTTCTGTGGCTTGTGAGCACGGTGGAATCCCAGAATGTGGCATTCATTGTCTTGTGCTGTGCAAAATATCATTGTCCATAAGGATTAGGCTTACTGGACAAAAGAAAATGAGGAATCAAAAGAAATAAGTGTTAAATGTATTTTCATTAATTTTGTATGTTGAATATGCATCTGGGATCATAAAAAAAAAAAGACAATTCACAAAAATGACAATGGCTATGGGCTTCAGCATCAAAAGGGGTTTTTCCCCACCAAAGTAGTGTTCAAGCAGTAGCAATAGAGGAAAACAGGTTAAATTCCAACTTGGGCATGTTGACTCAGACTTTTTCCTTACCACGAGTCCCTCTATACATACCGTGCTGTTTTGTGTCAGTGTCTGATTTTCAAAGCTTTATACTGTGAAACAGTGCTAATATTTTACTAACATGCTAATATTTAATTTGATAATACAGAATTTAATTAAACCTTATCCGATGTTTCTTAACAACTGATTTGCCAGCAACAGTGACAAGTTGATCAAAGTAACAAAGATGGGAACATACTTTTAACTGGCACTTGAAGACATTAAATTAGCCTTGGCTACAGAATATGGAAGTGTACTTTCTCCCTTCATTTTATAAGGGGGCTTCATGGTCTGTCACTTAATTTCTTAGGTTTCTTGGGTGGTTTTCTTTCTTTAAGTGAAGTCCTATTCGGTATGTCAAGTGAAGACCTCACAATTGTGCTTATACTTGAAGCTAAATGGAAATTTATTCAGAAAGTCACTGCAGTTCTACTGCCTAAATATTACAGGACTCCAATGCTTGAGAATAGACTGGTGTGCTTTTCTTCCTAATAAACTTGTATACTCTAGTTTTACCGTGCAACTAAAATACAGAGTCATTGTGATTTCCTGAATATTTTAGATGCGGGTGGATCATTGTAGTTTGGAGGAATTCTGACTATTACATCTGTCTATATTGTGGAAAACTTAAGGATTTCTTTTTTTTTCTTTCAGAATGGTGAGATTCAGCCAGTGAGTGTAAAAGTTGGCGAAAAGGTTTTGCTACCAGAATATGGTGGTACTAAGATTGTACTAGAAGATAAGGTAGGTTTCCCAACATTGTGAATGCAGATTAAGCTGGGTCCCAAAATTTCACACTGCCAGCGATAAACGCTGTAGTTACTTCATAGGGTTAGCAGCATTCAGGAAAGGCAGTTGTTGACATTCTAGTGGCAGCAGCCGAATCCAGCCAGCTTCTGGTACCTGTAGGACTTGCTACTTCCACCCCTGCTTAAAAGGAAGCGAGGAAAGAAACCTCTGGCTTGACCTCTGCTGGGTGGACAGAGTGGCTCCATAGGCCGAGCATATATTGGAGGGAAACCTAAAAGGGTTTGAAATTACTGGGAGCATCCTTGCTTTTGACAAGCTTGCAGAATTGCCTTATACCAGTTCTTGCACCTCCTCCTCCTAAAAACAGTAACTTCGTGGCTTTCCCAAGGAGTATCTTATGAACAAGAACGTATTTTCAAGAAGTCAGCATGTAGAGCTAGTCTTGGTTAGCTCACTTCGGATTTTGTACTTCGTGACTGTGGTAGCCCTGACTTCAGAACAAGACAGTATTTGCAAAACAACTGGTGTGACAGGTACTAATGTTTCTTTTCTTTGCAGGACTACTACTTGTTTAGAGATGGCGACATTCTTGGGAAATACGTGGACTAAACTTGTTGCAGTATCAGTCATCCATTCCACTAAAATGCTGAAATCTTTCTTTCATCATGTAAATAATGTCCTTTATTTTATAATAAGCAGGCATTGAGTCTCTGAAATAACTTGTGATCTCACTGTAATGATGGAACACAAATAAAAATATGTACAGTCAGAAATCAGTTGCTCTTGCTTGAGTTCCATTGAACAGTGACATTCAGATGACCACCAACCAGCCTTAATGATTCCAAACAACATCATTTTATATCCTTATCTCTGTACTGAGATTGTAAAGGTCTTTACAATAAATATCTAAAACTGTTCTGCTTCTGTCTCGGTTTCTACTGTTGCTCAGTGAAACTGAGTCTCAGTTGTGTAATGTACTAACCTCTCTGAAACAATTCAATCGTAGCACATTATTTTCCCTGAACTTGTACGGAGTTGAGAGATGAGTTTAAAACAGTTATCACACAGATGCAGTGAAGGGGACTTTCAGCTAGCTCCCTTGTACGTTGAACTTTATCTTAAGATAACAGATAGTTTTTTTAACTTGTGTCTTAGCAATAGCTAAGATGCTGGTACACTGGAAGATTAATGCCCACAAACCGCCCTGCCACAAACAGCCTGTCTGTCCCAGAGCAGCCTAAAAGGAGCTTGGTACTAGTCACACCTGTGCTAGAACAAAATCATCCAGTTCATAGATAAAGCAGATAAGAATTACAATGGTTTTTCTTACACACCTCTGTCCTGGTTTAAGGTACACAGGACTAATTCATCTTCTAATGCTTGGGAAAACTGCCCTTTCAGAAGACTATTGTCTGAATTTGCGCAAATGGCTACTTTATAGCCAGCTATGGTATGTGGGTTTCAAGGTCTCTGTGTTTTCGAGCTAGCCAGGTGTGGGGACGAGGAGGAGCGAGACCTGGGCAATCTGGCCAACAGTTTCATACCATAAACATCACATTCAATGTAAATTAGAAAGTTTGCTGAGAAGTGCTCTCTCTCTCCCTTGATGGCTGCGATCCTGAGAACTTTGTGCCCCAGTGCCAGAAGCCCGAGGCCTTCCCTTCCTCCTGAGGCCATAGCGCTCACAGTGTCTGACATTTCCTGTCCACTGCTGGGAGTGCACAGCTTCCTACTGATAGGATAGAATTGGCTGGGTATAATCCTTGCATATTTTATATTGGTATCTGGATCAATACTGGTTCTTTACTATTATTAATGCTTATTGTTTAGTAGTATTCTATTAAATCTGTTTATGTTTCAGCCCCCTGATTTCCTTGGTTTTTTCCATGCTTCCCCTTCCCATTTGGGTGATAAAATAATTGTCTAGAGGACAATATTGTTGCAGATTCCCAAAGCTATAACAGCCTCTCCATGAATGTTGCCAATAGAAAACAAGTAACTTCCCCCCCATAAATTAATCAGACGGAATTAGGGCTGATGCTGATCTTAAAGCAACTTTCTTTACCAATTACTACATTACCTCAAGCCAGATCTCCAGCTTTCCCATAACTTAGTAGAGGAGCTGATGCAACAAATTGTATTTCCTTTATCCTTAATGCAACATTCTTAAATAGCAAGAGGTTTACTTAAGTAATGCTGAAGCAATAAATTTGCGTATTTTAACTACCCTGTCTTGCCTTTGAAAAGGATTCAAGGTTATTCACACAAGTACACAAATCTGCACTTGATACAGTGTGTTCCTAATGATGCCTTCAGAGTTGGTATGCATATGTTGGTCTAGTGCAGTCTGAGAATGTACACTGCCTTAAAATGTTTTGACGTAGTCTTATGTGAAATAAATCTATACCGACTGTTGTTGCTACTGAAGCTTGAATAGCAGTAGTTAAATGGTTCTTCTTTCTCATTACATTCAAGCTGTTCAAAATCAACATTGCTAGATGCACTATAAGTCTTATTTTCTTCTGGAGATAACAGGAAAGGACTAATGAAAAACATTTTTCAGAACTTCAGTAGCTGCAGTGGGGGGGAATTCAGCTTTGACATACTCTGAAACACAGTGTATTTTCTACCAGGGCAGTTTTGGGTCCCTCCTCCCCACAGCTAAATGTCATCACAGAGGTGAGCTGGAGACACTTTTTAACCTAGATGGCAGTTATCGCCCAGCTATTCCGTTAGCACCTACGTTTGACCATCATCTTGGCTCTAATGTCTTTTGGTCTCCAGAGTTGGGTGGCGTGTTGCTCATTGGCTGGTTACCACCCACCTACTTTGGAGCTGTAGGCAAACCAGGCAAAAGTTACACTGTTCAGGTGGTTAAACTTCCACTGAACTGAAATGTGTACTAACGGGGAAGATACCAAAATATGATTTTTTTAATTTAGCATAGAAAGCCTACTTCTTGAAATCTGCCCTATGACAGTTTTACTTTAGTAGTTGCAGCAGTGCACGTTACGGCTGAAACTTAAGATTACCCTACCAGTATCTTAAAAGACAATTGATTGTGTAATGAAACAAAGTCATTAAGAAGTGTTATCTTCCACTAGAGCAAGCATGCCTTTATCTTCCATGATAAGGTAGGTATTCTGGTGTAGTCACATACCAAAGAGGGGAAGGTATTTAACATATTTACAAACCACTTACCTTATGGAAACTAGACCACATCTCAATGAGAAAAAGACACAGTAGGAATCAACTCCCAACAGAGAAATGTCTAGCCCTAACATTTCACCATTGCCTTCAATAATGTCTTCTAGAGACACACTTTACATAGGGTCCCCACTCACAGCAGATAATTTCACGGTTTACAGTTCTTGTTGATGAGGAGCCACTGCAACCTGTGGGTGTGTGACCCGAGGGCCGGTGACCTCAGATAGTAGCATGTACCCCCTTACTACTTGCACAACTTACCTTCACCCCCAAGTGCCGTACTCCTCAGCCAGGGCAGCGCCACTGAACCAGCCCGCGCCCCAGCAGGATTACGCTGAACTCGCACGCAGCGCTGCCAAGCACGCATCATGCAAGTCTGTCTCCCTCCCCCACCAAACCCTACTGCCAGCCCCTGCTTTCAGCCCCAGCAGATTTTCAGCAGCTGGATATCGTGCTTATTTAATGAAGATTTAGCATGGCTGTATCTACTAGTGTTTGCATAACTGATTAAAACCAAAAGTCACAGTTTCGTGAAAACTTTCATGGGAATAAGTAATTTATGGATGTGGAGGGAAAAAAAAAAAGCATTCCTAGGCCTTATCAAATGGAGGACATGCTTGAGTGTCTGTTGGATCAATAAACAGAACATTTTATTCTTGCACCATGAGGCTATCACTGCAAGCAAGGACAAGGTAACTACTCCATAGCGAAAGCGATCCATCTGCTGTTGCTTTTTAGTCCGCAACTGCATGCCAAATTCTATAACCCCTAGGTGCTGCAGGAGAGCGCAGAATCAATCACAAATGCCCTTTCTTTGCTGTGTCATTCCTGTAGGAATTTAGACTTTATTCCACTGTTTTCTAGACTATTTCAAAGCTCCAGTTTGTTACATTTTGCCCTACCTGCTTTTTTGGGGCATATAGTTCTTCCCAGCCTTTCCTCAGGCTGTCTGAATCGTAAAGTAACAAGGTGGACTCCATCTCCTTTTGCTACTTTCCTCATGCTTCAGAACCACTTCCATTAGCAGCAGCTGTACTGTTTTCAGAAAACCTTTATCATCCTGGTTGTTATCCTGCCATAGTAAGGAAAGGATGAAACTTTTATGCACTATTAGAGAAGAAAGGAAGGCCAGGTCCCTAACAGCACAGGAACAGTCAGTAAGATTTTGGGCAAGTAGTCCATTTTTCACTCTTGAAAGTCATAAGACAATGAGGACCAGGTGAAAACCAAAAAGTGAAACTACTGTTGATCAGATTTTGTTTAAAAACAACTTGAAATCCAATAAAACAAAAATAATTAGCAGCTTCCAGGAATATGGGGTTAACAATCAAGGGGCAACACAAGAGACCTACAGATTTTAACATTCTCATTAAGAAATGCTGCAGATTTCTTTCCTTTTTCTGCAAACCCGTGAGCCAGCTGCAGATTGACTTAACAGATGTGTACTTCTCTGAGAGCTGTTTCTTCACAGCCAGATTTATTTGCATTTTAGAAGCAAGATGTCCATGAAGTAAAAGTCAGGGACAAATGGAAATGTCAAATACCCAGTTCTTATGTGCTTTAGATATCAGTTAAGCCTTGAAAATGATGATAGGAAAAAAAAAAAAAGACCACACAAAAAACCCACCCCACCACCAAACCAAAAACACCAAACACCAAAACACCAAAATCAAAATCAAACAAGCTGCTGAACTCTAAGGGATTTAAACAGCCAGAACTGCTTTTATTTTGGGAATGGGTAATTATAAGATCAATCTCATAAAAAATGAATGTTGGATTACAGCTGACCTAATCAGGTAAAGGACATTTGTACCCTTCATTCTAATGCACTAATTTCTCCCAACGTTATTAAGCTTTTCATGGTTTCTTACACAAACTGTTAGGAAGTGCTATGTTTCATCATGTCCCTCAAACAGCTAACATGGCTGGGGCAGGAATGCTGACCAGGAGTAAAAGAGTAACTAATGCAAACTGAACTCAGGTGCCTAAAGTTAGGAATGGCATCTCTGCGTTACAGTGTAACATGAACGCAGCTGCCATGGCTGTCAATATAAACTGCTGGTTAGCTGGGGGCCATGCACCCAGGCAGGAGATGACCCCATTACCCATTTCTCAGCGCTTGCACGTTGTCCAACTTTCGGCTCCAAGCTGGCCTCCAGAACAAGGCAGGACCCTGGTCACGGCATTGCCCAAGCAAAATAAGTATTCAAAACACACTTCGCTTTCTGACAGGAAAACCTTATGAGAGATTTTTTTGGTGTTTTCAGTCCAGAAATGTTTCACACTCTTAACTCTCATTGGGTAGAATGAAGAGGCTTTAATATGGGGAAGCAGGTGTTATTTAGAGCAAATTAATTGAGTGAAGGGAGGAAACCTCACCTAGCCTTCACTCTGTAATGCAGCAGAACTAGGGGCAGCATCAGGTACCAGCGTTCTTCTCCACTTTTCAGGAAACAACACACAAGTGCAACCATTTATTTATTTATTGTATAAGGGGAGGTATCTCATTTATATCTTGTTGCTCCATCATTCTTGCTCACAGACACAAGCAATTCATCCTGACTTAACTATTCTGTACTCCTTTCTACCATCTCTTCTCCAGAAGCATAGCAGCTTCCAAAGAATTTCCTTCTTGCTTATCCTACAGAAATAATATGAGCCACTCTGGTCTTCCAAAATGTCTACTTGCTCATAACAGTGACCTATTTATCAGCCAACTATAAGCTAACAGTGCCTTTTTTTATGTTTTCTTCTCAAATACAGTCAACACATGTAACACCCAACTTGGTAAACCTTGAAGCCCAAGCTAACTCTGTTTTCCATTAGCACAGCAGTCTGTGACCTTTGCACACCAAACTCAGAAGTCTGTAAATCCTGCCTTTGAAAACCTAGAAAGGCTTTGTACCTGCTTTGTTTGAAGTATTTTGCCCCAAATTACTGTTGTTGGGGGGGGGGTGTTTATTAATTATTCTTAGCATGAACAACTATGTATCTTTAATGTAGGACTTGCAGTATTTGTTCAAAAATTCACACCCTTATGGTTTATATTGTACAAAATTTCATAGACTCAGTTGTTTTTGACTTGTATAGAGACTCGTGTAAAGACTCAGAGACTTGCATAGAGCAAGTGAGGACTGACCTTGTGGGAGAGCATGCATACAGTCAGATGCTGACAGAGGGATACTGATGAAACAGGATGAAATCTGAAGAATGCATTTTCCTCACCAACCAGCCAGCTCGTTCATCTCTGGAGACTTCATCTCATAAAACACAGACTCACATAATGGTCAGGGTTGGAAGGAACCTCTGGAGATCATCTAGTCCAACCCCCCTGCCACAGCAGGGACACCTACAGCAGGTTGCACAGGACGGCGTCCAGGCGGGTTCTGAATGTCTCCAGTGTGGGAGACTCCACAACCTCTCCGGGCAGCCTGTTCCAGTGCTCTGCCACCCTCAAAGGAAAGAAGTTCCTCCTCATGTTAAGATGGAACTTCCTGTGCTCCAGTTTGTGCCCGTTACCTCTTGTCCAACAACGCCGTGCACTGTTACAGCCCTGCCCTCGTGAAGCCGGCCTCACCGTGCAGCACACACTTCCTCGGGCAGGCACCCAGCGACCTGGACAGAAAGTGGCAGCGAACACCGTTAAAACCGTCCCCATCTCCCGTGTGCGTGTGTGTGTGGGCGTGCTGGCTGGTGGCGTCCCTCAGGAACACCAGCCTCACAGGAAAGCTCTGCTTTCGAAGAAGCAGCCCGCGAGTGCCCACACACACCACTGCCCCACAGAGAGGCCCGGAAGCGGCCCGGGGCCCCTAGCCCCGCGCGGGGAGCGGCTCTCCCGCGCACCCCGGCGGCCAGGAGGAGCAGCACATACCGCAGCGCCGACGGGGAGAACAGAAAGCGCCAAAACCCACCCCACCGGCCGCCTCCCCTCAGGGCCGCCTCCCGCCTCTTCTCGCGAGAAGCACCGCCCCCGCGCCCCGCCCCGCCCCGCCGCGCGGCTGTTCCCCCTCCCTACCGCGCCGCGGCCGTTGCTCGCCCGCGGCTGTTCCGCCCCTCCCTCCGTCCCTCCCTCCGTCGGCGGCCGCGGCAGCGACAGCCGCAGCGCCCGTTCCTCCCCCTCGCCCGCCGCCCCGCCCGGCGCTGCCGCATCCGGGTCCTGGCGCCGCTGTCACTATGGTCATGGCGGAGGGGACGGCAGTGCTGAGGCGGAACAGGCCGGGCACCAAGGCCCAGGTGAGGCGCCGCCGCCGTCGTTGCCGCCGCCGCGGCGCGGCTGGCTCTCGCGCGGGGACGGGCAGCGCCGCCGCCGAGGCGCCGGGCCCGGCGGACCGTCGGGGGCGTCGGCGAGGGCCTCGCCGGGCCTACCGGGGCCCAGCGCTGCCCGCCGGGGCGGACAGGCTGCGGCGGCGGAGCCCGTTCCGCGGGATCGCTTTGTTCCCCACAGCCGGGCCGCGGCCTGGGCGAGACCCGGCCGCGGGCGTGAGCCGGGGGGGGGGGGGGGGCCTCGGCGGCTGCGTTCCCCACGGGGCGCTTGTCTGGCGGGGCCGGGGGTAAAGGTCGCTCCGGCACCGTCTCCCCCGCGGCTTTCCGGTGGTGGTGGTGGTGGGGAGGGGGTGAGCGCCGTGGTTCCCTGGGGTTTCCAGGCTGCGGTTCGGGAGCGCAAGTCGTGTCACAGCGTCCAGGTCGCTGCTGGGATGGAGCGGCGTCCCGCAGCGCCATGGCTGTCATCGGCGGTGCGCTGCCGGGGCCGGCGGTGCCGGTTGGCGTTGGCGAGGACGTGTGGAATAACCGGGTATTGGCTGAGGCAAAGCGCTGCTGGCCGGATCCCGGGCTTTCTGGAGGCGCAGGGCTGGTTTCCGAATACTTGCCGGTGTATGGCTGCTGTTGTTATTAAAATACTCAACAGCAGCCGATCGCCGCGTCGATGGCGCTTGGGCCGGCAGCCGCGCGCCGTCAGACGGGCGGTACCGGGGCCGTTGGTGTGGAGGGGGGGGGGTCGTCCCGCCCTTACGTAACCTGCCCTCCCCTCACGGGGGGCCCGGGCTCTTGGCAGTCCCTTTCTCTTAATCGAAACGAAATTGGTTGGTTGATTTCGGGGCTTTCAAGGTCATCTTGAAAAGCTACATCTCGAACCCCTAAGCTTCATTTTTTTAGGTTACCTCAGAGATGCAATCTGCCGTGAGGCCTTCATGCAAGGATTTTTTTCCCCGCTCTGCTGTTGTGAGGAGAGCTCATGGTCAGACAGGGAGCAGTGTATGACACAGTGTTGTAGGAAAATGCATCTCTTACCTCCTCTTATTCCTTGTCAGAATATGCAGGGGTAGAATTATTTATTACACAACCTTGTAAATCAGTTCATTCTATACATGTTTAATCTACGAAGAGAGTGGAATATTGTGTGCCTTCGGTTTGATAAATTTTGGGTATTCTGAAAAACAGTAAGCTGCATATAGAACTAGATTTGGTCGAATTATAAAGTATATTATAAAGGTCGTGTAGATTGAAAAATTTTGTGTATACAATCATACAGGTTTTTTTGTGGCTGTATTTAAGTTGTAATTTTGGATGATACTGGTATAGCTATACAGTATGTAAATACAATTACTTAATGCTATTTCAGCACTGGATATTCACTCCTTTCTCTGGAGGTGACTTCTCTCAAGAACAGATTGCTAAGCTTTACAGTTGGAACATTGTCATTGAGTCATTGTGTCTACTAGGACGCCTATGGGAGACTGATGTGCAATATCTCTGTTTTATAAGAGGGAGTAGCACTAAATTTTAGATGCAAAAAATGCAAAGGAAGAAAATGCGTATGTCTGGGACGATCATAGTTGTACCAGATGTGAATTGCTGCAGAACACTGCAGTACAGTTGGAGCTGAGGTGAAACTTCAGGAGGGTTTTATCATTAACAGTACTAAACAGTGTGGGTTAGCAGAGCTGATAACCATCCAGTTATGCAGCATTCTGACCATACCAAGAGAATGTGGTACCAAGTTAGACCGACACTGCATTATATTATCTCAGTTTAGAGAAGATTTTTTTCGGTGGTATTATTACTAGAATATACTGGGATTTTAAATTTAATAATAATTGTATAACGTTACTCTCTACAGATCTCTTCTTCCCCATTCTTACATGGCTTAACATGTAAAATAGGCATTGTATGCAAATATTTAATTAAAAAATACAGGCTATATAGGTGTTACAGCAAGATGTGGGGGAGAGATGATGTTTATAGTATGCTGAATCACACAGAACTTTAATTTCAAGATGTTCTACTGTTGTGACATTAGGAGCATAAGTCCCATCTCACCCTGTTCTTGCCAAGATTGTGCGCTGCTTCTGTTAAGATGTAGCTTCCTGGAATTGTATAAACTACCTCTACATCTACTTTCCTACATGTTCAAGCTTATTGTAGGTTGTGCGCTTCTTTCCCCCGCCCCCCTATTTTTGTTAAATTGGTTTAAACTTTTTTTAACAGGATTTCTACAATTGGCCTGATGAATCCTTTGAAGAAATGGATAGTACGTTAGCTGTTCAGCAGGTATTCTTACTTATGTGAAATGCTGTTAATAAGTGCAGTTTCCCAAGTTTTGTATTTTGGTAAAAAAACAAGGAACAGGGCATGCTATTTATCTGCTTAGAATGTTGTGGCACAAGAATAAACTTCATAAGCACCCTAGTTATATTAAAAAAATTGCATTTGTTAATTGTGTATGCAGAATTCCCATGTCTGGTTTAAACAAATCAGATTTAAGAAAATGGTGGGGTTTCCTGTGGGGTTCTTTTGTTTTGAGAAGGATGTGAAAAAGCTGTAAAATTTACCCATTCTTTTGCCTTTTCTAATTGAGGAAAGGCATTTTTCAGATCTGGCATTTTTTATACCAATGGTCTTACCCTGCCCATCTGCTTTTTAACTTTTCAGTCCATCAATCGCTTCTTAAGTAAAAAGTTCCTCAAAGGTGTGATGTCCTAAATATACTGTCTTGCTAGAACAAGATCTAGATTTATTTTTTTTCTCCTTTCCTAGTATATTCAGCAAAACATAAGGGCAGACTGTTCCAACATTGATAAGATCCTTGAACCTCCAGAAGGCCAGGATGAAGGTGTGTGGAAGTATGAACATTTAAGGTAAGAATCCATCTTTTGTCAACATAGTGTCCGGATTCTTAAGTTTTGTTCATTGATAGGGGTAGTGAGTCTTTTTGAATAGGACAGATCAAAAGTAACTGAAATGAAACTTGAAATTTCTACTATTAGATATTTTTATACTTTGGTACTATTTTCTGAATTCCTTGTTCTTTCTAAAGATTTATGATGCACTCTGATTGAGTGGTTTTGATGTTTTTTTAAGAAAAGTACCTCACTTCAAAAGTTGTACTAGCATGTTTTGAATATGAAAATATATTAATGAATTTCCATAGTATTTTCTCCTAGTATCATCAGTTCTTCATCTCCATTAATTGGGAATGTGATTTCCAGATGCTCCCAGTACTTTTTCTGGAACTTGCAGGACAACAGGCTTTAGCTGGGAAAACAAGCGTACCTGTGTCTTACAGTTCTTTTTCTAGTTTTAAGGAAACTCAAATTTTTTTGTCCTTCTTTCTGTTTTATGCAGTATAATAAATATGTTCAGCCTGGGTAGTTTGTGCCTGAGAGTATTTTTCAGTTGTAGTGTAGGTTTACACCCTCTTAATACATACGTCGTAATCCTTTTATCCTGGCATTACTTTAGTATCCTTGTGTCCTAATTTTTTTTTTCTTGTGTCTTCTAACTTTATAAATACACTTTCAGGAATAAGAATAGTTCTAAACTACTCCTAGATTTATATATCCTGAATTTTTGCCTCCTGTCTTCTTTTTCTCTCCTCTGGTCTGCAATAGTTCCAGTAGATGGGGGGAATCCTTAAAAGAGCAAAAAGTGTATACACACAGTTGCAAAAGACACATTTTAAGAATTTCCTCTGTATTTTCACATGCACCAAAAATCTTTGTAGATTCATAGAAGTGACTTGTCACTAAGCACTTGTCACTTTTGGAAAATTTAGTCAGATTTTTCTTGTAGGATGGAGGGGTGAATTCTCTTAAGTTAAAGAATGCACTTTCAGGTTCCTTCAAGTGAAAGCAGTATTTCTAGAAGTCCCGCTCTGTTCATGATCTGTGGTGGGATTTTAGCCACTTGACTGATCTGGAGGAAGTGTATGTTAGAAGGATGGAATGATCCAGCTATATGAAGTTAAAACTTACACTCCTAAGAAATTACTTTTCTTGAAGTGCTCTTTTTTAAAAAAAAAAATCTGTATTTGTGACATAGCACTTTGTTCCATAACAAAGTTGGTATCTTAAACACTTCCACCAAGTTATTTGTTAAGCTCAGCCTCTACTGTCAGGTAAGAATTATAATTGTTTTGCTGAGTAAAAAAAAATGCTGGTGTGAATTCTGTTTCTCTCAACTTGTAGTCCTTTTATAGTGTTAATTCCTAGCCTATTGCCTTTTAGGCGTGACATCAGCTGAAATTATTTGGTGGTATTTTTTAAATATGATTCTTTTCATGTTGTGATGTATTTTTTCCACTTTGCAAGAATTATTTCCAAAAACATTGAGAGATCTGTAAAGATCAGAACGTATAACCTTGTTTCATATTAGATGCTTCCAGTGGGAAAACCAATTGTTGATTTTGATGCTGCTGTGTTTAAATTTTTTTAGACAATTCTGCCTTGAGCTCAATGGACTAGCTGTCAAGCTTCAGGTAATTCTTCTCTTGATATTTTTGTATTTGAGGTATTTGTATTTTTGAGGTAAAACAGGGAGGAGACCTTTTTGTATTATAAGATGCAGAATTTGCAGAGCTTTCTTATTCTAAAGTTATACACATAGACTTAAGCAGTGGTTTGAGGTAAGACCCTTTTAGGGTTTTAGAGACTTATGGCAAATAACCCTTTTTGGTGGGGGACAGGGCAAGAAAACAATTTGAAAAGATCAGCTCGTTTTTGCTGTTGGGCGGTTTTCGTAACTGAACAATTGTTTTAACAGAGTGAATGTCACCCAGACACATGTACTCAGATGACAGCAACTGAACAATGGATTTTTCTTTGTGCAGCTCATAAAACTCCCAAAGAGGTATGGATGCATTTTGGAAAACTGACCCCTTTGATGCAGGATTTTCTTTCACAGTTTATATGTTCATGGGGAGACTGTTACAGCTGGCTTCTTAGTCAAACTGAGAGCTTATGTGGGTTAAGAATATCACTTGAGGTTTCCTTCTTTCCCATTCTGTAGTGGTTTACAAAAGAACGTGATGAGGTAGGAAGGAGCTGCTTTTTACCACAGTATTAAGAGACTTTGCACAATCCCCTCTTTTCACTCGATTTGTGTTGAGACAGCCTGAAACTCAATGGAAAAAGGTCTTTGTTTAATTGAAAGAAGAGTACATGCTGAGAATAGGCTGTCCTCTTCAAACTTTGGCTTCCATCCATAGCACTAGGCATATAAGCCTGACTCTGAAAGTGACGGCACGTGCACATTCTTAGGGAAGTTACTTGTAAAAGGTAGTGGAGTCGTAAAAATACTATGTCAAGTGGATTATTAGCATGGCAGTAGCTTGCCTACCTGACTGTCCCAATTACTTTAAACTTTGTTGAAATCTCATATTGAAGCACTTGATATGTCTTTTTTTTTTTTTTTTTTGCCTTCAGAAGGTCTCTGTTGCTATTGGCTATAGTTATAGTGCAGTCTGTCAGGTTTATCTTTGTATTTCACCTTTGAGAATAAGGTATTGGTTCTTCTTAACCTTATCCTTTTTGTCCTGTAAGCTTTGTCTTTTGGTTTTTTTTGTTTTTTTTTTTCTTTTAATTTCCCGAGGTGCCTGATTTAGTGCTGAAGGCCAACTTCTTTCACACTCCCTCCTTTAACCCTCATCACCACTCAGTATATCGGCATGCAGTAAGCCTGTTTTATGTAGGTAGACTGGAGAACTTCAGGCTGCTTTTTATCTCCAAACACACATCATACATCTACTGTTTTCCATGTTGATAATAGCTGTCAACTAATGATCAGGTAGTGGGTGATGTAACCCTGAACTGCTGACAAAAATGTGAACTGAAAAGTCTTTTTCCTGAAATCGGGGAACGGTAAAATGGACAGACATTCCTGCTCTCAGCCTGTCCAACTTCATCTTTACTTTCTTCTTTCTCATCTACATGTACTTGACTGCAGAGCCGGGGCCTGGCTTGTTATACACTTAGCTACACTAATGATTCTGTTTTTCTTTGCCAAGGTAAAAAGCACTGATATACTTAGGTGCAGGTTTGTTTTGTTTTGGGTTTTTTTTTGGTTGGGTTTTTTTGATAAGGTGTTAATTTAGGCTGTAAAAGGAAGAGTCTTGCAACTTGACTATGTGGGAAACACATGAACCGTGAGGTAACTGTAGTCTTGCAGTGTACTTCCAGTATGTATTCTTATTATACAGCTTTACTTAAGGAGATGCATAAAATTCACTACTCATGTGCATAATCACACTTCCATAGTAACTTTTTTCTTGAAATAATTTACATGGGTTGTGAAACACAGAAAACAAAAGGTTCACTTATGGAGGAAATGTAGTTAGACCTTCAGAGAAGCTATGTGAAACTTCTGGGAATAAAAATTACCAGGCATCAGGAAACATAATTAAAATGGTTTTCTTTAAACAAGTTATATGACAGCATCATGCATGCACTTGTACATGTGCTCACTCACTGTCTGTTTTTGTAGTGTCCTGCTATAGACTACACCAGACACACACTTGATGGAGCTGCATGTCTTCTGAATAGCAATAAATATTTCCCCAGCAGGTAAAAATGCTTTCTTTTGGGAGGAGGGAGAGAGGGAGGAGGTGGCACCTAAACACTAATAAAGCACATGGAAATGCATAACACATTTTTCATGGGCTGCTACTGGAAATATCAGAAGCCCTGCAGCATGCGTCCCTTGTTGGTAGAGCTATTGTCACTTTTAAGCCATGGAAGAATTCCTACCTACTCAAATAATTTGCCATTTACTGGAGCTAACGGGTGCTTTTTAGGTGGAAGCTGTTTTACTAGTATCTGTTGCTGTTACGGGGCTTCCACTGGAGTAGTGCCAACCTAAATAACAGGATGGCCTTTAAGAGAGATGCAGTGACTCAGAGGACTTAAACACTACGGCCCTTGAAAGCCTCCAGAAGCCAACACCAATCTACTGTGGGACATCAGTGACCACAGAAGACAGAGGCTGAGTGTATTGAATGGGCAGCCCACACGGTGCATCATGGAAACCTAACTGGAGAAGTCAAAATTGTGCTTCTCTAGGAATTGGTAAGGAGGTACAACTGAAGTCTTTTTCCCTTTGCCCATCAGTGCTAAAAACCAGAAATTCAGCCCTTACCAGAATCGCTGATGATGTTTAACTACAGGCAAAACTTCTTTTGTAGTCAGAGTACAATTTTTAAATGTAGGGTATGCACCAACATTTTTGTTTTCCTTGCAAAAATAAGCAATTGCAGAAACAGATATCTGCAACGCTTAAGTCTATTAATTTCATACGCAATTGTATAGTATAGTTTAACAATTGGAATTCATGTCAACATGTATCTCGGCAGCCATTTGGGTAGACTTGTTTTGTAACCTGTCTCTTGGTGCTTACAGGGTTAGCATAAAGGAATCCTCTGTAGCCAAATTAGGATCAGTGTGCCGAAGGATTTACAGAATATTTTCACATGCTTATTTTCATCACCGGCAGATATTTGATGAATATGAAGTAAGTAGTTTCAAATGTATCTTGAAAGGGCATTTGCTGAAGTTACAGCTGTGATGCAATTGCTTGAGTACATTCAGGAATCTTTAAAACAAGGTGAATTTGAGTTACTTGTACAAAAACTCTCTCAAGTTCTGACCTTTTATCTAAATGAAGGAAAGCATAACTGGGTAAACTAACTATATAAATTAATTTTCATTTATATATATGTATGCATAACATAGCATTTCAGTTCTAAAACTGTAATCTGCTGTAATCAATACTTCACTTGAATGCAGCTCTTCTGGCAGGACTAAAAGAAAACGTGTAATACACTTGGTGTAGTTAGTACTGCTTATGTATGTATGTTTCCTGTTTGTATACATTACACAACAGTTAAGGAATTATAATTGTAAAACTGCAAAGAAACAGTATAACTGGTGGCAGCTGGTGCGCCTCCAGTAACTTCCAACTTTTTTTTTTTTAATGAAAAAGTAGAAATTAATAGATGGAAAGGAGGTAAGGGATCTAGCTGGATGTAAAAGGAAACCTTTGCCAAATCCCACTTTTATGTTGCTGGAAGAGCTATGGAATGGTTGTGCCCCGGTCTGGTGGGGATAGGGTGTGTAGGAGGAGTTTCACAATACCTTAGAATTCTCTTCTGGAGAGCAGATCAGGACTACATTGATATTTGAATATATTCTTGTCCAAGTGCTGTTGAATTGTGCTGTGACTTAAGCTTGATGTTCAGTAGGGTTTTGTCAATTACATGAACAAATTTAGCAGTAAATATACCATTTAAGCATTACTGTTTCTTTCGAAGACTTCTAAATCTAATGAGGCAATTACATATAAGTAGGATTTTTTTTTTTGTATGTTTTCCTCAATTGTTTAAAATATTCCTTTGTATATATTGTGTTTTCCCCTTTTTTCATCTCCAGAATGAAACTTTCTTGTGTCACCGGTTCACTAAATTTGTGATGAAGTATAATCTGATGTCCAAGGATAACCTGATTGTACCAATTTTGGAAGAAGAAGTGCAAAATTCAGTGTCAGGGGAGAGTGAGGCATGATGGGAATGGCAGTACAGAAGCCTGTACTGAGTATACACAAAACATTATGTACTGTATATATCATTTTAGACACTTCAATCATGTATCCTCATAGCTTGTTTAGTATACTTTTTGTATGCTGTGTGCATTGCCTTTTAATATGGGAAATACTTTAAGTTATTCATGAGCTGTATATTCATCAATGTGGCACTCATGGTTTTTAAATAAAAAGTAGTAGTATCTGTTTATAATGCCTGTTAATAAAAGAATTTACAGTTCTCTAAAATTGCTGCTAAACAATCATTGAATCACAATCCTGAAGATGTGTCCGATTGGGTGGGAGAAAAGAGATAAAGATTTCACAGCAAGCCATTTTTTAATGCAGTAGTTATATTAAGTCTTAGTTCAAAGATTATCACCTTAAATATATAATTCTGCAGGAAGCTTCTTGTAATGTAGCTTATTCCTAATTTAACTCTTATTTTTTTAAGATGGCTTTGAATAGTTACTTTTGGATGTGCATATTCCTGTGTGTGTATATCCAAATACTAATAGGAGATAATAGTATTAGTAATACCAAAAGGACAATTTTGCTATGCTATGGAACATATATATTCTTGATATACATCTAACACGCTTTCCGGACTTGTTAACAGTAGGGGTGTGGGTACAGCAGGGGACAGGTTCTGGCCTGTTAAGGCAGACTCCTGCTGTTCTCCAGTCCACAACTTCCTAAAGAATAACTGTGGCAGAAAACTCAATGGCTTATACCTGTGCATATTTATGGCAACTGCTTACAGATTATACCTCACAGAAATACTCATGTTACACTACGTAACACTGTAGCATGGTCTTTGCTTGTGTTCCTAGTAAAAACATTCAAAGTACCTGAAATACTGAACCTGATTCTTTGCAAGAGTTAATCATGTTTTCGACATACGTTAACGTGTTTTTCTTCATTCACATGAATTATATTCTTTGACCGAATGATTTGGATTCATGCTTCTGTTCCCTATCAGATGTTGATTTCAAGTTGCATTTGCAGATTTGCAATAACTGACAATTTCCATGAGTGCTGCTTAATTGTATAATGTCTAGAATGATAGAATTAAATGTTTTAGAGAGGAATATAGCAGACATACTGCTAAGCGTACATGAACACAGGGTCTAAAAGCACTAGCAGTGTTCTTATGTTAAATTAATTTTGCTTAGCTGTTTAAGAAGTTAGCCAGTTGTTTCTCTCTGAGGTTGTCAGGGGCCCTCTATTTCTTTAAGCAGGTCAGAATGGGCGAGCTCAACTAGTTTCTGTAATCTACACTTTGTTTTCTACATTATACTTACTTGGAAAGAAGGGAGTCCACCTATTTTTAATAAGTCTTTTTTCGTAATATACTAAACATGCCTTAAACTATTTTTCTTTATATGAATCAAGCACACCTCAAGCAACTGTATCACCTGGATGTAAAGGGAATTTAAACAGTGAGAAAATAGAGAGACTACGCTTAAGTACTTCAACAGCTGTATGCTTCAGCAGCTCTTTTTGTCTCATGTTTATCATTGTATTTAATTGCATGAGATGTTGTCTGAGTGAAAGTAGCTTTAGTTACTGTCTATACGTTGAGCTATAAACTGGCCTTGTATAGACCGGGTTACTTGATTTCGATAGATACCTTGACGTGTGTACTGCAGGTAGGAGGAGTGTAGGCTGCAGCCAGTGAAACAAAATGTATTTAGTCTCGTTACAGGCTGCTGTTGGACCAGCCACGGTGTGGTTCTCCTGTACAGTCACTCTGCATGCTTATACTGGCCGTGGTGACTGAGACAGGCAAAAACATGTAACTGGTGTTGCTAATTACATTTCCTCGACAAAATTGAAGAAAACGATGTGGTGCTCAGGACTGCATTAAAGTTTTAAACCTCTTTTCTTCCTCTTATGCTTTAAGAGTTACACTTCAAAACAAAACTTGGGAAGTTTTAATCCTGTTTATTCTCATTCAGATTTGCACTGTAAAGTTGACTTGTTATACTAAGCTGATTTTATATAAGGCTTAAGTGAAAACACTGCTTGTATTTTCCCTTGCTATTGTTTACATGAGTACTGTGTACACACATGTGCCTGAATGGTACCATAAAACTTCAGTTAGCCTAAGCAAACCATTGATTTGTCTAATAAATATTAACAGGTTTAATTTAGACTCTACACAATAGGGAAACAGAGATTGTCTTTGAACTATATTGTAAAAAAAAAAAAAAGGATAAAATTAAACTGTTTCTTTATCCATACTGCTATATTTTGGTAAATGATTCTCATTTTTCATGTCGTCCAAGAACGCAGGCAACTGAGTGCTTCCAAGAGAAAGTTGGGTGCTCTCCCATCTCTGCTGCAAGATGTGCTGAAGTGAAGTTGTATTTCTACTTTCAAAAGTAGATAAATACAATAGTCATGAGCATCTTGAAGTCAGACTTTAAATATATACAGCTCTCAAATCAGAAAATGCTGGTTCTATAATTAAAGAGTAAGGGAGATCTGAGAAGAGACCCTTTCAGATACCAAAATAAGCGCATTATGACAGCACGTCACAGACGCAAGGGTGTGTTCTAAGCAAAGGATAACTTTCAAATGACTTTTTCCTTAGTCACTGAGGTTTTTCCTGATGTTTGGCTTTGCATAGCTTGCAACAAGTCAGCCACGGTGATTTTGGTATTTTCCTTTTAAGATTTTAATTCTCTCAGATGTTGTCAAAGTTCATCTGCTTAAACAGATCAGAACATGTCACCAGACCAGTTCCTCTAAAACACTGTCTCTAATGTATGCTCACCTGGAGTCAAGAATGTTCCCTTTAATTTATACCAGTTGCCTAATATCCGATACAGGAATTTGGTCTTTGAAAAATCTAAATCCCAGCTAACACTTATTATCTAAATTAGGGAATTGTCAAGACAGCGACTTGCACTTTTTACCTTCAAAAGATTAATATACTAAGAACAAGGAAGACCTAATGAGCTTTTAATAGATGGCTGTAAGTCTAACAAGCTTTGCTGTGTGAGCTGTACAGACACGACTGCCAAAAAGTAAATCCTCTAACTCATTTAATGTCAGTGTGAGACAACCACAACACAGAAACCGGTAGCTGGTTCGGTAAGTGCTTTTAATGTTGAGAAGCTTCCTATCAGAAATATAGAAAAGATCTTGGCTTTACAAAAAGAAAACAGTATTTTACAGACCAGAAACACAGAAGTTAAGCAGCAGTTTATTGCAGTTGGCCAGGTATGTAAATAAACCGTTGTAACGGTTATGAGCAGGGCACAAAGTTCTTTTACAGTGGATAGTTTCTCCCTGCTTGTAAACACCAGAAGAGTATTTCTTCTCCAAACAAGTTAAGAATCAGAAAATATAAACAGTCTTCTGCTGAGGTTCATGAACAGCATTGTTTGCCTTCTCTGTTCTTTCTAACAGTCACCGGGCATTTCTGTTGTCACGTACAGGTAAGGGGCTTCTCTTACATTTCCGGCACCCAGGCTCCTAACTGAAGCCCTGTTAGCAAATAAGTAAGTGTACTTACTTTATTTTTGTCAGAACACATCCATCCTTTAAGTTTGATTTGCAATTCTTTCAATAAAGACGAATATGTAAAATATATTCTGGTAAAATGGAAACTGAACAGTATGTATCTTTCTCTCTCTAAAAAAAAAAAAAATATGGGAGCATACCAAAAAATCTTGCCAGAGTTACTCTTTCTGACAGCTCTTCTAATTCACAAACTTAATTTAATTAATGGACAGTGCTGGTAAAAACACTAATAAAAGCATACCTTAACACTCTAGTTTATGTAAGACCAGGTGATGAAACAAGTAGCTTAAATTAGAATCCCCTGTACCCAAAATGCACCCTTCCCTTCTCACTTTTCCAAGTAAGATATAGTTGGCTTTCCGCATTTTTAACTACAAAGAAAGAAATAGAAGATTTCCCATCATTTGTTTTAGAAGCATTTTCAGTCATTTCTGTCTCAGCATCCCCGTGCTAGGAAGACGTGTGGCTTACTCTGTGTTCTTCAACTAGCGCGTGAAGCCAGATAATTCTCGCAGAGTCTTCACACAGGCTGAGCAAGCAACTTACTCTCCCGGATTTTTGAAAGCAAGCCTTGCAGCAGAACGCTCCCAGGTACGTGCCCGCCAGGGATGAGGCACTGGTGCTCACAAGAATGTGAAGAACGGGATAAGCATGCGGTCAGTCAGAGCAGCTTTTGCAGTCTCCAGCAGTTTCTGGTTCGGTGACCTTCAGAGAGAACAGGGCGATGTTCTTCCTTTCAGGAATTTTTCAGTCACCTTTTAAATCCATGTAGTTTTATACAGGGCATCCTGCAGCAAGCACTTCTACAGCTGGCTGAACAGATACCTTCATTTGTTTCAAACCCGCTACCTACCACTTCCATCATGCCCTTGAGGTCTTCTATCAAAAAAAGAATGCTGAAGAATTTATTCCTTTGCTACCTTCTCGGTGCTACTCACTTTACAGATCTCTATCCTTGGCTCCTGTCAGGTTGACTTTTTTTTTCCCCACAGTGAAGAATTGTATTTATTTTTTTCCCAATACAGAGCCTAAATGTAGCCCTGTGAGGTGAAAGACGAGAGCCAGGAAAACAAGCTAGATTAATGTTTCTACAGCAGGGGCAGCTTTACATACTGCGAGACAAATGGCAGTAAGATAAAAACAGCTGTCCTTAACTATATAGGAACTGTTGAGGGGGGTCAGAGGAAGCAATTTAGCATATTTACACTGAATTAAAAAAAAAGACTAGAAAGAAGTTCAGAGGTTTGCAGCACAGTGAGCACCTGTGAGATCCCACAGCAAGGACTAAAGCACAGTTAAAACTGTGGGCTACTGAAAAGGAATATGGCTTTACTTAATTTTAAGAAAAGCCTTTCCTGCTACAAGTGGTGATGTTGTAGAGTACCTGTGGACATCCAGAGCATACTCAACTTCTGCCCTTGTTCCCAAACAGAATCTCCTTTGTGTACAGCCCATTAATCATAAGGGGAAGAGTTCTATTAAGAAGATACTAATTTATTTGAATTTTCTGCATTCTCACCAGCTGACATGAAGAGATCTCCGTTAAAAGTTAATGGATTCTTTTTATCCAATAAATGTATTCTAGCAAAGATTTAACTGCATTCAATTTAGTACTTTATACATTGTAATTTGTTATATAAATAGTTGTAGTTCAATTTTGATTTAGGATTCACTACTGTTAACCATCTTGAGCAGCGATACTGCTTTATAAAAGGTCAGTAACTGATACACTTTAAAAGCCCTAACCTGGCATATTCAGAATTCCTAGGTTTTTTTCCCCCACCAATTTTCACTGCCTTTACAGGTTTGACTATAAAATTTACACATACCAGAGTTTTGGATAGCTCGTGAAAAACACTTTTAGAGCAACATATTCCCAAGTTGCACAAGGCCAGCTGTTACCCCATTTTTTTAATATGGTACTTACTTGGCTTTCTGCCAGAGACAGACCTAACATGTTATTTTCATAATTTTTTCCACATCTGCGTACCATGGAGGAGATCGCTGCTACTGCGTGACCATGACCGCTGTGCGCAGAGTAACGGGCCGCAGGAGGAAGCAGCGGCTGGGTCAGGCTCTGCGGGGAACACCCAAGCCCAGGACTCTTCCCCCGCCGTTAGCGGGGTGATCCTCCTCCACACGGTGCCCCCAGACAGGGAACGAACGTGAGGTTCATGTCCCACATCTGACCTTGAGATGCTGGTGGGAAAGCAGGGAGAGAAGCCTTGGCGAGAATGGATTTCTTACCGTGCCTATCACAGGTGCTGCTGCGCTCCCATCGCTCCCCGGGGTGTGCGCCGCCCTCCTGGCATGTACTTGGCTCTTAAAACAGTCACAATTCAGAACTATTTTGCCAGGCTGACAGCATTTTTTCTTAAGAAATTCAAGTGAGAAAATAGAAGCTGCCCTTTTCAACAACGTGCAATAGGAAAAAAGTTGAAGGAATGCCTCCAGCTCCAGGGCTGGGGATTTTTTTTTTTTGAAAGAAACCCCAAACCTGCTACAAACAGTTGTTAAGAGTTGCTATTCCAAAGCAAAAAAACAAACAACAAACCTGCCCACAACAATTTCACAATGAGAAATCTCAGAGATTGCAGTCAGGCTTCCACCATCCTGGTCATCTCCCAGGGTACTTATTTGGAGTTAATTGTCGGTGTTCCTGTCACTGCATTAATTTGCCCACGGCCTTTAATGGCAGCATCTGCCACTGAGGACAGGGAGACTCTCACGGCGGCTGATGGAATACCACACCAGGGGAGGGGGGTGGTGCAGTTAAACGTATCCACAACATTTCCCTCAGTGTTCGCAGTCCTTGTCTGGGTGTGTTGTACTGCAAACATTGAGAGAAGTGTTGTGAATGCATTTGCTCAGTTCTGTTCCGATTTTTCATTTTGACCAAATTATTTCCCATTAGCTTGTGACACGCATTTCTAGTTTTTGCTTCTAAAAGTGAAAAACGCGGTTTTTAGTTAGAATCACATTTATCTTTTGGAGATGTGTTTTTATTCAGCTTCTCCTCTGTAAAATGTAATTTCAGGACAGCAGCATAGGAATAATTCCTGCTTGTGCCTCTCCACAGAGCCCCACCAGCGTTAACCTCCCTTAATGCAAGCAACTCCTCCCCGTGGTGAGGACGGAAGCACAGCAGCTTCATCCTTCCCTCTGAACATTCCTTCTGGTATTTGATGCAGTTGAATACACTTTACCCAGTGTGAGATACATTTAGCTGAGAAATTTTTTATATATACACATCAGCATATTCGTATATAGTCCATCATCTAGTATTGCCTATTAAGTTTAACCTGCTACTTCCTCCTATATATTATCAGCATCACTGCGCACCTTGCTGTCAATGCTTCTTAACGAGTTTCTCAAACTACTTTGACAGACCTCAAGTTATCTTTCAGAGGGTGAGTTCTTAATTTTCACTTGTGAGTAAATTATGAATACATCATTATACGAACTATATGCTCGGATAGCCTTTGGCTTACGTGTACAAGGAACCCTGGTAAAACGTGCATAGGTGAAGTAGTGTTACAGGAGCAAGTGTCTGCCTACAGCCTCCAGAGGTTTTCTGTACATACCAAGTCTGAATGTAGCTTAAATTATTAACACTCTAGTGTAAGACTCACATTTCTCTAGGCTTTTGAATTTATGCAAGGCAAGTAAAGTGAAAATTACATTAAAACTTAACAACAGCCAGATAGTTAATTTTTCTTTTTTTCCCCCCACCAATATTTACAACATCCTTTTTTTTTAAAAAAAAACAAACACACAAAACCAAACACTCCTCCAGTTTGTGAAAAATACTAAACATCCTCATTCTTCTCTCTTACACAATTCAAACTGTCACTGTTTTGCAGCATTTGCTTTCTTGCTTGTCAAGAGCATTAACAAGTTAGCAGAGCACCCAGTCATGTAGTTATTCTATTAAAGAGAGACAGAAAACCAAATTATTTTGCAGTAGTATTATTACTACAGTAGGATTAACACAACAAAGAAACAGACAAAAATACGAAACAAGTCTGGGAAAAGTCATAGGATTATACCAATGCATTGAAAGTAGTATGATTTTTTTTCTTTTTAAACATTTGTGTGAATTATGTACATGTCCATCTGATGCAGTTACTTACTTTATCACATACACGTGACCTGAGTGACGCCATCTTCCTGGTCAAATTGTCCATCATCCAGTTCCCTTAATACTCCATCACTGCTACTGAATCCTGGAAAGCCTCCATACTGGGAGGATCCCTCCTTGATCCAACATTGTTTAGAAGGAGACAGGTGAAACTCATCAGGTGGTTGTCCAATTTCTATCGGGCAAGAAGTAGCTGTGTCTAATCCAACACTTCTGCTAGAGACTTTGCCTTTTTCCTCCCCAATAACTTGTCTTAAGGATTTCTTCTGAAATACAAGAAGGATAAAATGTTAGCTTATTTAAGGGAAAAAAAAACCCCACCAAACACTTTGCAATGAGTCATGCATGGTTTTAATATGAGCTGCATTTTAACATAAGGCAGCATTTAACACTCCAGTTTAAACTATGAACTCCTCTGAAAAAAACCCAAACCTCTGACATACATTTTTTTTTGTTCTCTATAAATAAATTTTGAGAGAGACAAAGAAGATACAAGGCATAGCGAAGATTCAACAAAGCACAAATGACTGCTGCGAAAAAGTACTCCAACAGTGCTCAATTCTTATGTAATGCTTGGCAGCTCTGGAATGATTTGCAAGTCTCTACCCATGCTAAAATCAGCTGCTTGAAAAAAAGGATTATTTCTGTGCCTAATGTACATGTCTAACATACCCCGACTCCGATGCTTTCTGCCATTACGGCACCCGCGTGCGCTGCCCTTTCTTGTGCTCTGCAGGGATGAATGCTCGAGGGTGGCACTGCTCCTGCTGTCAGCTTCCTCTCAGCCCAGAGGGGTGGGAGGGACAGGCAGTGGCGGACACACAGCTGACAGCTCCCCCATCTCCAGCCACCACTGCAGGCAGACACTCGCTCTCCTTCACTCGCGTATCTACATGGCACCATGTACAGTGTTCGGCTAATGCCCTCATCTGCAAGCTGCTATGAAAGTCTGCGGATGTTGATCACTTCTCTGACACAGTTCTGTCTGGGAGCTTCAACAGGAGTGCAGTATTTGATAAAGGTGTGAACAAAACTCCATTGATGCTTGAGCTCATTAAGAGTGTGATCTGACCACTTCAGAGGACTGAAGATTTCCCACTGACCCATCTCACGGTGAGACTGCTATGCTTTCCCCATCTTTCCAGTTTCGCCCATATAGGCTGTCAGAAGCCTCCTCAGATAACAGCACATTCCCTGAGAATTGCCTTCAGTCCACGGGGGGGATCTACACAGATGCAAGTCAGCAGCTGTCCTGTACAGCAATTTGAGGGGAATCTAAAAGAGACCTTGCACGCAAAGAACTCAGTATGAATACAATCTGATATTAGTACTGAAAGGTAAGCAGATTGTGATTTATGCAAACAATAGACCTATCAGACTATGCTAAGGGTCCTCTGAAGCATCACAAATAAATAAAAGGTTTATTTTATTTTAGCATCAGGAGCTACCCAAAGTACTCAGATCTGTGATGATGCAGCACTTCCAGAGGCAGTGTCAGTGCCTTGAGTCACAGAGGAGCATGGTCAGGAAGGCAGAAGCGCCCTGGCTTTCTGCCTGGAGCCTTGCTGTCAGCACAAGCACCGCTAAACCAGGAGATGCTTTGCCAGGGGACACAGCCCCGTACACAGAAGGAGGACATCTAGCTAAGAAAGAATCCAGCCTCAGTACAGAGCTGTGTTTTGGTAGATAAAAGACACAAGCACTCTTGCTGGGGGATTTGCACAAATGCAAACACTTTAAAAAAAAAAAAAGAAACCAAACAAACCAAAACACCCCACAACTGTTTTTGCTGTGCTTGGGCAAGTTCTGTGCCCCCCCTTCTATACATCACTAAGTTTTTTCTCAAACCCTTTTGAAACAGTAAAAACAATGGGCCTTGTGGCTAAAGGAAATGTATTTAAGGAAGCTGTTAGAGGAGACATTGGGAAATTAGACTAAGGGGAAATAGTGTTGCCTCAGGAGAAACAGAAGGAAATAAGCTACGCCTGGATGCCACAGTAAGAGGATGGAGAAGTCTGCCTAAGAAAAATAAAGGAAAAAAAAAGAGAAAATGAAAAAAACCCAACACAACAACTCAAGCACTGTGTGGTTCAATCTTTGATCTCCTACTCTGAACTATTTTCTTAGAAAAACAAATGGTATGTGATAAAGAACCCGCTGAGACAGTATAGCCCTTCTAAGCCAAGAGGCCTTAGAACCATTACATAAATCATAAGCCAGGTAGGTCATAGTGCACTATCTCACGAATATACAAGGAGGCAGAGAGATGAGCTGTGGGGACATAAAATACACCCTCCTCAGAAAAGAGACCCTGTGGGAGTAAGAGACCAGGTAACTGGGCTTTTCCCCTCAATTTGTACTAAAGCAAAACTTCCTTTAGAAATGGCAATGCTAACTTTGACCTAGCAATTAAAAAAAAATAAAATAAAATAAAAGAGTCCTGAGTCCACAAAGCAACCTGTAGCCAGTGTTGCCATTCTCCAGAACGCAAGTCAGACGTCCAAACAGCCGGACCTGCCCCTGGCGCAAAGCTCCTGCCATGGCCAGACCCCGCTCTGGAGAGCTGGGAAGAGGTGTGATCAGGGCTCCGGGGACCCGGTAGTTAAGTGTTTGCGAAGGTCTGTATGAGGCTGCTTTCTTACTAAGATTCAGTCAATGAGAGTCTTGTTGATTTCTTATTTTGACTCTCATAGATACCTCAGGAAGAATGCTACCTGAGATGCAAACATCCTTAAGGCTATGCTTAAACAAGTAAATTGTGATGCAATTTTTTTTTTTTTTTTAACTCAGAACATTTTGGATGTCTCAAGCATTTCTGCATTTCAAAAACATCTTAGGTTGTGGTCACGAAAATTTTTTAAACAGTAGCTTTAATATAATTTAACCATCAATGAAAAGATGCAGCACAAATGAAAGTGTCATGCCCAACAATATAGAATCACAGGAATTAAATGTTTTTACTGAAATGTTTGAAAGTGTGTGATAAAATTATTCGGCTCTGTCGTCACTGTCCAGGGGACATTTTAAATAAACTTATTGAAATTGATAGAGCAAAAGTTAATGCTTTCAGATTTCAGGAGCTTGTTTTGCACCTGAAATCTAGCTACATACTAGCTAGCATGATTTTATGTACCAGTTCAGTATTATTAACAAATCTATAAATTTCAGTTGCAATGTAGGTAATATGCTGTTTGCCAATTGAGACAGTTTGGTAAAAAAGTATTGAAGTAAAAAGATTAACATTTAGGGGAAAACCAACATAACTGGAAAAACAGAAGGAAAATGTTCCTCTGCTAAACATTTCAGCTTCAGCCTGATCTACCTATTTACCCCATGCTAAAATGACCTCAGCATACTGAAATTTCCTGGTGGAGAAGTAAAACATTCACTGGTACTTAATGAGCACATTTAGATACTAAGTTTGTTGAGATTCTAAACACTATAATCCTGATGTAAATAGCTACAAATCAACTATTTCTTGTTTACTTGCAGTATGTTAATGCTTAAGTCAAAAGGTTTCCGTTACAACAAAGTAAAACAATGACTACAAAACATACAAGCTGTTTTATTTGTATAAACTAAAGAATGTAAAGGTCATGCAGCTGCTGATCACTTCACAATTTGGTGACAGAATTTAAACTCTGAGCATAATACTTCCTATTTTTAATTTAAACTACATCTCAAAGATTCATCAGTTCCTCAGACTGAATGTTTTTACAGAACTAGTTTGTATTATGTCTCTTGACAGAATCCAGTTTTAAACATTCTAGCTTGTGTCATGTAGTTATGCTGCCTTTTAAGAGATGCTTATAGCTAGAAATAACATGCCATACCAAGGAAAGAGTATTTATATCAGGAGTCCATGCCCTTATCATAGAGTATTAAAAAAGAAGGGAAACGTCAGGAAATTGTCACAAAAGGCAGAAGCAGGGACCAGGAGAATGAGGAACTGTCTACTGTAGGAGACCAGGTTTGAGACCATTTAAGGAACCTGAAAGCGTGCAAGTCCATAGGACCTGATGAAATTCATCTGTGGGTCCTGAGGGAACTGGCAGATGAAGTTGCTACGCGACTACTCATCATATTTGAGAAGCTGTGGCAGTCCAGTGAAGTTCCTGCTGACTGGAAAAGGGGAAACATAACCCCCATTTTTAAAAAGACAAAAAAGGAAGACCCAGGGAACTACAGGCCAGTCAGTCTCACCTCTGTGCCTGGCAAGATCATGGAGCAGATCCCCCTGGAAACCATACCGAGGCACACAGAAAATAAGGAGGTGATTGGTGACAGCCAACATGGCTTCACTAAGGGCAAATAGTGCCTGACAAATCTGGTGGCCTTCTATGACAGTGTTACAACATTGGTGGATAAGGGAAGAGCAACTGATGTCATCTACCTGGACTTATGCAAAGCATTCGACACTGTCCCACACAACATCCTTGTCTCTAAATTGGAGACATGCATTTGATGGATGGACCGCTGGGTGGGTAAGGAATTGGCTGGATGGTCACACTCAAAGAGTTGCAGTCAATGGTTCAAAGTCCAAGTGGCAATCAGTGACAAATGGCATTCCTCAGGGGTTGGTATTGTGACCAATGCCGTTTAACATCTTTGTTGATGACATGGACAGTGGGATTGAGTGTACCCTCAGCAAGTCTGCCAACACCACCAAGCTGTGCTGGAGGGAAGGGATGCCATCCAGAGGGAACTGACAGGCTGGAGAGGTGGGCCTGTGCAAACCTTATGAAGTTCAACAAGGCCAAGTGCAAGGTCCTCCATGTGGGCTGGGGGCACAATCCCAAGCACAAATACAGGCTGGGCAGAGAATGGATTGAGAGCAGCCCTGAGAAGGACTTGGGGATGTCGGTGGATGAGAAGCTCAGCATGAGCTGGCAATGTGCACTTGCAGCCCAGAAAGCCAACCATATCCCAAGCTGCATCGAAAGAAGAGTGGCCAACAGGTTGAGGGAGGTGATTCCGCCCTTCTACTCCATTCTTGTGAGACCCCACCTGGAGTACTGCTCAGGGGCCCCCAACATAAGAAGGACATGGACCTGTTGAAGCAAGTTCCGGGGGATGGCCACAAAGAGGATCAGAGGGCTGGAACACCTCTCCTATGAAGACAGGCTGGGAGAGTTGGGGTTGTTCAGCCTGGAGAAGAGAAGACTCTGGGGAGACCTTATTGCAGCCTTCAAGTATCTAAGGGGCACCTACAAGAATGCTGGAGAGGGACTTTTTACAAGGGCATGTACTGATAGGATGAGGGGTAATGGCTTCAAACTGGAAGAGGGTGGGTTTAGATTAGATATTAGGAAGAAATTTTTCACTATGAGGGTGGTAAGGCACTGGAACAGGTTGCCCAAGGAAGCTGTGGAGGCCCCATCCCTGGAAGTGTTCAAGGCCAGACTGGATGGGGCTTTGAGCAACCTGGTCTAGTGGGAGGTGTCCTGGCCCATGGCAGGGGGGTTGGAACTAGATGATCTTTAAGATCCCTTCCAACCTAAACCATTCTATGATTCAATGAATGGAAGAGGCGATTAAGACATTGGCAAGGGAGACTACACAGAATGCTTAATAGAAAAAAAACAGAAGCTCAAATTTTGTAAGTGAAGAAATAAATTATCGATAGTGTACAAGAACTAGCTAGGAATTGAGATCGCAGTAGAGATGAAAAATAAAACAGGATTTAAGTTGTGCATGTTGAATGCAGTTCTTCCAGGCATGATAGTAGTAATTATCAGAGGACACAGTGAGAAGTAAGTTAGGCTGGAAATTAAGGAAAAACCTGGAGAGGAACAAAACAAAAAAAAACACAAAAGGAAAGAGAAGGAAGATACAGATGATAGCAACAGTCTGGATGGAATGTAAAAAGGACAGCGAAAGATCAATCCAAGAAGTTTAGAGACTCGTGGAACTATTTACACAGCCAGAGAAAGAAGAGACTAGATGTCATTGCCTTATAGTAGTATATAATACCACCAGTGACCAAGTTCATGAAGTTACTACTCTGGTGCTGGACATGAGTGAAAGTGTCCATAGTTTTCACAACTGCTTAAGACTATCACAGGAAAGCCACGTCAATTAGAAAAAGGTGGCTTGGCCATTGAAAAAAAAACAGAAATAACAAAAATTAGAAATCCATCATGGGATGTTGAAAGACTTGGCAAAGAAGAGCCCACCAGTTCAGCCTTCTCTGGCCACTGCAGGATTTACTATAGCCCTCTATGGGTGTAATAACCATTGTGACCTTGACTCTGAGCAGGATGCGGTGACTGCCCGTTACTTAATCCTCAAAGCACTTTTATACAACCACTATTATGGGAGCCTCACTCAGAAGGGACAAGGAGTTGTTGAGGCCCAAGGGCAAGAATTTTAAATCCTCATTTTCTGCCACACATTTTCATGTAGCAACAGCCAACAGCCATTCACCCTGTTAACCTCCAGATTACAGTATCCCTTGCACAGCTTGACACTTGTATTGTTCTACAAGTGTGAAAGTAGGTGTTTTGGAGGTCACAATGAAATGTTTTCTTTCTCATGTGCACCAGATCCAGGATTTGAATCAGAACATTTAAGACTTCCTGAAGACTTCTGAAGAAATACAGCATAGACAGCCTCATCCACCTGACACACAGTAATTTCTTAGCACAAAAGACATCTTCAGCATGCTTATGCTTTTCTCTATGGCTTAATTTAAGAGGTATACGGCTGAGAAAAGTAACATACAAGTTCAGCTGCAAAAACTCTCCACAAACTTAAACTTTTTTCAAGTGAAACCCTCTTCTGCCACTTTTTTTCCCCATTAATTTTGAAGTCTAGTTTGTTTCTGTACCTAACCATTATATGAAATACTGATTTGTTTATATTAATACTTTAAACATGTTACTCACCTCTGGTGTCTGGACAGCAGAATTCCACATAACAGGTCTCTGAAGAAAAACAACTTGCTTTGTGGCCAGATTTCCTTCACTAAAATTGAAAGAAAATTCTTTCAATATTTTAAAGGCAAATAATAGTCCCTAAAACACATTCACTCCTTTCAAAGTCAACTGTAAGTTCTGTGTACGTAAGTCCATGAGTGAGAAGATAGACTACCAAGTGTTAGCTGGTTTATTAATTCCTAAACAGTTCTACAATCACATTTTAAAAAAAGAAAATACAAGCATAGAGCTGGGTTAAGGTGTTGCACGTGAAAATAGGTCTAGAACAAACATTTGTGTTGCTGATTACAGTTATTCAACATGTCTGCTCTTGAAAGTTTAAGTACCAGAGCTCCTACTTTTAATCAAAGCCTGCACCTTTATGTCTTTTTTTCATCTAATCCTCACTGTCAAATATACAGCAACATATTACTACCTATTAATGCCACAACAAGTAGGCCCAATCTCAACAGATCCACAGCTTCAACAAATCTTTCAATCCTTTGTGGTACAAAACTTAGCAGTAAAGAATGTTACTTCCCAACTAAAAGGTGCTTTCCTGGTTGTAACATGACATCTAACTGACACAGCAGGATAAGGTTGCTGCCTCACCACATATGGATAAAAGGACTCAGCTCAGTTTTTATAAGCTTTACATCCACAATTAGATAAATGACACTGGCCATTTTGTACATGGGAGGTACATGCACAGGAAAGACAAGTGAATAAAGTAGTGAGTTAAATAAAGGAGGAAAAAAAAAGAAAAGAGGAACATCAGTTTTTAGTCCTGGAACTTTTACAAATGTTGATGCTGTTGTGGTAGATACAATTTAAAGAAGCTCTGTTTCAAAAGGAAATATTTTTAGAAAAATAAATGTGAAAAAGAGAAGTTGTCCCTCAAAACCAAATCAGATGTTACTCATAGGATGTTTCAGAAGTGTAACACACTTCATACTGGTGATACGTCCTCTTGAGGTTTTTATGTACTTATTTTCATCACCTTTCCATCAGAAATACGGGTCCACACATTTCATATGTACTGCAAAGGCTGACTGCGACACTGAAAGAGGCAAGAATTGCAAGACCAGAGCTCTAGGATGGGAGGGTTTAAAAATATTCCTGTGCTTTTCTAAATATCAAATACTACATTTTGATAAATTCTTCTTTTCCCTCCAACTCCTACTTCTGGGCAGTATTCAATGAGATCTTTATGCATATAAAGGAAAGGCATTGAAATAGTTTGGCAGAAAAGTGACTACAGATTTAAGAGTGCACTAAAGAAAAGTAGCAAAATAGAAACACAAGAGACATGCAGTGAGTTCATTTGACATTTATATGATTCTATCTATTCTATCAATCATAAAACAGTATTACTATGCACAACATTATGGACAGAACCAAGAAAATAATGTAAGCTTATATTCAGTATGGGTATGTCACAGTCTTAACCACACACAAAGTTGAGATAACTGATTCATATGTTATGCCAGGGGTAGGACCGATAGAATTAATTTATATTTAATATTAGTATTTTTCTTGGAGTAAGTCCCTATGAGATCCGGAAGAGCATGTTAACAGCCTGCCCCAGTAGAGCTCCTGGAAGTATGCTCTGAGAAAATAAACAAAACGCACTATTCCCAGTGTACTCAGCTACATCTGATCAATAGTCAGTGATGATGGTTTTGTGATGGTGTTTGGCCCCTCACAATCTTCCTTTCAGTCCAGCTGAACTCAGGTCATGGCATATCTTTGCATGTCTTCCTTGGATGAGAATAGAGAACTAAAACTCCCAGCTTGTGGGGAAAACAAGGAGGCAAGAGAACGGACTCTGTTTCCTTAAGTTAACAAGGTTTCCTGCTCTAAGAGTCCCTACCTCACTGTTTGGCTTCATTAAAAGAAAGTGTGTTGCAATTTTATGCCATGACAAGGAAATCAGCAATCCTGCAACCTTATTCCACTTGGCTAGGTATCTCTCCCTGCCTCAGTTATGTCTGTTTTGATAATATCAATTGGGAAGTCTCTCTCAAGCAAGAAGGCTGAGCAGAGTCCCTGGCATTGGGAAGAGCCTACGGCTTATTTTGTAACAGTGTCTGCATTCCTTCAGAGAAAAGAAAAAACCCAAACATTAAGATACAGCTTGTACAAATTCTACTAGAACAGAGAAAGGACACGATGGTGAGTAGCCAATAAGTAAATTAACAATTTTCTAAGTCTGACCTTATTAAAATGCCACACACGACAAAGCAGCTATGAGCTTAATTCACACAGAACTCAATGACAGTGGGATTTCCACAGAATTTAAATGAGAAAAAAGCGCTTAGAGCAAGCTACTCCGTAGCTTCCCTCATATTTCTACATTCCATCTTTGCCTCATGAGTCAGGGCATTTTGAAAACTTAGATTAAGTAGTTTGTCATGATAAATTAATAACCACAAAGTCAGTGTTTTTGCACTGTATTTGCTTGCCTGTTTTCCGGCACCCGTAAACAGTCTGCCTTGCCCATTTTCAGGGATTACACAGTAATCAGTGAGGGGAAATAAAGGTCACTGCAGGGTAAGGCTGCTGCAGCCTTTTTCCTGTCTCTTCTTTTAAGAGACATGAAGAGCAACAGAGACTCTATTGTTAAAACACCAGTGATTTGTTTGTCCGCTTATGCTGTATGGGCAATGAATTTGTCCTCTTATTATCCGTATATATTTAATAAGTCCCCCAAAACAATCATCAAGCTAGAAGCTAACTAGTACTGCCAATGGCTCTGATTTTTACAGGTCTATTTATGTGTGAACATTTTATATACAGAGCACTTAAGATTAGACAAAGTTTTCTGAAAAATGAAAAGAGAGAACAAGATAATAAATTCTTTTAACCCTTTTTTTTTTTTTAGTTTCCCAAAATAAAGTTTTGCACCCCTTTGGAATTGCACAGCATCAAGATTCTCAGTTATGAGACAGGCACCAGCTTGGGATAAGTCTCCTGGCTTAGAGGACCCGTTTAATGAAAAAAATTAAAAATAGCCTTAGAAATAATTTTAATTTTAGACCACAAACATGTATGAAATTATACAAACTCATGATAATATTTTACTAGTAACTGCAGTAACACTAAGCTACCAAAGTACTTTCTTACTTCCCCCCCAATCACTAGATTTAACTCCTAAAAGGACTATTAATTTTATCCTTGATATATAGCTTCTGAACTCAGCTTAATTATTGTCAAATTCTTGTCTTGAAAACATTTCTCAAGTAAGAGTTGTATATAATGCTGGAGGCTCTTTGGGTCTCTAATACTATTTACGGGTCTGTCTTCTATTCTTTTTTGGTCTGCTTTTTTGGTCAAAAAACCCCTTTAGTGACTGCTGACAAATTTAAATACCCAAGATATGGATGGATACAGCAAACGTTGTATTGTATGCCCATTTTTTTCCCCCCATATCCCTGGAAAAAGAATCACTGACAGAAGAAGGGAACTTCTGTGGGATTTATAGTGTGCTGACAAAAAAAACACCCCTAAAATCAAAACCCCACAGTGCTTATTTTTCAAAACAACATTGCACAAAAAAGCAACCCTGTGTGTTTCAAGAATATGACATCTACCACTGCTCTATTTGTAACTGCAAGGACAACATTTCTCAAGGAAATGTTTCCTGCATCCAACATGATTTAGCCCTTGGGGTAGGAGTTAAAGGACTAAATAAGCCTACAAACTGCTGCCCCGGCCTGAAACGGGACAGCGATCTGTGACATTCAGCTATCATGTGGCATGGCACTGCACACAGCAGGACATTTTATTTTATGGAGAAGAACATCTGTAAAGAAGGAAAACAACCAACAACAAAACCATGCAGGAACAGTCATTACAGCCTGGTGTTTTTTTACACTGTTTCAAATCCTAACCATGTAAAAACCAGAAAAGGAACACATCAGTGCACAACAACCCTGCCACAACCCAGAACCTGTTAGCCTGTTGGTCACACTCTTCATCTGCAGACAAGCAGTGGGCATAATGGCTAGGAACAGATCAACAGATCACAGACGAACTGAGATGAGGGAAAGTTTTGCAATAGATTAGGAGAAGAGGAAAACAGACTAGAGCAAAATATAAAGGTGAATAACAAGGGGGAGCAGGCTGCCCTGCAAATATTTTATTCTTAAATAGAATTTTCTTCATATACTTTGTCCAAATTCTTTTTTTTAAATAAATACGAAAACATGAATTTGCCAGACTGTCCCAAAGGGTTGCTCATTTTGTTTGTCCACTGTTTCTGAAGCCTGTTAATATTCAGGATGGGTTTTGAGGTCAGAGTTCCAAGTCTGGAAAAAGAACAGCTGTTCAGCAGCATAAAGTGTCTGTCTTTACTGAGACATTTAACTTGCATTCCTAGGATAATCCACCACCACAGTAATGGTATCTTTCATATCAGACACATAGTAGCCATCCAGGAATTTCTTCTCCTTTTTAAGTACCAAGATCAATGCCTAAAACCAGTATTTATCAACCACCAATTTTCCTATTAGGATAGAAACACATTCTTTTTTGGTCTCTTAAGAATTCTTAATTAGGAATTCTTGTTTATGGTCTTTTTTTTTTACTTTTTTTTTAAAGAAAAGCTGTACATTAGATACACAACAGGCACACAAAACATGATTTATCCTATTTCTTCTGAAAGTATCTCACAAGCCACACTAGGACAAGTATTAGACAATTCATGCAGACACCTACTGAACCCCTTAGGCTAGAAAAGTGCTTTTTATTAATCTGAATTATTCTAGTGTTAATACAAAATGAATCCAACTTAAGATTAGGCCATGTTACAACCCCCTTTTACATGACCACAGCTATTAACGGACTAGTTGTTTCACATCTAGAAGCAATGCTACTTCAGACATCTAGTGCAACTTAAATATCTTGCTGGTAGATTACCTTCTTACTAGCTCAAGGAACAGCTCCAGTCTAGTTAATCTGTTTGCACTTCCTACAGCACTTTTTCATATTTTTTTTTTCTTATAGCGCTTAGGGCCATTTAAAAGAAACTGCCTTTGCTCTGCAATCTACGAGGTACAAAAATAGTATCATTTTGCCTGCTGCAAGCACAGACTGATACTCAAGAGTGTCTGACCAGCAGCTGCTGAAGACAATCTTGCCCCTGCTGTCCAAACCCTGCAGGGATGGGGTACAGTTACACTGCTTGTGCGACAAAAGAAGTCTGAGGCTGAAACATCTCTCTCATCCTATAACCCACAGCACACCATGACTATCAAAATCTTTCTCTCCCATTGTCCACTCAGGTCCTTCAAGTAGTAGATCCAGATCCTGAAGGCTTACTCTCCAGCTGTAAGATTTGGCCAAAGATTTCAGCTGTTTATAAAACCCAGGCTCAGCAGTTCACATACCCTTAGAAGTCACCATGTTCAAAGCTAACACACTTAGACCACATATTTTTGTTTGAAGTAGTGAATTAAAGGATAACCATTCTATTTCATATTCTGAAAACTCCTTCTCTCTGGAGCAGGAGCTTTACAAGTTCAGAATTTCATAAGTTTCAGACGAAAAACATAGACACTTAAAAAAAAAATTAGCAGAGTGGGCCATGATGCTTTACCACAGTATCTTCTGTCTTCACATTTAACCAGTTGGTTAAAACCAACTATTAAAAACACACAGCCAAAGAAACTCCAACACCTATTTCCTGACCAGAAAAACCTCCGTCTCACATGGGTGAGTTGATTTAATTATGGCAAATCACTTGAACTAAATTCTACATTCTTGGAGCAGTTCTCTTAGAACTTTTCATTTGCAACCTTTTTCATGCTGTCTTGATTTAATAGTGAGGTTTGGATCCCAAGATTACTCAAATCGCTCACTCTTTCCATTACCCTTAATGAGCCCTAAGCCATGCCTCAGTACATTTATTTGTTTTCAAACCTTGGCAATCTTAATCTAATGGGAGGAGAATTAAAAAAGAGAGAAAAGAGGTTTATGGTTATGTTTCATTTGCCATTTTTTAGCTTGATACTGTCAAGAAAAGCACAGAACTTTTTTTTGTTAAAAAAAGAAAACCCGGAAACTTTTAGGGGATCCAGGTCTGCTATTTAGGGCTTCTTATATATATAGAGCTCCCTCAGTCAACAAAATAAATATTACAATAAGAGAACTGAAATCCAGTAGTTTGATACTATATTTGAAATGAAACAATGTCTATATTAAAGAGAAACAACCCAGTAACTTGCTGGATTAGAACATTCTCCTCCCCAACTTGCAATAAATACTGCATGACTCTTGTGACAACATGACTTCTTACATAGTCCAAACCAGTTATTCACCAAAGTCCTAAATTATTGAAACACTTCAATATTTTTTTTTAACTTGAAGCATATGGGTAACCCCATTGCTGCCCCATTGCCAGGGACTGGGTATGTGATAAAGTTTCCTAAATAAAACCTTTACTGTTTAGATATAAGATATGTATTTTAAATTTAGGATTATTGGTCTAGTTTGAAACTCACTGAAGGCAGTAGTCCTAAAACAGTGTGGTAAAAAAAGATTCTACCGTAATGCTACTTTCAACCCAAGTTTTATATGCAGTTAACATTATTAGCATTTTTCTTCCTTTTACATTTAAGTACACAAGTAATCACTTGATAATTCTGAGATGTATACACCAAAATTGCTATAATTTATTCTTTGGGTACCTGTCATGTCGTACAATAGGTGTAGGCAGGACACAGGTCAGGAGCCATCCAAACTCAGCCAGCGTGTGCAATAAAGGTCCATAATCTGTTTTAATTTCACATCCCTACATTAATAATTATAAAAAGTAGTAAAGAGACTCTGTACAGGTTTTATTTGCATTTCTACACAAATTACAACAACTCCCCTCTCATATATGAGATGACATTGAAACGTGTTGTTTGCTGGAGATTCATGATTTCAAACTGAAAACAACTTGAAGAGTTCAAGACTACATAAGACTAGAAAAACAGACAGAACACATTAACTTTAGGTATGAGCCCCGATTCAGCAAGACATTCAAAGCACGTATCACTTGTTAAACTCATCATGTTGCTAAAGTAATGCCTAAAACTTTTAAAACACCATAATATGTGTCTCAATTTATGTATTTAGGTTTTTACTTCTCATCTAAATAACAAGCATCTCACCTAGCTATATACTTAAGTTTTTTGGGTTTGGTGGTTGGTTTTGTTTGATTTTTTTTTTTAGATATATAACGTATTAGTTTTATGTTGTTTCTTTTCACTTTGGTAAATGTATTTATCATTGAATATTTCAAAAGTAAGCCCTTAATATCATCCAACAACAATTACTTTCAGATGTCATTAATTCATACCAATAATCTTTTAATCTGAAAGTATTAAAAAATGAATAATTTTATTGCTGTACCATGCTACAGTAGTCCATGTAAATTTATTAGGAAAAATGAAGTCTTTCATATTTAGCAGTAAAATTTTACTAAGAATATACATCTGAAAACCACACTCAGTTAATTCACTATCAATTTTTTCTTGTTCTGTTTATAGGTTTTGCTATTTTCTTCCCCTTTTTATTTAAAAATACTTCAGCACATTGTCAGTGGAACTGCACTTGTTGATATTATGTCTAAATTGGTCTGAAACACGTTTTAAAAAACCCTATTTTCTTTGGTGGTTGTATTTGTTGGTATGAACATTTCTAAATGTCAGGGCAGAATCCCTGCGGCATATTTCTTTTATGCACATTAACCAATGGCCACAGACCTGACTTCATTTTTATGACTCAAGGCTTTGGTTTAGCATATTGCAGGTGGCTTCAAGAAACCATCCTGCATGTTTATTAAACACTGGCACAAGCATTCTAATGAAAAAACAAAGAAAACTAAGTAGGAAATTGCATTGCTAAATAATCACCAATTTACCTCAATGACTGTCCATTGTTCAACAACTATTGCATCATTTCCTTTCCTGTTAGAACCTGGAATCCCAGCACCTTCTTCTTCGTAGATAAATAATCCTTCTAAAGATTTGGGCAAATAGTCCCCTGCGAACATAAAGACAAATATAAACTGAAATATAAACTTCCAGGTTAATATCTTACTGAGATGTACACATGGGCTTGTTTTTATTTTTGCTCACTGAACAGTCCTCTAAAATAAAATGAACCAAGACAGCAAATAACTCAAGTTTGTAGTTATTTCTGCATCTAGTTACAACTTTGATGAAGTATGCAAGTCAACTTATTATTCAAAACCCTTTTTTTCTGTATAAATTGAACTATAACCATTTCATTTTCTCAAAAGCATTAGCCACTTCCATGCTCAAATCTGAACTCCAATTTCCTGTATTCAACATATCCCCCACAGCAGACAGACACAAACCCTCTTTATTCAACTTCAACACTGTATGCCTGACAGTAAGTGTGGCTTTTGGTGTGGTGGGACAGAACATAAAGATAAACGAAGCACGAAGCGCAAAGCCTAGCTACTGTTACTTAAATACGTAAATGGCTGCAGGAAGAGCCTGAAACAGAAGTAATTATAGGAAGATTCCTGATGGGAAGGAAGTTTCAGAGCACAACTCCCTGACTCACTTGTCGAAGCCTGACAGTATCCGGTTGGCCCAAACTAAAGCTGTGCATCAAATAGAAGTTCATTTTCTGGTTTTATGCCTCCTAAGAGCCATTGGGAAGCCTTTTGTGCAGGTGTACCTTGACAGCTGACTATCTTTACCTAAATTTGAACAGTTAAATTATGTAATCCTCCTAATACCAGATTTAAATCCTCACCAATATTGCACATGGAGATATAAAGGGATGATTGGTTTTGCCACAGTCAGGGACAGTAAACTTAAAGAAAAAACCCAAACAAACACACACCTAGCAAACAAAGAAAACTTACGGAAGATAACTGGTCTGGCTTTAAAAATTGACAAGACTGGCATGGAAGTTGTGCTACGTAAACCAGGAACTCCCTTTTTTGAGCATGCCTGTTAATGTACCATAAAATGCCAGCTATTTATTCGTACTATTTTTTACTATATTGCATGTAGCACATTTATGTAGTTTGAGTTATGATTATTTAGATACTTGCATGCATATGTGTACCTTCCACACATTTGTAGAGATATCAGACATCTTATTTTATCTTTAGATTACACACACATAATGCGATTGTACATGGAACAGAATATATGGCTTCACATGAATACCTGCACAGGTTCTAATAATTCATCATACTCAATCTTATAAATTCATGAACTTTGACCTTTCTTCAGTGTTCAGGCAGACACTTAAAACAGACAGTCCGCCTGCAACATTTTAGAATATTTATTTTTCTATAATTTTCCAAACATGAGAGAATAACTAAATTTTGAACAGTTACTGACACAAGACACTTCCAACTCAGTAGTATTTTGAGACAAACTGATAATTCATGAAGTGTATCATGTGAAAAATTACCTCTCTTGAAAAAAACCTACGTGTGTGGCTAACTGGTTTATCTGCCCATTCTCTCACTTACAATAGTTTATCTTTGTTAGTGTCAGTACTCAAAAAAACCAAAAGCTCTACATGACAGATAACACAAACCAGATCAAGCAAAAATATTGCCACAGCACTTCTACTAATCTTAGATACTTCTATGATCATGACAGCCTCCGAGGCAAACAGAAGAAACACTAAAATGATCCAAAATGGCTGCTAAAAGAGAACTTACCTGAATTACTTTTATGGCTGCATCCTCTTTTGGCAGCAGAACACAGAAGCTAGTAGTTATTAAGAATTGACAATGACTTTTAAAAAAAATTCTTTTTATGTTATAACTTCCTCCTGCCTTAAATTGGATATTGCACCTTCATCCCGGTAGCAACAGAATTCTGCTGAGTCTGCAGAACATCTGTAGAGTTCAAACCAGAGGAGGATTTCTGCAGCTGCCTGACTTGTATGCTGAGGTTTTATTTTTATTAAAACAACAGCTAGAATTTGCTCATTTCACTGAAGCTTTATAAAAGGACAACTACTGCTAAAGACACCTCACAATCTAAACACAAAAAATAAAAAGTGAGGTGAAGATGACAATTAGATGTATACGCAGACATACAAGAAGTCATTCTAGTAATGACTGCAAGTGCTCAAAAACTTTTTCTCCCCAAAAAAGCATTTTAGGTTTCCCCTCTGTTGGATGCCAAACATTTATCTGGTTATAGAACTCTTCAGTGTTCACCTCAAGAACAAACATTTTAGCTTAAGAACTCAGTAGCTAAATTAATTTCTTACTGTGGTTACAGACACTTGATCAGCTGCAGAATTCTATCCCCATAGCAAGCTGTGCCTTCGAATATATCCAGTTTAATTCAGCAGCGTCTCACCCATGAGTCTAACTGAAACACATACCAGTCAAGTGGGGCTGAAGCAGAAGCACCAACTGCTGCAAAGAGGAAGCATGAAATCCCTAAATAAGTCATAACCTGGGTATTAAAGATGGGATAGTTATTCACACAGAGAAGAGCAGACAGCTACAGGGGAATGGGAAGACTGCAAAACTGTTGTCCAACAACAGCTGCAAAGATTAGTTTCAACAGCTGCCAGAAACACCCCTCAGCGAATTCTAACATATCTCCAGAGAGTTATTTTCCAGCTCTAAAAAAATCTGTACTGAAAACTAGGAATCTGATTTCTCACCTCTCCTCCCCCAAAGGAAACTTTGTTCTTCCACTGACTTCAATAGATAGGAATTATAATTTAAGAGCAAAAGAGACTGCCAGTATAAACTGTGCCATTACACTGTTTATGTGCACGAAATAGGCAGTTTGAGAGGGACTAGCTGCCAAATTCAGTCTGAGGTAAAGATAGCAGTGTTGATGAGCTTGTGTTCCTCTGACAATCACTAAATTTACTTTATTGCAGAGCTACAGAAATGCAGTGATTCACACTCAAAACTAAACTACCGAGAACAGCAAGAACTGAAGAGTTATTTTCAGGGTTTGATTTTTGAAGAACCCATATCGTCTAACTTGCAAAGATTTTATATGTTTTAAACTTTTAAAAATAAAATTTAAGCCTTTAACTAATCCAGGCCTTATGAAGGTGATGCTGAATGCATATTTTAAATCAGAACATCAGAAAAAAAAACATTAAATAAAGCATATAGTAAATATAAGACCTACTCATAACCCCAGTAATTCTACCCTCCCTGTATAATTCATGTAAGAAGCAGATGTAAAATTACTTAATAAAGTGGCTTTTTTGAGTCAACTGCTGCACTTGATAATCAGCCTAACTATTGCAAAAGTCATTTAAGGTCTCTGAAACCTTTTCAAACTTCTATAAGAATTTTCTCCACTGCAGCCCCATGTTTTGCTTGCTTATGCTGAACTGCCATAAACTGTTCTAAAGGAACACCAGCAACTTTGACCTTAGTACAAGCAAGACATGAACAGATCAAACCAAAGGCAATATATCACATCAGTGAAGTATAAATTCTGTTTGCTACCAAACAACATTTATTATAATTAATAAATTCTGAAACAATTAACTATGTCAAACTCTCTTGGTCTGTTCCCCTAACAGTACAGTACCACCATTTTCTTCACATTGTCGGCAAGTAATTGCACAACAGTAGCTACATACTATTTCTTGCAATACTTCTAATTTCTGGCTTTCAGACAAATTCAGGTCAAATGGAAATGAATCTCTTAATTACATATTTTACCAACAACAGAGTTTGAGTTCAAAATACTTCAGCCAACAAACAGCTTCTCCTGTTGTCAACAGTGGTACAGCACTGTCTCACAACTCTGCCAAAGCGCAGGATTTTGGGCTCGGAGTGCGCAGTGATGGGTCTGGGCCAGCAGTGGCACTGCTGCCATCGGGCTTGTGTCTGTTCATCAGGAGGATGAAGGCTAGGAACTCTGAAAGAGCTACTAGGATCTCTCCAGAATAAAAACTGAGATCAAACTGAAATTGGCAGAATGAAAAAGAAAATCTGAAAGTGCTGCAGGCCTGAAGCTCTGGCATTGTAACAATTGAGTGTTAACCAAGCTGGTAGATTCCTGCAGAAGAGTGCAAGAAGCAGGAGGGACCAGGGGAAATCTCTCCCAGCTACGTGGAAAGGTCCTGGAGGATCTGCCAACAGTTGTGGGCAAGGACAAAACCAGATTTCTTTACTCTCCGCATATGCCCACATCTGACCAGAAGAACCTGTAGAAATATTCTGAAACTTCAGGATCAACAGCCAAATTTTAATACAATTTGGTGTTTTGGAAAGAATTTAAGTCCAGCAAAGAGCTGGAGAAAGCAGGAAGCAGAGAAAGTCTGACTTAGGTTTAATGCCACAGTAAACACAATGAGAACTCAAGGTGCTATTTTGTCTCATCAGAAATACTCAACAGAATGCCGCATAGTATCTACGGTGAGCAGCAGAATATGAACATCAGGGAAGCATGTATCTAGTGATTTTTCCCATTATCTTCTCCTTTAAAACAAAAAGCCCTAGCACAACAGGTTTATTTTATCATAATGCTACCCTACTTTCCTACTTTGGAAGTCCTCAATTTGATAAAACAAAGCAGAAGTTTCAGTTATTCAGAGCTCTAACTGCCCAGAAAACAAATTATTCTGATACCTTTTCAGGCATCAGATTCTAGAAATGTACAATGATTATCATTTGAACATGTTTAAATACGGCCCTTCAGACCAAGAAGCAAAATATGATCTACTTTTTAAAAATTATGTAGCTCCACATATACAAGTAAAAGGTTCATGATATTCTAGAATAGTACTCACCTTTAGAAGTTTCCCAGTGTACAAAAGAATCAATTAAGGACAATCCTTGTTTATAATAAAATGTGGTTAATTCTAGCCAGTCTGCTTCCAGCGTACTAATAACTGGCCCCTTTCTCATTACTTTCATAGACAAAACACCTTCATGATAGGTCCAGCAGGTAGAATCATCATCAAAAACATTGAAGACTGTATATAGCTTGTCTAAGAAAAGAAAAAAGGAAGAAGAATGAACCTCTGGAAGACAGCGCTCCAAAATAAAAATATTATTAATTTCTTATTTCAGTGGGGGTTTCTAATTCTACTAAGCAACAGTTTTAAGATTGTTTCCTGATGTGACTATACTCAGCTTGAGCCCTAAACACACCAAGGATGAGGTGTGCGTGGGGGTACAGTGCAAGATATGAGAAAAATTGGAATGTATCACAGTTGGGTTATCAGACTTTTTAGGTAGGTGGGTTTTGCCTACAGAAAATATACTAGAGCTAAGAAAAAACCCAATAGAAACAGGCGTCGTTTCTGCTACTCATGGAACTCCTGACTAAAGTATTTGAAATTACTACAACTGAAGATTAAAGGCATTTTTCTAAGTTTTTAAGTATTAGAAAAGCCGTGTACAGTAGTGATTTTCATCCACTATTTTCTGAAGATTACTTAAGTACCAGTATAATTAGTTGCCTACTGCTGTTTCCCACATAACTGACAAGCATGTGGGTTAAGCACACAAAACCTGCATATCCTCAAATGCTTTTTATACCCAGGCATTAATACAGTGCTGTTACAAAAAGTCATAAACAAGCATCCATCAAAAATTAAAACTCACAAATCTATAGCATTTTAGGAAATCAGTGGTGACCAGTTATGAAGTCCTAGCTATACATTCTACAAGTACAAATGTGTATTCTACAAATACAGTCACACGTACGTCACTGCTGTGGAGAAATAACACAAAGCAGTTACCAAAAAATGCTCTCAGATAGTCTAACACTTCAACATCTGAGCAGTCTAAATCAACACAAAACCCAATCTCTAGAAAACAGAAGTATTCATATTGCCAAACCAAAGGAACTTGGTTTAGGTGACCTCACTTAAGATGCCAGTCTCTCTAGGCTCCAGAAATAGAGGGAGGTTTCCAAAGTAGGATTTGGACTGTAAGTAGTCTGAATCATTACCAATATCTGAACCCCCCCTCTGTTTTCAGAAGCGTTACCACACCCCCTGCAAGTAACATTGGGTGCCTGGAATATAGTAGAGTAAATTCAGGACAAAATTTTGAACTCTATCACTAAGAGATGACTCTCCTTTCTATACTGTTTTATCACTTCCACAGGTGGCCATATTAGCATAAATGTGTTTACCCTGACAAACCTTAATTTCCTTTCCCGTATACTGAAGTGAGATCACCTTTATGTTTGTTCTTCAGAAAAAAACCTAGTTTCCCCAATACAACTATTCAATTGCTCACATGCATCAGAAATTTGCCTCTGCAAAGAGTGTATTTATTGTCAAAATCCATATGTTATGACCCCCAAATCTAGAACTCAGACACACTTTTGCATCTTTTGAACAGACCTAAATAGAAATGGCGTACTGAAGTGGCAGTACATGCCTACATGCATGTAAGACTTTCTTTGCAAATTCACATCAGTTTTTTTTTTTTTTTTAATGATTGTTACATACAACATTTACAAACAAAGGTGGTTAACTTTTCCTAAGTTTTGTCTTAGGAACTCCAATAACTTTACTGAGTGTTTGACTCGTAGTAGCAAAGCCTGGCATATTCTTCCCAAAGCTTTTTGAAGCATTTCCTGAGAACACTGCATATAGGGGATGCACTGGTTGCTAATCTGCCTGGTCACACCAGTCTGCACAAACAAAGCTCCTTAACAGAACCAAGAGCTTTCCACTTTTTACTTACAGCATTTCTATTCTGCTACATATAGCAAACCTACTATTTCAAGTTGTAAGGCAGAGTTCAGCTTTAACAGATCGTGCTATATAAAGGCTCAGCATGTTGTACAAGAACTGCTTTAATTCAAGTGATAAAAGTAAGATGGACATCGATTATCTCAGTGCTTGGAGTCATTATCCTGACAGCCTACAAACCGGAGAGGGTGCTTAACTCTTAACAGAAAAGTGAAAAGGTTGCTTTTGAGAGCAATTAAAACACTTCTGGCCCATCGGGGAAGAACTTATTATGTCAAAATGCAATCTGACATGAAAGTTTCATACTGCCTGCTTTCTACACAACACTACTGTTGTATTAGTTTTCATGCTTTAGACTACTTCTTCCTTTTCACCTTTTATTCCTAGCAAACCAGGAGGCCTTAGTACTTCAGCATCACAAGTCACTGTTTCAGGCAACCTCTCACACAGACTACACTAAGTATCTCAGACTCTTCTACAACTAAAGTTTCCTACTACAGCACCAACATTTTTCAGTGATATTTTTCCTTCCTATGCAACTTTTTAATGCTTACTTTTCTCTGGTGTAAGTTCATTTTGTACAATTATCCTCTTTGATTTCATGGTCGATGCATTAATCTAAGTGATCTCTTTCAGAATCCTTCTTGAAGGCATGTTAGCCAGAAAGAATCCATTGTCAACAGTTTTGCTTGCTGTACATTATGCGAGTTGGCTAGAAGCACGGAAACTTACAGCTCTAGCTGGAAGGGGATCTCTGTTGTCAGTTTTGAAACAGGCAGGAGAACTGGAATCATAACACTCCATTACACATTTATGATTTTAATATTAAGAGTAAGTGAAAACTATGTGTTTAGGAAAAGGTTTAAAAACAATTGCATCCTTCTAAAAATATTTTTACTGCCACATACTTGTTATATACATATCAAGCAAAAAAGCTATTTGTTTGTAGCACATTTAAAACCAGATTTACACTGTGGGTAATTTTTTACGGTTTGGTTTTTTCCCCCCTTTTTCTTTAAGTTACAGACTAGAATTTTGACAGTACATTCGTAATATTCTACATGAAAACTGAAATACCATTTTAATGTTACCACAGTTCACACATACACAGAGCAGAAGGTAAATATTTCTTCTGTTTCCTCAACTGACCACTTCAGATATACATACACATTTAACCAGTATTTGATAAATAGAACATGATGTTATTTTTTTTCCAACACCTTTTTAAAACAACAGTTCAACAGAATACCTTATTTTTGAAAAAAACAAGCAGCATTTATTACCGTCTCCTTTGCGTGGTTTAACAGGGCTGACTTCTTTTCCAAACTGGAAATCTGCATCCTGTAACAGACTGCTTTCTCCTTGCATTTCCTCCTCTATCCCACTCTCAGATGAGTGACCACTCAATGTCCCTTCATTCCAGTTTTTATAGTTTTCATCAGAATTTTTTCTTCCATGTTCCCTATTTCTTTTGCCCAGCGTTGATTCCAGCTCTGCACTTCCATCTGTGCTCGTTCCATTACAGGCTTTAGGATGAGGAAAATGTTGCGTTACAAATCCCACAAACTTCTTTCCTCTTTTAGCAGCTTCATTAACCTGCATTTGCAAAAGAAATTTATCTGCAAAGTGATTTTAGAATTGCATGTAACTTTTGCTTTAAAAAAACCCCTTTCGTATATACGTTCTGTTTAATTACACTGCTGATTTTCAAGGACATAAAGACACAACACTGTACTATAGAAGGGTGGCTTGTCTTTGTACACTGCCCATGTTTCCAAGTAAATGGAAGTCTTCCAGCATGTCTTTGGACTCAGGCCAAGAAAGGTGGCCAACACTGGTACTGACTTTAGTGTATACGAAATCCTTCATTTAGAACAAATCCGAAGTATTTTACTTCCTGTGTCACAATGATAAGCAGTATACTGGTGCAATAAGTAGTATTGTTTCCCTAAATATGTGAAACCAGTCATACTAAAATTACTGTCCACTAATACTATAGAGATATCTATTGTTACCTGTCATGATTCATTATCCCCTAGCTCACTTAAGAGGCTACTCAAGCTTCACTATTACTGAGAATAGTGAAGGAGCAGAGAAAGGAGGGAGCTAAAAGCAAATTAAAACCCTCTTAACTCTGCTTTCATCTAGTGGTAGGTCTTCCCTGCTCTGAAGTCTCCAAATACAATCATAGAATATGTGCCAACTGTGGGATGAGTCTGTTCTTGGAGGGAGGGTTTACTGCTAGGATATGGAGTGCTGCCATTTAGGAAGGTGATCCCACTGGCATCTTGTGCTACAAGCTCCCCTGTGCAATGAAGTCCTTCCAGGAAAACACTGAAACCCCAGCGCAGAAAGAAGAAATCGCCTGGGAAGTACTGGTTTAGTGAGGTCAGAGAGGGAAGGATTTCTACCCCAGTTAACTCACATAAGCTATTAATCAGAGTGAATAACACTCAAATAGCTGATGGTATTACAATCCCTTTTTACTACCATGATAGACTGAAGTGTTACTATCTACCACCATTATGTATGTACAACAACAATATGATATGCCAATCACTGTGATTATACAGAGCTGCTGTTTCTAAGACAACCAAAATAATTTTAAATGTGACAACCAACATGCAGGAAAAGAGATAACATGACAACATTTTTCATGAAATGCCACAAAGTCTTGTGGGCTCAGATCTTAAAAAAAACCCAAAAAGTAATTTTATACTGGATTACTGGCTCAGTCTTTCTTAAAACACTGGGAGCATTTTAAAAATCAAGTTATTTTCACATACTACTTCTGTTCCAGATTTGCTTGCAAGACAATCACTGCTAATTTGATTGCCACCACTCTGAGGGTGGCAGAGCACTGGCACAGGCTGCCCAGAGAGGTTGTGGAGTCTCCCACTCCGGAGACATTCAAAACCCACCTGGACACCATCCTATGCAACGTGCTGTAGGTGTCCCTGCTGCTGTCCAACCCCCCGTTGGACTAGATGATCTCCAGAGGTTCCTTCCAACCCTGACCATTCTGTGATTCTGTAATTTCAAGTGTATTTTTCCTTTAAATGTTTTTCGGGTATGCTATACAACCAACCTGGCAATACACATATACTATAAATGTATAGTCTAAATTTTAAATTTGAAACATCTGAAAATTAAAAAAAGACATTTAGAAATTTTAGTTTAGAAATTTTAAACAACTTTGTGATAATTTCAAAGACCATTAAATATCTCCAATATGCTTTTTCCTCTACCTCTTTCCTTGGCAACTAATGTAAAAGGTATCACTAACTCTTGTAATAACAATAGTTTCCTGTTTCAGTTAAGTCTTCAATTTTGCAGAGGAAGTTAAACAAAAAAGAACTACAACTAGAGCTTGCATTCCAGTGAAGTTTAGTTTTCTTTGACCACACAATATTTCAAAAAGCTGTGCCAACTATATATTTAATACAGTTACTGTGTATTTTATATTTCTGTTAAAGAACGAAAAAATCTTTCTTAGAAATGGAATATATTCATGTTCATTGGGAATAACTTAACCCAGAACAAGATAAAAAAAAAAAAGAAATCTGAAGTTTAAAAATATTCATTCCAGAAAAAGCTATCATACAAGCATTTTATCAAGACTGACAGAGTTTGGGCCTCACTCTGCTTTCAGTGGTGTAAGTGGCCAGTCTCTCAAAGCTTTACAGGGCTCAGTCCCTAAATTAGAAAAAGCAACTAATGAAGAAAAATAACTGCTTTTGCATCAAGAAAAGACTTTGTAGCTTCTATAAAATAAACTAAGGTTAAAACTCAAAGCTAAAAGGCCATCAACCACTATATGTAACTTACATGTACATTAGAAATAAAAATCTGAAGAGAACTTTGATAAAACCGCTCCATTACCTTTTCTAACAGTTCTTTCACTACCTCATTTGTCAGCGTTTCATACATTAAAGGACATTCCTCAATCACCAGCCTGGGGTGCCTTTGTCCTCTGGGTGCTGCATGCTTCTGGCTAGAACACAGAAAGAAAGCAGTCTTTGTCAGTAGTTTGCTGCTAACTTGGGCAAGTGCTTGCATATAGAATTCTTTTTTTTAACAGTTATGAATGAAATCCTGGCAATACTTCATACTTTTGTTTATCACTCAGCCATTTTTGGTGTTTTGTTCTGTTTCCTACACAAAAAGTCACAGGTACTGTATATTACAACGTCAGGATAAGAATATTACTATTTAACAGGGATTTCATCTGAAGGCATTCACAGACATCTTTTGGAAGCTGAGCTTTACGGACAAACAGCCCTGCTTTTGTAATAAGTCAACACCCAAATCTGATAATGCAAAAAAATACAAATTTAACCTATGAATATAGCAAGCACAAATCAGAGAACCAGTTTTTTAGAAAACACACTGAATAGAACCAGGACTTTTACACTGTTAACATGCTGCTGTTTAGTTTCTGTAACTAAAGCTGAGTTGCAGCTATTGTATGACATACAGTGCAGACAAATACTAGAAATACAGTGCAGTAAATCACTTTGTTAGGTAATGTCTAAATCACTCAGATTTGAGAATCTGACAAGCCTTAACTTTCATTTAAAGTTAAAGAATAGCATTCATCGTGTCTTATCTAAAGCCAGTTAGGTTATCACTCAAACAACAATATTTGGTGTGCATCAATAATATAGTGGGATTTTATTTGATGTTTCCTTCACACAAGCTTTTGCTTTAGAATGAACCATCAATGAGACACGCTCGAGTACAAAAGGTTACTTTCTGGATAGAAGCCAGAGAAGGTGCATTTGCCTATAGGAAAACCAACATAGGTATATATGGCATAGAAAACTGGGGATCTACACTCAGTTTCACACACAGGCTGCAGGTTCTTGTCCTTCATCTACTCAAGGGCCTAAAGATGAGTTGTGGGAGCTGCGTGCTGGCAGTGTCAGGTCTTAGAAGCCCCAGCTCCTGAGAACAAATACTCTGCTTTTCTTTCTCAAGCCTTTGCCTACACAGACAACCTTCACCTTGTTTGCAGCTGAATTTCTGAAGGTAAGTTGTATGAGCAGCGAACACCATGGACAATGCTTGTTTCAGCAAAGCGTCTGAGAAGCTGCCTCAAATGAACCACGTTTTACAGAAACATTACTGGAGTGGCAGGGGGCACCTTCCAACTCACGCCCTTTCAGTCTTCCAAAGGAAAATGAAAGAACCTTTGTGCACTGCACTGCACTAAGACTCAGGATAGAAGGGGGAAGCATGACAGCTCTTAATGTAGTAAGAAATCTACTTTTCTAGTTACTCAAATTAAAAACAAAAGGTTATCTTCTTTGCATTCAAAAGGAACTAGTGGTAAAATTTCTTTGTCCATTTTCTCTACGATCACATGGCGATTACAATGCAGTGAAAACAGGAGTAAACAACACTATGGAGCTGGAACATAAACACAAACTCTTGACCCTCCCTCAGTGTCAAAACCAAGGTTTTGTATGCCCCCCAATCACAAAATATTTATTTCCTTCCAATTAAGAAGGAAAAATAAACTCTCTCTGACAAACTAAGTAGTTCACACTTTGTAGGTCATTTTCCCTGAATAATGCTTACATGGGAAAAGTGAAAACACAAGTTGTGACAGTGAAGAAAAACCAGACATGATAGAATTTGATGTGCCTTCTTATTGTCCTAGTATTTTATTTAATCCTGTATTTGTTGCAGATTCTAAAGCAGATGATACTTTTATAATAAAGTATATTTAAAATAAAAGGGTAACCTGTAACAATTTATCTTCTCAGAAATTATGATAAGCAATTTTGTATTTTTGTTTGGACATTTACTAAGGCAAAGTAAACATTAGCCTATTGTATGCTTAGCATTAATTAAAAAACATTACAAAGTTGCTCACTTTTCTAGAAAAGGAATAGTTATTTGATTCTTTGAGGTGCTCATTTCAAGTTGATAATAAATTATGCATGTTGAGCAATCCACTTAATGCGTTAAGTAACAGACCAGTGCATTCAAATTATCTCACTGTTACCTTAATTTTAATCGTGAAAGTACCACTCGATACATGTGACTTGCAGGGAAATTCCTTCTACGTCCAATTGGCAGTATAATAGGATGAACCGCTCCTACAACATATCCTTTGCTGTAATAATCTTCCACCTTAGATGCTATATCCAACACAGAACTGATCTTGATAACTTCTGGATTTGCGGAAGCTAAAAGCATTGAAAGCAGAAGAGAAGCACATTATACTATGTATGTCCATATATTTTTGAGTAAGTTCCTTATATATAAGCCACACAAAATCTATTCCAAGGCATTTACTAAAAAGCTACAGTTCTATTTATACAAGGAAGAGCAGATTCACAGCTGATTCAACAGTATTTAACTAGCTGAAGTACATATTTTTTACAAGTTAATATGATCTATTTTTAATCTATTTGGCAACACTTTCTGTTGGATCTAGCTTTGCCAAGCTAATTTAAGAGTTGCATCAACAGCTAAACAGACAATAGGTCTGGAATTAACAAAGCAATTACTTTGTCTAGCAAAAGCCTTAAACATACTAAAGCAGTATCCATCAATCCTAGTTGAGAGGTAAATTCCCATACAACGAATTTAAGCCTAGAACAATCCGTTTGTTTTTCTTAAATATGTTTTTTAGACCCCTTTGAAGTGATCTGTGGATTGTGGGTTGAGTTTTTAACATAGTCCCAACTCCTTTTTCCAGTAGACCTAAGTAATGTAACTTAAGTAAGCTACGTGGTGTCACTAATTTCTAAGGAAGATCCCTCTGAGAGTGTGCAAGCACTTCCAATCAACACACAACACCTAGGTACTGCACAGCCATTGTCAGAAACTGAGGAAAACTTTTTGGAGAACCTTTTTTGAATGGTCTGATCCACAGCTTTTACACACAGAAAAAGGAAGATTCCTCACTGGTAACAGACAATGTATTCTGCCACAGTCAGTCTGATGGTCAGTATTTCCTGTTCCCCTCAACTCCAACTGGAATATAGAAGACCTCAGAGCCTCCACAAAGCAGGAAATCAATACTCATATACAGACAGCAACTGAAGAGTAATTTTGCCAGCATATATTTACTGTCAGACTTTTCATCCTTTGCACCTATGAACTATCATAACAAGACAGCTTGGCTTGGAATTTGATGGTCTATCAGCAACCCTTGCTGCAAGAGATGTACTTTTCCGTATTCTGACAGGTCCCCCTCTCTTTGCAAAACTTTCAGTGCATTAAGACCAGCTTTCAACTGTATGAAAGGATGCCTCAATTGGAATTAAGTAACCTCAAGTCTTTTTTGGAGATACAAACATTTTAACATGCTGCTTTAAACATCCTCTTTCAAATCATACAATAAACCCTAAACAATTAAATACACTAATTCTCCCTTGATTCTATAGTTAAAAAAAAGATACAAGAAAGAACAGATGAATGCAACGACATAAATCTCACTTGCCACTGTATTCCTTAATTTCACCTTCTTACATATTTTTACCTACCTGCCCTATATTGTAGATGGGCGATAGCAAGGAATTTACAGACTTTTGTCAAAGTCACAGAGAGTCACAAAGTCTACCTACCCTGTTCATTTAAAGTATCATAAATCAGATATGTGAATCTTCCGTTTACAAAAATCTTCTATTTTAACAAACTGAATTAGAATTCTGCTGGTTCATGAGTGATGTGTTCCATAAAACTTCAATCTCTATATTTTCCCCACCATAAAATGGGGATAATACTAACATATGTACATCATCGAGCGCTTTTTTTTAAAATAAAAAATGTAACTCCTGTTTTACATCACCCAAATTAAATGTTTTTAAATAACAACTTTTACTAAAAGGAAAAAGGAATGGAGACCTACTTCACCTCTTTAAGAGCCTTAATGGCTCAGAAAAACTATCAAGAGAAACCAGAATAACACGTACCATGCGAGATGCACATTTATTGCTGACAACTAGCAAACTCAACCTATTAATGTAAACTCTGCCATTCACAGGGACAGGGCTGTTGCACTTTCCTGTACTACGCTGGTATGTTGGTTTTGTTTTTTTAAAGCAGACAATACATCACAGCCCTCCCTTTCAAGGACAGATGATATTTGTCCTACTTAGTAACACCTCCATCCCACAATTTCACTCATGGCAAATCCAAGAGATGTTAAATAGGTATTGAAGAAATAGCTGCTCTACAGCCCACAAGCCAAAAAAAACCAAGAATGCATGCAATGTGATCATAATTTTGAAAATGCCTTAACCATTTTTCATTAAGAAAATTTCCTTCCTGATGTGCTGTCAACAGTAACAGAACCACAGCTATCTTGCTAGCTGCACAGCAAGCTTCAGACGCACAATATTGAAGATGACAAAACAGCTACTTCATACATATTCATATTGTTATTCAGAGTGACAAGAACTTCACAGCACGTCATCGTGTAGGCTCATGTGAAATACCCTTACATCAATATTCCTTCTTTTCCCCAATAGGAGAGTTGTAGAAAAGTCATAGGCATTCTGCTTCAGTAGGAGTATTTAAACTACCCCTTTTATGGTTAAACTGACCTCAAAAAATAACAGCTGTTTTTGTAACTGAGATATGCCTCATGATTGAGACAGTAAATGTACAGTCCTTAACTGGCATTTAGAAATCACACTTCAGAGTCCACTGCTCCATCCTCCATTTCCTTTGTACTATTCAATCCCACCAAAATAAGAGACCGGACGCAATTTTCTTGTTTGGGATTCTCCTGATGCAGAAAAACTTCCATAGAACTCACAGCCGATTTTTACAGTAGGGATGGGAGTATTTTGGGGACCAGGAGACATGAAGCCAAGGTACAATACACTGCTGACAACTAAATAAGATGCGCAGGGACTCCAGTCAATGAATTTAGACTACAGCATGGTTGACCTGATCTGCATCATGGCTTGGGAGAAGATCAAGGACTCCTGAAAATCTCCCCAGCAGGCCCATTTCAACTTCACATAGCATAAGTCGGTTTAATATGCTTTGCTTTGTCTGTTTCATCAGAAATATTGCATTTACACTTGCTGTACTTTTATCTTAATGCATGACATAGTATCCCTCATAAGATACTACAGTAAGCTAAGTCAGATTTTCTGTTTTACTTGGTGCATGGCCCAGTGGTAACAAGTGACTCAGGCAAACAAATCTCAGATGCTGGGGAAGATCTTGCTCTGGAAATCAGCAGACAGAGTGCTGTGAAGACATAACAGACAACTTGACAGCAGAGTGAAGGCTGCCTTTGGTGTAAAGTGATAAAAGCCTCTTGCTTAGGTTTCATTTAGCCAACGGATATTCAAGTAGCAACAAGTATGTGAATAAGTTGATTGCGATAGAAGGAAAAAAAAAAAAGAGCCCAACATATTCCCCACAGTACTTCAGCCAATCCCCATGTTTCATAAGCAAACAAAAGTCAGAAATGCTTCCAAGACAGCATATACACCATTTTCTTGTGTTCATAATCTCTACCTTTAAAGAGTATAGAACCCAAACAAAAAATATTTTAAGGTCAAATAAACACAGAGCTAGAACTCAACAGAAAGATACCTGTGTTTACAAATCCACTTGCTTACAGTTAGAAACCAAAAAAAGTTAAGCAACTACCTAAAACTGATCTCACTGTTATTTAGCATTCATAATTCCACAGTAAGTCACTGAAGCTAAGCACTTTTGAATATCAGACTAAACAGGAGAAAATGAATCTTTACTGCTGCAGAGATAGGTTATTAAAGTCATACAGAGATGCACCTTTCTTTGCACTTGTTTGATGGGCTTTTTCTTAAAAGCTACAACCACCTTCACAACAAATCCTTTACGCAACACTTCCAGAAACCTGTTATTTTAAAACAAAGCAGAATTATTCAGAACACAGACTATTTAAGAACACTAAATGCTCTTCAGTCTCAAAAAAAAAAAATTTAACTTTTAGTATCCTTTGTATTCTCAGTAGATTAGTAGGTAATTCATGTATGCATTAGGCAGCCTAGCTTTATTTCCAGTATGTCACCACTACTACTTACTCAACACAAAGTTTTGTTTCTTCAAAAAGAACAAGCCAACAAAACTCTTTATATGTGTAAATAAACAGAATAACAGATACAGTTGGGTGTCAAGTACTATAACTTAATAGAATGTGGCTTTTATTAGTATCTTGCAGTTTTTCAATGAATAGACTGATATATTTTAAGTAAAATTACTACAGTCCTTTAATTTAGAATTAAAACTAAGCAGAGGCCAAGTCTTGTTACATTTTCAGGAACTCTTTCATAAACAAGAGATGGCTTAAAAACTTTCTCCTTTCATCAAACCCTTCTAGCTATCGTATTTACTTCAAATCCTTGTTATTAAGAGTTTCCAGTAGATTGGGTTGTTATAAAATGCAAGTTACTACAAAGTGACTGCAAAACTGAGCTGCCTGTTCTCAGAGGGCAGCCATCTGGGCTTGTTTATGTTTTCAACTTTGTGGAACAGGGAGTTGCTCTGTTAGAGACGGGACACCCTCGGGAAGGAAGTATCCCACAGAGCACTGTCTGCCTCTAGCTACGCATACAAATTTTGTTTCATTTTGGTCACAATTTCAAAAGACTATTCAAGAACTACAAGTAAAGCATTTGGAAAAAATTAGTAAGATGAAACTGTAAGGCTCTTACTAAAATATCTACCAAGAGACTGGGGCGGGCATAAGAGGGGAAGCTGCTCCTGGTATACGACTAAGAAACACTTACTTCTGCATAGAGTAACAGGGACAATGACAGCCTGTTTTCAGAAGTTGAGCGTACTTTAAAAAACTGCTATTCAATTAATGCTCAGGCACACTATTTTCTCAACCGTCACACTGAATTCCGACGACCATTATTCAAAGTGAGCACGGATGGCAGTATCTGACTCACAGGAAACTAGGAAAATCTCTAACAGTTTTTAGCCAGCTTCCTTAACAAGGACAGTTGTGTAATTTGGAGGGCTTGGCTGTTAAAAATACTTCAGTAGTTTCCATTGTAATTTTATCTAAGTGAGGACCTTCGTCATGATTTGTGCTTCAAAATAAAAGTCTTACATTTTGGCTAGCTTTGATAAAAGTATCTAAGATTTACTGTAAGTCAAACAAGACAGAACTAAGTTCAATTGTACTCCTTGCTTTCTCAAAATAGTAAAGATATAACATAAAAAGATACCTTCTAAAGTAAAATCCAGCAATACGTATTCATAAGCAGAATCCGTCTTTGTTTCAACTTGTGGTCTCTTCAACGTAGAAAAGATTTTTCCAGGGCTGCTATCATCGGGGTCTTCCAGCTTTCTCAGTCCGCACCCCATGGCAAGGTCTGCAAATGATTAAATCGCAGGAAAAGGTTGGGGGAGCAGCAAGAGCTGTCGCTCTCACTACAGGGAGAAAAAAGTAACCAAATAATTCCCTTTGATTTTTGTTTTCTATTAGCCGTAAATCCAAACACAGAAAAAGTCCAGTTCCCAAGTCAAAAAGCGAAGGTACTTTCCATTCATTTTTTTTTATATACAAACAGTAAGCTCGTGATGATTTAAAGCTACAAACTTGGTAAGAGTAGGCTTGATTTCGCAGCAATGTTAGAACTGCTACAAACTAGCAGAGATTTTTCCATGCCACGTCAATTTACAGCCAGCCCCCTATCAGTGCTCTCTTGCAGAGGACACCAATAGTGCTTTGTTTGTCCTTCTAGACTGACTGGGTGAGGGGGGCGAGGGGGGGGGGCGGAGGGGAAAGAAGAACTGAAAAAGAAAGTTAGAGAGAAACTCGTCTGTAATTACTTACCTCCAGAAGTTCTACTCAACTGCAGCAGCAAGTCAGAGGAGAAAAAAGCAAGTTAGTCAGAATGAAAGAATGAGAAAAGAGCCTCAACATGGTTGGAGACGAAAATCATTTCCAGAAAGGAAGTCAGCTTCAAGAGGAAATTGCTTCTGGCATCTCAAAGGGTAGAAAAGTAAATGAAAAGCAGTTTAGTCCTTATTTTAGATTTCAAAGTTTGGTTCCTATTTCCTTTGCACAGGAACTTTCTTCCAGAGGAAAAAAACCCATGAACATAATGTAGTATATTGTAATAATGTAAAAATATGTGGTAAGAAATTTGTCAAGAAAATAATGTATGATTATAATAACCATCTAAATTGCTAAAAATCAACTTATATAATTGGTTTTGATTAATACTGAAAAAACAACACTTAAGTATTCCTCATTTCAAATCAGACAGACTTTTTTCAATGTTATATATGAATATAGTTACAAGACTTTTTTCTCCATTTTTCACGGATATTGAACTGAAATCCTCTTCTCCTCCGTCAGGCTGACCTCGGTACAGCCAGAAACTTTCAATACTGTTTCCTAAGTATATTTTTCTTTAAGTCCTGAAAATTTATTGTAATTTTAAGGGCTCTCAGTATTCTTACATTAATTCCTACAAGTCACTTGTAACTGTATTACACCTGATGCAGAACACAATAATGCATAGTGGAAAAAAAAAAAGGAACACTGTTTTATTTTCTAAGGCCATGTTACCACCTGGATGGGCAGTTGGAAAATTGACCTTTTTATTTTTAGACTGCATCTAGAGAAAATAAGAGTTATCTAGAGAAAATCAGAGATTCATAATGCCATTTTGGATAAAAGGAATTGCATGTTTGAATTTAAAAAGCTTTTTACTTTATTTCCACTGAAAAATATTACTCAAAAAATACCCACATTTTCTACAATTGAACATTTCAAGTTAGGCATTAACAACTTGTGGTTTTCTTCTTGTTCTACTGCAAGTAAAGTGATCTAACTTTTATTAAGTAGCTTACCACGCATTATAAATCTGCAGACTATATCCCCTTTGAAATCCACATTATAGTTTAAAGTTACTTAACTCTGGAAGAATTTAAAAATCACAGAGTGCAGAACCTATGCAATAATTAAAACTTCAGTCCTACAGTTTTTAAAACAAGCTCCCAGGTGCTGAAACCAAGAGAAAATACCACAGTGGTGTCTTCTTGATTAAAACCTAGGAAAACATACCAAATAAGCAGAATCCTTCAGCTTCCTGCATGCCTGCTTACACAGAAATTGCTCCCAAACGCTATTTTTTTTTTTTTTCAGTAAAGGTCATCCCTGAATTGTTGCTATACCAGACATACACGTAAACTGTCCACTCAACTTTGAGAATCCTGCTGCTTCATTCCACGCAGTCCTTAAGATCCACTCTAACCACTAGTGTAAAGCCACTGCATGACTTAAGATAGCTGCAGGTAAAACAACTTCTTGCAGCACTAGTCCAGTCACCAGCTAGTGGCTTTTTTTGTTTAACTAAAGCTAGCTACATTTTTAATGAGGCCAGAATATCTCTGTGACAAGGCCTAAACCATATTTCAACCCTCTCACCAAGATAAGAGTTTGTTTATACTATGAAACAATCTTATGACACCAATACAGAAACACTGCTATGGATAAAACAATGGTCCTTATTCTTATTTTGGAAAACCACAGATTAGGTAAGGAGTTACAAGCTTTCAGGTTGGAAGTCAGTCAACAGTTGCCATTGCAGACTTGACTCAAAAGTCACTAGATTGAACCAGTGAACCCAAAGATCCCACAGGTCACAATAAAGAAAACAAAACCAAAACCAACCAAGAACTAGTAGCATCCCTCAAGGAGTTCAACACTGCAAAGCACCCGAATGACTCAGGAGAGGAACAGGACCGTAAGATTCCTGGATTAAAAAGCTGCTTAAGGAACTGCCTGAATAGCTATAGTATCCTGTTGCGAAGTGGATATAAATTGCAAAACAGTTCATTTCCAGTGACCCAAAAGGCAAAGGCTCTGGGAATTGGTATCAGAGAAGAACAGATCCCTAGAACTACTCTGTGCTTCACTGAGGCATGGTAGTCACAGCAACCCCCACTGAAAGAGCATGCGACTCGTTCATTGAAGCTTGATATAATTTTTACTTTTAGAAAGGCAAACAAAAGATAGCCAAACAATGGACCAATTAATCCAAAGGAACTATGTTTCTATGGAAGGCTTCCAGGATCTCCCTACAGTTTGTATTCTGATGAAATGGAAAAGTGATACAAAGATGGCACACTGACAGGAGCGTGGGTCCAGCACTGGACTATTAACTGTCTTCTAGCAGTGCAGGACAAGAGGCAGCAGCAGTCCTGCAGAGTAGTTTTGACCAGAAAGTGAGACAAGCAACCTTGCTGTTTACCCACACCTAAGGGTTGTTTGTGTCCCTTGCTCATGACATACTTTTTTCCCCTGTCATCAGTGTCATGGGAGGTTTGAAAACATTGGTGTGGGAGGCATTTTTGTCCTTCTTGTTACATTACTAAACTCAATGAACATAAGGACATCATCTGATGCTTGAAACTGCTGTTTTGAAATAGATGTCCCTCTGTTCCTGACTCCATGCTGAGCTGCTCACTATTAACGTTATTGATGTCCAAGGCAGGCTCTCTGTCTACAGGGCTGGTGCCAAATAAAAGTGGTGTTGGCACGCCTTTTTGCCAAAATTTCTCTTGCTAGAATTAGAAAGACAACACTTTGGTTTTGGAACATCATGTGATAAACCAACTTGAAAATAAAGCCTATTTACAAGAACGCCTTCTCTTCTCCAAAACCAAATATGACCTGCACAAATCATTTAACAATAATAGTTTAAACTTTTCCTCCCCCAGCATCTTAAAAGATGAAGAATGGAGATAGTACTTGACAGTAGTATATTCTTTTTTCAAGTCAAGTCATCTGAGCTTCCTGTTGATTAAAATCACATGGAAAGTTATGAAAACAGTGCAGGTACACAGAAGATTTTTTGTGTATACACATTGTCAAAATAAAAGCTAAAATAAATAAAAATTCAGGGAAATTGACTTATAAGCATTTAATTTTTAATGGATATTGAAACTCAAGAAATATCATAAGCTACTGAATCTGCAATACAGAGAGTCAGCTATACCAGGATCCATAGCAAGTATTTCCTCAAAGATGTCTCTCTTTCCAATTCGGGTATGGGCTAGTATGTTAAAAGCAAAAGGAATCATACTGCTTTAATGCTATGTTAACTTGAAAAAGCTTCAAAAGAAGCAATATTTTATTTTAAGTTTTAAAATATGTATCAAGGACTCCATAAGAAGGGCTATGAAATTTATAAGCGGTATTGCAATCATGACAAATGACTCCTGCTCAATCACATGATTTAGAACTGGCTGAAGATTCTGAGAGGAGAATATCTCACACTTTCCAGCTGTTAGGCCACCACTAGGACAAAAATATCACCGGTGACAGTACATCTGTGAGCAGGTTATTCACTCAAAACATTTTAACTGATGAGCTTACCTGAAAAAAATTCACTACAAGCTGTACAGCCTTTAAAGATCCATACCTATTCTTGAGGTTAGAGTGTAGTGAGCATCAGAAATCCAAATACCTTAAAACTGTACCAATTACCCGAAGAAGAAATTATTGCTATTTATGAAGATTTCACTAGGACCAAAGCTGACTCAACTAACAAGAAACAGAAGGGATAAATCCCAGTTCCTATGACAAAGTCAAAATGTAAAGTAATATTTGGATCAAACATGTTTCCCACTGGGGGTCATAACTACTCATGTTTGCAGCTTACAAAGGCATACAGAGCACCACTTAAAAAACAAGATCAGCATGATTATCAGCTATAGATAAGTCATCACTGACACAGAACATTTTTAACAGAGGACAGGCATATTAGTAAGACACAAGGGGTCAAATTACAGACACAAGCTAAATTAGTCAGATTTCTCCAGAACCTGAGGCTATCTGAACAGCTACAGGACTCAAAAACAATGCATTAAAAACCCCCTAAATATTAATCATCTCAAATTGCAACACTTTTGAACTTCACAGTTCCTCTCTGAACTTCTTTTTAGGCTTACTTCCTTTGTTTTATGACTCAAGGCAAATGTAGTTTTTGCTCGGGACAGGATGCCAGAAAAAGCAAAAGCAAAAAAAATTCCATCAGAAAAAAAATCTGCAATTCAATTGTCAAATATTTTCCACATCCCCATCCCCAAGAACTACCACTTTAAGTAAAAAAAAGAAAACCCAAACCACTAACATTTAGTTATTTAGTTTTTTCTTTTGAAGGAATAATTTTGTGAATGTAACAGGAACAGTCTTGTTGAACATGTTAACTTGAGTTAACAATAATATTTAACCTAATGTTCCAAAAATAATTAACAGAGATGACAACGATAGCTTGTTTTAATGACTGCAAAAACATAGTTTAATGATAAAAGTTCATCAATTCTATTTTTCTTATTTTTCTAAACCCATATTTAAACTACTCATCAATACTACAATTAAATAAACAGAAGTTACAATCCAAACAGTAGATAGGAACCAATTTGAATTAAACTTTTAGTTACCAACTCAAAATTTTACTACGAGTTACAAACTACAGAAACTTGTTTATTATTGCTGTACGACAAGTAGTTTCAACAGAAACAGCTTTTGATTTATAAAATTGCTAACAGTTCTCTATAATGAGATCTACAAATGTATTAAAATTTTACCTATGCACATCCACAGTATCTCACTTATCAATGCTGCAGTAACTATATCATATGTATCTGCAATACAGTATTAAATAACACAGCCATGTGATCAACTAAAATCACACATTCTAGAATGAAATTGGATGTTCTTGTTTATCTGATTAAAAGCAACTGGAACTATTACGAAGAGTATTCTGTTTACCTTTAACATACATACTGTAGCTCCGCTGAGGGTACAAAATGACCACGAGGCCCTCAAAATTAGTTTCCTTATTTCTTTAAATTATTTATGACTCAAAGTCTAAGGCAGCTTTACAGGACCTACACTTTCCCAGTACATCTTAGCTACATTATTAAAGACTGTTAAAACAAGAGCTACATATTACTGTTCCGCTTTCTGTATTTCTATTTGGATTTTCTGCATAACAGCTTATAAGTATTTGCGAACAGGATTGCACACATGTATCAAGACACTGGCATTATATCTTGCATCCTTAAAATACTGATTCAAACTATGCATTTTTTACTTAAATAGGAATCAAACTTTTATATCAGTTAAATTGAAACTACCATGCTATTTCAACATTACAAAGCCAAACCTATTTTACTGTAATTTTTACTGTAGAAAAAAACCCCTATTTTACAACTATACAACTTCTCACATTTTAGAACTATATTAAACAGAGCAAACATTTCAGGAGAGCCATGTGTTCTGCTAGTTTTTCCTCAGTTACTGTTGGAATGCAGTTTACTCATTGACTTCATATTAGCTATTCTGAAAAATGAATTTCAGAATACAAAGAATTACCAATTCAATATGAAAAACGTGAACAGTTTTTCAGGGATGATGAATAGACTTCTGGTATTTCAGATTAGAAGTAGTAGGAACCAAAAGTGCTAGTGAACTAGAGAATTCTACTTAATGAAAGAAGGTAGTCCTTGATTAAACACAAAAATACAGGAGAGAGACAACTTCAGTAACTTTTCTGCCTGTCTACGGGTTTTTATGCAGTGTTATCCAATACAGAATGTTAGAACTAACATTTTGCCATATAAACATAACAGTAAATAGACAACAGTTGCTATGTAACAGCTAGCTCAGTAGAAAAAGAAAAAAAATAACAGCAGGGTCTCTAAATTCTATGGGGTGGAAGCCAGAAAATTAATTTTGTTTGCTAATACATGAATGTGATAAGCTGTGCACAAAAATGATTATTCGCCTTTAGCTACCGAATGCCCATAGGGCACAGTCCTAATCTGATGTATTCCCTCCTAGCACATGTGAGGCCTTACAACTATCAATGGGAAACTGCAGGAGACCAAAGAGAATGTCACCCTTCTCCTACCCCCAAAATCAGCAAGGCATCAGGATCTTAATATCTGCAGTAACTAAATGACTTCTGTATAAGAGCACAGGAATCTCCATATTATGGAAGCTTCAAGTGACAGGAGAATACTACTGTGTAGTGAAAGAGATTAAAAAAAGTCATGAATGCTAGAGTGTCAAGCTAATGCAATTTTAGGCACTACCTGAGGAAATGTTGTAGTTCTTTCTCAGCACATACCATTTGTGTATCCCTGTAACAAAATTACAGAAGTCAGTTATTGTGCCTCAATTGTGTTGGTGGAAAGATTCAACTGCTGGAAGCTTAAAGGTTCAGTTACTACAGATTGACATTACGCCATCATTCTTGGCAAGCATTCTGAAGAAAGATGATATTTCAAGTGACCTGCCGTTCCTGGAGAAAAGCGAACATCAAGAGCTTTATCTTGGTCTCTTCTAGGTCTCTCAAATGAAACTGAGACATTGTTAAGACCTGGTGATACAATCCTAACCAACAGTACTCCCAGACTGATGATATAGGCCCCATGGCAGCTATGCCTCTGTGCCTAACACTGAATATGCCTCCAAATAATCAAGTTCATATGCAGCAATATTTTGTGAGTATCTGGACTAAGGCCACAATCTGATGATGTGTAAATGACTGCACAGTATTTGTACGCTATCAAGCAATTAGTTCAAAAGACTTCCCTGTAAGCATTTTTTTTTTTTTTAATATAGTACTCGCTGTAAAATTTACTTCTTGGATCTCTAAAGCCTTTTAAAAGACAAGGAAGTCATGTTTATTTAGCTAACTGTGAATTCAAAAAATAAGGACTTGGGACTAAGTTTTCTGAATCCTGGGTCAAATGCTTATTTGTTTCATGATACAAGAAATAAGGCTCTAAGAACACACAACCCTTTCTTTGGCACCTTCAGAGACATCACTTCATTAAAAAGAGGTATTTACTATGCAAAAATTCTTTCACAGAAATTTGTTATTATTAAGATGTGGCAAGAGTTCTGTAATACATTTATATTGATGAATTCTAAAATCTAAAAATCAAACAGAAGAACAACTGGACAGATGTTTTCAGTGGTACAGACTGGCTCAGAAACTTGACCATCTACAGCAGCATTTCTCCCCTCAAAAACAGGCCGAGATCCTCATGCATCCAACAAATTGTATAACCCTTTTTGATACTTACTGGTAAAACAATCCCCCACAGCTGATACGATAACAGATTTTTAAAACAGAAACAATAAAATTATACTTATGTAGTTTTTTCTACCTAGCAAAAGGTGGAAAGTCACTTGAGGAAACTTGCAACAGAGACATAGTACATGGCTCTCCTTTCACAACAATTTCTAAAGAGCATAACAACAGAATCAGACTCTCCCTTTCTTCCTGCACGATATCAAAAAATGCTATTGACTGCTGGAATCATCTTTAAGTATATTTACATAGTATGCATGGATTATTTACTGACAATAATGCCTACTCTAAGATCCCTGAATGATTAAAAGCGAGAAAACATCCACAAAAAGAAAACCCCCAAATCACTATAGAGTAGATTAAAAAAAAACAAACTTGAAAAGTTAGAGGATTTTACATACATAAAATAAAGACCCCAGTGCTACGTAACCAGTAAGCCATAGCTTACACTCCTGTAAACTACAAAGGCTGTATTTTAACTTTTGAGGAATCTGATTTTTACAAAACATTGAAGGAATCCTGGGGGGAGGACGAGAGAAGCAAGATAAAAAAAAAAGAAAATTATCGTCTGGCAGCTGATGGGAAAGTAGTATTCCATCTCAACTTGTGATACTGCAACGGAGTTCAAGTTTTGCACAGACAAAAGAAAAAGTAAAAGCAGCAAGAAGTCTTCAATGGTCTTGTAATGGTAAGAAGTCAATTCTTGCCTTCTTCTGCAGCTAAAAACATATCATAAACCTAAAGTTATTGCTTACCACACGCAAGAAAAATATCAACCTTGTATGAGGATAAGTAATTATTAAACTAGGGGTCCAAATTTTGTTTTAAAAAGTTATTATTCCCCAAGCACTAAAATGACACAAAAGTGACATACTTCACAAAAGCAGAAAATATTGATTGCAAAAAGAGTTAAAAGTAGACAAATTCTATTGGAATTGAAACAAAATGCACGCAGATTTAAACACCAGGTTTTAACACATAGCACATAAAAGCCATTTTCCTACATAACGACAGCATTTACTTTGTAACTAATGGATCTTTTAAGTTCATGTAATCCAGAAATTAAATGTTAAATTTTTCCTTTTATTAAAGTATGCTGGTTTTCAATCTATGTTAGTAACCACAGTTTATACAGTAGGCTGTGTATCAGAAATCACCATTTTGTCCTGTAACAGTATTTTTATTAAGAAAGGAAATGCAGGATAAAATCATGGTTTCATGTGTTTTTACCTGTCCAAACTACAAAATTTCATTTTATTTCTTTACAAAAAGGAGTGGTATTTTAACACAGGCATTTCCAGGCAAATGTTAGAAGTTAGGAAGAATATATCTTCCGTGTGTATGTTAGCAAAGTAGATAGATAGCTAAAAATCTGTTTTACAGAATCTGCAGAAACTGGTATAAGAGTTTTATCTTCCATTCTGTAACCTCTTCTAGGATGAAAATGGGGACTTCACATATATTGAGGTCTCAGACTCACAGATGAATGATGTGAAAAATTTCTTCTCACAGAACGCAACCTCGATTCCTAAAGAGAGGGAAGAATGCTGTGTTGTTTCCTTTATTTCAAAGTGTGTTCCATTTACAACGTTATTCATGTTTCAATGAAAAGTTACAGTCCATTTTGATATTACAGCAGCTAGACAGACTTAGTTCAAAAAGGAAAAATTGTATGTCCATTATGTACATAGATGAAGTCAATACTGGCAAGGAATATCTTACTTTATTCACAATTACAGAATTCTAGAATGAACTCAGAATTTACTTAAAAAATAAATCAAGTTTTGTTTATTGATCATACAGCCTTAGTAAAGTATGTCAAGTTATTAAAGCAATTGTATCCTCCTTCTAATTGGATAGGGAAAACTTATGAAGTGTTACAGTGCAAAACTATTTAACCAATTCTACTTTTTTTTACTTTTGCATTCTCTGTAATTTAGATTAGAGCAATGTATTACTGTGGGAAGTTATAATAATGCTTACATTATTTTTTTAGTAGCTAAAACTCAGATTTATAAAACTTGAGCTGAATAACTGATAGCTGTCCTATTTGTAAACTAACAAATAGGCAATAGACTGTGACTAAGTAACTTGTCAGTGGATGCCACTAGCTGCCGACAAAAGGACAGCAAGATCCAGAAAACAGGGCTACTGTTTTAGGTGCTGTCAAGAACAGTTTTTAGAATACTTGTACTACTCTGTTTATTCTTCCTAAGATCAAATTCTATTACAGTCTCCCTTTGTATCTCAGCGGCTCTGGATCCAATTTGTGGAACTCCCATCTGTTTTATTCTCCTTACTCCAATCTGAGTCCTTTCTTCACACACCCACTATGCCATATGACAGAAACTATCTTTGTTTTCTAACCTTATCTTCTTAGCTCAGACCTTTTCAGCACTCTAACTTTGTTTTGTTAAACTTAGTCTTTTTACCCTCCCTTCTGGCTCTGCCAGTTTCCAATACAACCAGCTGTAGTTCCTACATCCCTGTCGGGATATTCAACCCACTTTAATCTCAAGATTTCAGTTTCTTTCCATCATCTACTAGCCCCATATCATGTTGTGCATTGCTTTCCTAAATTTCTAGGTTCCATGGCCATCTAGTGCCAGTCTCCCTGCCCAGTTTACCTTTCATTACATCAACCTAACAGGACTTCAGTTCCAATCTACTTCTCTTACTCTTTTTTTGGTGTTGACTCCTGTTAGAATATGGAGGACACAAACATTTTTCCCCTCTACTGGCGGGTCCCAACAGAAGAAAACTATGCTCAGTTTCACACCGGCAAACTTCTAATTTATTTTTTTTATTTTTATTTTTTTTTTTAAAAGCCATGTCTGTGTTCTACCCTAGCTTCATTTTATTAAAATACTAATTTAAGTGTAAGCAACTAAAAGCAACACCTTTTTCCACAATGAAAAGCATGGTTAAGCACCTGCCAGAGTATAACTCCATGAATACAAACCACTGTAAATCACACAAAATATGGAGAAAAGGAGAGAAAGTTGAGCTGTCAATAAAGTAATTAAAACAGTTCCAGAAATAAAAAAATCATGCATTAGAATGCTGAAAATTTCCCTCCCTACTGAAATAAAATAATCCAAACATACACAGAACTTGGGAAATTGAACTAGAAAGAAAATTATGATGAATTAACAGATATGTGATTATCCTAGGAATGAATGACATGGATTATATAAGTTTTGTGTTACATAAGAGAATTATTAGGAAGTTTACAAACAAGCAGGAAGCAGCTAAGTACTACTGCAGACTATGCTAAATTCTATGAGAGCATGTTTTATAATTTACCAATTTGTAAATAGCAAGCATCGCAGTGAAACAACTGACCCCAAGTTTCCCAACAGGCAGCTGCTAGCTGGTACGTTGATGATGCATCTCAGCCACATGGGAAGGACTGGACAAGAAAATCAGTAGAGGTAGACTAGAGCTGCCCAAATGGCTTAATAGTGAATGCTCCATACTGTCTGTCAAGTAAAGAAAGAGAGAACATACAGGTCAGAGAGAGCAAAAGAGAAAACCAAAACCATTAAACTAGAATGAGAATAAGCTATTTATAATTTCCTCTTTTTCTATTCTAAGAGAACATAGAAGGAAACAATGCAACAATATCTGCACCTTTCTATGTTAATATAAAATCAATGTATTCTCGGTGGAGTTTAAAAAATCCCTTTTACAGACAGCAAACCTTGCTACAGTTGATGACAAGCCTCTTGTTTATCATATATTATGACAACTAGAAGTTTAGATTCATGTTTCTGAGACTAAGGTAACTTTAAACAAAAAAACTGGAGACATTCAAACCCGCCTGGATGCCATCCTGTGCAATCTGCTGTAGGCGACCCTGCTCTGGCAGGGGGGTTGGACTAGATGATCTCCAGAGGTCCCTTCCAACCCTGACCATTCTGTGATTCTGAAAAGGTTTATTCTCTCTCACTATCACTGCATGTATAAATGAAAAAAAAATACTTACCTATATAGAAAATATGTTGTAAGGTTTAGTTTTTTGTTCCAGATGGAATATCATACAATAGCACACAATACTGGTATAAAATTACTACAGTTCTCCCAAAATGATTACACCAAGACTTCCCCCTATAAACCCCACAATTTTATATATACACACATGCATGTGTATATATACACAAACACATATAAACATATGTACATTTATGTATATTACACGTGCAGAGAACACAAATTTTAGCTTGTTACTCTTAACTGCAGAGAAGAGCAGAATGCTCTAAGTTCAGTTAAATTTACAGAACATTCACTACCAAAAGGCCAAGGTGTTAGCATCATGCACCATTACAATCTGAATGCATATATACACGTGAACTGTATTACAAATGAATACCCTAAATTCTGTTTTGGCATAGAAAGACCCTGCTCTGCCTTTTTAGTTAGAGGCAATACTGTACAATAATTACTGCCCATATACTGTAGACTGGAAATGCTCAAGCAAAGGATTTTAGACCTTTCTAAAAAGCATTTTCTTATAGTAAGTAGAAAAATGAATTTAAAGCTATGAAAAATATTGTGGAGAAGAGAGAACAAAGTGACAAAAACCAAACACTCAAACAAACCTGAAAACCAGGATAAATTTTATCATTGATAGGTTCTTGTTAGAGTTACCGGGTTTTCAGGGAAAATAACATGTAAAAATACTTACTAACTTTGTATTTTTCTATGCCTTTCCAGAACATTTTTTAAAGAAAAGGATAAGCTTAAAAGTAGTACTATAGCTTTGCACTCCAATCCAGTGTGTAATACTTAGGTTCCAAGAATTAGATTAAGGAAGACTGTCAGACTTTGTCAGCTAAACTAGTTTATTGTGGGGATTGGACTGAAGACTTTAGAGAACACAAAAATGATTTCTGCCGCCCCCCTAAAGCTAAGTGTCCAAGCTCAAATAAGAGACAACACCTCCTCCCCTCCCCCAAGGACCTAAAAAGTCCCCTATAGGAAAGGACACTGTATGATCCCATACTGTTAATGTCAGCCAAAGTATTGTTGGATACAGACCATGGGAATAGCAGAAAGTCTGAGACTAGAACCATGCCTATCCCCTGACAGCTATACTGCAGCTGGAAAAGATGACTGAAGAATAAAAAAAACAGAAGCATGAAACAAAAACCCCACCCACCCACTTATCTCCATATGCCAGAACCTTTTACACCTTGCTCAGTTTATCTAGACTGTAACTGCATTGCTCAGCTCCCCAGGCCTCACAGCTCTCCCTCATACACACACACAATATCCAATAAACATTTACCAAGCCAGTGCCTCCGAACTCAAGATAACCATGCAGCAAAACAAAAATTTAGCTCACAGGTATTTCTACCAGGTCTGAAAACAAATTTCAAACAAATTTCAATCTTCCCTCAAGTTTCTGCTGTTACTGTAGACTACATAGATCTTACTGCCAAACACGATCTCATACATGTCCTCTAGATGCATTCAAACATTAATATCCATATCAGAGGACAATTTAAGATCTGAAACACTGAACAAGATCCAGTAGAGATCAAGAAAAATTCAGGCTTCCTAAAAACACCAAGAGTCACCTAGCAGCCTTTGAGAATGAATGTCAACCTTATCCATTTGTATAGATGTGAAGATGAAATCACTTCCACATACTCATGAACAAAACATGCTATAATCCCCAAAATACACCTTCAAGTAAATACAATTATGAGCAGACACATGAACAAGGGGAGGGTATTAAACAACAAATTAAATACCAAATTTGGATCTAAAAATAAGTTATAGTTAGAAATTGAGGAATGTTTTCTTCTAATTTTCATTTAAGAGTATTACAAACTTAGTATTAAAAGTTACATCAACAAAATGCTACTTAAGTGGTAGAATAGAGAGAATGAAAAATAAGTTAGAGAATTGCCAAAACTGAGGCTTCCTTTGTTAACTTCTGAATGGTTTACATGATTAATGAACTGAGTTCTCTTCATACAGACAGAACCCAGTTCATTAATCATGTAAACATCCACAGCAGCAATGGAAACACTGGTGTAGAAATTTGTGATTTTCTTCTTCAATAAAGATTTAATCCATTTTGTTTGCTCACCCTTGTGATTTCATTAAAATACGACTGCAAAGCATGCTGTTTTAAGCTGTATTTGAAAGCTCTAAGTAGTCCACAACTGCCAAAAATGTCTTTAATACTGGATGTACCCATCCTATTCTAACCATATGACTAACAGCTCCTAGTATAAAGCATGTGTTTATTCCTAATGCAGTGGAGGCAATAGCAAGTTACCTTCAAGGTAAGGTCCTTATTTTAGGCATCTGCTGTCTCTTACATGACTACTCCTTGGCGAGTTTCAAGTAGCAGATACATTTGTTGGGATATTTTAACAAGACTACATCCAGCAGGCAGTATTTTTATGCAGCTGGGGAGCAGCTGGCAGTGACACCACCACTTGCTTAATACATTGCAGTCTGCTGTCAACATTTGCCTTCCCCCCCGCCCCCAATCATTACTGAGTGCTCAGCCAGTGATAGACACAATACAAGCTCATCATATTCATTATACATGGAATATATTCAAAACTTGAAGTGGGTATGTGAAAAGGTAAGGTAATGTAAAAAGGAAGAATTATATTCCAGAACTACTAGTTACTACTAAATGAAACTAAATAAATAGATAAAAATTAAAACATGTCAAAAACTATTTGGCATCATCTTTTAATGACCAAGATTATCAGAATTCAGCAAGTCTTTGTAAGAGTTTACCTATATCTGTGAATCTACTTGAGACCTGAACAAAGCAGAGTTCCAGCTTTCGGTAACAGACGACTTCTCAGAACAGGTAAGAATGAGCAAGAAATACCGTAAAGGAATGCACAGGATTAGCAAACTCATGCTCAGTTTCATCAAGTTTAAATCAGCACTGCTAACACAAGTCTTACTTCCTCTATCCTATTCCAAACTTCTTGTGTAAGTACAAGAGTTGGTGCAGTTGCGTGACAAACTGGTCTAAGGAACAGATCCAAGTTTAAGTTAGCTCTTTTTGGGTGGTGGGAGTAGGGCTTCATTTTTAACTACATCAGTTCCCTGACCTGGTTTACCATATTGCCTCACAAAAACCTCTACGAGCACAGGAAATGTGTGGTATGGAAAAATGGAATAAATTGCTGGGTTACACCAGCTTTGGCTGTGTGTGAAATCACTTCTGAAGCTATGAATGAACATAGAAAATATTGAATAAATATAGAAAACAAGAGTCTGAATTTGCAGCTCATTTCCTACGCCACAGTAACCAAGTGTCTTTTACCATGCATGCACATATTCTACTGTAAATTAACACATCATCACTTAGCACAGAGTAAACTACTTTGCCTTTGCAAAGGTAAAGCATGGTACTGTGGCAATTACTGTAGAAGAGGAAGAGCTATTGCGCTCTAGATCCACCCTGTAACTTACTTCAGACTATCCTGTTCATAGAGCCTTGGCCCTAGGAAAGATAATAGAAGTCAAGCTTCAAGGTGAAAAAGCTTGTTTCTCTATTTGAAACAGTAAGTATGCACTTGGTTGTGACTCCAAGACTACTACTGCTTTTTTTAAAAAAAAGGTTTCATACATTGTCAGAAAATTGAACATAAACTGGATATTATGATCACTGTGTTACACCAACTTCCTTTTAAGTATTTCTTAAAAATATGTGCAACTCAGGATTAGAACTCAAGTTCATATTCAGCTTCTATTTTTTTTATTGGGGTACTTGCATTTTATTCCAAGACAACACTAAATGTTACAGCCCCCTCTACTGGAAATATTTAGTAGAGACTGTAGTCTGGAAAAAAGATTCTTCTCTTAAAAGAAATGAAAAAATACATATAAAAGACAGCCTATAACATGGCTTTGGTTCATTCATATTTAGCCTGTCATTTACAGTTGAGTAAGCATCTTTCAAAGAAGAATAAGTGCTGTAATATCACATAAAACTACTGATACCTTTAATTCTTCGTTACCAAGTAAATCTGGGCTAAATCTAGTTTAGATATTTATTTCAAATGTTGTGCTAACAACCTTCTTAATTTAGGCAGAAGGGCCTTAAACTGGGACCCAAAAAACCCCACCAGCTTGCACGGAAGAATCACATTTTCAAATGGCCATTCAAAATCAGAACTGCACAGAAGAACACCCACAGGTGGCCAACCGGGACAGTTTTTCATGCTCTGTGTTCTAAAATCCCACCTCGCCACAACATGAGATGTTTATCTAAGGCCGCAAGTAATGAATTCAACTTCTCAAGATCAAGAGAGACAGGGATTTATAACCATCATTTCAAAGAACTGAACAAGGTTCACCCTTTTCTCTCAAAATACAAAGAAAACTGCAAACGAAAAGTGTATCTCAAGTTTAAAAATAACTAGTGATGTTTATTTTTTTTCGTTTCCCCAAATAGTTCCAAAACAAGTAATACTTATCCTCTGTAACAACACCTCAAGTGAAGAAAAATCTCAGTTTCTCTGCAGTGTTCCCGTCTTCCCTATTTACTAACTCATTAATAAAAGACTCTCATCCCTGCCACTCTTCTCTTACTGTCCCCTTCAAGAAAGGGGACAGTAAGACTACAGTGTTTTAACTATCTCAGTTTCATACTCACAGGTGCAGGGACAGCTATGGCACTCTGGGTGTAAGGCTGGTGATGTGGTGCTTGAACTCCATGATCAGAATACAGCTGGTAAAAAAAAAAAAAAGACGAAAAATGAACCGAAAAGCTTGTTCCACAATTTTATGTTTTTGCAAACCTCTCACATGAATTTAGGTTCCTTAAAACTTCAAGATGTGGGCTGTGTTTATCTAAACTACTGACTTTTTAAAAACCAAAATTTCAATATTTAAATCTATGTTTTTCCCACTATACCAATGTTTGGTAAATTTAGTTTATTTAGATCAGTGTCAAAAAGCAGTTTCCTTGACAGAAGTAGCATGCCTCTATTACACAACCATTTCACTCAGCTCTGATTGGAACTATGTTTAAATGTTTAGGTTAGGATATTGAAATGTAATTCCCAGCACTATGGCACTTACAAGATATTTACATACAAATAACACACAGGCTTTTCTTTGAATTTTACACCATCTTCTGAATTTCCACATACTGCTCCCTTTAACATCAACAAATTATGTATCTGTGAACTGAGAGTATGTTAGATCCAAATAGTCCTTAACCAATTTTGTGTTTTTTCTTAGTGCTCACAGACTTCAAATTTCTCTGTATAAGTTGATATCTGATTTATAAAATACAAAAGGTAAAAAAAATTGATAAGATTTATGATTATACAATAAATACTGAGATTTCTACACTTTAAAGAAAAAAAACCCAACAACTGAAGACTTGTATTATTCGAGACCTTTGTAGGGAAATGAGATAACTTAAGTGGGAAATCCTGACATACCTAAGATGTTTGATATACCAGTTTTGAATTTCTCTTGTAGCAATACAACACTCTCCAACTTTTGTAAAAATACTTGATTTCTGTGCTAATTTACCATTTGTTTTGGCATCCCTGTTAATTAGGAATAAATTATCAAAGAGGAAAAAGTATCAATTAATCATAATACATTTTCAGTTTTATAGTAAGTTTTTCTGTAGTTCATTATTTACTGTCATTTTTAATATCCAATTATAAAGAAATTGCCTTATTATACATTAAGAATATCTTAAACATTAGAAATGCCATTGATATAGAAGCAAAAAAAAAAAATCATAAGCAAAGAAAAAAATTTAGTCATTCAACTACTCTTAATTCATTCTGATCCTCAGAATATTTAGAAATGAGCTTCTACTCACACAGAGGAAGATGTACTTCAGGGAACTATTATGGCTTGGGTAGACTAATCCAGCATTCTGAAGGGTTTGAGTCCCATTTTATTTAAATGTTATTTTCAAACAAAACAAATTGACTAGTCTTTATACTGCTGTCATACACTTATGACCCTCTAAAATATTTCAGAATCAAAGCATCCTGCCAGAAAACTGGAAGACATACTCTAACTTGAGGACAACTGAAATAATTTAACAGGAGCAGCGTGAGTGTCGCGGCGGGGGGTAAGCACAGGGAACAGCTGATGTAGAGTGCTCCAAACCGCCCGTGCTTGAACTAAAAGGCTGTGTTTTTCAATTGCAAATAAACACTTCAATTGTAAGTAAATTTTTTTTAATAAAAATACCTCAGGAACTGCAGCTTCCACTAGGAGAGGAGGAGGTACACATCCACTTTCCTGGGTAATCCCTATTGGCTGATAAATGACTTCAGATGGTTGCAGATACAAGAATGAAGGTGAAGAGGGAGGAGACTGAAATAAAACATATTTTCATAAATTATGATTTATGCACTATAAATAGCAAAGCTTGTTTTACAGTTGTCTTTGCTACACATAAACAAAGGTAAAGCTTTAAAAGAAAGTGTCAAATTCATCTTTGATAACCTAAAGAAACTCAGTGATGGGGAAGCGGGTAGAAAGGTCAGGTAGTAGAAGAAAACAAAGATACCCTTTAATCACTTTGATATATTTTTCATACTTTATTTACAATTTGGAGAGCACTGTTAGAGAAATCCTAAACTTTATAAAATTGACACTTAACTATTGATCACAGAAACATAATACAGTTAAATTTTTAATGTGACATTTCTGCAAGAGAAAACACAAGTATTTTAGTTTTAAATTAAAATCCACATTATTTTTCCAATTCAGCACCCAGATTTCAAAGCAGCAGACTGACATCTACTAGCAGATTAGAACTGAGCATAACTGGACAGGGCTGGCTGCTAATTAAAGTAATGAGGATGCATTGAACAATTCAAGCTTAAGGGACTTGGTCCTCCTTTTAGCTTCAAACTCTTCAAGTTCCTTGAGCAGCAAGATTTCTATATTAAGCTCCTCTGCCACAGAGATCAGAAAACTGACAAAGTCTCTCTTCAAAATTACCAAGTTAGCAATTACCAGTTCTTCCTCCTATTTCAAGAGTCTGGGACTAATTTCAACATATTTCTGTGTCTACATGCCTCTGCTAGCAATACTGCAATGAAACATCACAGTTAGGAGAAATTACTATTAACTACCTCATTAACTGGCAAAATTATCAGGCAAAATACGGCAGTTTTCACCTGCTTTTGAGAACTTATGAGATAACTTAATACAAACTTTTTGCCAGACAGAGAGGGGAGAAGATGCTTTCTTTACACCAGATTTGTATTTCACGTTTCAATAAATGCTATTTTATACCTTCTATTGTATCATCAAGTGTTGCAAACGCATTGCTAAAATATAGCAATTAATATTTCTTTCAATAGCGCTGTGAATAGTGGGAAGTTTCACTGTTAGATAAGTGCACAGTACCTTTAAACTAGATGCAAACTAGTGGTAAAATGCTGCAACTGTGAACTGTATTTACCTGTGGAACAGACCACTGCCACTGACTTGGAAGACACTGTGTTGGTGCCTGAATTCACACAAAAAAGATTAAGAAGAACGATTAAGAAACTATGCATACACATACTAGAATTTCATCACACTAGAATCAAAGCTATCTCAAATCTGTAATCAATTCTCTAATTCAGAAGCAGTATAATTTTCATAGGTCCCCAAATAATTCAGGAACGTGGTTTTGTCTACTCCACTCAGCCTCTGACTTGGGCATTTTATAAGCTTCTAAAATACTGAAGTATCTAAAAAGTGTGCCTAATTAAAAAAGCAGAAGATACAAAATGCAGTTAACTTTCCAATACACAATAAAACCATGTACATACTGCACAAAGTCAGTAGTGGGCCACCATGATGGTTAGGGGACTGGAGAACAGACAAACCAGGATGCTGAGAATATTGGGTCTGTTCAGCCTTGAAAAGGATAAAGGTGGGAGAGGATAACTATTGCTGGCTACAGCTACCTAAGGCGGGCATGGGGCATAAACATGACTGAGCCAGATTCTCAGAGGTGTTCAGAGCACAGGAGTTCAGACAAAGGCTGGAACATTGAAAATTTTAAATAGTTGTAAGGAGGAAAAAAAAAAAAAATCTTTTACTGTGAGAAGGGACAAATACTGGAAGAGGCTGTCCAGAAAAGCCAAGGAAACTCCATCGCTGGAGATACTTAAAATTCAACTGGACAAGCTCCTGAGAAATCTGATCTAGCCAGCGCTGCTTTGAGCAGGAGTATGGCTTACATGATAAAAATTAAGGACAGTACTAAGCCAGTTTTCTAGCAACGCCACAGAAAATTTTAGTTTATTACATTTCCCTGTAGTTACATAGGCAGAATAAGTTTTATTTTAGTGAAAAGAGAGTCTTCGACGAAATTAAAGTCTGGTTTATATTATTATTTAGAACAGTCTTTTTACTTCCTAAGAATAAACAGACCTGAGACAGCGATGCAAATAAAACTGCATGGCTGGAAGGAATACTGATGGTCTGAAGCCCATTTTCAAACAGATACCTGATAATGGTATGTAGGAGACTGATAAACCGGTTGAGCTACCATCATTGGTGAACTGGAAACAGAGCGTGACTTAAAGAGAAGAGAATTACAAGTCTTAATGCAGCAATTTCGTAAGTTATCACTCCTATTAAGAACATTTCTCAAGTATTACAATGCTGAACCACCTCCCCTCCCTTTTGAAAATGGATTTACCAAGTTTTAACTCACACTTAGATTCTTCAAAACCACTGTTTCTAAGGGCCAACATTAGAGATGAAACAAAAAGAGTTTGGTAAATCTACATAGTTCTTGCCAGAAAGCACTAGGCCATCTCTAGACAGAGATGCTAAGGCCATTTACTATCCTGACCATAGGCACATTTTTGTAAACGGTTAGATTGCCCTAAGTTGTCACTGATGTATTCCTGTTCTTTCCACAGCTCCAACTCAATCTTCCCTTTTTTTGGTCCCTTCCTTACATCAGCCCCAGCATTCATCTGATTTGGCAGTGAGCCAGTTTAAGTAGCTAAACCAGCTAGAAACATGCTTGTTTTTTTTTTTTTTTGGGGGGGGGGGGGGGCGGCGGGCTGTTTAGGGTCAGAGAAACCCCAGTGAAAGAAAGGGGTGCAGAAATACACAGCCATGATAGGGAACAACACAGGACTGCGAACCTCTAGTTACGATTAGTTATAGCTAGAGTGTGCACCTCCCAAGTCATGGAATTCCCTCATTCCTGTAAATATTTAGGAAGGAACCACTCCACAACTACTTTAATTCATTCTACGCTACATAAAAATGCAGAATGCAAAATGGAAAAAAGACCCAATCTGCACTCTTATATGTGTACAATACACACCAGAAGATATTAATATCTTTAATCAAGTTAATGTTTTCTGTAACAACAAATTTTCATTTTTTTTCCTTAACATCTTTATATAGGTACTTTCTAATCATGGAAATTAAGAATAGGTAAATAACTGAAACCAAAAGAGGCAGCACTATTCCTAATTGGAAAAAATAAGTGCTATTTGTTTGAAACAGAGGTTCTCAGCCAGGGCACCAGAACCAAAGTTCAGTACTAGAACATTAAGAGCATTGTTTTTTTCCAAAAGGTAGGATTTGAGCAAGTTCTCTAGAACAACAGAGCACGAACTTCAAAAAGGCTTTCTAAAAATATGTGAACAGGTGTTCATGCTTATCCTCTGAAGTTCAGGAGGCACTGTGAAGCACTGTATCATGCCTCTGTTAGAAGAGCAAACATCTTAGAAGTTAAGAGAAGTGATTAAACAAAATAAACAACATTAAAGATTCTATTACTGTTGTAATCTCTGTTTTGGGAAAGTTTGTTTTTATTTATTAGTAATTCTATTGAGTTTTTCCCCCAATATGTGAAGGGATTTTCCACTCGTTTATAGAGGTAGTATGCACAGCCTCTGTAAGTGCTGCTTTTACAGAAACTACTAAAGATGCATCCTCTACATACGTCCTGTGCCTTATGCAGACCCCATCAATGTAGCAATCCTTCCCTCCTGTAAAAAAAAAACTGAGATGGTTGACAACTCCTTCCTGCACTTCCCAAGAAATTCTGTCCAAATTCCCCAAGCCTACTAAAGCCAAACAACTGATCTATTGAATTATCTTCCTCCTTGAACAAGCAGTATCCATGAAAAAGAGTATGTGAACGACTATCAAATTAGACAATTTCACTTTTGCTTTGTTTATCTAGTATTATATTCTCTTTTCATCAGCAGCATGATATTTTGCAGCCAAAAAGACCTCACTCTCATAGTGATAATAAATGGAGCCAATCAAGGGTCATTAGCACCACCAACTCCTTAGTAAAACAAAACTGCTCCTGTGGTAGGGCCCACACTCATTCTGACCTACCCTGTCCAGCAGGTCACATCAAAGCAAAGTCCCCTGCAGAAGAACAATAAACTTAAGTACTATTTAAAAACACAAAATAAACAGACTAATATAAGGAAGCCATTTAAAGATCAAACACAAGGCACAGCCAAAGAAATGAAGCAGGAGGGACTTGAAACCACTGTGCTCGTCCTGGTCCACAGAAAAGCATGTGTACAAAAATAAATTACTTACTGGCCATGGCTGTGGAACAGAAGCAACTTCAGACGTATGAAAATAAGCCACTCCATTATGGTAAATATAAGGATATCCACTTGAAGTCGTTAAGTACATTGTAGCAGCTTCTGGTATTGCAGTAGAACCTGAAATTAATATCTTAAAGTTTACTCACCAGTACTTTTTTATTTATATGGGTAGGTCATAAAAAAAGAAGAGATAATTTCTGATCTTCAGAGAAGCAAAACACTCAAAAGAACAAACATGGGGCAGTGTGCCTAGTGCCATCTCAATTCCCTCTCAAATACAAAATCATGAAAGCAGATGGTCACAGGATGTCTCCAGAAGCAGATGGGAAGGGGTGCAGAAGATGACATGCACATAAGTTACCAAACACAGATAAATATATATATTTGCTGGTAATTGGAGTTATCTTCAAATATCCAAAGGTAACTTCACATTGTAGATTTTCATTGGTAACCACCACATACTTATATTTACCTGAAACAGGATCCAAGCACTAAAACCAGAATAATTTCACTACAAGATGCAGCCCGGTTTCTCAACACACAAAGACTGTCTTTCTGTGATGGCACATTGTCTGACAAAAGCAAAAACTAGTATCTAGACCTCAGCAGCAGGGACACTTCTCAACAATGCTACTGCTATGGCAGAAGCTAAAAATTAGCATGGTCTGATCCCAGAACAGAGTTCCAACTATACAGCCCTCTAGTGGGTACTGACAGCAAGCATTATTCAAAGTGATATCTATCCCTATTCAGAGGTTGTTTATCTTTTTCAAACCCTGCCTTTGAGATCACCTAGGCTTTATTTCTTTCTGTCTGCATTTTCTGAGGCATGGGAGAGGACTTCATGTGTCTCTAGAACTATGTCAAACATGAAGGCAAGTTCCAGTTCCAAATACAAAAAGACTTCTGTAAAAAAAAAAAAAGGAACATTAATTCTGTAACTGAAATTGAAAGCTTGAAATCACATTAAGTAGTAACATAGCATGGAAAAACTCAGGAAGAACACACTATAAAGCAGATCACTGAGCAAATTTTAGTTTTCTATCTCCCTTGCAAAGGTAAGTGCCACAATGAAGTGCCATTTTATAGACAGTGAAGGACCAAGAAGGGTCCCACAATGATTCAAGGGCTTGTATCGATGGTAGGAATTTGACTAACTCCTAGAAAAGCCTGAAGACGCTCAAATACAATAAAGCTGAAATACTACCCAGAGACAGGTCAGGCTAAGATGGTTGCTAGGACAGTGTTAAACAGAAAAATCAGAGGCTAACTTTAGCTCCTGTAAGCAATCTAGAATAGTAGTTACTGATATCTCAAATGAAGACACCAACAGGATCCCATGGCCAACAATCCTGTCCACTTCACTAACTACCAAGTACATCACACACAACTTTCTGCTGTTGTTGACTACGTCTCTTACAAAGGAAAAGGAAATATTCTTCATCAAACCCAGCACACTCACTGTAACAAGAAAAACCCCACAACTTGGGGGAAGTATGGCTATCTGAAAGTCTTCCAGCCCACAACAATTCATTATTCTTCCTCCAGTTGTTCATGTTTGGTTTCTACTTTTCAGCTTTTAGAATACCCATTTTCACAATACTTGGTGCTGGGGAAAAGCAAACTGAGTGGTCCTCCTAGTACGTTCAAGGCTATTCACAAAAGAGGTCCTATGATGACAGAAGAGCTAAAAATTGTTTCATTTAATAGTAGGGAAGACAGGTACTAGATTACAGGTGGGCTGGCAAGGAAAGCAATAAATGGGCTATCTCTTAAATTCTGCTAAATATAATAGAACCACAGCCCCTACAGTGATACTGCAAGTCTATGTTTTATGGCTTAATGAATCTCAAGATGAGCTGCAGTAGAACAAAGTATACTAGCGACTAAGGGTGGTAAGCTGAGCATGAGAGCAGATACACTAAAATCAGATCCTAGGATATGTCCCTAGACATCAGTATCATCCTGTATCACAGACCTATCCTAGACCTGAGGAAGAAGTGGCAGAGTCAAACAGTGCCACAAACAGATCTCAAAAGGACACAGCAGCTTTCTTCAAAAATGTTTTTTTCCCCTCTGTTCCCTCAGGTCTCAGAATTAGAGATAAAGCCCTCTTCTATCAATACTTCCTTCCAGAGGAAGGAAGCACCAGAAGTGAGGCAGTGCAACTGAGAAAGTCCAAGTCAAAGATGGAAAGGGAAATAAAGCATAGCAAAGAAAAAAGCATATAACCCCTTGATGATGACTGGGCAAAGATAATGCTGAATAATTTCTAAAGCAAAGAAACTATACAGTTGGAACAAAGTATTCCATTTCTCCTGGGCAAACACTCTCCTACACAGTTATAAGGGAGAAGGGCATTATCTATGCATGAGGGGAAGAAGAGAGGGAAGTCTCCTGTCTCCAGAAAGGATGTCTGCACCAACAGTGTTGGTATACACAAGACAAATACTGAGGGAAAGTTACAAAAGTACACTTAACTCCCTGCTGCGCTTATAAAAGGAATGCATTTTACATCTCTGACACATAGCCCTTACTGAGGAATAACCAAACAGCATGCCCTGCTACGTGAAAAACTGACATCTTGTCTTAAAAGTTGGGGATTTATATCCTGCATTTTCAGTAGTGTATTACAGAAATAAAACAGCTCCTGTCAGAAGGAGATGGCATCTTCTCTAGAAGAAAACTTGTCTTCTGTCTCCCTGAAATGAACATCATACAGCATACTTGCTTAAGATGAAGTCATCTGACAAAAAAACCCTTATCAATACTCCTCTTATGTAAGTGTTCAGTCTAAACAGTTCTTTGCCACAAAAAAGAACATACAGCATCCATTCCATTTTCTTACAGCAAAGAACTCTTAAGAAATTAGTGGTGACTGCAACCACCCATTCCTTAAGGTTTCTACCAGAGAAAGCAAGATGCAACAGTCCTGATAGATTTTACTAAGACAAATAAATAGGTAAGAACTCAGCCAATGAGCACAGCCTGCTTTAACCTGTAGAATCTGTGAGGACAGTTTAAGTATTTAGATTTGAGGTTCTGCCTGGCAATCAAGAGAAATTTCCATTCAGTTTGTTCCTACATAATCTTTTCCAAAAAAGAAAATAAAAAGCATATTAAAAGAGATAAAAGAACCACACATCATCAATCTGTTTATTTGGATGTTTCCACTGGCATGCATTTACTTTCACTGCAAACCATTTTGAGCATATTCCACACACAGCACTAATACAGTGCATGACCAGGCACGCCTTTGTTAAAAACTTACATTCATAGTGATGCACAATACACAAATAAATTAAAAAAATACATACGAGGACTCCGTATTTGTTGTTTTCTTATTGCTGGACCAATATTCAATTTCTTATCCTTATAATTAAGTTTTTTAGCCTAGAATTAAAGAAAAAAAAGAAAAAAGACGTTTAGTATGTGTACTTCTACACAGCTAGGCATTCAAGAAACAAAACTCAGAAGAAGACAAGGCACTTAGTAGGTTTCATCCTACCCCGCTTTTTATTTACAGTGCATCTCAAAACAAAAGCTATACTAATTCCTTTTCAGTCTAACCTTTGACAAAATTCATCATTGGTAATTTCAAGTATTTCTTACTCCTCATAGAGCCTTTTGACTAACAACTGACACCTATTATTGTAGATTTTTTTCAGTTTTACCTTCCTCGTGTATTTACTGCTTTTAAAAAAGCACATGTACATGGACTGACAGTTTCAAGTATAAAGATTAAACTTATTTCTTTCATGACCATGACATTATTTCACAAAAGATGACAGGAATAAGGAAGTTTATGAAAATGGCCAGATTATAAAGGCTGAATGTAAAAAAATCCCCATGTTCACTCAGGACTGCCTTAAAACTTCCTGACATCCAGGCTAACAAAACATAAAAGCACACTAAAACAGATATCCTGGTAAGGCTAAACTGTGGCAGAAGAATTTTTTTAACAAAAGAGTGCTATGTACAGACAAGTAAAGCTACATTCTCTTCCAACTGTTTTGCTTTGTTTTTAAGTTGACACTGAACTCGCTACTCGTTAATATAATGGAAAGGAATAGGGTAAATCAACTTTTTTTTTAAGTTGTCAGCATCTATTTAATGCTGCTTTTCAAAATTTGCAAGGGTTCTGAAGGCTTGCTTCCCTGAACAGTTATGTAAGTGAGAACACACACTAAACACTACCATGTTATACCACAAAGTCTTCAGTTTTCAGAGCTGTAACTTCTCCAGTAAGGAGATAATTACTTCTTAAAGAGGAACATAGAAAGAAATATAATTCTACATCACAGTCAACAGAAGGATAGTAATTAGGTAATCAAGACGCTTTCTTAATTTGAACCCAATTTAGCAAAATACTGGAACACCTGTACATAATACAAAGTCCCACCTATCAGACTTAAAGTTAGGAAGAGGCTGGACTGTTTTGGCTGAATCTGGGAATTCATAAACAAGTATTAATTATGGCAAACATATCTACCTATCCTATTAAACACAGGGCAACTCCTAGAAAACAGATGCGCATTTCAGTCAAACAGCATACCAACACAGACAATAGGAAGATAATTCTTACCAATGCAGTGCATTTCATTGATGTGATCCATCAGAATTTAAACTTTATACACAACTTTCACAGTCAAGAGAAATAGCTAATCTGTAAGGACTACTTCAAAGCATTTAATGTAGCACTGCATGAAAAATTACACATGATGCTACAGAAAGTGAAGGCTAATAGGGAAAAACTGTGGTAAACAAAAAATTTCTTCAGAAAGATGGGAAGAGGTAGTATTAGTAGTAATAGTATATGACCAGAAAGAGGATCCTGGTGAAACTCCTCAAGGTCTGCTCTCAAAACTAACACAATTTAGTACTTTCCAAAACTGCAACATAGAGAAAGGAATTTCTGGAGACATGATAGGAAAGTAGGATTAAAAAAAAAAAAAAAAAAAATCAATGCAAAAGATGATCAGCATATCCTATAAATGAGAAAAAATTCAAGAGTACAAAATGAAACCAAAATCATTTATTTCATACATAGATTATCAAAGCCTAGAAACTGAGGGTGGCAGATGTTATTGCAAAGCTACTCTCCATCATCTTTGAAAGGTCATGGAGAACAGGAGAAGTGCCTGAGGACTGGAGAAAAGCCAGCGTCCCTCCAATCTTCAAAAAGGAGGACCCAGGAAATTACACGTCAGTCAGCCTCACCTGAGTCCCTGGAAACGTGATGGAACAGCTCATCCTGGATGTCATCTCTACACATGTGGAAGAAAAAGATTATCGGGAGTGGTCAACAAGGATTCACCAAGGGGAAATCATGCTTGTCTAATCTGATTGCCTTCTATGATGGTATGACTAGCTGGGCAGATGAGGGGAGAGCAGTGCACATTGTCTACCTCAACTTCAGCAAGGCTCCGAGACTGTCTCCCATAACATAGGTAAGCTTAGGAAGCATGGGTTAGATGAGTGAACAGTGAGGTGGATTGAGAACTGGCTGAATGGCAGAGCTCAGAGGGTTGTGATTAGTGGTGCAGAGTCCAGTTGGAGGCCTGTAACTAGCGGTGTTCCCCAGAGGTCAGTACTGAGTCCAGTCTTATTCAATATATGCATCAATGACCTGGATGAGAGGACAGAGCGTACCCTCAGCAAGTTTGCTGATGACACAAAACTGGGAGGAGAGGCTGACACACCAGAAGGCTGTGCTGCCATTCAGCAAGACCTGGACAGGCTGGAGAGTTGGGCAGAGAGGACCCTAATGAAGTTTAACAAGGGCAAGCGTAGGGTCCTGCACCTAGGGAGGAATAACCCCATGCCCCAGTACAGGTTAGGAGCTGACCTGCTGGAAAGCAGCTCTGCAGAGAGAGACCTGGGCATCCTGGTGGACAACAAGTTGACCATGAGCCAGCAGTGTGCCCTTGTGGCCAAGAAGGCCAATACTATCCTGGGGTGCATTAAAAAGAAAGTGGCCAGCAGGTCAAGGGAGGTTATCCTCCCCCTCTACTCTGCCCTGGTGAGGCCACATCTGGAGTACTGTGTCCACTTCTGGGCTCCCCTGTTCAAGAAATACAAGGAACTACTGGAAAGAGTCCAGCAGAGGGCTACAAAGATGATCAGGGGAATGGAGCATCTCTCTTATGAGGAAAGGCTGAGAGACCTGGGTCTGTTTAGCCTGGAGAAGAGAAGACCGAGAGGGGATATCATCAATGCTTACAAATATCCAAAGAGCAGGTATCAAGAGGATGGGGCCAGACTCTTTTCAGTGGTGCCCAGCAACAGGACAAGAGGCGACGTGCACAAACTGGAACACAGGAAATTCCATCTGAACATGAGGAAAAACTTCTTTACTTTGAGGGTGACAGAGCACTGGAACAGGCTGCCCAGAGAGGTTGTGAAGTCTCCTTCTCTGGAGATATTCAAAACCCGCCTGGATACGTTCCTGTGCAACCTGCTCTAGGTGAACCTGCTTCAGCAGGGGGTTGGACGAGATGATCTCTGAAGGTCCCTTCTAACCCCGAGCATTCTGTGAAAATCTCAGCTTAAGATGTCTGAGAAAGACCTAGATGTTAACTGATCTTAAGAAGAACGTGAGATAGCAGTATGACACAAAGATGAAAAAGACTACAGAGTTGAAGGGCATCTAAATTAAAGCACTTATAGTAGACAAAAAAGTATTAGGATTGCTGAATGAGACACCAGTAAGACTTCACATGGAGCAGCTTTCAGTTACAGAGGCAAAAATCCTAATCCATTTTCACAGTGGTAGTCGGTACCATTGGTATTCTTCTAGTTCACAGAAACAAAACCATAAAAAAACATGAGCAAAGAGCAGCTGACTTGAAGTTCCTGTCTCTATATTCTCTGGGCTCCACATAACTGTATTTTTTGAAAACACCCTGAAGATTTATTTGAAAATGTCCCAGCTCTTATTTTGCATTTTAATACATGAATTTCCAACAAAGGCTCAGTATTTCAACATTTTAACCAGCTTTCTACTTGGGAGAAGGCAATTTGCCAGCCTTAGATACTACTTCCTGTTCCGCGCCGCGCCCCCCCCCCCCCCCCCCCCCATACTTTCACATTGTACAGATAGATCCTGACCGACAGATCTCTCCAACACATTCCGACCAGAAGATTGAGTGCACGTTTGAAAAAACAAACCAAACTGAAGCGCTATTATACATGTCTCAAGGGAGGTTCTACAAGGAGCATCAAGACAGTAGCGCAGCAAAGTCAGAAAGTAACAATTACATGATATATAATGAGCTTCATTGTTTAAGACTTCAAGTGAATCTAATTATTCCTGAAAAGAATTAGATCAGCTCTGACAATCAAACATGTCAGAATAAAAGGCAGCAGTTATCTATCCCAACTCCCCACAAAATCTTGACAGCAATGGATTTTCTAGTAAAGGAAATGAAAGCAATTGTTAAGGATAGAGTTTTTATAGCTCTCTATATACTATAGACCACATACAGACTAAGAAAGCATAGACTGTATGTCAAAATCAAGAACTCTAAGAACTGGCAACTCCTTTCCCTAGTTCCAGAAGATCTCAGTGTAATTCTTATCTTAGATCTAAGCCATCTTCTTAACTATGCAGACAAAACTTAACAGATCTTCAAATGAAAGCTGGCAAGCAGAAGAGGACCAGACAACCAGGGCTACTTAGTGTCTAATATGAAATGAAATACTTCCTTTGAGATAATAATAATGGGGACTATCACTTACCTCTTGTAAAATCTTCTGTGCATCTTCTTGGGTTTCAAAAGTAACGAAGCCATACCTGAATAAAAATTACAGAAGCTAAGGCTCTGAAGTTCACATTTACATACATTGCACATTATTACTTCATATATAGTACAAGTGACATTAAAAGGTAAACTAAGGGGGGGGGGGGGGGAAGGCATTCATAGAAATAAAGATTGCAGTAACAACTGTAAGCTTAAATTAACATCCTTGTTATAGTCTACTTACTAATATATCTAAGTACATTGTCATATATTACTGTTCCTATGCAGCTAATGAGTAGTCCATGTAGAAAGTTATGGAAAACTCTATAATGTCCTTGTTTTTCAGTATATGTCTTTAGGTCCTTCACTTCTATTAAACAAAGATTTCAATCTGAAGCTCTCACTCGTTACAGGTGCCCAAGATGAGACATTTGGGATATTGGTTGTTTTGTTTCGGGTTGCTTGTTTGTTTTTTTTTTTTTTTTAACACTATACTTCATAACACAGCTCCCACCTATTTCAGCAACAACTGTGAATGCTCCACACTTCCACAAGCACTATCCAGTATATTAAATTGATTTCTCAGAAAAAGCAGCAATGAAGACAGAGTGTTTATCTGTAATTATTCCTGTAATTCTTGACATGACTAGCATTGAACAAGAGTTCTGTGGCGATCAAGAATGAATTATTCTCATACTTCATGACACAGTATGTCTCTTTCACCACACCTCTTGTAACTGCTCAAACAAATTGAACAGGCTTTCTACACAGAACTCCTCCAAAACCCCTCAATTCATTCCAAGAAAAATCTAGGCCACTGAACACGGTACTGACTATACAAAAGTATCTGATCTTGTAATTAAAGTCTGTACCACAACACATACATACAAAAAAAGTTTTTTTCCCCAAAATTAACTTCAACTTTATGAATAACAACAAATCTTTTTTTGAAATCTTTTAGTAGTTTTGTATGCCTATTTCTTAGGTTCATGGCTCATTTCTCAGGGTTAGATTTCAGAAGATACCAAGACAATCTCTGTCATTCCAGCCAGCAGATCAAGTCTTCCAATACAACACATCATTCTTTGTGAACACTTCTGTGCTTATTTGAGTACAGAGGTCCAGTGAGTCTCTGACCAGATATACTTTTAAATCTATGGGCTTTTCCTGTATTGCTTTCTCTAATCAAATTTGGAAACATTTCCAATTTCAAAGAACACAGAAACTATTTTCCTAGCTTGGGAGCTTACCTACACAGACTCTTCATTCTATATGCTATCTAGACAATAAAATAATAGACACAATCAATCACACAAAATTCTAAGTTTCTTAAATCACTTGCCAACAAGAAGCAATGAAGCCTGTGCTGGGATTTCTACTGCAATCCCAACATCATTGAAAGCAATTATTTTCCAATATGTTTACTGTGAGACATATGTTGGCAGTCACAACTGCATAATAACTGGATGTTCTTGGGTTACTGTATTATATGGACACATGTACTGCAAGTTTCAGATACATCTTGGAATTTAGTAAAAGGGTAAGAGGCTTGGTGACAGACCTGGGACCAGGACCAAGTCCAACATGCCATGCAGGTCCATACTCTGTGTTAAAACCTGAAGCTGTGTGTAATTTGCTGATATATGTTAAGTGCTGACAGCATTAAAATTATGAGATTCAGACACCACGGGTTTACTGTTCAGAAGACAACTTCTGGCCAAGGTGAACTTTACAGGTACAAGTTCTCACATACATTCCTTTTCGCTTCAGTCCTCTTTCCACCCTTCTGTGGCAGTACAGTTCCCTACGTTATTTCTTTCACCACCCTTTGGGTTCTAGCAATAACTTTATTGCACAGTCTTAATCTTTTTCCAGATTTGCTCTTTAGCATTTCTCTAATTGTGGACTTCCAGTCTTAGTCCTCTTTTCCACAATCACGATTAATTGTCAGATTTTTTTCCCCCATGTACTTCACACAAAACCTTCACACAAAGTCTTAGTTATTGCCATGCACTCCAGCACAAGCAGGTCTATCTCACCTCTTCCTCCATTCTTCGGCTCCTTCCCACACTGGCTTTCAGTAGAATAAATACATATTTAGTAGTCCTAAAAAGGTAATTTAGCTATCTACTTAAATTATTATTGTCATAAAAACCTGGAAGGACTATTTTTTTCCTAGTTGCACACAGCTTCACCTTATATTATAATAACATGACTATAGAGTTTTACAGATATGCAAGTTAAAGACATTTATATGTAGATGTTAAGGGCAACAGCAGATTTTTGCATACATGGAATAACTGGGAATATCAATGATAAACTTCATATTCCAAGGTATGAAAATCTTAATCAAATTTACTATAGACAGTCAGCTTTCTATTATATTTTCAATTCCCACAACATGCTTATTCTACTATACTAACCCCTTTGATACTCCAGCTCTGTCATTTACTATCTTCACTTCTTTCACACTGCCATACTGAGCAAAAAACTTCCTCAGATCATTTTCATTAGTCTAGTACAGTAAATCAAGAGGAGGGGGAAAAAGAGAAAAGTTGGTTTGCACAGTTATTCAATGAATATTTACTGTAAGACTTCTAATGGATATACTTTGGATAAAGTTGGCTACAAACTGCTTATAACCCTGGATAGGAAGAGAGAAGGGGCATTCATGAGCCTCATAGCAAGAAAATAGCATCCTTGTTTGATTACTGCATTTTCACATTCAGTAATAATGTTAGAAAGCCACTAAAATATTAAAATCCCTCTTTTAGTGGATTTATGTAACAACTGCCCCTTTACGGGGAAGGCAGCTGAAGCAGGTTTACTAGATCTGAGTTTTAGTTTCTGGAAATTATGTATTACAGTACTGTTTACGATACAAAACATCACTGCAATGTTTTCAAACTTCAAAACGGCAGAGCATGTAGGCTTCCATAAAGGATACACATAGGTCATATATGAAAAAAATCCCCACTAAACCACAGTGACTTAATGGTCCAATCCATCTAATGTACCACAGCCCCTCTTTCTAAAGTAGATTTAATGTAAGACTCTGCAAGTATGTACAGGCACACCATAGGAACTCTGTTATAAATTAAGTAGGACAAGGTCCTTTCAATGGAGAATGGTCTAAATCCGCTTGGAGGAAACTGTTCCCTTTGAATATGCATGGAGAAAGACAAGTTCCTAATATAAAGGCATACCTAAGCTATGTGAACACTGATCTACCTTCTGTGAATCAGTTTTCTTTTACAATGTAAGCATGTATCAAATATGGTGCCTAAACCCCACCTTTCAGATTTAAAATTTTGTTCTACATGGTCCATAGTTAATACTATACCTAATGCTGAAAGAAGTATGTTTGTATGCATGGATCTCTGTATGCTTGAAGCAATTTCTACAGTCACCTATACTTTTAGTTATTTTAAAGATGTGTATCAGAGGTACTATTTTACCTCTAAGTGAATGACTTGTTTTTAAAACTGTATGTATGCAATTTACTAAATCTCCTGCACGTCAAAGGCTTATCTGCCTCATCGAAGTTTGAGAAGCAGAAAGATCTTAAAACAAAAACTTATACAACCTTCATAACTGGAAAGAATATGAAGTTAATGCTCTTTGAGTAATTCTACCCTCAAGACACATTTTACAAAGAGAAATAATTCAGCTTGCTTGCTACAAGCCCTAAGTCCAGCAGAGAGCAATGATGGTAGAAGACTGCTTTATCTCCCTCGCTAATCCAAGTATTCAGGCATTGAAATATTAGGAAATATTCAGTCACTCTGAAAGTGCGACGAGTAACAGATGCAGGGGCATCGAACACGGATGAAACACTTCAATGTTTTATTAAAGCTCAGTAATTGTATCCTCTTCTTGGAAACTACCTGCACTGGTTCTTGAGAAACTACCCACCATGGGAACGGTTAAAAAAATTTCTGACTGGAGTCCAGAACCAGTCTCTTGAATAGATGATCACACTTTGTGCCTAAGCAGAAGTGTGAAAGCCTGCGTACATAGGAAAATAGGTTCACCCAAACAACAGATAGCTTATATAAAACAATTCTACAGCACATGCTAAAGTGGTCTCACATTCTTGAGTAACAAAAAGCATATACAAAGTACAAAGGACTCATAGTGGAGATTTTCCTTTCTCTTAAAATTTTCTCCAATGAACACCAGAATTGTACCTGCTTAGAAATGAAAGGCCTATAGATAAAATTTCCCATTTCTGGGAGATTGTGTCTTTTAAGCTACAGATGCAACTCAGCTGCTTTACAAAGCTGAGAAAAAGAACCTGTAACAAAATAGTTGAAGGCTAAAATACACCAAGAAACAACCAAAGAGTCCTAAAGATTGATCTGTCCTGAAAAAGCATCATTCAATACCTCAAGGGCATGACGCATGGCTACACAAGACTATAAACTTAGAAAGCCAAAGGTTTATCTGCAGAGCAGTGTATTAAAGGGGAACAAGAAGGAAACACTATTCTAAGATTCACAGTGAAATTCACAAAATCTGGACAAACATGGTATCTAGAAGCTTGCCAAAAACACACGCAGGACTTTCCTTTTCCCACTTATGACAGGACAAAGGCACTTGACAGATTCTTAAGAAAAGCCTTCACCCATGTCAAAGATACACAGCATACACCACTGAAGAAATAGCTCTTCAGACCAGTATGAAGATGTATCCAACTAACTTCTCTTACTTAATTTCTCTAAATTTAAGAGGTCAGATGCTTCCTTTTACAAATAGGAATCACTGCTATGGTGACAGACCAAATGGAAGTATCTGGCAAAATGATAAAACAGCTTGCTGGAAACCAAATAAATTTTTGTTGATTAAGTGTCTCACTTTTTCACAAAAATAAATAGCTTTTTACCCACCCACCCCCAGCTGACTGGAATAAGACCTTTGGTGGAAAAAAAAACCAATTAACACCTAACGCTTTTTGCCATAAGATTTCCAATAAAAAATAATATCCAACACTGACATATGTATCCTATGATTTGAACAGAAATTTAAGGCTCTACTTGATATCAAGAGTCACAGGTAAATGGAAGCGTAGCCAAAATGTCTACCGAGATTTCATCCCTTCTGTTTCCTTTCCCAATGAAATAATCTTCTTTATGTTTATAGATACAAATACACTTAATTCCTCTGTTGTGGAAATTAAAATTCATAATAGATTTTGACCTATCAATGACTGAAGCAAGAAGTCAAGCGACCCTTCAAAATGAACAATAAATATGACAATTAACAAGAATATTGCTATGCTATGCAGAAAAGTGTTTTAGCCTTTGAAATTGCAGTGAAGAAAGAACAGAGTGAGACAGGTCTTTTTACAGCTCTCGTAATTTGCTTACTATTAATGCAAAAAGCTACTGTGCCTCCTTGCTAAAGCCCAAAACATACAACATCTCTTGAATTATGAACGCCTCCATTTGAATTATCTCAGACAAATGAGTCAGAAGATCCTGGAGTTTCTTGTACTTATTATGCAAAATAGGCTAAATGAATTGTCATTCTTCCTCCTCTTCATCTGAGTCAGTGCTCAAAAGGTCCTCAGCCTAGGAGGATTAAGGCAGCAAAGATACTGTTGGCAGGAACAAAAAAATAGCTAAACAGACAAACAATGTTTTGCAGAAGTCAATGACAATATATTATCTAAAGTGGCAAGAATGCAAAATGAGAGTAGCTCATACAAAGGTCTGGTGCATATCTGGCTACAAATGTTCCAAGTGACTGAATGGTTCAAGAAGAATGGTTCAATATTCACTGCTACTTGAGGTTTTCAGGGCATATGCAAAGGCACAAGCATTCTAAGAATTAAGATCAGTACCGCAAATTGCCCAGAGAAGCTTTAATATTTGCTTTAAAACAAACACTTGCTTTTAAGAAAATTACTATGGTAAGTGAGGAATACATGCATTGTAGCTCCTTCTTTGTGTGAACTAGAAGAAAAGCACTAGAAGAACCAAAGCTACTGACATTTGCTCTGTTTGCAATCTATAAAGTTGCATGTATGATTTATTAAGTTACACTGTGTTATACATAATAAAAAACCTTATACATACTTTTCTGCCATAAGCTCTGCTGATTACAAAAGCTACTTTATTTGAAAAGAGGAAATTCCGAAGAACCAGTACACCAAAAACTTCTAGCAGCTAGGTGTACAAAGAGTCAACTTTATAGTGCAGTTATGTAAATCAAGGCTTAAAGCTCTATTCTTTACTGTTGATTTGAATGTTACAGTCTAGGGTACTTACCACCTAAGCAAACACACATATGATTATGTCTCACTTTTTTCCTACTGATTTTCATAGGGTTATAAGTTATCATTTAGTAGTAAAATTAGGAAAAAAATACCTTAAAATCAATTCCTCCTACAAAGATGCGATTTGGAGTAACTGTTCCAAACCTTGGAGTACCGGTCAGGTTATTTAATGGCACCGGTGACACAGTGTTGGGAGATGAAGATAAAGATTCTGTTTGCGTCTGATTTGTGGTCTGCTGATTGAAAGAAAATATTTTCAGTATCTTACATGTTATAAGCTATTAAAGAAAAAAATTGTCAACAGAAAATACATACAGAATTTTTTAGGAGGCACAGCAAAATGCTAAACAACTAAACATTAACCACATTTTTTATTCAGAATACAGCTCAAAGTATTTAAACATAAGCTTAGTTTTAAGCAATTCAGTAACTTAGTGAATACACTGTGGTCAGAAGTTTGACTTTTATTTAATACCTTTCTGAATTAGACATTTAGGGCCTAATCCCCCAATCTTAGTTTTTCTGTTTGCACAGCACCCTGCTGCATGAACCCCAAGTTATGAATTCTGTTTCAAAGACTGATACCTATTAGATGTCCCTTAGTTTAAGCCTATATAGAAGGGACCTTTTCAACTCAACCTGCAGTCATACACATCTACAAAACTAGAACTCTGCTCTCTACATCAGCTTCTGCTTGCTTTTCCAAGTGCTGAGCACCCATAATCCCACCACATAAACCCAACAAGCTCATTACAACTGATGAGAACAGCACTTGAAGACTAGCCATTTAATTCAATGCTCTCTTGGCCTACAAACACAGTGATCCTAACAGAAATTCTCTCTGCAAAAGAAGAACCAGACTGCTGTTGCCTCAGTAAAGGAAAGCAGCGCAGTACAGTGAGAACTTCATGGAAACCATCATTTAGTGAAGTCTGCCTGATGTTTTAACTTCCACCATGCTTACACCTGTGAATTGTGAAACAATACACCCTCACATTTCATTGTAAATCCTTTTCAGAACAAACTAATACTGCCTTATGTAATCAACCCTAACTGTGAGATAGCTGTAAAGCAGCCACATAGTGCTGCCACTAACTTCTCTAATAGGAATTCCAGTAGTGCTGCCACTAACTTCTCTAATAGGAATTGCAGTAGAGACTTCAAGACCATTTTGGCCGTGGTTCCCCCCTCTCCCCAACTAAAGTTTACTAAAACTAATCCTGGGCTACAGTGCCCTGACAGTACCACTAAGGAAAGAGCCCAAAGTGAAAGGCAAGCAACTGCTGCAGATAACAAGACTATCAGTAAGCAGACTAGTGAAAACTGGAAGTAGGAATCCAGGGGGTATCAGCCTCCAACCATTCTTTTGAAAGGATTTTGAGAAATGTATTTTCTTACCATTGTGCAACCCTTAAAATTTGTAGTGACGACCAACAAAACATATGCAAGCAAAATAGAAAGCTACTGCATCTAGTAGGAAGTTCTTTCTCTTCTTGCGGTATCTATACCTCCTAGACCCTCCAAAACTAAAGTGGGAAATGAAGTGCTCTTCAACAGTCGTCTTCCTCACAGAATCCCCCTTTCATTTACACTGTTTTACCTCCTGGTTTTGCCTCTCTCACTTATTCATAGGACAGTATTTTGTTCACACAGACAGCATTTTCTTATCTCTGCCTTTAAGCATTTCTGGACAAAACCAAATCCCTCATCTTTGGGAGAAGACACAAAAAAACGAAGGCTGAAGAATGTTAGGAAAAAGGTTATCTTTCTGTTTGCCCTTCTAGGATTAGATGACATTTCCTTAGCTACCTGAGAACTAGTCCTATTAATTCTGAGTAATGGGTTAATGCCATTGTTTCAGATACATTAGACAATAAATCCAGCTTAGTCCTTGTCTTTTTAGTTTTAGGGAAGACAAAAATCCTTTCCAAGTTTACTAAAACATACACATTTGGGGCTAAGGAAAAACCCACATCTTTAACCTGATCTATTCAGGATAAAGTACGCCTTCCTCCTTCTGGTACTACTACCCTAGAGTAGCACCTAACCTAAAAAACCACCCCAACACTTGCAGGCCAAGAACAATCATAATCCCTACAGTCCCAAAGTCTTTAGAAGGAGGAACATTTTCTGTTGAGAACAACTTTTGAAGGATGATGAAATAGGTTACTTTGTTCCTCTCTCACACCAAATACAATACTCTACTTGTATGACCAACTGGTGATTGTGTACTGCACTAAGATATCTGAAGTTAACGATAAAGTAGCAGTTAACAGTTGACACCGCAGCTGAGATGTATTCCTTATCTCAAAGATCTCAAATTTCATTTTCTCCACACAAGTTTTAAGAGTAGTAAGTCTTATTAAAAAACCACCTAAACCCCAAATGGAAGGAATGAGGAATTAAATACATCACTTATGAACTCCCAATACAGTAAACCCAAATAAACTTTAAAACATCAAAATCTGTATTCTGATGGCTATCTCAACACTATTTCCTCTCCAATGGCAGTGTAGCAGTAAGAAAACAGTATTAAGAGATCTATCCACTAACAGCCTGTCACGCCTAACCGTTTCTGTTTCTACAGGTTTTTAAACTCAATTTTTTATCATTTCTTTTACAAACAGTATGGATGTGTACATTCATCAGTATGTTTGTGGGTTATTTAGTGTGTTTAACAGCTGCTCTTCACCAGAATTGGTAATTTCTCATTTTTACATCGAACACATCCACAGTTAAACAACCGAGCACTACGAAGGCCTGGTGGTTACTCCCACCTTACTCCCTAAACAACCCCCTTTTTTTTTAAGGGTCTGTGTACTATAACGTCAGCTATTATACCCCCATCCTTCCCCGGTACCACGCACGGCTGCAGACCCGAGGCAAGGGGAGCGGTTTACCCCACCGTGGAGCCACCCCAGCGCTCCGCACCACAGAGGAAATGGCGGCCCCCCCGCGGGGGTGGGGACAGGGCCGCAACCGCCGCCGCCACAGAAGGGCGCTGTGGCGGGAAGGCTGCGCTTCCGCACACCCCCACCCCTCACCCCCCGCCGCCGCTCCCTGCGCTCTCTCCACAGCGACTCGCCAAGAGGCGGCCTCGTCGCTCTCCTCACCGCGCCGTCGGGCTCCATCTGTCCGTCGTCGCCGCCGCCTCCTCAGCCCCCGGCACGTTGCCGGCACGCGTCGCGCTCCGCCGCGTGCCCGGCCGGCGAGCACCTGCAACGGGCGGGGAAGATGCAGCCCGGGGCGGCACTGAGGGCAGGGGCGAAGCGGGCTGGGGCAGGGGTGGGTGACGGAGAGGACGGCCGGGGATGGACAGAGCAGCCCTTCCTCGCCCCGGCGCCCGCACGGGCTCCCGCCCAGAAGGCAAACACCTCCGCTGGGCCCCGCGCCTCCCTCCGCACCCCCCCGCTCCCGGGGAAGTCGCCCCCTTCGCAAATTTGCACCCTCTCCTCGGGGCGCCGGGAGCCTCCTCTCCCCTTGCAGAATCCCTGGGGCGAACGGGCGGCCGGAGGTGCTCTTCCCCGCCACCTCCTGGCGCCGTCACTCACCGCCCGCCCCGCCTCAGGGCCCTGGCGAGGTCGGGGGGGGGGGGGGGGCGGGGGGCTGCCGGCCTGCCCGCCCCGGAGCCGGCTCTCGCCGCTGGCCTCGGGGCCGGTACGGTCTACCCCAGCCCCGCCGCCTGCCCGTGGGTGTGGTGTCACCGGCGAGCCCTCGTACGGGAATGGCAGGCGGAAGGTTGGAAGAGAAGGGGGTTGCCAGCACTGCCAGGTGAGGCCCCGAGGCTGAAGGCAGAACCTGCCTCTAAGTTCGTCCCTACCACCTGAGGAGACAGATGACACACGCCAGCCCTGTTTTTATGTCCTCAACCAGGGAGTGAAACAGGGAGGAAAAATAGGGTCATGCATTTCACCTGTCCTCTGGCCTCAACAGAGGAAATACAAAAATGCCCAGTGAGGCTGTTCCCTGGGTCTGACTCACCAGGCCGTACTTGATGGTGGCAAAAACATAGCTTAGGCTTTATGGCTGTCAGTATGAAGACATGAAACTCCTTCTTTCAACTCAAAGAGACTTCCCAAGCTTCCCAAAAAGACTCTCTCACTCAGGCGGGCAGGCTGCCCTGAAAGCAGCTGGGCAACACTAGGTGTGGGATAACCTTAGAGATGCAATTTGGGGCCCACTCGCAGAGAGGACTAGAAAATATCCCTTGCCTTCATGACCACTTCTCAAAATATTCCAACTCTTTTTTTCAGCCCTTACCGAACTGGAGGAGAAGCGCCAATAGTAACACTTGTGTGGGGTATACTTCTGTGGTCATTTAATGAACAGCGCTGCAACCTGTTTCCCAGTTCCGCAATTTCATCCTGTTTGCAAATGTAGTTTGCCCTGAAAATAGCTCTGCTGCTAAACAGGTCTGGAAAAAGGAGTGATTCAAATGTCAAACTCATAATCAATGTAGTTACAGCCTGATAAAAATGCTTGATTTGATGACAGCAAGAGCTGGAATGCAGACAAATGCATGCTGGGAGAACCATCCCAGTAGGAAAGCTGCTTTTCAAAGTGATCAGACATTCACAGGCTAAGTCACAGCAGCTCAACCCCAAGACACAATGTCAGGATCACTGCAGGGTCAATTTATTATTGGCTGTTCTGTTTTACTTTTTGAGGTGCTTTAAAAGAAAAACTTCAAGGAAGATTAAATCATAGGATAATAGTATTATCTGGGTTGGAAGGGACCTTTAAGATCAAGTCCAACCATCAACCTAACACTGCCAAAGCCACCACTAAACCATGTCCCTAAGCACCACGTCTACTGTCTTTTAAATACCTCCAGGGACTGTGACTCAACCACTTCCCTGGGCAGCCTGTGCCAATGCTTGACAACCCTTTCTGTGAAGAGCTTTTTCCTAATACCAAATCTAAACCTAACCTGGCATAACTTGAGGCCATTTCCTCTTGTCTTAATGCTTGTTACTAGCAAGAAGAGATTGACCCCCATCTTTCTACAACCTCCTTTCAGGTAGCTGTAGAGAGCGATAAGGTCTCCCCTGAGCCTGCTTTTCTCCGGACTAAACAACCCCAGTTCCCTCAGCTGCTCCTCATAAGACTTGTGCTCTAGACCCCTCACCAGCTTCGTTGCCCTTCTCTGGACACGCTCCAGCACCTCAATGTCTTTCTTGTATTGAGGGGCCCAAAACTGAACACAGTACTTGAGGTGGGGCCTTACCAGTACCAAGTACAGGGGAACAATCACTTCTCTAGTCCTGCTCGCCACACTATTCCCGATACAGGCCAGGATGCCATTGGCTGCCTTGGCCACCTGGCCATGCTGCTGGCTCATGTTCAGCCAGCTGTCAACCAATGCCCCCAGGTCCTTCTCCACCAGGCAGCTTTCCGGCCATTCCTCCCCAAGCCTGTAGCGCTGCATGGGGTTGTTGTGACTGAAGTGCAGGACCTGGCACTTGGCCTTGTTGAACTTCATACCATTGGCTTCGGCCCATCAATCCAACCTGTCTAGATCTCTCTGTAGAGCCCTCCTACCCTCAAGCAGATCGACACTCCTGCCCAACATAGTGTTGTCTGCAAACTTACTGAGGGTGCACTCCATCCCCTCATCCAAGGTAAAGATATTAAAGAGAACCGCCCAAGTACCGAGCCCTTGGGAACACCGCTTGTGACCAGCTGCCAACTGGATTTAACTTAATTCACCACCACTCTCTGGGCCCGGCCATCCAGCCATTTTTTTACCCAGCAAAGAGTACACCCATCGAAGTCATGAGCAGCCAGTTTCTCCAGGAGAATGCTGTGGGAAATGGTGTTGAAGGCTTTACTGAGGTCCAGGTAAACAACATCCACAGCTTTTCCCTCATCCACTAAGTGGGTCACCTTGTCATAGGAGGAGATCAGGTTTGTCAAGCAGGACCTGCCTTTCATGAACCCATGCTGACTGGGCCTGATCACCTGGTTGTCCTGCCTGTGCCACGTAGTGAAACTCAGGATGATCTGTTCCATAACCTTCCCCGGCACCGAGGTCAGACTGACAGGCCTGTAGTTCCCTGGATCCTCCTTCTAGCCCTTCTTGTGGATGGACATCACTTTTGCTAACCTCCAGTCCACTGGGACCTCCCCAGTTAGCCAGGACTGCTAATAAATGATGGAAAGTGGCTTGGTGAGCACTTCTGCCAGCTCCCTCAGTACCCTCAGGTGGATCCCATCTGGCCCCATAGACTTGCATATGTCTAGGTACTGAAGCAGGTCACTCACTATTTCCCTGTGGATTATGGGGGCTTCATTCTGCTCCCTACCCCTGTCTACTAGCACAGGGGTCTAGGTACTCAGGGAGCAGCTGGTCTTACTGTTAAACACTGAGGCAAAGAAGGCATTAAGTACCTCAGCCTTTTCCTCATCCTTTGTCACTATGTTCCCACCCCCGTCTACTAAAGGACAGAGATTATCGTTAGTCCTGGTTTTATTGTTAATGTATTTATAGAAACTTTTTTGGTTGTCCTTAACAGCAGTAGCCAGGTTAAGTTCTAGTTGGGCCCTTCTAATTTTCTCCCTACATAGCCTCACTACATCTTTGTAGTTCTCCTAAGTGGCCTGCCCTTTCTTCCATAGGCCATAAATTCTCCTTTTTTCCCTGAGCTGCAACCATAGCTCCCTGTTCAGCCAGGCTGGTCTTTTTCCCCAATGGCTCATTTTTCAGCACATGGGGACGGCCTGCTCCTGTGCCTTTAAGACTTCCTTCTTGAAAAACGTCCAGCCTTCTTGGACTCCTTTGCCCTTGAGGAGTGCCTCCCAAGGGACTTTGTCAACCAGGCTCCTGAAAAGACCAAGGTTCGCTTTCCAGAAGTCCAAGGTAGCAGTTCTGCTGACCCCCCTCCTTGCTTCTCCAAGAATCGCGAACCCTATCATTTCATGATCACTATGCCCAAGATGGCCTCCAACCGTCACATCCCCCACCAGTCCTTCTCTGTTTACAAACAACAGGTCCAGCAGGGCACCTTCCCTAGTTGGTTCCCTCACCAGCTGTGTCAGGAGTTATCCTCAACACACACCAGGAACCCCCTAGACTGTTCCCTCTCTGCTGTATTGTATTCCCAGCAGATACCTGGTAAGTTGAAGTCCCCCATGAGGATAAGGGCTTGTGATCTTGAGACTTCTCCCAGCTGTTTATAGAATATTTCATCTGCCTCTTCAGTCTGGTTGGGCAGTCTGTAACAGACTCCCACCATGATATGAGGGCCTTGTTGGCCCTCCCCCTGATTCTTCTTCTGTCTTATCCATAGACACTCAACCCTATTGTCACCATCATTCAGTTCTAGACATTCGTAACACTCCCTGACACACAGGGCCACCCCACCGCCTCTCCTTACTTGCCTCTCCTTCCTGAAGAGTCTATAGTCATGTGAGTTATCCCACCACATTTCTGTGACGGCGACTACATCATGGTTTTCCTGCTGCACGATGGCTTCCAGCCCCTCCTGTTTGTTGCCCATGCTACGTGCATTAGTGTACAAGCACTTCAGTTGGGCTATTGATCCCACCTCCTTTTTACTGGGAGAAGTTCTAATTCCTGCCTGACCCTTCCCAGGCGCAGACAAAATTTCTAACCCATCAATGACACGCGTGTCTCTGCTGCTGCATGAATCTCCATCCCCTACCCTCACTGAGTGAGCAGATCAATGGACCTCACTAGCATCCTGTCCCACGGACATTGGCATGCCACCTCCAGCCTTACTCCTAAAGAGCCTGGTTTCATCCCCTTCCCCCTTTGAATCTAGTTTAAAGCCCTTTTGATGAGCCCAATAATGTCTACAATTAAATATATTTTAGTTGAATTCATATCTTTCTGTCTTGCTTAAGTTTGCTTTATGCAAATTATACTGATCCAACCTTAACCCAACAGCACTTTCCTTATAAATTACATCATTTAACTCTCACTGAGTGGAGGCAGGGCACAGACCCGCACTCCTTACAGGACCCTACACTGCTCCTTACTTTTCTGGTGTTACTTTAACATCTGCCAGCTTCTGCAACATTATTGTTACCACAGAGAATAAAAAAACCCAAAAAACTAAGAGACCTTCTAATTCTTCTGTGCCTGTAAAATGGAACAATATAATGCTTAGCTCTTAACAGTGATTTTTTTTTAGCTGAGAAAACTGTATAAAAGTGAAGGCAATTTTAGTAGAACTGATGAGATTTTTAGAAATAGTTATTTTGCGAGATTACAGAAGTCTGCTGAATTGCATTTATTGACTTTTATGAATATTTATCAGACAGCAACAAAGCTTATCCTTAGAACAGCACTACATTTTAATTATGTGAAAGGTAGAACAGGCCAAGCCTTTCATGTGCTTCATATCTTGATTTGGGGAATTTCAAGTCAGAACAGCTGAAAGAATATAGAAACATTCAGAGACATGAAGGTGTATTTTGCATAGTCTTCATTGTCAGACCTTCTACATTACACCTCCTTTTCAAGTTAAAAAAACTAAATCTGGGACATTTACATTTAGAACAAGGCAGTTGTGACAAAAATAGGACTTTTGCAAATAAATGAGAAAGATTGAGCTATTTTTTATTCTGATAATTTAAAAACTGAAAAGCTGAAAACCCAGCATGTCTATAAATTTAACAAGATTACTAGCAGAGCTGCCAAAAAAATGTTGCCATGCATACAGGATTTAAATATTACAACAAAAGTTGCTGGGCTGCCCTAGCACTGTGTGGCTGCTTTGTTAAGGGAATAGTATCCTGGCTGAGGAAGTCACTCTCAAAGGAAGTGAGGATTGCATCTGTTTTTCCTGACTCTGCGTGTCAGCAATATACGCAGCATGAAATGATCTCTCCTACTGTTCTCTCCCACAAATTAAAAGGCAGTGCTGGACAAGGACAAGAGTCTAACTGTGCTGGTTCCTGTAGGATCTTGCCTTTTGTCCTCTTTTATAGCATCAGAGAAAGTCAGAGGTTAAGCGAGGAATGATAAACTGAAAAAAGCAAGAGAGAAAAATAGGGAGAAAAAATGATTTGGGAGGGGAAAGGAGGAAAAGAATTCTCCAGGCACAAAAATACAAGGATGATTTTATGAGTAATACAGGGCCTGGCAACAGACTGCTATTTCACTGATTGATTCCCTGACCTTGGAAACAACATGCTACCTTTTTTGCTTCTATTACTTATCTGTAGATAATAAGGCTAGCTTTCTTACCAGCATCTTAAGATCCTTTTGTGGAAATATGAGCATTAATATATTGTTGTCAGACAGGGAGAGACAGACTGTACCTGATGAAAGATTACTTACTTCCTGCTCTCAATTTCATAAAAATGTCTCCTAGGATGTTACTAAAAGATTGACTTCTGTCTCTGTTGCATAGACTACAACTGTATTAAAAAAATCTGTAATTTATGAAGATGTACAAAGTGATTTGTCTTACAAGCTTGTGAATGGATTCTCTACACCTTGAGCCTTAACCAGAACAATCAGAAAGCCAAGAGCTCTTTATGTATTCAAGGATTTTGAGGAGGCCTTCTGAGAGAGTTAACAGGGCTTAGAAGCAAATGATGGGGGTCACCGAAGGAATGCCACTGAATAAAAAAATGACAGTCAGTGCCATGTCAGTGCAAAAATGCAGAAGGAAATGACTCGGTTCTGGGAGCTTTTCCATTTATTCAAATGGGTTTGTGTATTTCTCTGATAGGATGTTTCCTTCTTACAGGCCCTTTTCCCACACCATTCCCCTTCTTGGGTTGGTTGGGCACATCTCCCTTCTAGATGAGCCGTAACTCCTCACCCCACCCCAATTTCCACCATTCTTTCTGCCCTTTGTCTCTACCTCCTACTTTGTTTCTGGTTGCCCTGACTATACTCTCGCTCGCTTCCTCTTGTCTCTGTTGTCCCCCGTTCCTCATCATCATGGCTGCACTGGTATCCTCTACCCCTTTAACCCCTGCAGTCATCACAGGGTGGGTACTGGAGGGCTCTGGCAGGGTACTGGGTGCTCAGGTTACTGCAGGACTCTAGAATAGCATTTGACGGACTCTGAGAGGTACTGGGGGCACTGGGAGAGTATATAGGGGCTTTAGGGGGTACTGGGTTCACTGGAGAGGTACTGGGTAGGTCGGGGGTCTCTTAGGAGCACTGCAGGGTACCTGGGGGCTCTGTTGGCCTCTGAGTGGTTCTGAGGGCTGGGTACTGGGGTGGGTGAGTGGGGTTCCCACACTCTTTCGTATGGTTCCATCAAGCTGAGCTGCTCTGCCAGTATCTGAGTTCTTCCTTTGCTTCCTGTTTCACATCTTCCCCACCCTCAGCAATGGATGATCCAGAGGAACAGGAGACTTGGATGGTCAGCACACTGGACTACTCTCCTGATACTATTTTCCCAGGGTGGTAGATTGTTACTACATAACAGAAACATCCTTGTTCAGTCCATCCTTGCAGAATACTAACATTATTAAGGATGATTTCTAGCTCAAAATGTATCAGGGCAATGAGTGGTTTCTTTCAAATTTGAAGACATACTTAGGTTTTTATAGCTTAGTTTAAAATATTTTATTTTCCAAAAGTAATGGTCGGTATGATGTAGTTTATTGGAACTAAGTCACTACGTAAGACTGGCTTATTTTCTGTCTCACTTCAGAATTCAAAGTATATGCACTTTATTTACAAAGGTATTTGAGTGCATTTTATTTTACATGTCCTCAGGGGGAAAAAACTTACAGGAAACTGCTGCATAAAAGTTCCATTGCTGGTGGAACTTGTCACAATTAAAGTATGGAAGATACTGTTAAAAGTGCCAGATCTGGAAAGGTACTTGAAAATGTAGTAGCATCGGTATTTTCACCTGAGTAAAACTGTAAAGCTTATCAGTATTTTAATAAATGTCCCTAGCAAATGGAAGAATTATATTACAGTCCTTTGTTAAATCTGATAATGTGGTTATTAATAGGAAATACTAACTAGGTCTACTGAGAAATCTGATTCCTTTATGTGTAGTCCTCCAACAAAACACCATAGATATGTCACATGGAAATATTAATAGATCATCAGTTGGGTGGGTGAAGAGACAATTATCAGACTCCTCATTTATTTTACCTTAGTGTGACAGCCTTGATTGCCTTTTCCTCTCATTTTTTCCCTACTGTGTTTCTCTTAGTCAAACAAAAATGTAATGCTTATCTTGGCTTTGATAAATTTTAGTTTTTTAATATTCTTTTGCAGTTGTCATAATATTATATTTTACATGTTTCACTGAACTGAATATAAAATTCTGCAGACAGAAATAAATGAGTAGAAAAGACTACAATTGACATGTATTATGAAACAGAAGTGGGGAAAAATACTTGCAAGAAAGATAAAGTGTCAGCCTTTGCTTGCTCTGGAAGTGTAAAGCTACATAAGTGCAATTTAATAACACCTATAAGCTGCCATGATGTTAAAGGGGGCTTCTTACAAGGTAAAGAGGTTCTTCCTTTCGCAATTCATTTGACTGCCATCAGACAAAATGGCTCTGGGTTCTAATCCTGCCTTTTACAACTTGATTCTTCAAATGTCGTTATATGTCTAGGTATAGATTCCAAATAAAGAAAAAGAAGTAAAGAATCCCACTGTAGATAGGATGTTGCTAATCTATTCCACGTACTTGGGGAAATTTTTAAGTCATGTTGTAATTTTGTATTCTAATATTCTATTTATTCTGTTTTTTTCTTTATGGTGTTTTAGATCCAGTGGTCCAAAAGGCCAGGAACTTTTCTCTCTATTGACTTCAGTGATTTGAAGTAGAATGCCACACAAATACAGTGAAAGAGCCGAGCCATTTTATTGTTGCCCATGACAATTTTTTTTCTTTCTTTTCCGTGGTGTGGTATTTTACTCCTTACATGCAGTTTCTTCAGATTTAGAGAAGAGCTGCTTCTGGTTTAGCAGGTACTTCATTTATGGGGGAATACTTGCATATACCCCCACACATTTCTGTTGCTTTTGTTCCACCATCTGCTACTCAAAACTTCTACATGTAAAAGCAAAGAAAAAGTATAACGTAATTGCTATTGCTTAGAAACAATATTCTGATTAGTTGAACACAGCAGCAAAATAATTAACCTTTACTTCTTTTTGTCTTGTCTTTCCCGCACTATACTGTATGGAACTGTATGGAATGGAATATATACCAACCTGGCATCTACCTTTCTCCTGTGAATGAAGAGCTTCTGTAATTGCAGCCCCAACCGGCATCAATTCAGGATGGTTATGAAGATATCAAACATATCAAGAAGTGTTGTCTTTTCCAGAGTTTTCCTTCCTCCTTTACATGAGTTAAGTGCCTAATAGGAGTCAAAAGAGAACTGAAATGGGATAAATGCAGCCAAGTACAGGAAGAAAAGTTTATGCTTGGTCTCATTGTATGCATTATGGTTGGATTTACTTTCCGTGTCAGTTGATTGAAATGATTATGGAATTTAATGGTGAAATTGCAACTGTAAAATACCAGTTGCAGAGATGAAAGTACAAGCTCAGACCTTGATATCCTTTTTTAAATGCTTGGTTTCTCATATTTATTAATCAATTTTAGAGAAATAAACCTGGCAAACTTTAATGGGCAACACTTCATGATAATCTACTTGTCTAATGAAATAGAGTATTTTATCTGGAGATCACAAATAACTATACAAAGAATACACCTTCCTCTGAAAATTCTTATTATTTTTTAAACATTATTAGGTACGTAGGAAGAACAAGAACTCAAAGCATTGATGTTCAAAAAGGATTGCTAATCTTTCCCTACTTGACTTAAAACTAAATTTGAGTTGGTTTTATGTAACATGAAGAGATTTTTCCATATTATTGTTTCAGTTAGAATCAAGCTTTATAAGATCATTTATCTGGCCTGTGTGAGAGATTAGAGGATTTTTAAATTTGTTTCTTTTTTATTTTGCTAAATTTTCAATTCACTCTTTTTCTGCATTTTGTAGAATACAATCTCTTCCTCTGGCATTTGTGAGCTCTGTAATAGTTTTACCTTTTGCCTTCCATTCAGATCAAGGCTTTCAAAGTGTTTGGACTGATAAGTAATTTAAATTCAATTTTATTTACTTGCAGTGGCTCTTAGGAAATAATTCAGTGTAAATTTTGGCCCACACTATGGACCCCGGGATTTACAAAACAAGATACATCATTCTTTCTTTCCTTTTTCCTATCCTCCTCAAAATCACAAACCTTTGAGTAGTGCTCTGTTCAAGTATGGTCCACTAAGCCTCATTGTGTATAGTATTTGCTTATAAAAACACTTATTGACATCTTTGGACATCACACTTGCAGAGTGTGTATGGGAAAAGTCCTGCTGTCTTTTGACAGCAGCATAGCCTGAAGAGTTAATACACTTTAGTTTTTAATCTCCCCAAATCTTGTGACTGAGTCTGACTGTACATCTGAGATTAGATGAAGAGAGGGTAACTGGTTAGAATTAGAGGATTCTTCCAAACCACAATGTAAATAGGTGTCTTTTAAGTTTGCTCAACACAGGTATATTTTTCCACTTGTATTGTGGATTTGTCTGTAAATCTCTGCATTTGGGACTAAAACTCTCCTTGCCTTTTATTTGCAGAATGCTTCACTTTTGCTAATCCATCTGTGGGAGTTAGCATAGGCTATGGATTTTAACGCCCAGCTTATTTAACCCCACTCAGAAATGATATAAACAGTGGTTAACGATGCTTTCAATTTATGCACATTAGTACTCCCACAGTGGCAAATTTCAGGAAAATAAGCTTACATAGATTAGTCATTAGCTTTTCTTTTTCATGTCCTTAGAATATCTTCTAACCTGACATTAAGGAGCAAGAGATTTTGCGATAAAAGATTAAATATACTTTATCCCTGGAAAGTATTGGAAAGTATTTTGAATCTTCTTAAAATCCTGTTCAATTAATACCAGAGGAACTTAAGTTATTTTGAGGATTACACTTTGATCATAATTATATAGCATATAATTTTTTTTTCTTTGTTTCTGTTTCTGAGATGACTTTTTCTAATGAATTAAGAAAGATGGTCCAAATTTGCATGCATGAGAAACAACCAGACATAAATAAATGTTTTCAGCAAGTTTTCAAATTCATCTATCTAGCCACATGTAAGCTTGTATTTGGAAGTGGTATCAAGGACTAAGCCAAAGTCTGCCTGTAACTTTAGTTCCAGTATAAAAAGGACAGACTTTACAGGGAACCTGTTCTCTGCTCACATCTAGTACCACTTTAAGCCAGTGTAGAAAGTGTCAAAAATATTGCTGGGAAATACTGCCTTGACTTTTTTTCATAGGAAATCAGCTTTCTTTGAAATAAGGCAGATGTGGCTGTGGTTCCTTACACTCTTTCCCTGGGCAGGCAGTCAAGCACCAGAGATCTAAAGGTAGCAATGTACTTCTAATGCTGACATACTTTCGGTGCATCTGGTTTAGTATTTTCATTTGGATCAAGGATGCAATTTTGAAGCAAATCTCCTGATCATCCTAACTTATCTACTTGGTTCACATCACAGAGCAGTTTCTGAGTGTTCAAACTAACTTCTCAGTTGAAACTAAAAGAGGCTTTGTGCCCCAAGAATGTCACTACTGTACTCTTAATGTGCAGCTATCCTATCCATGGGACTGGACTAGGGCTTTTCCCAAGTAAATCCCACCCAAAATGCCTATGGTATGGATGTCAGGTGCTCTCCCTGTACAGATCCACTCCTATTAGATTATTTGTTACTTTTCCTCACATCATTGTCAGGACGCCCCAGAAAGAAATCTAAAATTCTTTTGTCCTGATGGTCGGGCTAGTGCATATCCCCTCAGTGGTCCAGGCTGCACATGATTAACTTGTTTATGATGAAACCTAGTTAAGCAGTGCAAAATCTTTCAGAGAGCGCATGTTAAGAGGAAGGTTGTGTGTCTGATTAACAGGCAGAAGAATAGCCTAAATTCCATGCTTGGTATACTGACCAAATTTCTTCCAAAGTCTTTAACTGCAAAGTACATATGAATATGGCAACTGCTGACATTGTTAGCAATTTTCTTCTGTGGTGGCAGGATTAGAGACCATAATAGTAGCTTTTTAATTGGGGTATTACCAGAATGCTTTCTGTCCTCAGCAAGAAGAATTCCTGGCTAACAGGTACCATTTACCACTAATGCTACTTCCCCAGCAGCAGCACAGTTCATGATAATCCGAATGTTCCCAAAAAATTGCATGTAAGTGCATGGGAACCATGGTGCCACATATATTTCTAACACTGAATATATCTATTGAGCGAGCAAGGATGTGAAAGGCTGTGACATAGTACACTGGCATGAAATCGTACCTGTTGATAGGTAATTACCAAAGAAAGGGGGAAATGGCATACCCCTATTGGATCATACCGCTCATTGCAGTTAACAATTAAGTTCACATAGCCTGAAAGGTAACAAGAAGTACAATGAGATTTCTATACGTGTCACAGCCAAAGAAATACTAAAAGCAATGATCAGAGGAGTTAAAAAGAACTCTGTGAAAGCCAGTCATTGGTAAATGTTCTCATTAACTGGAATTACCACCTACCTTAAACAAGAGCCATTATTATTAAGTATCATTAGACTTGAATAAGAATTGATCTTTAAGACTCCTCCAAATCCTCAAGACAATTTCTGTTATAAAGTATACAACATGCCTTCTCTTCCCTCCCCTAAACTTAAGCAACTAGCAACTAAGCATGGGGAACTTGAGAAAGCTTCAGTAGTTGCACAAATGAATAAACTCTATCTATGTTTTGCCTAGGTTGTAGCACCGTGTCTGGGATTATCTGATGCTGTACATTTTCAATTACTTGTTAACTTCCTGAACTTTGGCCAAAAATTTGAAGATGGGTGTATGACTCATGCTGTGATCCTTTGTTTATGTAAGGGAAATGGATTCTTGTCAAACATCTACCCTTGAAAATCAGAATAGAAAAAAAATGTTTTTTAATTATTTAAAATGAGACATTTTACCATCCTCCCTTAGAAAAATTCTAGTGTCACCTTCTTTTACAACTGATGCTAAATTTGGAAGAAGAAACATTTCCTTATCAGGGATGTGCTCTTTCCTGTCTACAAAATTTGGTTCAAATGTTGCTAGCTTCTATGCCTCTGAAAAATTTGTTTACAAAATCTCTGTATCTCAGATTTTACTCCCCTGTTCATGCCATGCCATTACCTAACCCAGGCTCCATTCAGTCTTCTCTGCAGCTGTGGAGCAGTTGTGCTATACCATTGTCAAAGTCAACCAGCAGAGCCACGAGCAACAACGTTCTCCGTCTTGCTTGCAGTGATCCATCACTATGCCCAGGTTGAAGGTGAAGGAAGCTATGTCAGTGAAAACACAGCGGTAAGAACTGAGTCTGCAGGAGAGGGAGCAAATGGGTAAAGCAATGAAAGAAGTACCCCCAATGGTGACAAAAAATGCCACAACCATTCTGGCAAGGGTGTCCAGTAGTACCTTCAGGTCTTCTGTGCTGAGTGGTCCACAGCAGCTGGTGAGCAAAAGATGGTAGCAGTAACTAGGAGGATCCAGGTAGGGGAAGGAGGGAGAAGAAGAGACACCGAGTGCCAGAACACTTTGCTACAGCTTGGAGGACAAGGAAGTGGGTGACAGTAAAACATTGTGTCAGGACTAGGATAGGGCTCAAGGTGAGGAAAGCAGTGTCATTCACAGGAATTATCCCGTGCAGTGAGAGGAGCCACAGTCCTATAGCATTTTATGTGATTGCAACATTCCCACCAAAGGATATTAAGCTGCACTATGACCACTAACCTTAATTCTGGTGTTTTCTAATTTTTGTCTGGCTCTCTGCAGTGCTAATGATCTTTTCATATGCTCTGATCTCCATATAGAAATCAATACATTCCACTCCAAGGGCTTGGGCCCGTGTCTATATAGTAAGCAGTGGCTGTAAAATAGGATGACCTAACTGAGGTCCTGATTTTACCCTTTCTCATACTTAATTGGCATACCTGTTTGGACAAACAATACTGCTAAAATAAAAGATTATTCCTTGGAGCCAAGAATTGGCAGGAATCTTCCATAACTGCAGTATTGTAATTATTAAAAACACTGAATTCGCCTGAAAGTACTATCAGACAGTGAAAAGAATTCATCAGTGACTTCAGCTGGAACAAAAACATCATTAAGATAGAGGCATATCACAAAAGTACTTCTTGCTAAGTTAGAGAAGACACAACAGTTATACTACCTAGAAAATAAAATAAGATGTATAAACATAGTGAGGCTTTTTCAACAAAGTAAGAGTCAAAACAAAACAAGAATTAAAAAAAAGAGGCACTGAATCAAGTAGTGCAAATATTTTTTTTTTAAATTTAATGAAAATTAAAACCACACACAGTATGTTTTAAGTTAAATCTTATGACCTTTTGACTATATTTGCTTTATACTGACTTGAATTTGCTTTTTTTGTTCCCAGCCTAAAAAATAATAGTTTTATAGGCAAAATATGTCTTGGGGTTTGTCTTGCCAAAACCTGAGTGAAGCTTAGCAACAAGTACCTCTTTGTATAAATAAATTATATCATGAACATGCTTTTTTGTTTTATAATATCATATTCAGGATATAACAGCACAAACAGACACAATAAGCACTGAGACTTAAAAAAATCACTAAGAATTACCTAGCAATAAACTTTCTCATCAATAGCTTTACATAAGTGTCATCAATTTTAAAATGAATTCTGATTTGCTATCATTGTGAATGCATACTTGAAGAAATTACAACTTGTTCCCTATTGCTCTTGCCCGGTCTTGCAAATTAGATGTTCCTGACACAGGAAAAGGTGTCAGTTTTCACACTTCATCAGCCATGGTCAATTGGTACAGGAGCACCACTTTCAGTTCCCAGCAGAACACTTAATTTTAAGTGCTTCCCAAAATGCACTATCTAGGTGGAAACTACTGTCTTATGTAAGCTATACTCCAGCACAGCTCCAAGATGACTGTATTTTCAGCTGTTTTATGATACAAAATATGCCCACTAAGGAACAATTGTGTGCCTTGGGGATGGAGTAAGTTGAGTGTACAAAAAAACCACATTAAAATAGACACTGGAGGCACTCGCTGACTCATGTGTTCAGGCAAACACAAATAGATTTTTTTTTTAATCTATCATCTCACCGTTCTTAGCTTCAGTGAATTCTTTGACTGTTCTTGAAAATCTGTCCCTGTCTCTTCTCAAGTAATTGTAGACAACACTGCAGTGTCTTTGTAGAGTGGGCTGCAACAGACCATCATAAAACTGAATATGGAAACCTGTAAAATACACTTATCACCAAGGAATCTTGATTTTTTTTTACTGTCTATGCCAGCACTTTTAGTGCAAAGCTTCCTATTGTTAACTTTTTTTTTAAATTAGATTTTAAAAAGTATCAAACCCAATTTCTCCTTTCCTGCATAATTCATGGTTCTCTACATTTACAAACAGAAGCAGATAGATACAGATGCCTCAAAAGCACCCAGAGATGCATAGTCAGAAATACAGTACTAAAAAATAAATCAACCTTTTATTCTCTTCTGGAGAGAAGTTTAACTAAACTCTCTCTTAGCTGTACCATACACAATTCTAAAACACCTGCATCTTGTGGACAAAACAAATATGATTTGTTTTGTATTCCCTGTAGGCTTGATGTTTATGAAACCTAAAATCTGTAGGTTACCTGTAGACCCTTTTCACTTAAAGACTTTAGATGTCAAAAGTTGTAATTTAGGGTGAGAATTGAACGATTTTAAACTTTTGATCTCAGAAGACAAATGCATTTGAGAACAAATATCTCTCTAATTTGAAATGTGTGAGACATCCTAGAAAGAATAAAATTCTTTAATATGTTATATGCATCTGTCTGTGCAACACACTACAGTTTTTGGTAGATGCAGCAGATTCAAGCTATGAGAGTACTCTGCTGTTCCCAAATATTTAAACTGTTGATTTAAGCTTCATATGATTTCACAAAATATATGAAAAAGCTACAACGTATTTCTACATGAAGTAATAATTCCTTCTGATAACATACTGCATGGTAATTATCTTTTTCATTGTCTTTAAATTAGCCTTCTTAGGTCAGTCTGTGTGACAGTATGTGGATACGTAACCATAAGCTTTTGTTAGTTCTTTTTTTTTCTCCTCTTTGTTGCAATGACTTGGTATCATGTTTTCTCTCTTGTACAAAGCAGGCTGTGGTTGAGTCCTCCGCTCCCTTACTAGTCTTTTCTGTTCAGTATTTTTTAAGATAAATGTTTCTTCCATGTGAATATTTTGTATCTTCTTTTAGGGTTACTTATTTTGTGGCCTTTCTCACCGAAAAAATCCCAAACCAACTGTTAAATACATGTATTATGACATATTTTTTACATCAAACTTAGATGGAAGCTCATGGAAAAGAGTTCAGTGGTATTCAGATCTGTCCTTCAATTAGCATTTCTTTGTGTTGAACATGATAAACGCCTTGATAACCTTGATAGACATTATGGGGTTTTAAGTGGAATTATAAATATTATATATTGTGTGTATATATATATAGAAATTTCACATCCGTTAAGTGGCAATTACGTCCTGTAGCTAGGCATTTGTTAGTAGCTAATAGTAGCTAATAGTAGTAAGAGGTTACCTCTTACTCTTTCCTGCTTAATCATTGACTGCCAACAGGTGCCCAACACATTCATTAGGAAATTACTGTAGCAACCAGAGAGAAATTAATTTTTCCACTGGGACTTATTGCCTTTAAAGCTGATAGCTGTAATTTTGCTAGTCTTACATTTCCAGTGACTATCAGCTTGCCCAGCCCTACCCCTTCTATTTTTCATCTTTCTCCATAATCGCTTTCCCATTTGTCTCGCCTACCTTCCTCTTTCCTACGCTTTTGCCCTTGCTGCGCTCCCCTTTACCCTGCCTTTCCTGAGGCCTCCATGTAGATAATCTCATGATAACTAAATACCACCTGAAGAATTGCGAAGGACAGCACCACCCTCGCACTAACCCTTCATGACGGACCGTGGCTCTCGGCCTGGCTGCCCGGGGTTAACCTTTCCCGTACGGCTCCTCTTCTCCGCCTCACGTTGAGGCGCTGCACCCGGAACCTCCCGGTACTTGGCGCCGCCGCTGCGGGAACGGGGGACGGCACCGGGACCTCCCGGTCCTTGGTGCCGGGGCCGCTGCGGGAGCGGGACGCGGGAACGGGCCGCCGCTGTCCGCCGGCCCCGCCGCTCCGCGCCGCCAGGGGGCGGTGTTGGCCCTGCAACGGCGGGCGCCGCGCACCGGCGGCCCTGAGGGGCCCCGGGGCTGTGAGGCGCACGACGGGTGCGGGACCCTGCCCCGGGCCGGCGGCTATGCGGGGCGCGAGCTGAGGGGACGAGGCGGCGAAGTCGCAGCCCCGCACGTCTTTGGCGCGTTTTGGGCTCATTTTCAAGCGATTGAGGGTCCCAACGTGAGTGTCGTCTACTTCGAGACACCCCGCTTCCCCCTCGCACCCTCTCCGCCGGCCCGCCCTCAGCAACCGGCGCCTGAGCGCGGCGCTGCCCTTCACACCCCCGGCCCTGCGGCTGGCGGTGGCAGCGCTCCCTCGCTTAACGGCGCGCCGCCGACCTGGCGACATCCCTGCTTCTCCCCGGCCGCGTTCCGAACGGGAGCCGGACAGCCGGCTGAACACTTCCTTTTCCCCCCTTACGCTCGGAGCTGCGGTGGGCGCCGTCAGGTTTTATGTCTCCCCACACGCTCGCTCACAGCCCTACCTGCCCCTCGGCCGCTCGCCGCCGCGCCGCGCCGCGCCGCCCCAGAACGCCCATCCAGGCGTCCCGCGGGCACGCCCCCCCGCCAAATCTATTGGCCGCCGCCGCGCCCCCGGCGGGCCGCCGCCGCGCTGAGTGGCTGGGCGCCCCGTCCGTCAACGCCGCCTGTCAAAACACGCCCGGCTCCTGTCACAACAGAGCGGTGCCGCGGCGGCACTTCCTGCGCGCGCGCCGCCCGCACGGCGCTTCCCCGCGGCCGCGCCCGCCCCGCCGGGCGCACGGCCCCGCCGCACCGCTCCCCCCTGCTCACCCTTTTCCCCCGCCACCCCCGCCCCGCCACTTTGCGCCCTCCCTCCCCGTTCCTCCGGCACCGCGGGGGCTGCCGAGTCCCGCGCGGGCATCCTCAGCTTGCGGGGGACGGGGATGGTTCCTCCGGGGAAAGTTGGCGCTGCTGCTGCCGCCGCCGCCGTGCCGTGAGGGGAGCGCCGCGGGACGCCGTCCGTGTGTGTGTGTCCCCGTCCCCTCGCCCTCCCGGCGCCCCGGAGAAGTTGACACCGCTCGGCGGGGCGATGGCAGAGGCTGCCGGCAGCAGGGAGCAGCCGGCGGCGAGCCGTGCCCCTCCCGACGCCCCTCACCGTGCCGAGGAGGAGCCCGAGCCGGCTTCGCTGGACGCTCCGGCGGCGGCCGCGGGCCGGAGGCGGGAGCGCCGTAGCGGCGTCTCGGCCGTCGGTGCCGCCGATCGCTTCCCCGGCGGCAGCCTGGGACCGGCGGCAGCGCCCGACCCCGACGCCTGCCTGCTGGAGGCGGCCAAGGCCACCCCGCGGAGGAGCAGCATCATCAAGGTAAGGGCGGGAAGTTTCCGCGGGGTCCCGCCGCCGCCGCCGCTGGATTGCCCGGTCTGAAGCCGCCCTCCGGAGCGCCCCTGCCCGCGGGGCGGCTGGGGCCGGCAGGGCAGGCAGCCCGGGGTGGGCCGAGGTGGGGTGGGAGCCCGCCGGCGAGGGGCTGCGCGCACCCTCCGCGCAGGTGAAGCACCGAACGAGGGCGACGGGGCTGTCCTCCGTGGGAAGGCGCGGCCCCGGACCGAGCGGCTGCGGGAGGGGGGTGACCTCGGATGGGGGGGGGGAGGACCCGGCTGGCCGGTCCCGGCGGAGCGGGCTCCGGAGCTAGGCGGTGGTGGGGTGAGAGGTGTCGGGGTGCCGCCCGCGCTCCTGCGCGCCCCCGTGGGTTTCGCAGCGGGGCGGCTTCCCAAGGAGTTGGAAAGTTTTTGTGTAGCAGCTCGTACGCTGTTTTTATTTAATATTTATGGAGCACCTGGAGGCAGAATAAATAGCTTCTACAGCGATGGTTTTCTTTGCTCCTGAGTAGCAAAATATGCAGTGTCACAAATTAACAGAAGGCGTGCTTGGAGACTGACTGTAGTGCAGATTGCTACGGAGCAGCACCGTGTGTTTAACACCCTCTGTGTGAAATTAACAGGTCGAGTGTGATCTTAAAAGCCTCCGTCTTTGTTATAGTCTGGTAAAGAAGATGGCCTTATGATTATGTTTATTTGTTTTTTCTTTTATTTTTTCCAGTTTAATTTTTAAGAATAAACTATGTGGTTTCGAATTAAATGGTGTCTCTTTGCAAGTACGTAGGCTAATTGCTAGTTTCTGGGGAGACGATGAATGAAGTCTCCTGGGCTAACTTAATTTAGCATATGGTCACACGTGATTCTCTTGTAGTGATTTGCACTTGGAAGGCATTGGGAGAACAGTGGAAAATGAGACTTCAGTAAATGTGTGAAGGCACTGGGCAGAGCTCTAGCTCAAGGCAGGAAGCAAAGAACACATGCTTAGCTCCGAGAGCTTGGAATATCCCTTCAAAGGAGGAATGGATAAACAAAATATTTGCTTTTTGCATTTTAAAGCTTTAACATTCAGAGGAGACCGAGGTAGTTAAGTGCAAAAGAGCCTCGAGGATCCTTTGAAAGTTCCACCTTGAAATATTAACCTGTTAAGTCCAACAAAGCATTGAGTATGGCTTTAGTTTTTTAGGCATTCACTGAATGTGATGGGAACGCGTCCAATCTGAAGTTACATAAATGGTTTACTAAATCAGGACTAAAGTTCTGTAAGTGTTCTGATATGGAAATAGTATTTTCTCTTGGGAATTGTGTGAAGGTTTCAACAATTGAAAATGCACAGTCTTGATTTAAGTTAAAGAACGTATCACTGTTTTTACAGAGTATACCAGTTCTATGTGGTAGCTATGCTTTAATGTCACAAAGGGTAGATAAGTTTTAATCACTGGGTAGCACTTTCACGACAAGTTGATATTTAGCAATACTACTGAGAGTGATAATGATCTGTCTTCCAACTGGAGGAAATTTCTTGAGAATACATCCTGAAATGGTGTTTATCAGCAGGGAGATTTCTGATAGAGATAAGAAAGTTTTAATGGGGTTATATAAAGAACTGTTAAGACCTCATCTGAAATACCGGGGAACCTCAGTTTCCTGTGCTTAGGAATGGTGCATTCAAACTGGAGCGGGTGCAAAGAAGGATAACAAGGATGGGCTGATAAGGTCAACAAATTGAATATTGTATGAGGGAAAATTTGATTCCTAGGACAGCATTGCCTTTAGAACAAAGGATGCCTGTGATCCAGTCTGAAAACTAGAAAATTACTCCAATCACTGTAAGGGTCTGGAATGGTATTATGATAGAAATGGAATGAAAAATACCATAACTCACCTTAAATTTAGTTGTTACACTGGTGAGTTAAATTATGTGACATGGTTGTGTCCGATAGCAGGTATCTGAACTTGAGAATTTGCAGGCTATGCAACTCTAAAGCGTACTGTTGGGACCCCATACAGAGCACTACATTTCTTTTCCCACAAGGTTGCCTCAGTGATGTATAAAAGTATTCTGAATCCCACTTCTCCTTTGGCATTATACTAGTGAATAAGAAATACTTTTAACTTGGGATAGGAATCAAATGATTTGTCTGCATCTTTCAGGAATTTCTGGTGTCCTAGGACATATTCATCAGGTGTTGGGTACAAATTTTGGATGGGATTAAGATTAAAAAAATCTCAATTTACTTTACCCTTTCTGTTTGTGTGGAAGTTCTGTTTAAGCATTGTACATTTTGCAGGGGAATTAGTTTTACAGTGTTCCATTATATTTATTTTGCTCTAAGTCTGTAAGTTCATATAAATCAATAGTCAGAATAGTATTCCATTGCTTTCTTTAAGCTGATTTTACCAGCCAAAAAAAGGGGGTTTAAGAAAGCAAAGGAAGTTGTACAGTAAGGGCAAGCTCTTACTCTGCACGAGTTGAACATTCTTGCTGTTTTCCCATTTCTCTCCCAGTTATTTAAAGGTATACTCTAAGCATGAGTGGTCTCACTGAATTAAGCAAAAAGTTAAAATTCTGTAGATTTAGATGATCAAAGTATACTTTTAGCAGCATTTTTTTCTGAGCTATCTTTTAGAACTCTGTAAGTTTCAAGGTTAGCATCTGAGAGCGCGAATCCACTGGAAGCCAGACTTGCTTACATTGGTGTATTTTGGCATCCACAGTATAACTGTGAAGTTTAAAGGACTGAACAGGGACTTTCTTTAAAAACCTTTCCTGCAGCAAATTACATTTGGCATATACTGCAAGTAAAATATGAACCCTTCTAGATAATCTTCAGTGCATTCATGTGCTCTATATTTGGCTTCAGAAACAAGAGAACTCATTTATATAAAAAGAAGAAAATGTAGCTGGAATATTTTTATTCCCATTTTGCTTTGCTAATGTTCACAGCTTTGTAGATTGAGGTAAATTTGAAATAGCATTAATGAGAAATAGTTGTAGCCGCCCTTGTGCTTTAGAAAATTTCCCTAATACATGTGCATTAGTTTTTGGTTATTTTGGGCTTGGTTTTTTTTTGTTAATGCAAGGATGAGGTAAATGGTCTTATTACTAAACTGGAGCAAGAAAGGGTTTTTGCCATGAGGAGCCTGAAGTCAGCAGAGAAACAAAATTAGAGAAGGGAGGAGACAGCATAGAACTTGACCCATTTTTGAAGAAGCTGAAAAATGGACCATGCATTGGCCGAATTATTTGCCAAGTGTTTCCATTATTTTTTTTTTCTTGTGCATGATCCAGGGCCAATTATTTGCAAATCAAATGTTAATTGCAGCCACTTTGAGGTCAGGAGACCGGAAGACGGTGCTCGAAGAACTGGATTTCTTCTTTCTTTACATGTAATGCTTTGCAAGCCTTCCTGTCTGGGGTTCTAAACAGGGTTGACTGATGTTGTTTTCCTTCTGGCATGTTCCTTCTGACATTGCCACGTACAAGCATTTTAATAAACGGGTAGGAAGGCTGTGTAATTTGTTATGTAATGCCTACTGAAATATTTTGTAACTCTTTACCGAAATATTTCACTGTCAGTTCTTATCGGGCTTCTCGTCTGCTTTGTTTGCGTGCAATACAAACTTCTTGGACCATGTGCTTTTTTTTTCCTTTTTTTCTTCCTGGATCTTTATGTCAAGATACTGTAGCAGATAACACAGCTCTCTTATGTTAGTAACAGCAGTCTATGCTCATGAAGTAAACTTGAAGCAGGAACTGTAGAGTTAGACTTTAACTTCAGTCATAGTAAAGCTATGAGACCTTTCACTGAAGTTCTTCCAAAGTCTATTTGGTTCTGTTTTATGCACAGATTTTTTTTTTTTTTCCTTAAAAGCCAGTTGAGTTGTCCTTGCCCGTAATGTACTACTAGTCTAAGAACTGCAGGGAGATTAGGGTTTAGCAGTTGAATTCAACAGTGGAAGTGTATCGAGATAGCCAGCTGTCTTGTTTCAAGAAGTTGTATTTATCCTAGTGACATTTTTAGCTTTTAAAAAAACAAACCTACAATAAAAAAGAATGAGGCTTAGTTTCTTTCAGCTTGTGTTCTGAAGTGTGGTGACAGAATTTAAGTGTTTTAAATACATGATACATCTGTCTATGCAACATGACTATTTAAGACTTTTTTTTTCAGAGACAGCAGAGTTCTTCAGGACTGTGATGATTGTCCAGTAATTCTTACTTAGATTTTTGCTGTGTAAGCTTACATTTAGATACTTGCTACTTAATAATCTAAAACTATGACCGTGTAAGGTTCACTAAAGCTGATAAATTAGTTGATAGCCTAGGTGATTTTACCATAACTGCATTCTTTGGCATATTCATAAGTACCCTAGAAAAAGAGGAAATTATTTAGTATTAAAGAATACTATGGAGCCTAAAAAGGTATTGAGACTAGCAAGAATGACATTCCTAGCCATGGAAAGACCGCCACAAAATGAGAAATTTGTATCAGATTGGTCTGGAAAAAGGTAACGGGCAGGTGATATTTTAATGTATGTAAATTCACAAACATTCTGGAGAGAGAAACAGGGAACTGATATTCACTTTCTTTCACAGAATGTGAAGTAGGGGAAACCCAGTGGTAGTTATATAGTAGCAGGTTTAAAATAAATGAAAGTATTTTCTGACACAGCATGTGATTAAATCGTGCACTTAACAGCTACAGAAAGCTGTGGCAGTCAGAAATGTAAATGGGTTCAAGCAGGTTCAAAATGACAAATTGATGGAGGAGAGCTTCACAATGCACCAAAAGCATCTGGCTTAGAAAGTCCTTAAACTACAAGCGGTTGAACACTGGGAAGCTACAGCAGAGGATTGATCACTTTGTACTTTCCTGCTTCTTGTGTGTCTCCACATGCATGTAGTCCTGTAGCTGGGATACCAGCCTAGATTGACCTTTATCTAACCCAATATCTATTTGTTAAGAAAACACTTAAATATGCTGTTAAAAGATACAGAAGACTGTTTTCCATTATTACTAGTGTAAAAAAATTCTTAGAAATTAAAAGAATTTTCTCTGTTAATAGTTATTTGGATTTTTTTCCAGCTTTACAGAAAAGAAGCATTTTGGAGATATATTTTGGATTGCTGTGGCATAGCTGTCTGTAGTCTTTATAATATTGCATAACACTGCAACGGTATTCCATACACCACTGTGTTTTCATAAGCATCTACATAAGACAGGTTTGAACAGAACCTGTACTGATTGTGGACCTGCTTTTGTCAAATGAATTATATTGAGTAGCTAGTATCACTGAAAATGGACAGTTTTTCTATGGAACTGTTGCGTTTATCACTAAGATACTTCCTCATGGAGGGCAGTAGGCGTTTTGGACTGGGGTTTAACCCCCATCTCTTCCCTGAAAACAAAGCAACATCGGTAGGTCCAGTATGGCTGTGCCTTAGATGATAACATTGTAGTGAGAAGGATTTAGGTCTTGTAGAACTTTTTGTGTCAAGCTGTCAATAATTATCTGTAGCAATGCAGACCACAATTCACAGAAGACTTAAGTGTATAAAATGGGATTCAGGTGCAGGATTTAGGTATATGGGTCGTATGAAGCTGCCTTGAAGGCTCACCTAGCTTCTTACGACTTTCAGGGATCTAGGTTTTGCCAGAAAAGTTTCTTACATGGATTTTTCTCTTGGGCAGGCCAGAAGTCATTTACACTTGCTGCTGAGCATTTTAATATGTACCTCATGCCCAAGTCAATCTCTGAATTATAGGTGAAGGTTTCTTTCCATTCAATTTCTTGGAGTTTATCATGTTCAATTTAGCCTTTCTGTTTCTGATAGTTCAATTTGCCACAAAATAGAATAATTCTGATTTCCAGCCATCTCTGTACTCAAGTAAAAAGTTATTTCACTTAACTTCTGCTCAAGCAGAACTCGGGCCTGGCTAAAAGTACCTTAAAAATCAATGGGAGCCTTTACACTGACTTGTGTAAACTTTACTTAGTACTTTCAAAAAAACCTAAACCCCAATAACCTACATCCAGGGCAAATTGCTTCTATGAAAGTTTATAGCAAATTTGTTTGCTGTGCTGTTTGCTAACTCTGGGGTAGTTTTCTTATCAGTCGGTTCCATATAGCACATAATGTATGTAACAGATGACTAGTGATCTCATTAAACGTGTGGGTAGAGATGGATAATTGCATTATGTTTGTGGTATCTTTCCATACAGGATCACAGTAGTCAAGATAATTTGAATGTCTTCCACTGAAATAACCTAAAGGGGACCTTTTTCAAAGGGGTGGGACAATATCCTTTTTGTAGGATACCAGCAAGTCCAGCGATCTGCAAACACAAGTTCTGGCAGGTCTTTTCAGGAAGTTGTTTTATAGGTCTTCTAGGGAAGAGGTAGGACCTGTTATGGTCAGGAATAAGAGATGAAGTTGGTGATACTGGTTGATCTTGTTTTTACAGTATGTTATGTGCACAAAGACTATTGTGCAGAAGTACATAAATAACAATTAAAAATAATGTTCTGTTGGAGTGATGGCGCTGGTGGGTAGATCAGTGGAGGAAAGCTTTCTACTGTTTTCCAAATACGTTAAGCTGCTGTTAATAAAGCTAAGTTTTCATATCTGTGCAGAGATGCAAATCCTGTTTCTTATGATAACATTTTATTAATTTTGTAGTTCCACTGAGATCAATTCCATCTGTAACAAAAAATGTTTTATTTGAGTTAATAGTTTTTTTTCTGTCCTTCCCCACAGTAGATGTGAAAATGCAGGCAGTTACTGTAGAAGCAATAATGCATCCTCTGTGGTGAAACATTTAGCTGATCATGCTCATAAACCTAATCAGCATATTTTTTTCTTTCCAGGATGCACCTGGTAGGTGTAATTTTTGGTAATACCTTGGTGATTTTTCTAAGAAATGGGGAATGATGATTAATCTAACTTTTTATTACACATGTATTCTAGCTTTTTTTTTTTTCTTTCAGCCAGTATGTCTTAGAGGTTTTGATGTGCTTGACAGTTTAGGAACTACTCAGACTTGATTAAAAAGTTGAATTCTGCAAAAGGGTAAATGTCTTTACGAAATACTAACAAATTCCTAAGACTGATATCTTTGTATGTATTGGCGTACAAGTGTATTTACAGTCAAAGCCTTGTTCTTAAATATTTCTGTATCATAAACATTTTTGGTTTTGAAGCCTACGTATGTAAACTCTCTTCTGGGGAAATCTTTTTATGTCAGAAGTTTGCAGTTTTAGTGATTATTGAGCCCCTACCTGAAACAGGTTTAAATGACTGAGATTATTGTCTGTGGCAGGGGGGTTGGAACTCGATGATCTTCAAGGTCCCTTCCAACCTAAACCATTCTATGATTGTAATGACTTCATTTAGTCTTGATTCATTGTTAACACATTTATTAAGTTGAAAGTCTCCGACCATTAAGACTGTGTACAGGCCCTAATTTAAATAATTAACTGGAATCAAACGGAGATAAATTATTCCTGTTCCAGAGCCACTTAAATCAACAAAATTAGCTGTGGGATTATTTTAGGCAGCATGTGTCAGGTAATGTTATTTTGACCTGCTTATTTAAAGGTGCATCAAAGTCTAAAAGGTAACTAACACAAAAGTATTACTACTTTGCTACTGTACTGAGAGGACTTTAAAAAAAAAATTCCAGCTGTAAATGTATACCATGAAGGTTTGATTCTTCTCCTGAGTTGCATGCTCAAGGGAATACTAATACTCACACTACTGCTTGGATAATCCCAGCAAAAGCAGCTACAGAAAACATTCATTATATTCATACTGATTATCCCCCAGAGGTTCTCCATCCTGCTAGATCTCGTCCATCCTGGTTGACCTATGTCATGCTGCTTTGGTACTTCTTTGAGGGGCAAAAGGAGACGTCTTTGCCTCCCAGCACCTTGTTCAGTGATTCATGCGAAGTGGAAATTAGTTTGAGTACTGCAAAGTTGCCATGTATTGATTTGCATGGGTGTAAATGACTACAGAAGAAGCAGGGTGGTGGATAATTAGGACTCCAAAATCATAATTCTTCACTGGAAGTTTGTTTTGGTAACTTGGTTACAACTTCTAAATGGGCAATAAGAATCTCTGTTTGGTATCTATTCAGTATGAAGTTAGCTACTTAGTTATATAACTTTCAAGTATGTCTAGAATCAGATATAGTGCTCGTGATTTATTATTTTATGTATCCAAAGTCTGTCAAGCTGTGTTGAGCAGTGATCCTCCCAGCGTAGTTTGAATCTAATTACCTGTATTGTATTATAGGTAGATATAGCATGTTTTTAATTCATTAGACAGTTTTGATGGATTGCTAATTTGTTTTGATTGTAAGCTACAGAAAGTTTTTATCTTACTTAGCTCTTTCAGGTAGTTTTGGGGGAAAACACAACAAAAAATGATTTGCTTAAATAAAATGCGGGGTGTGTTCGTGATTTGAGAGGCCTGCTGCTTATGCAAACATGGCTATATCCATCTTGCTTTTGTGTATGCTGGTGTACCTTTCTCTGTTTTGTGTTCGTGCATCTCCTACAAAGTGCATCTGCTTAAAAAAACAACCAAACCAAAATCAAAAGAACAACCAACCAAACAAAAACTTCTGCTAGGGAGTATGGATGAAAAAGACCCAATGAACTTAAGAAATTCTGTAATATTGGATCCTACTACAAAGTCAATACATTTTGGGGAGTACGTGTGCTGTAGTGACTGCATGAGAATGTTAGCTACACCATGTTTGCAAGAAAAAGGTAGGCAGTAAATAGCAATAGGAAGTAAAACTCAATCAGCAATGGGATGCTAGCGCTTAAGTAGCCAGGAAAGCCGTGGGGCGACGCAGGGTGGGAGCATGTCTAGGAGCTCAAGTGAAATTCAGAAAATTGGATTATACATAATCCAAATGCTGCTGGGAGGAGAGGCTGTCATGGGGAGCAGGCGAGGCTGAAATAAAACCTGGGAGCCTGGCTGGGGGCTTGGGCAGTGGGGTCAGGGTCAGCCAAGAGTGCACAAGCAGGGTAGGGACAAGGCGAGGGGCAGAGAGCAAGAGCTTGGAGCAGAGCCACAGGGATTCCCATTTGCAGAGCCAGTGCTGAGCTCCCCCACAGGGAAAGTCATGCAGGGCAGAAAAGTAACAGTTTGTTGCCTGAGCTGGATTGCTCTGGCATAGCGGTCTTTTCGGCATGTGCAGAGCTAGAGGTGTGTAGGTATTCAAGGGGAGTGGAAGCTGAATGATGTAAAGTTTTGGGGTACAGTGGGGGGTGCGTGCAAGAGGGGGCAAGGTAGCTGCCAGGAGGCCAGAGGGTTTTTTGGTGGTGTTTTTTTTTTTTTGTGGTTTTTTTTTTTTTTTTTTTTTTTGCCACAAGCATTTATGGCAGCTCTGGTGGAGGGAAAAAGAAGAGGAAGAGTGAGGGGTGTCTTGGTCCTGCTCTTGCCAGCTCGGTGGTTGAATCTCGTTCCTTGCATCTCTCTATTCCTGAGTGGAGCTCACCACCCATTCTGGGGCAACTCCAAAGCCATTTGGGCATCTCCTGTTTAGCTTTCTACACCCCCATAGTGTTTAGGCAAGTTTTACCACTGTAAGTTAATATCACAGTGGTGTGTTCATTTTGTTTTTTGTTGTCAGGATAAATTTTTTGAGAGAAGAGATATTCTTGGTGGATTCTCTCAGTTTTAGCCTACTGTTGCTATTTGCATAGAAGAATAAAAAGCATTATGTTTTACTTAACATTAGCTTTTTCTCTTAAGACACTTGTAAAATACAATATAGGCAACTCAATGTAGATGAGTTCTGGGTTCTTGCATTATATTTTTTTATAAGTGTACTTTTGTTTAGAAGAGCCATGTGATTTGATTTTCTCTGTTCTTTTAATTTAATTTTATAACAACTTTCATAAATATCTCATTAGAAGTTGCATTTTGCTCAGCTAAAGTGACTGCTGATCTCTTCAAGCCAGAGCTATCAGGAGAGAGCACTATGAATGAATTACTGCAAGATCTCTTTTCTTTTTCCAAATGAGATTATGTAGGAGCTTATTAAATTAATTTAACAAATGCAATAGTTTAATAAAAGAATTATATTCCATTGGAGTATGACACACCTCCAGGCTACCTGATATAAATACTGTTATAAAAAATTCTGTGAGCACTGGCTAAAAAATAGACGTTGGAATTCATTAAATGTATGAAAAAGGACTTTCTGCAAATGTTTTGTGTTCTGCGGTAGATGGGAGTCCAGTCCTGGAGACTGCCTGGAAGTGGCGCAGCCTTCAGCAGGAACACTGTGCGTGAGGTCTGCCGCGGCCGGCCTCCCTCTGCGGGTAACACCCGAGTCTTCGTGCCGGGGTAAATACAGATTTGTTCTGGGAAATATGTGTAGATGCATCCTGAAGGAAGTCCCATCTTCTACTGTTATGTAAAATTGGTTGTGCTTACGTCTGATTTGAAAATGCAAGTCATAGTATATACAGCTTGTGAATTTCTTTCTCAGAGTGTTATGATTCGCAGTGGCAGTTGCTCCCTAAAGCAATGCAGATTTTGAGTATAAACATAGTTTCTGCAGTCTCTGAAATCAGTGGAAACTTTCCCATTCCCATCAATGGAGGAAGAATTGGGCTGAACACAAATACCCAGGGCTGAACACAAATACCCAATCACTAAATCCAGTCATTTTCCTTTGAAATTTGCTTTTTCAGGCTCCTAAAGACTTAAAAGTTATTAATTTTGTTAAGCTGATCCTACTTTGAGCTAGATGAGGTTTGTTTGGCGAAACTGTATTGCTTTAAATCTGAACAATGTTGTGCTGAAGAATGGATTTTAGGGGGTTGTTTCCAGATAACAGTTGCTCTCATTAGAAATGCAAGAAAGAGTAAGTTGCTATTAGAGCTGAGAAAAAAGATAGCGATGACTTAATAAACAAATGCACTTGCTGTGAGTTATTTGCTTGGCAGTGCTGCTGCAGGGTCTGTGTGCTGAATGCATATTAACAATTCCATTCATATTCAAGACTTTTTTTTTTTTTTTGCTACATTTTTATGGCTGAGAGGGAGGCACTTTCATACATAGTGGTGAGACCTCTCCATCATCTTTGAAAGGTCCTGGAGAACAGGGGAGGTGCCTGAGGACTGGAGGAAAGCCAACGTCACTCCAGTCTTTAAAAAGGGCAAGAAGGATGACCCAGGAAACTACAGGCCGGTCAGCCTCACCTCCATCCCTGGAAAGATGATGGAACAGCTCGTTCTGGGGGTCATCTCCAAACATCTGGAGGAAAAGAAGGTTATCGGAAGTAGTCAACATGGATTCACCAAAGGGAAGTCATGTCTGACTAATCTGATAGCCTTCTATGATGGCGTGACTGGATGGGTGGATGAAGGGAGGGCAGTGGATGTTGTCTACCTTGACTTCAGCAAGGCTTTTGACACTGTCTCCCACATCATCCTCACAGGCAAGCTTAGGAAGTATGGGTTAGATGAATGGACAGTGGGGTGGATTGAACAGTGGTTGACAGATAGAGCTCAGAGGGTTGTGGTTAGTGGTGCAGAGTCCAGTTGGAGGCCAGTAACTAGTGGGGTCCCTCAGGGGTCAGTACTGGGTCCAGTCTTGTTCAATATATTCATCAATGACCTGGATGAAGGGATAGAGTGTACCATCAGCAAGTTTGCTGATGACACAAAACTGGGAGGGGTGGCTGACACGCCAGAAGGCTGTGCTGCCATACAGCGTGACCTGGACAGGCTGGAGAGTTGGGCAGAAAAAAACCTGATGAGGTTCAACAAAGGCAAGTGTAGGGTACTGCATCTGGGGAGCAATAACCCCATGCATCAGTACAGGTTGGGGGCTGACCTCCTGGAGAGCAGCTCTGTGGAAAGGGACCTGGGAGTCCTGGTGGACAACAGGATGACCATGAGCCAGCAATGTGCCCTGGTGGCCAAGAAGGCCAATGGCATCCTGGGGTGCATCAAGAAGAGTGTGGCCAGCAGGTCGAGGGAGGTCATCCTCCCCGTCTGCTCTGCCCTGGTGAGGCCGCATCTGGAGTACTGTGTCTGGTTCTGGGCTCCCCGGTTCAAGAAGGACAGGGAACTGCTGGAGAGGGTCCAGCAAAGAGCTACAAAGATGATTAGGGGACTGGAGCATCTTTCTTATGAGGAAAGGCTCAGGGACTTGGGGCTTTTTAGTCTAGAAAAAAGAAGACTGAGGGGGGATCTTATCAATACTTATAGGTACTTAAGGGGAGGGTGCCAGGTAAATGAGAATAGCCTTTTTTCAGTGGTGCCCAGTGATAGGACTAGAGGTAATGGGCACAAACTGGAGCACAGGAAGTTCCATCTTAACATGAGAAGGAACTTCTTTACTCTGAGGGTGGCAGAGCGCTGGCACAGGCTGCCCAGAGAGGTTGTGGAGTCTCCCACACTGGAGACGTTCAAAACCCGCCTGGATGCCATCCTGTGCAACATGCTGTAGGTGTCCCTGCTGTGGCAGGGGGGCTGGACTTAGATGATCTCCAGAGGTCCCTTCCAACCCTGACGATACTGTGATGTACGTGAGTCTAATGGACAGGAATAGTGCTTAGAAGTAATTCGTTTCAAGGGACTGAACCAAATATCACTGAGATCAAATCAGCCCATTCATTGACTTCAGAACATTCTCCCGGTACCCTTGGTCTCCAAGGAGGAGCCTTCCCTGCAGGAATACTTCCCGACTTTGAGGACTTGCCTTTTTTTTTTTTTTAACCTAAATTATGTTATAGTCTCGTCCTGAGCATAGATTATATAGACCAGTCCAAGGACTGTGTTGTCTTTCTGCAGAAGAAGCTGTAGTGGAAGAGTAGAAGTAAATTTTTTGGCTTGGGAGAGAACGCGTTAAGTGGGGCGACTCCAGAGCAATGCAGAGGAACTGGAAGTGCTGAGAAGCTGCACCTTGTTGTTGCCCACCTGTGGCAGTGCCTGTGATGTCTGGAGAAGAGAGCAATTTTTTTGCTTTTCAAAGACTCAGGACTTACATTCTGTGAAGTAAAAACCCCGAAGCTTAAGAGTACTCCTTGTCCTATAGCAGCACTTTGCCTTCCAAATAGGAGAGAACCGTACATTTTCTTAGCTTTCTTAAGAAAATTGGCATATAGTTGGTATCTGGCTTCCACGTATTCCTTCTCTGCAAAGAGGGAACTGCGTATTTCCTTCAGAGCAGCTTTTAACTTCTCCGAAGATTCTCAGCTTGAATAAATTGAGCTATATCCTACTGCAAGTGCATTTGGCGTCGTTTTTAGAAATTTGAGGATTTGAAAGGAACAGTGTGGGCACAGTTTTCCATACACTGGGAGAGGAGAGGAAAGATCGGTTTTCTAACGTAAAAGGGTTGCAGCACTTTCTGTCTTGTTTGAACAGTTGTGAGGCAAAAGACATGACCCCGCTGACATGCAGCATTTATGTGGTTTAGATGTGGTATAATCCAGAACTTTTTTTATTTCATTTGAAATGCCATTTACTTTGTTTACCTATCTGTACACCTACTCAGGGATTGCAGAATGTCTCTAACTTGTGTTGTGGCATATTGCAGCCAGGAGCACATATTGCACAGTTCTCCAAATACAGTTCAAGGAAAACACTAAAGTGTTTACACGTCTGGATATCTGTATGTTCAAAAGAACATAGTTCTACTTGCTCAGTTTATTATCTTCCATCTACATATGCATGTATTGCATATATTTTGCATGCTAATAGAAATTCAAAGAACATGTTAAATTGACTTTTTAGGCTAAATTTTGCATTATAGCACAATTTTAGCACTGGGAAATGGTAATGGTGTTTAGTGAACCCAAGAGCTAAACTTGGTAATTATTGCAAAATGCAACTTGTTTTCCAAATGAAAACAAAGACTATTTAGTTCAGTGTTGCAGCAGAGATATACCTATAAGAAGGCAACGTATGGTTTTCACTGGCAAATAACTTGCCTATATTGCAAGTAGTTTTTTTAGTTATCTCCTACTCTTTTTGGCCTACTGTAAATGCAAGTTACAATGGTTTATTTAAAAGCATTTTTAAAAAAGAAATCGTGTATTGACAAGTCGTGATTTTAAACTGACATGGTCATCAGGAGTTACCTAAAACTAAAGCTGGTACTAGGTTGTTGTCCTGGTTTGAGTTGTCTATATAGTAATTTGCATCAGTTCCTAATTAAAATAAAATGATGTGCAGACAAAGGCCAAGAAGGGTCCTCTTCTTGGAATATGGAGATGAAAAAAATGTGTCACAGAATCGTCAGGGTTGGAAGGGACCTCTGGAGATCATCTAAATCCAACCCCCCTGCCACAGCAGGGACACCTACAGCAGTTGCACAGGACGGCGTCCAGGCGGGTTCTGAATGTCTCCAGTGTGGGAGACTCCACAACCTCTCTGGGCAGCCTGTGCCAGTGCTCTGCCACCCTCAGAGTAAAGAAGTTCCTCCTCATGTTAAGATGGAACTTCTTGTGCTCAAATTTGTGCCCGTTACCTCTAGTCCTACTCATCAGATTAGGACTAATTAGGACTAGTCAGAATGAACAAAGAATGCAAAAGAGCAAATGTCACATCCACAGGGTGGTGGGTTTGCTGGAAAACTGTTGTGCTTACCTTTAGCCTGAGCTGGCAATTTTTGCAAAAAGCTGCTGTGGGTGTTGTACTCTGAGGAAGAAGAGAGGTGCAGACTATCTCGTGCTGCTGTGCCAAACTGCAATACAGAGCTCCCTTGTGCCAACAGAATTTCTTGCACAGGTGTTGCAAGCTTGAGACTTTGTTTATTCTTATTTAGGCCTGTTGCACCAAAGTAGGATTTGATCTGTACTGTATTATGTTATCTATATGTTAGATTATGTTAGATAGAACAGACTATTCAGGAGCCTTTGGAGAAACTCTGGGTATCAGAAGTGAATGTAATCTTTGAGTGCAAGCAATCTTTACATTGCTATTGGCAAATGTAAATGAATGGTATCTTTCAGGATAGGACCAATGAATGCTCCCTACGTAAAAATACCACTTACTCGCAGTTTGGACAGTGCAAATTGTTCTTTAGTCTTCCTGACTGTACATACAAAATGTCAACTATACTGTTGAATTAATAAAACAGTATATTAATCTGGTTGTGTGTTGGTATGTTGGGTTTTTTTTTTTTGTTTGGTTGGGTTTTTTTAGTGGTTGGTTGTGACGCCTATCTGTATTTTTAGTGGCTGTTCATAGCACATTTTCTGTTCAGGAACTTTGGATGTTTCCAGTTATGGGTAGATACCTGAATCCATGGACAATGTTTGGGTCTAACATTGCATAACTCCTTTGGGTTTATTATACTCCAATAAAGTAATTAATGGATTAGTGCAAATATGGAGGTAAATGATATGAAAGAGAATAATATTGTAGAAAAGATGTAAATGTGCTGCATGTTTGTATAACTTGATATTGCCAGTTACTTCTCAGTGAAGGGTCTTGGCTACTCATTAATCTGTATACCAGATTTTGCTCTGTTGCAAAACTTGAAGATTTCTTCCCTCTTCTGTATTTTTTAAAATAGTGGTGTGTGTTTGTTTGTTTTTAGTGTTTTGCCACTTCATGTATGATGCCTGTTTTGGTTGTGCAAAGATTTTAGTACACCAAGGAAGTATTTGGGGTACCCGTCACACTCAGCTATATTGTTAGTGGCAGTTCCACTGCAATTATAATTTTAAATCCCTTCTAGAAAAGGCTGGAGAAGCTAAATTCACAAGCATTTAAGACTCCAGACATTGGGGAGGTATTAAACATCCTTCTGGAAGGACCTGAGATTGCTGGAGACATTATGGAGCTGTTAGATGAGCTTTTAATGATGTCAGATGAGGCACTAACAACCAAAGAATGCCAAACTTTTCTCTTTCTTTGATTTAGTGATCAATAGCAGTAAAATAATCCAGGCAATGCACTAGGGAGAATTGCTGCTCTTCTCAAGTGGTTGTTTAACTTTTAAGATAAGCTTCATGGTGTTTCCAGTGATAATAATGATTAATGCTTCCTTTGCTCTTGACTGCTTTAGTTTTTTTTTCTTCATAGGGTTTGTATACTACATGAGAAGTTTACCACTGTCTCTCCCAGCAGGTCACTTTCAGCCATGCCTAGCTGCTTAATTAATTGACTTGTTACAATGATGGATTCGTATTTGGTTTTACAGATCTGTCTGAGTGCCTTCTTCCCTGAGGACACCACTGTACTTTGTTCTGGGAAGTGTGAAAAGCAAGAAGAAAAGTTGAACTGCCAAATAACTGCACTCAGAAGCATTCAAAGAATTGGAGAAGAACAGCCTAGGAAATAATTCCCTTCTCCTGCTCGCTTTAAAATATATTGTGCATTGTGCAATAGTGTGCTTGTAGGGGAGGGACTATTTGGCCAGAAGAGAAAGTAGAACTTGGGAAAGGTCCCTGCAGTTAACCTTCTACATGTAATCTGGGGGGATTCTGCTGGAAAAGATGCTGCTTGTATTAATTGTATTAAATTGTATTAATTACTGTAGTGTATGCTTGGAGCCGGAACACAGGGAGGATACAGGATAGTATTGGAGTATCTACTAATGTAGACTACAAAGGTTGTGATGGACCTGCAAAATCCTTCCGTTGGACTGGGGCACAGGGAAAGAGGAAATGTGTCATGAATCCAGTTCAAATTTTTGAATAACACTTTTCTCCTGTAACTTTTTATGTAAGCAAGGGTAATTTGTGTGTGAAAGCTTCATCCTGAAAGCTTCATCCTGTTTAGACATACTTTGTCCATTCTGTGAAGCCAATGCCTGGAGCTAAAAGTCGGGAACAGAGGAGGCTGGCATCACTGAACATGTCTGCCAGCTCCGGGGAACAGGCTGGGTGTGTGGAGCAGGAGAGCAGTGGAGAAAGCTTGCAGTGAGACTTAATGAGGCCTTGACTAAGTATTTCTAACCTTTGCCAGAGTCTGCCAGCCATTTTTAAATAGCTGCTTTACCACGCTTTTACAGCCAAATACTTCTGCTCTTGCCTATTTTTTCAATCTTATCTTGCCACTTAAATAGAGCATTTTATTTTATTGCAAAGCAAATGGTCATCAGTTAATGATGAAGATCATTAATTACATTGTCAAGTTAAAGAACATAGATCTGCAACCTTTTGTCCACATAGTAATGTTTTTTTGCCCTGTATATTGGAATTAACTCTATGCTGCTTTAAAATTATTGGGAATGTCCTCACTGTTTTCTAGTCAAGCTCTAGTCAAGCTAGAGAGGTGTTGATCAACTTGTGAATTTTGAGTCAGAGAGAGATTTTTGTGATGTGTTTTTGTCGTGTTCCCTCCCCCCCTCACCACCCTAACCTTCTTACTGCCAGCTCAGAATCTGCCCCTGGATTTTGATCTATGGCCTTGCCTACACTGGGGGATTCTTGGGAAATGGAAGGCAAATTGACTAAAGATGTAAAAACAACACATGAAAGTCCCGATTAAATCCCATTTGATGACTGTCAGAAAAAATAGTGCTTTTAGTTTACTGTCATTGTGATTCCCTCCTAGCGCAAGTTCAACTCTCAGTAATGTATGTTTTGACTTCATGCATTTAGCCCATAAGTCTTATTTCTGTGCTGTCCCTGGGTAGTTCAGAGCTAAATATCAAGGCAGTTCTTCCAGTGCTTTCGGGGTTCTGCCCGAGATCACCTTGCACCACTGTTACAACGTCAGGATTTGCCAAAACTCATGGGAGTGATTCACTGTGGCGCGAACACTGGAGTAGTAAGAATGACAATACTGTGTTGTCAACAGACTTGTTAAATATTAGTGTGTGGTTTTCTTTTTCTTAATCATGCTTCTTAAAACTTGTGTTATATTTGATGAAAGTATGGAGCTGTGATTACTCTTTCTGCAGTGGGCTCTACCAGTGTCCCAAGACTTCAGAATATGCAATGATAGTTTCTGCATGAAAACTAACTTTGGATCATGTAGGAGTTACTGTATTTATTTCTTTTACCCCTGTAGTACTGTTTAAAGCAGTATTAATTTTGTTGCCATAATAATGTAGTGATTAGTCCTTAGTTCAAGTGTGTAACAGTAATTTCAGAGATGAATCACAGAGTCGCGGAATGGTAGGGGTTGGAAGGGACCTTCAGAGATCATCTTGTCCAACCCCCCCCGCCAAACCCCATGCTTTGTCTTTTTGGGAAGGAATACAAGGTGTTTGACAAAGAAGATAAAATGCTTTTTGTGCATTTGACTTTAAGATTGATGGTAAGAGGAAGACAGGCAGAGACTCTCTAATTTTAACATTTACAAGGACACCATGCAGCACAATAAAAGTTCAGGGTTTTTTTAATAAGCTGCTTCCCAGAAAGCAGTATAGTTGCAACACTGATTAAAAAACAGAAGGTTGGAGAAAGAAATGAGAAGGCACAGAAAAGGCAGCGAAGAGATTCTTTTATTGAATGAGAAAGGAGTCTTTGTGACGAAGGAGCATCGCTTTCCAGAAGGATGAGACTTTTAAACCACAGTGTTAGAATAGAAATGAAATTATTTTTTTCTTCTCCATTCAGCTTTGAGGATGTCAGATTTTTCTCTCTTGTGTTCACTAACAGTGAGGTTAAAGAGGACGCAATGTCTCTTGTGCTGGGCTGCTTGGCTGCAGCCCAGCCTGGGTAGCCAGTCTCCATACTGGCCACGGCTGTACAATCTGCATGACTGCAGCAGGGGGAAAACATTGCTCCCATCGGAATAGCTTTTGCCGAAATTGATGTTAACACCTTTGTCATAAATATGACAAATATTGCTTGTGCGACAAGTTGCTAGTTACTCTTATAGCAACAGTTGGCTTTAAATCTTCGTATATTTATGTCTTATGTTTCTGCAAATGATTCTTTCTGCATATAAGGATAGAGATTATATATACATCAATCACTCTCCCAACTAATGCGAAAAGCTAAAGAGTCTTGAATGCTGATGCTAGTTACTATTCAGTATACACATTTTGCTGGACTGTGTTCTGAAGCTATTTAGGTTTCTTATTTTTCCAGATGGATGGAATCCCTTTAGCTCTAGAATTTTCCTTTTTCAGTGGAATAATGACACTTTCTCAGCTTCATTGTTCTCTACCATTTTACTGAAGTCCGTTACTGGAAATACCTTTTTTTTTTTTTTTTTTTTTGGCAAGGCTGAAGCAATTTCACCTTGGGATTTGGTCAGCTCTGCTGGAATCTGTATGTTCTTGCTGCGTTGGACACCTTCCTTTTGGACTTCCTTTCCCCTCCTGGAGCTGCTGTATACAGTGTGGCAGTGTGACAATCCAGGCAGGTCATAAATAACTCTTGATAGAGGCCTTGCTAGAAACCTGATTTCTTGGCTTTTTGGGAATCCTTCACTTGAAGAACCAATCCTCTTCCTGTCCCATGGTTTTAATTCTATTTCTCAAGTCTTAACTACTCATTTTGTTGCTTTTAAAGGAAGTTCCCCCTGCTTTAGTTTTTTTTTTTTTTTAAGGATTAGGATGCCAATCTAAAATCCCTCTCTCTGTGATGAAGAAGGCTTCTGCAGATGTGCTGAAAGCCACCCAAGGAAATTATGGAACTGAGGGGAAAAGACATTTCACAGACACATTCTTGATTACCAGTTCCTGAAATCGAGACCTTGTGCTGCAGTATAGAGAATTGGAACTGTCATTTCATTCTTTCCTGCTCTGCCCTGTAGAGTTGTATCAAAGATTAATTTAGTTGTCTTCCTACATTCCCTTTGGAATTTGCCAGCATTGTTAATACTCCATTGTTTTGGAAAGAAGCCTCCAAATTGTGCTATATTTTATGGCTCCTATAAATTATAATTTCTGACTATAAAGAAAAAAACTAGGCTGAAAATATTTTCAGATTTAAATTATCCATACTTAAACGGATGAGGAAAATAACTGAAGGATACAGGTAGTAGTAGGCTAATCAGTTTTATAGAAAACGATGGCAAGAGCTGCAGTGATTGAACAATGTAATAAGTTATTTGAATAATGTGTTTGACAAGTGATAAAAACCCCTCAACCTGCAGTTTTTAGGAGGGGAAATAAACTTTCCAAAGAGGTTTACTTTGGATACAAATTGAAAGGGATTTCAGAATGATCACTTCTGCAGCCAAGAAAAAATATTGTTCCTTAGAGGCTACTGTTACCAAAAGTCAGTGAGTTATTATTCTACTTAAAATCTGTGTAGTTCTGTTTCATTTTTCAAATATATTTTGTTTTATAAGGTTACAGCTATGGGAATGGAAATCTGTTGTCTATGAAATAGCTATTCCTGCTCCTTTTGCAAGATACTTTGACATATGTGTTTCTGTAGAAAAGGTGGAGTTTTGAGACTTTGACAGTGGTGAAACCTCCCTCTCCCATAAGAGAGACCACCAAGAGAAATATACTTGGTGTTGGGCACCAAGCAGCCATTGTACTGGATATTACATATTATGTATTGGATATAAATTTATTTATTGCCAGAATATACAGATTCTGAATTGGTAACCTGTTTTATTCTTCAAAGATTATTTTATCTATGAGATGGTCTGGTGTGCTGAAAGACCTTGTAGTGGGTTGTCACGTCTAAATAAGATCTTATTGAAAAATAATCTCATTAAAAGGTGTAATTACAAGGTATATGAAAAGCACTGGGAGGCCTCCAAATTGGTGTAGTCCAGGTTTCAATGGTGTTTGAGTGTTGATTGATAGCACTTTCATAGCATGAACTGCTTCATGAAAGAAATAACTATTATTCGTATTCTTTCTCAGTTGTAATTTTTCTTCAGACCCACTAATGCTGTGATCCTACGAGCTCATTGTTTTCCCGCCATGTATCAGCAAGACCCTTAATAATGGCAAGTTAAGCGTACATGCAACTAATTGCAGGATTGTGGTTGAACATTGCTGTGAGCCAGATTCTGCCTGGGCCTCCTGTAGAGAGGAAGGATTCGGTACTGCGTTTTCCCTTGTATCACTGCTTCCCACAGCATATACAGGAGAACTATGCAGTCTGGTTACTCTGCCTGAAGCCGCTAAGATGTACAAAAGGGAGACTGAAGTGTCATACACAATGTAGTGCTCTTATTTTACTTTTTCATCTCTGGACTTGTTTGGAGCAGAGCTTGACAGAGGTATTGACCACAGGGCCTGTAGATCTAAGTGCTGAAACACTTTTACTGTAACAACCTAATTCTCTGCATTCATCACCTTGCTTTGCAGTTTTATTTCAGATATAGATGGCCTTCAGTAGCAAGTCATCCTCTGTACGTACACAGCAGGCCAGCATGCAGCAGATGTTTCAGCCTACGTGCATTTGCAACACGTGTTCTTTTTTCTACATAAATCAAAACCTAGGGCTGGAGGTTATAGTTTAGCATGAGTAGTAGCGAGAATTGAAAATTCTGTAGGTGAGCCTGGTTTAATTTCTTCCTGATGCTCATTCTCCTGAGTGTTTTTTTTCATGTAAAAGCTATCATTTCTTTTTTTAAAAGGTAAAGAAATACCAGCTAACACAACCCCCTCCCCAAAACACCCCCCCCAAGTCTATTCCAGTAATGACATATAACTGATAAAAATAAAAGTAGATTTCTCAGTTCTTTTTTCCTTTGAAGAAGCAAATGGTGTAGGTATGAGCTTAGAGCATATAAAAAAGTTTTAACTGCTACTTTAATTTGAGTGACAGAGCCATAACTGTGATACTTCTTATGAAGGTGAGTTATTCATAACCGACTTCCTATTACTAATTTTTGCCACCAGCACATTATTTAAGGCCAAGAAATTCTCAAGTCCTATCTGTAGTTTCTAGTTACCAATTGATTTTTTTGGTGTGTGGTTGTTTTTTTGGTGTGTGTAGTGTTTTTTTTTTTTTTTCATTGGCCATTAGAACAATTCAGGTAATCAAGGGGACATATTTTCTGGAGGCTTTTGTTTTGGGAACTGTGTTTTCTCCTTTCTAATTACCATACTTGGATCGTGTAAGGAAAAGCTGTGCAAGATGCACATTGCATAATACTCTAAGCAGGATTTTCTTGCCAAGGTCCAGTTGCTAACACTGTGAACGTCCTTTTGAACTTGCTGCCGATGCTGACAGAAAGGCGGATGCTGTGGAGTTTGTAACTTCTAGCAGTCCCTGCAGCTCTGCACTTGGGTGGGGAGGCTGTCTAGGGAACTGTGTGTTGGTGCTCTCCCTCCTGTGGTGGGATGGTCTGCCCCACTGAGCCTCCAGGGACGTGGTGAGAAGTTGACGGTATTTGAGGAGCAACTTCAGGCCCTCAGCGGCAGGGACTTGCAGTTGGAAGCGGCGGCTGAGGATGTTGCTGTGGGGATATTGGGCAAGGCATATAGGACACTCAGTTGTGTTCATTCCTCAAAGCTGCTTGTTCCACACAATGACTTCAGTGACTTGCACCTCTAATTTTCAGAGGATGTTTATTCAAAAGTGTCATTTCTTATCTTTGTCACGCTAATTTATTTTGCAGTGGCTTCTAATGACCATCCCAATTGCCTTGATTTTCTTCTCACAATGGAGTTGCTATGCTTGGCCTCACCACAGAGTTTATATACGGAAGTGTCCTTTTCTCACTGTCCCTCCAGATGCTTTGTTTTATGATAGCTATTTTCTGATGATCCAAGCCTTGTAGTACTTGAATCTGTAAATATTTTTATTCCAACTTTGTTAAGCAATGTATTACTGCAGAACACTTTGAGCGTCTTCCATTTCCAAATAAAGGAAGCTAACATGCTTTCCTTTTTTCCCTGGGAGCTACCACATTTCAGATGTCAAATATACTTCCTACTGTAAAGCAGTGTTGTAAAGCAATGCACTGCTTTCCTGACTAGCGTGACCATTACTTTAAGAGTGTGATGGTTTAGAACAAACACTCTCCCTTGGGTTAGTTTACTGGTAATTCCTATCCTGTCCAATAGAAACCATTGGGTCAAATTAAGTTTACATGCAATTAATAGCTCTCTTACACAGTTACAATTTGGATAAAACCTATTTTAGCTTATTAGTTCATATAAAGATATTTTAAAAATTCAATTACTGAAAACACAAATAAAATGTTTTGTTTATCTTGTAAATATCAGTGGAAACTGATTGCTTCCTTTTCTTTAGCTCTGTTTTTAGAGGGGCTGAAGAGGCCAGCTTTTCTTGTGCTGGGCGGGACTTTCCTGTAAATACGGTATCAGTGATTCTTCCAAGGTCTAGAGAGGTCTCAAAGCTGATGGATGAATTATTATTTCCTATTCCTGTCTTCATTTTGTCAATTTTGTTGTGAAAGTAGGAAGTAGAGATAACTGCAGGCTTGGTTACAAATTAAATCCTTCAGGCTTTTCATGGATGTTGTTTGTATTAAAATACTCTTATTTAGCAAAACCTTTGTTTTGAGCTGTTAATCCAAGAAAGATGTTTAAATGATTAATTGGGGCTTATGAGAGTGCTTTTAACAAAATGTTTATGTATTTTGATCAAGATGAATTAGACACTGGGTTTAAAGGATGAGTTTTTCTGGCATCAGTGAAGGATAACTGCTACTTTGCTGAAGCAGCCTCAGGATAACTATCTGCAGAAGAAACTGCTGGATCCACTCACTGTAATACGCACTTCTGATTGACTTTTAGTCTCCTCATCACTCTCTCAATAATAATAATGCTAAGGGTTTTAAAAATGTATGAAACATAATAGTACAAGGCAGCAAAGACCTCACTGCATTCACAGATGATCATAGGCCCTACTGTAGTAGCAGTGTCTAGCCTTGGAAGGAAAGCTAAGCCTGTGGTATTAAATTGTGTATTATATAAGTTTCTATAAAAGTCAATTTAAAGGATAAATTTCGACTGGATAAATCTTTTTGGGAAGGCAACTGTGTTATAAAAAGAAGGTGATACAATTCTCCCAAAAATAATACTTCTCTGCTGAAAAATGTTGGTACCACATAGATCCAGAATTTGTCACAGCTGTGCATCGGGGATATGCGAAGAAGAAAACGTCATTGAGACACAGAAGTGTTAGTCCATAAATACAAAAATAGCTCATATTTTTATTCCTACCCAAGCAATTCATGTAATGTAAACAGAAGCTTAGCACGTTCTGCCACGGAGTGATACAATATGGACTAGAGTACTTTGAGAAATGAGAAGCTTAACTCTTGGATTATTCATTCTAATCATGGCAGTGGACTTTTAAAGCACTGCTTTTGTACACGTGGGTCTGTTCTTTGCCCTCAGTGTCAACCAGACAGCCTCCCACTGAATCTGTGATGTAAATCATTACGAAAGTAGACTGAGCCAGATACTGCCTTCCTTTATCCAATGCAAACTTGTGAATGGGGCTTCATAGATATAAATGGAGGCAGTTTTTAAAATAAGAGCAAGACAGGGCATTGAAACAGCTTGCCCACATGGACACTTAATGCCATTTTTAGGTTACTTACATCTCAACTGTCTTTGGGCAGTTTTACTGATCAATTCTAATGTTGGATTAGAAACATTTGGTAAGCCTGCGGCTCTAGTGTCATGATGGTTCATGTTAGAAGAGTTTTCTCTGTGCCCTGGTTAATGTTGAAAAAGGAGGTATGTCTTTGATGCAGAGTCTGCACACTCAACATCATTTGAATACAGATATCCTCGTGTGCTGCATCTTCTGTTAATATGTGCAAGATCCTGTTTTAATGTGTTGCCTTTGTAAAATCTTGTGTCACTTAGTATTGCTAGAAGCTAGTAAAGTCAGCTCTGATGCCATCAGCAACAAACACTCTAGATTTAGTAAAGCTGGTTTCTTGCTGACCCATAGGAGTGTTCCTTGTGAGCTAAAGCCTTTGTATATATAAACAAGAAGTAAAAGGACCTCCCCTGTTGTGTGCAGTTCCTTTCAGAAAGGGGAAGTAGCAGAGATGGGATAACGTCTTTTCTGTTTGTCATAGTGGGAATGATAATTTTATAAAACAAGCATAAACATTTATATTGCAATCCCAATATATTATTACAGTTGGACTCAATGATCTTAAAGGTCTTTTCCAACTTATAGGTCTAAATAGAATCGTAGCATCATCTCTTTGTGAAACTCATTTTCCGAGTTGGCAATTTTCTTGATTGGTCAAAAAAGTGACTGTATGTGGACAAATATATGCGGACAATGCCATGTAAAGAATAAAAATGTACATGCTTTCATGCAACTTTATAATCTTTATCTTGCACATATTTGGCAAGAAGCTTGTTTTTCTATGGGTAAAAAGTACATTATATGCTTCAGTCAAAGCTGATTTGATTTGAGTGAGTTAATACTCTCAGGATAAAAAACCACAACACTGTGTGTGAATTTAGCTGCATATAGCACATGTTCAGCAGTGAAGCTGTTCTTTCTGTATGTGCGATAACTATTTGAGATGTGCACTAAGAACGAGCACGAGATTGATCTGCCTTACACAAACATTCATTTAAAACCCAATGTATTTAGATCTAAAAACAAGCAGCTGCATTTGTTTAGCCCTTTCTGATATCAACACAAAGAAGTGATTTAACAAAAAATAGAAGCGTGAAATATTGTATGATCTAAAAGTGTCTTTGACATCACTTGGGTCAGGACTCTGCTTGGAGCCTCTGCATTGTGAGCCCACGTGTAGCAGATCATCTGTTTATGATTCTTCACACACCCAAAGTCAAATGGCTCAGTGTGAGACTAAATGAATGAGTGTGAAGAGTACAGACTTGATCTGCACTGCAGGAAATTACTGGCATTCTGGATACATGGACTACGTAAGTACCTCTGGCCCAGCTTCCAAGGTGTACTTGGGCCTCTGGCTCTTCCACCAAATGAAAAGTCAAGCAAAAGATGTTCAGTGTCATTTGGGATGGTACCTCTGTAGGAGGGGGTGTTATCCTTAAACTTTTAATGAGGCTTTGCAACAGGCAAGAGACATAAGAGAATTAACTTTTTATTTACAAATAAAAATAAATGGAATGATTTCTTTGGTCTTAGATGTTTTCCACTGAGTGTTAGTGGTATTAAGTGTGGAATAGGCTTGGTAAGGAAATTCAGGTTTACGAGAAGTTACTTTGTTCTCTTAAAAAAAAAAGGTTTCTTAATATGTTTCACTGCACACTCTGGAGCCTGCAGACAGCTTTTAAGCTCACAACTTGGTTTTGCATTTGAAAAATTCCAAGTCAGTTGTGGTAAAGGACTGTAATTTTTGTAGCTTTGTGGACAATAACTTGATTTTGTGAAGAAGTGGTGTAGCTTTTAGGAATAAACAGCAGGTTAGAATTTGAATTAAAGCAAAATCTATTTGAGGACTGACTGAACTATTTGGCTCACCTCCATACCAATTGCCATTATATGTCTTTGTCCAATTTTCATACAAACAGGGTAAAAAGGGTGAAGTACTGCAAGAGGAATGGTTTTGCAGCTTATAGAAAAATGGAGTACAAGGCAGATGGCAACATTTTCACAAAGTAGAATTTTTTTCAGTCTCAAATCAGGGGGTTCATCATGTACAGAAGTTGTACCTGGGTGCATGCTTCAGCTGATCCATAACCTGCAACGTTGCTGAGGTCATCGGGTAGCATAGATGTTGAAACCTGAACAGTAAACCACCACAGCAGATGCACTGCTGATAAGGATGTTGCAAATACTTAGAGAAAATAATTTTCATCAACATTAATGATTGAAGTATAGTAATGGGATAATTGTTGACTAGAGTTTAGCTGCAGCTGCTGGCAAACAGGATTTGTAGATTTCTGTTTGTCAACATTGTAAAAATAAACTGGTTATATGCAATACTCATAGTTCAGTAGAAAACTTACTATAGTGCTAGCAGGGAAGACCTGCTAGAAATTGCCAGTATTTCTCAGGAGAGCTCAAGGTTTTATGTATGTTGCAAAGCTAAGGAGGGATGCTCATAAAACTCTTAATTATGGAACACTATTAATCCTAATAGTTCTGTTCCTCAGGCTGTGCTCCAGCCTTATCAGCAGGGAAGCAAATCATCCTTGTCTCTTCATGGACAGGGAGGAGAACATGCTGTGTCATACCCCAGTGAGAAAAAAGGGTGGTTTTACTTTATCCTCCAAGCTCGGTCTGTAATGCTCCAAAAGAGAAAAGTCAGTGGAGCTGAAGACTGCTCAAAAAGAGCCATGTCTGAATTTAAGGAAAAATCTTATGCTTTGCTTATGCAGTTTCTGCATCACCAAACCACCTGCTATTTTTGTTGGACTTTCCAGCTCAGGAGGTGAGCCTGCAGCTCTCCTAATGCAGGGGGGTGTTCTGCGTGCACAGTTTCTGCCACAGTACATACCTGATCTGGAATAAGACCTGAAGGGATGACCATTGTGTTGATAATAAGTAATAATTCCAGGCTTTGCCTGCCTGCTCCATGAATGCTTTCAAATAATTCACTTCTGCAGCAGTATTTGGATAGGTGCAAAGAAAGACTATATGTTTTTAACAACATAAATACAAGGAGTTTAACAGGTTTTGCAATTGTAACAGCTTTAAGTCTGCAATGCATTATTTAATATTTATTTGTCATTTTTATCACCTTTCCAGAGCGAAGCGACAATTAAAATTAGAGCTGACACAGTAAATTTTGCTTTATGACAAGCTTGCAAAATTCCACTCTCCCACTCAGCTGGAGTGAGTAATGGGTTTTGATGGGTGTGTAATATATCATTAGGGCTTTTTCCACCTTTACTATCACTGTAGGGGTGTGTTCTGAGCTTGGATCAGTAAGTTTTCCTACCTTTCACTAAATGTTGCTTTACTGTTAGTTACGATTCTTGCCTATGAATATCTGCATTTTTATGGCATTAGTTACAGGAGTCATGGCCCCTTTGTTTAGTGTTATTAATTTCCTAATGGAAAGTCTTTATTTCCCTTGTCTGATTTTAGAGATGCTTTTCTCCATCATGGGCACAGCAACCAGTTCCAAGTCACAGCCTTTGAGGGTGCTTTGCTCTCCCTCTGGGTCAGTCAGTACAGGTGCTGCGCAGCCAGGGACAATCTGCTCAGTGCTTCATCCTGAAGTATTAGGAAACAGAATCTTTATCTACTGTTAGATGAAAGGAAAAGTTCATTAACTGCCATGCCAGCCCAAACATCTTGAAGCTTTGATGACATTAGAAAATGTCTAAAGTACTGGATTTTTACAGAGATCCTACTGCAGTGGGTGTGCATCTGTTCCTGTAGGCAGATATTTACAGTTTGCAGCTGTAGGACCAGATTGCAGCAGGCACCCTTGAGTGCAGAGGGGACGGACTGCGGTGCTGTCTGGCCTTGTGGGGAATGTGCTGAGGTAGGCGTGATGCATGCAGGGGCACTCTTTGGCAAAGTTTCCTGCTGTGTTCTTTTACTGGGTACAATATGCCATGTTCTGCTCTCCTCTTTGCTTTTCTCCTGCTCACCTGGGTGCAGGCGCTTTCCCACACTTGACCCCTTTTTCTTTGATTAAACTAGTTGATGCATATTGCCAAAGCAGCCAGCAGTGGGACTGGTGAGATCCTGCCATGGCAGGGGACAGAGAGAGCTTTTGCAGATGCTCTCATTCCTTTGGGGGCTATGGGAGGTGATTTTCATCTGGCTTTTACAAGGAGCTCTTCTTTGAGTTCTGCATGTTACAAAGGAAGCTATCTCCAGAAAAGCATTTTCATTAATTCTATTGTGTTTACAGGAGATACCAAAGATTAAATAACAGGAGTGGTGGAATGTGGTTATCCCAACACAACGCTGGGCTTTAATGAGGAGTCAGACGGATATTATTATAATAGAGGCTACAACCGTGATTAAAAGCCCACAGAAACCTCTTTGATAACACTGTCAGCAGTCTGCTGCTGTTGCTGGATGAAAGCTTGGTGCAGGCTGCGTAGTGAAGGAAAAATGGAAGGGGGATTGTTTCTCATTTGTCATTAGACCCATCCAGACAAAAAAACTTACCATTTCATTTCAGATCTGGAAGCAAATGTAGCTGCAACAGATTTCATACAAGGGCCCTTGCTGTCATTAGGGTTTTGTGCAATATTTCCTTTTACATGTGTATGTGCAGACTGTTTTGTTGAACAGCATGGCAAGAGTTTTGGAATCAAAATTTATAGTACAAATTAAATACATTTTGGGAAGCTGATACTTGAAATGGAAATAGTGGAGGAAAATGAACATATTGAACCACCCACTTATTGCTTACTCATTCTGTTTCTTGACACACTCAGCTTCTGCTGGGTTTGCTACAGCACAAAGATTGGGAGAGCTGATTCTTCATTTCCTTGTCCCTTGCATTGCTGTTCATGCTTGGCGAGAATATCATTTCATGTTGATGATCTTGGAAGACTGCAGGGAAGGGCGGACACCAGAGATGTACTCTCTGCATTTTCTGGTCGTGGGTAGGTATCAGCTGTGTAAAATAAATAACTAGGGACTTCTTTAGCTCTTGGCTATATGTGTAATAATAGATAAATAATATAAACAGATTCCAGAAAGAAGAGACAAATGCTCTAGGACCTGATTCTTACAAGCTTTCTACAAGTGACTGCCCTCCTGTCCACTTCTACAGGAAAATACAATTTGCAAGAACAGCAGCATATACTTTTCACATTTAAACTACAAGTTGAGGTGAGCTTAACTGATACATGACTCCCCATCTAATAGTATGTTACACACAAAAAGCTCTTTCAAACGCACTTTGGGTAAGGTTGCAAAGTCAGGCACTCAAAATGTAGGTCCTTGTGTGCAATTATGTCTTTTAAACATTCTCCTGACCTCTCTTCAATGTTGGCAAGGCAACTTATTTTTTTCCTAACTTTGTTCTTGGAGCTGCTGAATTATTTTGATACTTTCAAATTTTTTTCTTCCTTAAAGACAGGCACCTGAGATGGAGAATTTCAGCTCAAAGAGTTGAAAGCTGGCACGTGTGTAAGCAACTGAAAAAAGGCAAGGTCTTGCTAATGAGTAAAATTAGCAATACATCGTCTCATCGGCTTGGCCTTTAACGTGCATGACTTCTGAGCATACAGTTCAAAGAGAGCTAAAAACATTTCCTCAACACTCTATGTTTAGTCCGCATTCACCTAACAGCAGTCTAATCTGCTGAAAAAATCTTGATGACAGTCTCAAGAAAGTCTGCATCCGTTTTTCGGTTTGCTCACAGCCTGTGTAGGTCAGGCTGATACCCTTGGATTCTCACTTTCATGAGTAATGTATTTGCATTAACATTATAAAGCTTTTACATGATGAAAAGAATATGAAATAAAAAGCATCATCTAAACCCAATTGCAAAAAGCCCCTCCATCTCAGCATTAGGAGAGTATTTGTGGCTCCATTCAATCTTATTGTCTCTGAAAAATTATGCTTTCTACTGAAGTTTTAGGGGTGAGCAGGGTAGTCACTTGCTCACACGTGCACATGACTTTGCTATTTGATTCCTGTTCTATAGGCAGCAAACTGGAGGAAACAGTGTGAAAAGTGCAAAGAAAACATGCTCTTGAGCTTGTAAAGTCATCTTGGTCTTCCAGACCTTTTCTGGGAACCATGGCTCTGTCACCAACAAGCTTTGGTTTACTGGGTCAAATGAATGTAGGCCCTCAAAGGTGGGCAGCATCACTGAGGTAAGCTGGGTGGCTCTGGTCGCAGTCTATTGAGAACTAGGATGATATGTAGGCACAGCTGAGTTCTTTGTTCACAACAGAAAATGTCACCCTGTTACTGGAGCTGTCTTCCCCTTAAGGGTAGAGCTGTTTCTTTTTAATGGTTTCGGAGCAAAAATAAGACTTTTGTACAGTACTTCATCACTACCTACTCAGCATACCCCAAGAGTAGTGCATTTTCCCAAGCATATATTGTTTAGGTGAAATAGAGGTACTGGTAAAGTTCTTAAAGAATTTTCAGAATCTATAGCAAAGATAACTCACATGGTGACAATACATCTATTTAGTCCTAACACCTTTTTTACAGATTTAAGCAGTCTGATTAAAAAATAAGGGAGAATGCATTCACCTTTTTGCCTTCTCAATGCCTTAAATGGTTTAGTTAAAAAATATTTCCTCACATAAGTAAATGTTGTGCTCAGTTTGTTGCACTTTCAGGAAACAATTAGCAGCTTCCTCTGGGTGCATCTATCTGAGCATTTCAGCTCAGAGAGGCAGTGAGTGTCCTCTTGAATCGAGCCCCTGGATTGTTTCTTGTTACTGAGCCTTGGGTCTGGCTGCAGAGTGGTTTGGGGGAGCACAGCTGGGCTCTGGGGAGGGCAGGGAGGCGTGAGGTTGCTCTGCTCCTTATTGAGTGTCCAGCCCTGGGGCCAGGTTAGAGCTAGTTGCAGCAAAGCCCTTGGGGAGGGGGTGTGTGTGTCTGAGGCTTCAATGCCAACTGGTTTGCTCTGCAAACCTATTCCAGTTGGGCCATGCTGTTTTGCTGACGTACAGCCAGCTTGTTGTTTGCATATTGAAAGGGTTTTAAAGATCGGCAGAACTAAGACGGACTAGTGTAGCACAATACATAAAGCAAAACCTTCAAATGATGTTTGTGCTAGTGTTTTGAACTTGTGTGCGTAATTATTTGCAAAAGCTATTTTTATTTTTCAGCATAGATACTTCGTAATAGTCATGGGCATTTAAAAAAAAATTAAACCACACTTTTCACTAGTAATAAAAATCTGAGGTAATTTTGCCAGACTGCTGCTGAACAGCTCATTTTTCAAACTTAGTTATTTGAGTGTAATGTAGCTATTTCTTCTTCAATTATGTAGAATTTTATGAAGAAGCCTGAGTTATGCAAAGTTCTGTTTTAAAATGGTGGTTATTAATAGATTTGCTTGCTCTCTTTGGCTTAATGCAACTAATTAGGCTGTTATTAGGCTGCTAAGGTAGAAGGCAAAACTATCCTGGAATGCGGTGTTGCTTGAGGAGACTTAGACAAGCCATGCATACAAAGTTAAGGGTACCTTGGGGACTTCAGTGCTTTGCAGGATATGGCTATGTGAGAACCTCCCTTTACATATGCTGTAGATCTGCCCACCCCAACGAGCCTTGAAGACGGAAACGGTAGTAGGGTATCACAGTGTTGCTTTGCCTGGATATGTCCCTTCTCCCCTGGTCTTTTCTTTCCTCATAAGAGGGGAAAAAAAAAAATAAAAAAATCTACTCTTCTGCTACCTTTTTTTTTTTTTTTTAAACCTACTTGTACTCCCACCTCCATCCCCTCCATGTCTTCAGACTGTTTCTTGGATAGTGTCTAGCTAACTGATGAGGACATTCATGTGGTGGCTGCAATAGTCTATTTTGTGATGTATAAGGGATAAATTTTCAAAGTCAGGGAACTGTTAACTCCTGCATGTACCTTGAGTCCACCTGCCAAAGGAGGAGAAAAGAGGTGGATAGCGGAGTGAGAAAAACTATTCCAAAAATCTAAATGAAGAGAGCTTCATTTTCTTGTGTGTAAGGGGGGAGGTAGCTAACTGCTTTGGTGCAAATATCAGATGGTCTGTTACATACTTTTATTTGTTCTGCCATTCTTCACAATCACAGTAGAATTTAAATAAAGATTTGTTATAGTGGGTTAAGCGCTAACATGGCATAAAGCCTGGTTTTTGGTAAAATTTATTCTGCTGAGTTACTTGTATTGTACACATGGGCAAGAAAGCTATTGAGTCAAGTCCTTTCTGAGTGTCCTTGATAGGGGGGGGACGACAAAAGCCTTTAAAAGACCTATTTATTTTTATTATTCTTGACTTGTCTTACTACTTTCTTATACTTTAAAAGTGCTGGGATGGATAGAAGCAAATTGGTATATAGCAATTTATTGTAGGGGGTTTCTTTCCTCATAGTAGGCAAAAAAAACCCCACCCCCAAATAGGTAAAACATGTAAGTTATTCTCTCTAATTTTTGTGGGTTTTCTTGCAATCGTTTTATCTCATTTGAAAATATTTTTTCTGCGTGTAAGCTATGTGAAAAATCCATATACAGCTACGGAAATCGATTAATGCTCCTCAGGGGAGTAGTTCTGGCCATGAACAAACTGTTGTCAAATGCAGAATGTAAACAAACTGAAAATTTAAGATTTCCACCTGCCTAATCGTTCTTTCATGGTAACATTAGAAGAAAATCTGTGATAACAGCAATGAGAGCTTTCCCAAAAGAGGCAGAAGTTTAAAGTCGATACAACATTGTCTTCTTTGAGTGCTGCATTAGCATCCCGTCTCTTATTTTCTTCCTCTTCCAGCATCCGCCTTGGATATTATAAGGTAGGTAGGATGCAGCATGGCCTGGGAGAATTTACTGGGGAAGTGAGGCTGCTTTCCCCTGTGAACAGCAGAGTTCAGCTCTTCCTCCCTGACTTACCATTTTCTTTCTCATGAGAAGAGTGTCCCCGTGTCTCCATAAGGATTTGGTTGCGGTTAGTAGGCTGGGCATAGACTAGGGGTCTAAAATGTTATGTAGTCAGACTTCAGAAAACTTTTATTTTTCTTTTGGTGTTTTCCCTTTCCAGGGTGGAAAGAGACTTTTCATCCTGCTGAAGGGAGGGAGGGAGGGATCTTTGCTCCATCGTCACAGCAAGGTGGAGTTGTGGATGGGCCACCAGAGCTCTGTGCAAGTGTGTTCCTCTGCCCGGTGCCAGCTCTGCCAGCTTTCTGGACCTGGTGAGAGCCTCCTGGCAGAGAAGCACACCTGATGTGGTTTGATTTTTGGATTCTTGTCAGCTGCAGAGGCTGAAATATTAATATTTTGTTTGTTTGCAGCCTTGCAGAGGGAGCATGTATATTAAAGCGTGGTGGTTTAGGACTGGCTCCAAACCTGAGTGCAATAACTATCCTTAATAATTTTTGGTGGCTCTGCTCAGGATATCTGAGGTGAGACCATGGTTGAACCCAAAGACCCATAAAAAGCATTTCGAGCTCTGTTTGTTAAATCAGTTCTGTTCCCTTTCAGTTCTAGTTTTTCTTCCTTCCTTGAGGGCAACAAACATAGCAAAGGTGAGTGATGAACAGTCCTTCCCTGAGACTGCTGTCATCTTCCTTGGGTCATTTGGCAGCGAAAAATGCATTGACCAAATGGTTAATATTTGTTGGAAGTACCTTGGAGCCACTGGGGCTTGGGAAACTAGGCAGTTGTGAAATCCCAGCTTCTCCTGTTCTTCTGCCTACCTGACTCTGTACCCCAGGCTCTGTTATTGACTCTAGCACAAAGATTAACCTTAGAATGGAAATTGTCTATCTGGGCTGATGGTGAAAATCATCACAGCATTTGGACATGCAGAAGCACTGCCAAATGAAGATCCGTAGTATGGTACTGATGTGCCCGCTATGCAAACCTGGATGGCCACAGTCAAGTTGTTTACTGAAAATATCTCTTAAAGAAACTCTCGAGATAATTTCTTCTAAAGAAGAAGCATCTGCAGCTGTCATGCGTGTATTCCTAAGGAACAAAGTAATCACTGTATACCTTATCAAGTGCTTTTTCTTTCTTCAATTTAACCTGAACTGTGAAGGACAAAGAAAGCTTTTTGCTTGGTGGGGTTTTTTTTGGTTTTGTTTGTTTTTTTCTTTTCATCTTAGGTAAAGGAAAACAGGGTTTGTAAACATTTTTTGTTTCATTAAAAGCCATGGATAAGAAAGAAATAATATGGCACTGTCGCCTCTGCAGTCCTAGTGACTTCATCCCATACATACAAAGGGCAATATTCAAGCCTGTATTGCTCTATAAATTACTGTGAAGGCAGTCAGCGAGAACTGACCTGGGCCATTCTTGGTGGTGAGGGAGATGAATGGGCAACTGAGAATCCTTTTGTGGTTGCTCTGTTTGCTCCTCAAAATTGGAGGGACTGTTTGAATACTACATGCTTCCTAATGACAACTGCTTCCCTTCCCCCCCTCAATTTAAAATATTTAACTTGCTGAAAGCCTTTGGACTTTGGTTTGAAATCCTCTAAGTGGGAAGGCACTGATTGTTGGCAAGTTCAAGTGTAAAACTGGTTGTAAGTACTTGTGGGGGAACAGTGCAATGGAGCTGAACAGTACACTGAAAATGAGAGTACTCTAAATCAAAACACATTTGTTATTTGATGTTCACTGCTGGTTTCTAAGTGCACAGCTAGTAAATACTGGCTCCAAAATCCATTTAAGTTGATCAGAAGTATCTTACTGTAATTAATTTGAGCTGGATTTTGAATGAATTGCTTCTCCCAAGGTACTTTACCTTAAATTTCTATTGTAAGGTGTGGATTGCTTTTCCTTGGGTGTTTCATGAACATGATTGTATAGTGGTTTTATATGGCTGAGGCAAATCAGACTCAGATACATATCTTAACCACTAATTAATATAAGTTATGGGAATCTATAATTAAGTAATTTTTATTCTCAGGTAAATGTGGATTCTCTTCTTTGCATTTACATGAATTTAAAATAACTTTCTTTGAAGCTTTTAAAAAGAGGAACTAAAAGCAATGTTTTGCGAAAGCTAAAAGTAAAGTTAATATTGCTGCTTAGGGCTTGCTTTTTGCCTGGTGAGGATTACCAGATGCTCAGATTAATTTCATTTATTGCCTAAGCTTTGTCTGACCCCTCTTTAGAGGTGAGGGTTAATCCACTGAAAAAATTACTCTGTTCTGTATTGTATGCCCTTAAATCTTGCAGAACGGGCTTGGCTTGTTGATTATATTCCATTATTCCTGTTACACAAATTAAAGAAAAGCAGTATTTGAGGTATGTAGTGGAGCTGTCTGATGCTGTGCCCCGACATCATACCATATAGTATCGAGGTATTTTTCTGTTTATCTAGAGCTGTGCTTGGGAGTGCTGTCTTGCCATGCTGGAAGCTTGGGCCAGAACTGTTTTCCATCTTTCTTTACAGCTCTCCACACTATGCATCCTCTCTGGCTCTTCTCCCTCCCTGATGAGTTGGAAGAACATGCTGGATGTTTCTCCCCTTACCGATTCCATTTAATTTGTCGGCTTTGTGACAGTCAGGGAAGAAGCGTTGTTTCTTCATCTGTCTAGTGAGCAGGTCCACTCCTTGGCTTGGCTGGGTGGATGGTGTGCTGGGCAGCGTGCTCCAGTGCTGGCCCATGGCTGTGGAGCAAGAATGACCATCATTCCTGATTGTTCAGGGAAGCGCTTTTGCCACGTGTGGGTTTTTTTATTTTTTCCTTTAAAACTCTCAACTCTCCTAAAGAATTGAGGATGGATATATTTTTCTTTATCTCCCGTAAACCTACAGCTCCCCCTACATTAAAGGACCATCAGTGGGGTGGTGAAGTCAGCTCTCAGAAGGGAGAAATTGGCAGATTTAAGATTGCCCAGGTAGTTACACTATGGCTTTCCATTTGCATACATTTTAATGCTCTCATTTATGGTCACATTGGCCACATACAATGTTTTCTCTGAGACTTCTATTTATCCAGCACACAGGAGGGACTTTTTACCTAATGATCAGCTGTTCAGTATTTTGTTTTTGTCATTGTTGCGTGTGTACCCCAGGCTATATTTACTACATGCTGTTGAGGTGATACTTTCAGGATAGGATTATTAACTAACTCATGAGCTTTCCTTTGGTTCTCATTAGTATAATAGCTTAGTGTTGCTCAGGCAATAATTACTTTGCCTTCCTCACCTGCAAACTGAGGGCATATCTTTAATTTTATGTATGGAGTAATTGAGACATGGAGAAAAAAAGTGTTACCTGGAATGCTTGATTTAAAAGGCTTTTATTTTGAAGAGTCCTTAGTATTACGTATCTTCAGGAATGGATCAAAAAAACGGTCATCACGTTTTTTTGACACATGAAGATGAGGAAGAAGGGCTGGGATTTTTTTCCCCTCTAATGTCATTCTTGTAAATTGCCAATCTGTCCGATTTGAAATTCAGCTGGAGAAAGGCAACATTTAAACAAGGTCACATAGTGGAGAGTGTTAAGGAACCTTAAAAGTAGTCAGTCCCATCAATACTAAGGTCTTTGTTTTATCAGGAAGATGTTTGCTCTTTCTGTGCTGCTTGGCTCCACTCTAAGCTAATGATGTTCTGCGCGCTCACGTGTGGCTGTGGAGGGAGATGGTTGCTGCCTCCTCCATACCAACCCAGGCCAGAATTGCAGTCCTTGCAGCAATGAAGTTGTAAGAGGTGGCATCAGGATGCTTCCCACTTTTCCCTCCTCTGAACATTGTTTGATGAAGCTCCCAGGGCTCTTTGGATGCGTGGCACCAAGGAAGGCTGGCTAGCCCATGGCGTGGGAGTGGGTGCCCAGGGCACCTCTCGGGCAACCTGGGAATCCCAGAGTGTGATGCAGGATGGCACCGTGGCCTGGTGTTCCTCTGAACCACATTGGGGGAGAAATGGTGTTACCATCTTGTTCCATGTTCATACTAACTTTTCAGTTCAGTCAACCAGCCTTAGCATTTTGCATTGTTTTCCTGGGACCTAAAGTAAAATGGTAATAATTACATTTGACTGTGTGTTTTTTCCTTACAAAGATTTTTTTTTTTTTTTTAAAGGACATAAGGACTCAGTGGGGAGGGGTAGAGTGTCTCAGTCCAGCCTTGTGACTGTGACAGTGTGAAAATGGCTGTTTGCATATGGATATAAAGCAGTTAAATGGGGACCAGTTAAGATTCACAGTTGCTTTAATTTTTCTTTTTACAGCTTGAAGAATGTAAAGGGCTTTAGTGTAAGGAGAGTCATGGCAGAGTGATGTAGCTTGCCGGGTTATGAACGCTTTCTGACTGCAATATAATACCCATCCAATGCTGAAACATAAATCATAGTTCTCCTCAGTGAACCGTGTTGTGAAGGGCAGTGGATATAGTGTGAGTGTATTAGCATGTGCCCTTGTGAGTAAATTGAGAGATGTGTATTGCAGTGATATAAAGAATGATTTTTGTATGCATTAATACATTAATCTTTCATGTAGATTAGGCAGGTAAAGAAGGCTGTCTGCAGGGCAAAACAAATTAAGCATATGTGGTTTGTTCCATCAATCTCCTTGCTTATATCCTTGATTTGTATCTTGTCAAGATTTCACAGCACCTGTACCTATGCAACTGTGTTGGGTGTGTATTTAGCATCTGTTTATTTGGTGCCAGTTTTTGTAACACACTGACGTTTGTTCTTTCTAATCCTTTTAAAGCAATGAATACAGAAAAATATATTGAAAAGACCACAAATGTCAAGAAAAAGTACAAATTCAAAGAAAAGAGAATCTAAAGTAAAAGTGTCCATCTAAGATGAAGCAGTGGGAAAGGGAGTGGTGTTTTTTCACTGCGCTGTACTCTGCTGTAGTCCGTCCACTGTTTGAGAAGAAATAGATTAAACCAAGTGTGAACTTGATATATCTTGTTTTGTTGTCAGTAGCAAGGCTGGACCTGATAGACATCTGAAGTAGTATCTTGTTTTGGACTCCAAAGCTGTTTTGCTATGGATCCCAGGACAAAAAAGTAGTACTGTATGGGTAGTGGCAGAGATGCAGTTCCTGGTGGAAAGATCTAAGTGCTGGAGCACCTGGGAGGGGTGCGTTTCTGTGGTGGTCAGTTTTTTTGGTGTTCAGGACAACAGCATAGGAAGTGTGTATGACGGCAAGCACTGCTGCTGGTGAGAAGCGGCTTTGGCCTTCTGGTAGTTGGGTAAACTTAAACTGCAGTCAGTCTCATCTAAAATTGGAAGATGGGTCTCCTGTTGGGACCATTTAAATTTTTTTTTTCCCCAAATGATTTAAGCAGTCCTCCAGCAGGTGAATAAAAATAGATTTTCTGATAGGTTAAATAGTAAATTAAACATTGTATTTATTAGGTAGTCTTTTAACACCATGAATTTAGATTTGTTGTTCTGTTATTCTGCCCCTTCCTGCATGGGTACCTCTGTGACAGCTTCGAGTCAGGATGCTGAAATTGGTGTATAGAGGAAAACTGCTATTGGGACGCAGTCACAAGCTAACTATTTCACATGGCAGAAAGCCAGAAAGACATGAATTGCCTACCTACAGATTTCTAAGTCAGCAAAACATAGTATTTGCTGCAAATGCATGATTCTTTAACACAAAAAATCTGATGTGCTGTGCTGTGAGAGGGTGAGGTATGGGTGTGTTTAAGTATGATTTTGTCTTGTGCTTCTGCCAAACATTTTGTGCTCTGTAAGTGGTGTTTCTATTCAGTGTTGCAAAAGCCATGCTGACCTTGACAAGGAAATCCAAGGAAAGAAAACCAAAATGTGTGAATGCAAAATGTAAGCTCCCTGACCCAACAGGTATATTGAATAATTAATTTTAAGAGATTAAGGATTTTAAGAGATCATGAATAAGTCAAGTGTGCAGTGCTAGTGGGGCTTAAAAGAAGGAAAAATTTGTTCTGAGTATTAGCAGAAGTTGTGTACGTAAGATTCAGGTGTAGTTCTGTGTGTAGTATTGATGAAACCCCATCAGGGAGATGTATTCAAGTTTTGTGCAGTATGGTTTAAGAAAAAGCAAATCGATTGAAAGTGGTTGAAAAATAGGTTCTTAGGATGACTGGAAGACTTAATTGTGAGGAAAATGGGGAAATCACTGGGTTTCAGTTGACTGTGTCCTGAGTCTGTTTGCTTTTGGCATGCAGTGACCTGGGAGCTGGAGGGCTGCTGCTGTGTTGACAAAAGTTGCATTTCCCCGGCCGTTCTAAGGATGCTCCTGGGAGGTCAAACCACCTTCTCTGCCTGAGGAGCCATCTGAGAAGCTGAGGCACTCCTCTGCCTTTACACTTGGGATACCTCTCACTGAATCACTGAATTTTTAAGGTATTGAACCTTTAGTAGGAGTGTTGTGTCTGAAGTCACAGGCACCTTTCTGTGAAGCATTTGGGAGGCCCAGTTTGGTGCCTTTCGTCAAGGTGCTGCTCACTGTTGCTTCACTGCACGGTGTATCTTCTCTTAGCAGGCAGGATTAAAACTCTTCACTGAGTCAAGTCACTCATTTGCATGAATACATCTCCTCTTGGTGATCACAAAAGACACATAAATTCCAAATATAAGTACCAAAAATGAAACAAAATACACTAATATGCTCCTGCAGCCACTGATCTTGATAATAATTTACAATTGTTTAAGTGCCCACTCCACCCGCCTGATCCTCAGCGTTACAGTTCCCTTGTGGCCCCAGTTCAAGAAAGTAGTTAAATATTGGTCTTAAGGATATTGTTATTCAAGACAAGCCTTTTAATATTTTCCTAGTGTTAAACCCCATGAGAAACGGGACTTAATTCCCTGTTTGAACTTTAGCATGTCCTTTTCTATTCTGAATATGGATGCTTTTTAAATGGAAGCCTGATTGGGTAACTGTGTGGGGAAAAAATACTTTAGGTGTCATCTGATATTTTGTTGTATAGAGAGGAAAAAGTAATCTTTAACAAGAAGGATGTTTTTCCCATTTCCCAGTTTTACCTGTTTATTTCTTAGGAGGTTGTTGATACTAGTACCCAGAAATCTTTGCAGTGCAGGCAGAAGTTGCAATGCTAAAACAAAACACACGTAGATGAGCGTGCTTTGTCCTTCTCCCAGGAAAGCCCTTCTGAAATGCCACAGCCTGGGCATGGGGAGGAGGCAGCGGGGCTGGCTGGGTGGGCGCGCGAGGGAGCAGGGTGGCAGGAGCTGCTGCCCCATGCCTGCCATGCACCCCAGCCGGTCCTCGCTCCCCCCGCCAAGCTCCCCAGGGCTGCCGTCCCTTCGGGAGGGGACTGCTGTAGGCCAAGATCACTGCGTCTCCCCACTTCGTTTACATCCCCTCTGCCTTATTAATATTCAAGTCACTTGCTGTTCTGACTAGTTTTCTGATTTAAATAGGAGCCCTCTGTGAATTAAGTGAAGACCCTTGGTTTCCATTGCAGCTTAAGCTAGTTTTTTTTTTTTTTTTAAATGTCCTCTATTGGTAAATGGGAAGGATGTTGTTCTGTTCTGGCTCTCAAATAACTGTGTATTAATTAGGTGGGTTAACAGCTGGTCCTGTTGCAAATGCTGTCTGGCCCTTCTAGTGTGGGGTTTTTGGTTTTTTTTTGGTTTGTTTTTTTTTTTTTTTTTTAAACAAAAAAGCATTTGCAATATTTTTTCTCTTCCAAAGTTACTGTTCATGCAGTAGAGCTGCAGACTGTTCGATTCAGATTTTTTTCTGGTAAGAAATAACATACCTTGACGTTTTCTTAATGTGTTGGGCACCCAATCAAATGAACCAAAAGCATATAGCTACACCACTTATTACCTGTTAGAATTTGCTGTTAGAATTTGAAGATGTTGCATACAGGTAAGCAACTGCTGTGCAGTTGATCACGTTTTGATTAATGTACATAGATATGTACATTAATGTACTGGAATGATTTTGCTGCCTTGTTTATGCACTACTTCCCTTTTATTTTGGACTCAGATACCTGAATCACAAAAGATACGCACCATGGTGCAGAAGCCTGGAGTTCCTGAAACTTCTGTGCCGTGTGTGTCATATTTCCAGTGTGGAAGAGCAATGAGGATAGACAGAGTGTTTTGCTGTGCTGCTGTCACCCACCTGGGCATGTTGTGTGGGCAGAAGGAAACTGTCCTCACAGATTCTAAGCACCCTTATATTTCATTTTAATTTCTCACTGGTTTTATTTCTCAGAAGAAAGGGCAAGAAAAAGAAGGGAAGAGGTGAAAGGGTGTTGGAAAAGCAGTGGAACTGGGGGCAAACTGACCAAGTATTCATTTCATTAATATACTGAGAAGCCCCATCAGAGGAGCATGTGCAGCTTTTGGTGAGAGTGGAAAGTTCAGTGTCTTACCATAGGAATCCTGTCATCTGTAACAAGGAGGTGCTCAGCTGGGTGCTCGCAGGGGAAAACTACTTGCGATACGGAGTCAATATGATAGAGGAGTTTTGGAGGGAAATCTGAGTACTAAGGTAAAAAGGCAAATATCCTGGAAAATAACTTTGGTTGCTGCTGTCCAGAGAAAAGAAGAGACTCTAGCCAGGAAGGGGTATGGAGAAAGGTACGTGGCAAGAAGGAAGATTTGATATGTAGGGGAGAAGGAAGGCACTACAAAACGAATAAGTTAGATTTCACGTTATTTTACCTCATGACCCTTTTAAGTTCTAGAAGTCTTACAAAATGGAAACCCAGAGGCAAATTGACTTGTTGTAAGTAAGAGCAGGAATAAACGCACGTCACACTCTCTAAACAATTTTCTTTCAGGGGGAAAAATGCAAGATGCATTTGGTTTATAATCTTCAGAGAAGACAGTTGTCAGTGAAGACCTTGATAATGCTCTCACTAGTGTAACAGGAAAACTGTGTATTCATCATCCAGGGAATCAATGCCTGGAGTCTAGAAAAAATGAAGCTTTTGCTCACTTAAGAGACTACTAAGTCTGTGATGAACTGGCAATTAATGTCATTAATGATTAATGTTTGATTGTGTTAGAAGCTGTATTTAATGATTAATAGCAACCTCAATGTATATTTATAAAAGACGTTAATGGCTGTAGAACAATTTACTGGCTGAGGAGAAAATTGGTTGCTTCCTGTTAAATATCACGTTAATGCTGCTTTAGTCAGAGATGTATTTGTAAGTAGGCAGCATTGTTTACTTGTAAAATCAAGATAACTTTGAGAAATTGCCATAAACACATTTCACAAAATTAAAGCCAGATAAATAGAGCTGAAGGAGAACCAGGAATTTTTGTATTGTCTCTCTCAATATCTGTAACTGAACTTAGTTGTGTAATAATGTTTTTCTCATCCTTATCATGGCAATGAAAATGAGCATTAAAAAGTTTAGTGAGAAGGAAAACAGTTTAAGTCAAACACTCCCAAATGTTTTGCTGATCTGTAGTGAAGACGGACAAACACTCTGATCTGTGCTTTCTTGGCCCATGCAATTGCACATTAGTTTCTTTCATGTAACTTAAACTGTAGATTTACTACTCTTAGATTCTTTATTTTATTCACATAAAGATTATTCGCATAAAGATTATTCTTTGTGCAACACAAAATGAATGAAATCATAACATGTTTTGAGGTGATTTTCCAAAGCTGTCATTTCAATAATCAAAATTGGATTGCTGTCCAAGGGACCCCAAGTTTTGTTTAAATGAAAATACCTGAGAAGCACAACTCTATGCAAGGGAAGGAGGTGCCACAGTGAAAACAATATTTGTTTAGCTTTTCAATACACGCGTTTATCCCAGACAAAAGTAGAGTCTCCAGACATGTCTGCCTGGTTTAGCCTGGAAGGACAGGGTTTATATTACAGGCACACTGAAAACTAGACAGACAGATCACCTTTTTTTTTTATTTAGGTTTAAGAGTTTAAGCAAGATTTAACAACCTCTAAGACTTGAGTGTTATGATAGGTTTGAGACTGTATAGGAAGCTGCTGTAGGTACAGAGACTGCCTTTAGTTGTAATTGTTCTGAGCTTTGTAAGGCAGTCAGGCAGTTCTTCTCTGCGCTGTTCCCCCTCATTGGAAGCTGGATCTTGCATTGTAGCAGTGCCAGTGGAAGGGACAGCTGACTTCTTTTTCTCTAAACTTCTCAGATGTAGTGGTTGCATGTGGCATATTTCTTCAGGAACTGCTTCCCAGGGAAGGCATTTAGGCTCAGCATGGGCTAGCACATGGGAAGCACAACACATAGGCTTTGTCTTGGGCTTTTCCAAAAAGTTCAGGTAATCTTGGGTGAGTTGCTTAATATCTTCATGCTTTTGTTTCTTTTCCCACACTTTGCCCTCACTGTTTGTTTAGTTGTGATGGTGTCTTTTACTGAGCACAATGGAAACCTCATTGTAGATTGGTCATCAAAGTATTATCTTAATGCAAATGAAAAAGAGGACTTTTTTCCCCGTTAGTTGTAGAACATTGACCATGAAACACGCTAACATTCTTTTGTTTTCCTCATTACTTTTTCAGCTACTAGTCTTCCTCTCATTGAGCTTTTCTGTTTATTTTGAACCAGAAAGCATCTACTTTATGCAAATGCCTGGTACTTCCAGTTGTCGCTCAAACTGGGGGGCTGGGGAAAGAAAAAAAAAAAAAAGGTTGGGCTAGTTTGATTAATATTCAAAGATGTTTTCGTACTGAAATGAAGGGAAACGGAATTTTTCATTTTGGGTCAAATGCAGTGTTTCTAATGTGTCAAAATAGTTTGTTCTGATGTATCTGGAGCTAATTGTGTTGACATTTGCAAAGATGTGTTGGTTTCCCTTTCCAAGGGAAAGCGAAGTTCTCAAAACAGAGCTGGGAGCTACGTTCACCTTTGCGCAAGGGCTGAGCTATCTTGAACTGAGGGCACCGCACAGGGTTTTCATTCCTGCTGGAGGGGCTGTAAAGCCAGCTCCCAGTGCTCAAACAGCATGCCACTGAGCAGCCACCATCCTTCATCTGGTCCAGAGCCGGAATTTAAATTGGGATCTCCAAGATTTCTCATGCAGGGGAGGGAGTAGTGTGAACAGGACAATGTGGGTCCTCCATGACCAGAGAGGGACAGGGTCATTGGGTAAAAGGGCATAGTGTTTTGCAAATCTAACATTAATTTGGGGGTGGGCAGGTGCTTATTACAAGAGCTTGAAAATTTAATGTTATGGAAATGTCAGTATAGTTAATTCTGGAACTGCTGGAATAAACCATTCAGAGATTTTTTTTTTGTTGTTGTTGTAACATTTTGCTGAACCTGAACCAAATAATAACAGTTTGAAAACATTTTTGTTTGTTTGTTTTGGTTACCCTGAAGTACCAGTCCTGACAAAATGAACTGTCTAAAACAAAAGCTGAAAAATACTAAGTCTGGTTCTCATCTCACAGACAAATGCCAACTGTCTTTTCTACCAGATGTGTGTTTTATAAATTAATTCAGTGGTTACATGAATTAAAAATAAGACTGTGTGTTAGTATAAAGCTTTGTGATAATATAAAAAAAAAAACCCACCTTTTTTTCTCCAGTGCATTTCCTTGATTGCAGTACACACAGCACGGTAGTTATTGAACACTGACAGCAGTGAACTGATTATCATTCACAAAGTAGTTGAGACTGAGGAGTTAGAAATATGAAGTGGGGATGACATTTATAGTGTTGGCTGTGAAATACTCATGGAAATCCACTTCTTTCATAAATATTAATTTGACATTGACTTAGCATTTAATAAGTGGAATTGCTCAAGATGATAAAGATGCTTTATTACATCTGGATAGCCTTAGGAAATATTTCTGTCTGCCATTTAAAAAGTATGAAAAAGATATGAAAAGGTTTTAAGTTATGAAAAGTAAAAGAGGGTTGAACGTAAAGTTAATTGGGGTTTAGACTATATAAAGTAGGGCTGAATTCTTCTCTGCATTTACATAAATGAATGAAAAGGGAATGCAACTTGATTTCTTTCTAAATTTGTCAAACATCTTCAAGGCATCGTTGCCCTGAGTTTGAAAATGCCCATGTGCAAAGTACAGGCTTTGTTTCACTGTAGCACACAGAAAAATATCTTAACCGAGGGACCAAAATGACTCAGAGGTGACCTTTTGATTCCTTGACTGCTTTAAAGGCAAGTTATTGTCTATCCTGTTGCTTTTGGACTATGTTGGATGCTGCAGTATGCAGTCAAAACTGTTGGTTATTTGTGTTGCTGTTAATAGTTCTCATTGTAAGGTAAGCTACATAGTAAGTGATACTATTTTGTAGTATGCTTAAGGGTGAATCAGATGGTTGCTACTGCTAATGGGTTGCCAAAAGAGGACCTAAGAGTATTTAAGAAATGTTGAGCTGAGTTACTTGTGTGCCTTCAATCATTCTTGTGTGCAAAATAATCCCAGTACATGAGTTGTGGAAGCATAAATGTCTTAGGCCACGAGAAAAGATAAAACCAAGAAAGAACATTAAGGGCAGAATAATAGTATTTAACGTTCTTACTGTATTTCCAATACCCACGGCGTTCCAGAAATGTTGATCTTTGTAAGATCAGGGAGGTAGCTTGAAGTAATGCTTTCCCCATTTTAGAGGAAGGGGGCGTTTTGACTGTGATTCTGTCCTACCAGATGGGTCCCTTGTTCTGTGCAGCAAAACAAAGTAGCTTCAGTGTGAGCTTCCTTTGATGGCTTATCTGTATTTGTGGCTTCCCACTCTGTTCCAGCAGAATTGGAGGTGCCCTTTCAAAGGTTTTGTTTGTACTGTTGAGAAGTGCAAGCCTGGTCTGGGGTGGAATCTTGGCCTGCACTTGGAGACTCTCTATAAACTTTAATGAAGTCACTTCATCTTTGTTTCCTTGTGAAATGGACCTACAGATTTCCCGAACTGAGTTTCCTGAAAAAGGAGTATTTCCACAGAGAGGAATGCTTCCAGAATTGTTCTTCATTCTTTGTTTCTTTTTGTTGCTTTTTCTTGCCGCATTATTTTTTGGCATTCTCCAGGTCATAGGTTTGTTGTCATAGTGATGATACGAATCTTTGTAAAATAATAAAATTATTTAATTTTTTGACAGCAGGAAGAGAAAGTAGATCAAGTTGTTGATATGCAATATCATAAGCATTCTTCTTGGCAGGAAACTTGTACAGATGAGAGGTCTCCTAACAAAAAACAGACTTTTATCTTCATGGGGAGATTTTAATCGAGTTTTAGATTAATAAGGGTTAAGACTGTTTAAAGCTGTTGTTTACTTCTCTAAAGCTATGCCTCCTTTTTAAGGCACGTAGTAATACATTTTTTTTTAAAAAAAACCTAACCAAACACCCCCCCACCCCCAAAAATATTAAGCTAAAAAAATGTTCCTGCAGTGTTCCTTGGTAACTATTTTTGTTTGACATTTTAATTATAGCCCAAAGGCCTCAACATTGCTTTAAACCTGGTGCCTGTATAGAGAATTGTCTTTACTCCCAAGAGCTTGCAGTCAAAGAGAACAGAGAAAGCAGGTGTTTGAAGCAAGCATGGGGACCTGGGTCACTTCAGCTGAACCTGGACACTCAAAGCTGCCAGTACTGGCTTGTATCATCACTTTCTACTCGTGCAAGGTGCAGTTGGTCCTATTGTTATAGATACAGTGGTTTAAGCTTGTTTTCATATGAGTAGTCAGTTCACTGTACAAGGCAGGCAAAGCTGGCTCAACCAGGACATAAGTTTGAAAATTCACTGCTTTCTTCTTGTGCTTTAGTTGTATAGGTTTGGTTTTTGGTGTTTTTTTTTTTTTTTTTTTCCTTGGACTTTAACCTCTTGAGTTCAGTTTCTTCTTGCTGGGCTCATACTTCAGGGCAAAGACATTTAAGAAAAGATTTTATTGAAAGTCCCAACTAAAATAGCAGTTTGTTGTATTTCTTTAGCATATGCTTTGAATGAATGCTGAAATTGATAAATGTTTTGGTTATCATATTATTTTTTTTCTGGTTTTGCTCCCCCTTCTACTTCCACTGAAATCTAGATTCAGATATATTTCAATTTAGCAATTTAGAGAACTTATTTTTCTCAGAACATCATCTTAGCTTGAAAACGAAAGTAGAAGCTATTTAGAGGTAAATGTGGATAAACGACAGTGCTATGTTTGATCGTATGCCCTTGAAAATGTAAGAATTGTCAACTACTCCTTCTTTTCATAACATCACTATTCAAATGTTAATGTGCTACCATGAATGCGAGAGTGAGAGAAAATACTCATATCCCTCAGATTTTCTGAAAGTACTAAATGGAACTGATAAGTTTCCTTTTGTTTTGCTGGATCATGGACAGGAGGTGGCAACAGGTGGGTAATTCCTTGTTTGGACAAGGTATAAAAATAACTACAACTGCTGCTTCTTCTGGCTTAAATACACTGTTAAATGACATTTATGTTTATTATCCTTTTCATGATCCACTTAAGATACGCATGACTGAATTATTTACAAGAGGAAAACCCTAGGGACTATGTGGCTCAGAAGTGGGTCTTTTATCTCTAGGTTGAAAGTTCAAATTCAACCCAATTTGGAAGGCTGTTTCAGCATATGGCAAACTGGATAGTTAATGCTCTCATACGGCTAAAGCTTAGATTTCCAGCAGGGTTCCCAGGCATCCAAGAGGGAGCTGAGGATGGCTGGGGCACTGAACACTTTGCTGCTTCTTTTACTTGGGGTATATTGCCTTGGAAATGAGACGGGGGCAGTATTTTGAACAATTCCCACTGCTGCAGCAGTGTGTCTTGGTTATCAGTCCAGTCAGAGCTCAGCAGCTGGAGGAAAGAGAGACTCTTAACTGTGATCTCATTTGCCCAATCCTCATTTTGATAAAGTAGCAAAATGGTATTTTAACTATAACTGAAGGTGGGTTTTGCCTTCCCAGTCGTGCTGCTCTACTTTCCAGCCTGCAGATATAATGTTAAGTTTTAAAAGTATTTCTCAAGTGCAGTCTGAATATGAAACCTCCTTTTAAGGGCCTCCCTCTTCAGGTAAATTGGCTGAGTACTGTGTCCATGCATGATGCTTTTAGTTTTTTCCCAGATAAGGCTTTTTTTTTTTTTGGACCAGTTTTATATAAATCTTTGTGGAGGCTAAGAGTATATTAAGAGGTGGCAGAAAGTAACTGTTTAGTATGAATCTTCTGGTTAATAATTAAAATAACAGAGAGAGCCAGTTGAAATAAACACTTATTTTTCTTCCAATTATGACTAGATAAAACTTTGAGCAGTATCAACCAGTAGAGAAGACTATAGTATTCAGACCTTAACTGCTCATGAAGAACAGGCCTTGTTATTACTCAGTCTGATTTGCCATCTGCTAGATTTTAATCTCTAGGTGTTCATGTAAGAGAGCCATAAAAAATTTGGCAATACACTTGTGATTACAGGGTTAGGTCTTTTTTTTCCCCTTTTCATTGCAAATTAGCGCCTTCAAAATAAAACCTAGTTGAAGTAATGCTGGGGTGCTAGTCCAATAATATTTTGTGCCACGTCACTATCCATTTGAAGTGTAGTAATGGATTAATTAAATTCTTTGGAGTTTATAGTCAATACAACACATACTGGTTTCCGTTCATGCATGCTTTATGAATGTAACACTATGCGTGTTAATGGGTTCACATCATTGTACATCTTGTTAAAATCAGGTATGCTAGGATTTGCTATGTTAGAAGGACAACTGCCTTAAAAATAAGACCCAAAAATTCAATAATTTCATTTAAAAAAAAAAAAAAGCAAATTAGTTATAATTGTATTTAAATTAAACTTAAATGTGAAGTGCCAGGTTACGATAGAAGGTGTTTTCTTCATTATTCTTGTTCTGTTTTTATAGGAAGTAGGCAAGAAAGTGGGCTAAAACATTCACTTAGCTTTTAAAACAAACAAAACCCCATCAAACACATCCCACCCTCCCACACACCCCAAACGAACGAAACCCCCACAATCTTTTGAAGACTTTCTGAAGACTACTGCTGTTTGTGGGTGGAGACCCGAGATGAGGAAACCAGTTGGTGGCACATCTAAGATGACCTCTATCTTGAACATAGAATGAAAATGTTAGTCTTGACATCTTGTACATTTTGAAAATAAGATTAGTGGGGAAAAAAGAAGTGGCTTGAGCCATGCATGCAGTTTGCAGGCTTGTCTGATTTTAAAATTGGATGTACTTGTTAAAATAACAGAACCAAGAAGGCAGAGATTTATACAGATCAGAAGGCATAATTAGAAAAGCTCTATGGCTTTCCTTATTGTGGAGCTGAAAAACGGTAGTGTTGAGATAAAAGGAGTTTACCTACTGCTGATCTTGCAGTGGAAGGTTTATTGACTTTTCCCAGACATCAAATAAGAGTTTACTTGCTCTTTAATTTATTGCCACGCTGATGAGCCGAAGGGGCTTCTCTCTCTCAGTGCAGAGCCCACTCAAGCTGTCTGGGTGCCTAGCAGTGCCGGGCTCAGTCAGCAGCCTTACCCAGCCTGATTCGAAGCCCGATTATTCAAAATACAGGAATGGGCCTGGGCTGCAGCAATGTATGGACTGCTCCAGGAAGGGCAATTAACAGGGCAGGGCTTGGCTTGCCAGTGAAACTTCATGCTCAAAGGCATTGGCATTTGTCTGTGAGAAGAAGGCATCTAAGAACTCTGGCAGCAAGTTAGGGATTGTAGGTTTGCCTAGCTGCATGCATATTCTCAAGAACACCAAGGCATTGCATTGGCCTTGGTGGAGATTTGAGCACTGAAGGTAGGAGCAAACTCTGCTGTGGAGAAAGAAAACTTTTTGAAGATCAGTAAGCCCTTGGATGCTTTTGCTGTTTAAGTAGTCTTGCATTACTCAATACCAGTAGATTACAAATACTTTTGTTTTGTTTAGGAAGATCATTCATCAGCATCCCTTAGATAAGTCTATCTTAGAAAAAAATCGTATTAGGAAGGCGTTGTTTCTAAGAATTCCTTTACCCGTTTGAAACTAAGTAATAGACACCAATGCAGTCAAGTCTACTTTGCAGGATGACAACCTTGCTTTTGCTGCTACAGCTGTCTGGTCCCATGAAATACCTCTTTTGGTGAAGGTACATGCCATACTGATACTGGCCCAGTGCTTTGACACTGGTATAAACCACATCTAGAAGGGGGCGTTAGAACAGAAATGTTGCAAGTAATCCTACTGCCGCACTTTATCTGCAAACTTGTCTTGTGTGGGACTGGCCCTGCTGGTTCTGGGAGAAGATAAAACTGAGAAATTTCTCAGAAATATGTGTGCACTCACTTGTGTATACAGAGACCTGCATCAAATGGTTTTTCCATGTTTGGTGATGGAGTTTCTGCCAGACCATTTGGCACACATTTAATCAGGGATTAGAAGAGAAAGGAAATGTCCTTGAAAAAACTTAAGCAGTCAGAAAATGCTTTGAAGTTACATTGCTGTTGCTTTCTTCTTTGATCTCCAGATGTACCAGTCATTTTTATTCCCATGCGTGCAATTATTAATTGCTTTTATATTTAATGTTTTAAGGGGGAACACTGTTTTACCTTTAATCAGCAATAAAGTGCTGCGATCCCATCAGTTCTCTCTGGAGCAATAGAACTTCTCAGGTAATAAGATAATGAATGAGTTTTAGGTTTTTCCTAGAGAATTGTGCCCCTGTAGCTGTCACTGGTAACAGTGAATCCTCCGCTTACATCCTGTTTGTTCTCCAAGGTTTTCACCTTAAGATTGTACATTACAGTACCTCATTGTAAAATATTACAATTTGTATTTATTTTGTCTATGGCAGGGACTTTCCCACAGTAAGACAGGAGAGCTATGGAAATATCCGGATTCCCCAAGTACGGTTAAAAAGAAGGGGGTGAGGGAAGTTGTTACTCATGCCCCATGTTACAATGATTTGTTTCCTGGATCCGCCATAAGCCACACTTGCAGCATAATTCTTAAATATTTGCAATGTAAAAGGATTTACACAAACAGTTCAGCACAAAGACCCAATTTTATAAACAGTTCTAGCAACCAGACCACCAAAGTGAAATCTAATTATTGTTTCACTCTGAACACCGAGTGTGTTTTGTAGAAGTCAGCCCATCTCAGAGAAGGAAATGGAGCTGCCATCTAACCCAGTAAAATTCTGAAGAGGCTAATGTTTTGTGAGACTCCCCCACTGTCACCCAGACTACTGACTCTAAGAAATACTGACAGATACAAATACACAGTGCCCTTCACTGTACTTGGAGCCACTTTGGACTGGCTATGGACTTGGGGAAATATTGCTGCAGGGATTACAAATAGGTCACACTTTCAAATTTGCCAGTTTGAGGGCTACAAAGTCACTTTTATAACCAAAAAGTGAGATTTTTTTAAAGTCATCACATCACTTTATGAGCTGTACTTAGATTTGGTCTTCTTACTCTTCAATTTATAGTTCTTTGAAGTGATTTCTCTCCTATTTGGAATAAAATTGAAATGGTCTAAGAATATTTTCAGTAACATTTTTTTTTTGTACAAGTAAACACCGCTTTGTATGTGGTGTTTAAAAGCCAGTAAGTAGTACTGGCTTTTCTTTGCGACAGCAGAATGCAGCAGTCGGGGCTGTTTGCCCTGAATTATAACATGGACTGGGGGACTTGATAAGAAGGCACTGTGTGGGAGCAAGATAAAATTACATCCTTGAGATTATACTAAAAATACATTTGTGAAAACAGCATTTTCATGGCACAGTTTGATTTAACCTGTCCTTGAAGACATCACACCTCTTCTTGCCTGGTACTGTTTTATCTTGCTTCACAGATTGCACATGAGGAAAATAAAGCACAGTGATAATGGTCAGTGTTCTGTGTATTGGAAGCTTTGCAAGCAGTAGTTGCACACTGTGTTTATAACCTCAGGCACTGCATGATTTTTATACTTATCCCTGCTTGTCAGACCAGGACTCCCACTGGGTATAAGGGCTTGTTTGGACTTCTCTCTTAGGAGCAATAGAGGAAATGATGTCTGTTTTCCGGAGAACCTTGCTGGAGCATTGCCTCTATACCTGTATTCTAGAAATGACAGTTGACTCAAAGTTAAGATAATGTTATGAAAACAAATAGGCACTGGAGCACTCCAAAATAAACACAGCTTTTGTTTTAAATTTTTAAAAAAAAGTTAATGAGAGTATTTGCTGCTTGGAGCTTAATGTTTAAAAATCAGTATGAAGTAAGAAAGATTTGACTCCTTTTTGTCATAAATCAAGGTGCAAAGATTGTTTTCTCTCTTGTAATCACCATTACGTGTAGGCTGTGGAGTCCTATGTATCCTAAATCTCTTCCAGGGTCTTGGTGTGTGTGTGTGAATTTGCTTACAAATGTTGAACCATAACCTAGTACCCATCTAGTCTGGGAGAGGGAGGAGAAGCCTACATGTCTCGCTCTGGCTTTATGTCTTTGGAACATCTTGTATATCCAGATTACATTGTTTTTCTTGGTTGTAAATGAATCATCTTATTTTTTAAAAAGTGCATGCCCAAATTCAGCTCAGTGCCTGGAACTGAATTACTCTTAGGAGAGAGAAGGATTCAATCCCCTAAATGTGGTTTGTTGTTGCAGTTAGAACCTGAAAACAGGGAAAAAAAGCACCAAAAGTTTGTGTTTCCAAGCATGTTCTGGAGTGAGTTTGTGATAAAGATACTGCTGCTTCTGGCTGTGCTGTTGCATCTTTTTCTCTTCAGGACTTCATGTAACCAATACCATGAGCTGAAGAATTAGAGACACTTAATGTTTTACTGCAAAACTCTCTTAGAATAAAATTGGGTATGTGATGCTGCACAGACCTCAGATGGTAATGTCAGATGGACTTTGTGCATTTTAATGAGTAACACTGAACACATCGTGATCCGTGCTTGGATTATATGATCTTCTAAATATTTGGAGCTAATAAAAGTATTTTATGGACAGCAAAACTATCTTAGGATCATTCAAAAAAATTATACTTGGTCTGCAACATGAAATAGGTGTTAATATTAAACCACATCTTGTATATAGACATCTGTAATAGAAATGGATCCAGGGTCTAGCAAGCATTTAGAGGCTGTGTTGTATGGTGGTTGTGGTAGTGACCAGCCAGTTTGACTTCTAAGAAATACTGCTGATGGTAAGGCAGATTGACAAGCAGTCTGATGTATGCATCGTACTTCTGTAGGGTTTCTCAGTCACCCACCGTGTGCATGCCAAAGACCAGGTTTAGCACTAAATGAGTATATAGTCTGAGTATCTCTCAGTCTGCAGAAGGGAACAGTGGTCTGATCTGCATTCAAGGAAGGCTTCCCATGGCTTCATCTGGCTTTAGCTCAAAGCAATGAGGTCAGAGGGAGATACAGCTGTGCTAATAGGAAAGAGTCAGATTCGGTGGTGCATCTCTTTTCGAGTTTGATTTTTGAGTTACTTCCTGTCCCTATTCATCCTCCTTCCATCTGTGCCAGTCACCATGAAATAGTCTTCTATGAAATGAAAATTAAAGATTAGAGAGATTAGTAGGCAACAATTATCCAAAGCCTTTCTATGAGAGCCATAATAAAATTGAAACAGTCTTTTATGTAATGTTCTGGATCCACTGAAGTTATTCCTTTAAATAAGAAAATGGGGTATTACTGTCAGCATTTGTTGTGCGTGGTGAGATGCTGTGAATTTGAAGGAGTCCAAATGGGTCGAGTCTGTGATGCAGAACTCCCGGGGCTATATAACTCATGAGAACTTCATAGAACAGGTTTCTAAATGTCATCCCAGAGTGAGTGGAGTACATATTAATTAGGTGGAGATGGAAACAGACCTTTCAAACTTCCCTTTTTATCACTGAGCTATGTTATTTTATTTTCCCCTAAACAATGGTTGTCTTGCCTGCTGTGGCAAGAAGGGCTAGAGCAGGGGCTGGTGGAAATTGGGAGCGAATGGCCTGCTGAGGGGAATGAGTGCTTGTTGGGCTTGACTGTTTAAAAACATTGTAGACGTATTTCAGTAAAGAAACAGTAAAAGCAGCATCCATTTAGGATAAACTATTTAAGAAGAGAGTTTTCCTGGCTTCACCACCTCCAGAGTAGCCTGGGCTGCGAGGGGTGATGGCAGTAGCCCCGTGGGACAAAGGGCTGAGGGGTTGGCAGCAGGCAGAGCTGAGCAGGGCAGGGAGTTGGAGAGAGAGTGGTGGCCAGGAGCTACCTTCAGCTTTCCCAGAAAGGATAGAACAAATTTGGGGTGAGGGATGGACCACCACCACCTTGTTGCCTCGTCCTTCTCCCTGCTTTTTCTCTTTGCTGCTCTAGGTGAATGAGTAACTCTTCTTTAGACTGAAGAGCAGATTCCAGCCAAGGTAGCATGTGGACCACAGACACCTGGTCCACGGACTACTTCTAAGGGATTTGTGAAGGGTGAAGTAAGTTTTCTAGTCAGACTTAAATATGCTTCTGAGCACTTCACACTGCCACTAGAAAACGTATAGGAGTCTAGAAGCTGAAAAAAGTTTGAAAACTGCTATTTATACAAAGCTGTTTTGTCTGGTGCTTTTCTGTCAGTATCCAGAAAGTTCCTTTTTCTGCTTCAATGAGATGTGTCTGTGGGAGAGGAGTGGATATGCCGTTTCTACGTGCTGCTTGCTACTTGCCTGAATAAATGTGTTCCTCTTGCCGAGAGGCTGAGTGGGGCACGTGCCAAGATGCAATCAGGTTTTGCTTCACTGGAATAAAAGACCACTCTGATTCAGCATTTTTTTTTCTAATAGTGTGCTTGCTTTCTTCACGCCCACCCATTCTCCCTAGGCATCAGGTTTATGCTCTGAGCAATGTGGTAGCTTGTATTTAGACTTAATTTCTGTGCTACTTAATTAAGCATTTAAGATGTTTTTGAACACCTATGTCAAACATTAAATTGTTCCACAGGCTAAGAATGACTGGGTTGGGGATGTGGTTGTTGCTGCTGGCACTGCCTTTGCTTCCCTGCAGAATGTGACAGGTCATTCAAGTGGTACAGTAAATGTTGAAAAGAGGACTGAACTTTAGTTCCTGATATATTTCCCCTCCCACATTCCATGCCTTTTGAGATTCCAGTTTTGCTAGAAGTAGTAATTAGTTACAGACTACCTTTATTCACACCAGGTAGCAGCAGGTGAACTGCTGTCAGAACGTGGATGCGTTCAGAACTATGCCCTGATTCCCCCAAGCCAATCCCGATGTTCACATTGGAGGTAGTGCCTGGCTCTTCCTGCTGGCAGGTGGAAATCACCCAGGACCTCTTAGGTGTGCAGTGTTCCTGAGAAACAGCCTGTTTGTCTGGGATCCTACCTTAAGTTTTTTTGAAATACCCTCTTATCATCCTAAATAATCTTATTCAATGCCAGGGTGAAGCTGAATTTCCCTCAGCACACTCTGCACTGTAGCAGAAGAGCCAAAGACATCTATAGGTGCCCAGCAGTTCTGTCTTTTGGGTTTTGGGTTGATTTGCTTTTTTTTTATTTTGGGGGGTGGGGGGGGTGGTGGTGGTGGAGAAAGAAGAGCCTTTTCAGAGAAGGATCAAAATTAATTTAGATGGTTAGTTTACAGTACGCTTGCAGCTTTTACTTTCTACTTATTTGCCTGACTTCCTCATTGTCTTGCTAGTTTGGTTGTCTTGATTTTGTAGTTTCAAAGTACAGTAAACTAGAATGATCCCATTCAATCTTTACTTGGTTATAACAACAGTTTGTCTTTCATTCTAAAATCACCATTGTATCATAATATGCAACAGAGTGTCTGCAGAAGAATTAATCATGACAAAGAGGCAAAACCAAAAGCCCGGGAGTACACAATAAGCCTAATCAATCCATGGTGTGGTTTTTCTTTGACTTTTTTTTTCTAGGCTTATTTCCTCTTTCCTTTTCTCCTTGTGGTTTGACAGAAGATGCTAAGGATGGGAAGGATCCAGTTTTGACAGAGGTCTATTTAATAGCCTCCTCTGAGTTTTTGCCAAGGAAGTTGTAAATATAGTGTGGCCAGCACTTGTGGTATACTTTACACGAACTCAGTACCAACCATCTCTTTGTTAGCGTACTTGCCCTTGGATTTTGGAGGTCTGCCTCCTTTCCTGGCACTGCTGATTTCATTTCACAGGCTGTATTAAAACCCTTTTTTGTTTAGAAATGTCTTAAGGGCTTAAAATATTCCTGTATTATAACTCTGCTATACATCATCTGAATAATGCATCTCTGACACAGGTTTGTCTAGATTTGTCTATGGAAGGAATCAAAAAACCACATTTCTTCTTAAGAGCTGTTATAGTCTAGTTTAAACACAGTACATCATAGCAATTTGCCATTTCACTGAATTAGATACAATCATGTAGGTAAAGCTGCTTCTCTTGTGTGTATTTTCCACAGCCCTCTGGATTTTTTTTCTTAGAAAATCTGCCTCATTGTTCATTTGCATTTGCAAATAGCTCCACTGCAATAGCACCCAGAGGTGCTTTAATAATACCAATAGCAAGAACTTATTAAAAGATGACCATAAATCAGTAGGTCTCCAGAGTGGATTTAGTGGTTTGGTTATATTCCAACTGAAATTAAAATCACAGTATTGCCATTAAGTTTATGAAGAAAGTATGTTGTGGAGATGAGAAGAAAAAAAAAAAATACATAAAATGTAGCCAAGAGATGAGAAACTGCTATTATAAAAACATAAATGCTTTGCATCTTACACTGGCAAGTAATTACTCCCCAAAAAAGAAGTGCCAGAGGCTTCCACTAATGCATTAGGGACTTCCCTAGTGTTTATTTTTACAAGATACTCAGCTACTGCAGTAAGGAGTGACTGTAGAAAGAGGGAGGAAAGGTAATGCAGATCGTATTGTGTGACGCATAGATTGCTAAGCATTTATGGATATAATACAAGAGGCATGGCTCCTGACAGCCCTCTACTTCAACTGAAGTCTCAGGTGCATGTGCTGTTGGGCTGGGCTGGACTAATAAATTTCCCTACCAAACTATTACCATTTTGAGGTGGAGATACTCAGCTGCTCAGTTCACTGGAGTTATAATTATGCAGAGCACACAAGAGTCTGGTTGGGATTTCTGTCCATGCTAAAAGTAGTGAGGTATAGTTGATGGTGGCAGACACAAGATAATGTTCAGCAGGAGTTGCTGAAGACTGGCCATGGATACCTCAGAGTTCTTTAAAGCCAGGGAGCAGATGTGGGCGATCTCTTTGAAGGTCTGACCAAACAGAGCTGTGGGCTGAGCAGCAGTGAAACCCAGGCATCGTATTCTCCCTGGTGCTCGCTTGCGCTGGCAGAGCTACTCGGAGTGATGGGTGCTGCTGATGTGGGCTGAGATTCACAACAGTGGTAAATGAGGAAGTCTGGAAAAGCACAGCAAAATGACTGTGGGGGATTTAATGTTTTCTGGGTAATGGTGTTCTGAAGAATTCATCTGCTTGCACTTGGGCAGAGCTTACTGTAGTGATACAAGGGCCTCATGGGGAGGGCAGGGGAATCCAAATTGTTCGAATACTACCATCCCTTGGGTTTTATCATACAGACATCATTGAGGAGGTGTTATTGCTGTACAGGACTTCTGGAAAAGTCACTCAGTCTGGAGTGGAGGTGGCCTGCTGGTGGGGACAGCAAGAGAAATATTTCAAGTTAGGAATGATTACCAGCCTGTGCATGTGATGCTTGATCTCTGTTGGAAGGAAATTCAGACATCTAGAGTGGGAGGAGGCTGCTGTGTACCTTCTCCAGGTCCTCAGTCTGGCTGAGGTTTCCCACAAAGCCTCAAGCAAGCATGGAGAGCTGTCTTCCAGGCTGGTGCATCAGGAACGAGACGACTTGCAGACTATAGTGTACTGACAGGAATTGCAAATGCATTTAAAGATGGAGGAAATGGCTAAATCATAGAATGGTTTAGGTTGCAAGGGACCTTAAAGATCACCTGGTTCCAACCCCCCTGCTGTGGCAGGGACACCTTCAACTAGACCAGGTTGCTCAAAGCTCCATCCAACCTGGCCTTGAACGCCTCCAGGGATGGGGCCTCCACAGCTTCCCTGGGCAATTTGGCAGCTTGAAACATGAGGAACATGAATGAATAAGAAACAGTGAAATTCAGCCTCATATGTAAGCAAGTGTATTGAGTAGAAGTAAACCAAAGCAGACATTTAACTGGGGTGAGGCATTTGGCAAGCAATAATGGCAAAGGAGACTTAGGTGGAAGTTAAATGAGAGTCTGCCTGTAGGTTGTAGATCTGCTTTGTAAAGCTGTGGTGCCTGGATTTAAAATGCTGTTTTATTTCTCTGCTTTTTCAGTGTCAGAATGACATAGACTAACTGGAAGGAGTTTAGATAAGAGAGCAATAAATAATTAAAATGCTGGAGGGGAGTCTGAAGAAAGAAGCAAGTACAGACTAAGTTTGGCAAGTGTAGACTATGGAAAGCTATAAATCTACACCCCTTTGAGAGTACTAGCAGGGAAGGGAGTACAGCATTGCTGTTGGGTATGTGTGAGCAGATTCTTCTGGCTATTGGGTGTCGTGAAGCTCTGTACGCCTGGGTCTGCGAGGGTCTGCAGGGCTCTGCCTAAACAGGTCAGACTGCAGGAGCAGGGCCTCCGTGAAGCAAGAGCATGGACAATCATAAAGGCTAACAAGATGCAAAGCTCAGGGGATACCAGCTGCTAGAGAGTGAAATGAGAGTAATTCCACTGTTTAAAAATGGTTTATCTTAGAATTAGGCTAGAGGAAGCATGATAAAATACCAAATATTGAGAAGAATCACGTGGAGGGGATGAGGATAAAAAAAAAAAAGTAAAAACTGGGAAATATAGGAGATGGACTGTAGCCTTGCTTTTTACTCTTCTGCATGAAGACATTTGCAGATGTGGCCCAAGGAAATGTAAATTGGAGGTGTTTTTGGTCTTGTTTGGTGTGTTTGGGGTTGTGTGTTTTTTTTTTTTGTTTGGGGGTTTTGTTTTTGTTTTTTTTACAAGCTGGAAAATGGGCAGAGCTAGAGTGAGTGTACAGAGCTGCAATTTCATTACTGAAATGAGCTGTGCTCCCATAGATTGAATGGGCTTTTCCTCAGGAAAGTAATTAAGGAAAGAAGCAGACTTGATAAAATAGTACAGTGATTTAAATCTGCTTTTTAAAACTACTACATTGCAGTAAATCTTGATTGAAATTAGCAATCTAAGTAATCTTGATGTTAGGACTCCTTCTGCTATGGAGGCTGTGAGTCTTGAGGCAGTCCAAGAGGTTTTCTCTGATTTGCATAAAATTTGCCGCTAGTAAGGTTTTTACTTGTTTCCTAACAAAACAAAGAAAGAAAAAAAATCCAACTGCAGAGCAAACAAGCTTTTCTGCCAGCTCAGAAGACGTGTGTTGGTTGTACTGATGCCTGTCTAGGGCAGAGCCAAGGGCTCCCTGTGCTGTGCCTGGGGAATCCCACAGGGTTCTGCCTGTGCCCACCCAGCCATCAGCTGGCTGACTCCAGAGACTGCCCGTGGATGCCTGCCTCTCATCGAGCTGGGTTACAGCCATATCGTACCTCCTTCCTGCAAGGCATGGGGCTGGCACACTCCTTAACATTGTACCCACATGGCAAAGGCACCCACAGCTTCAGCAGGAGAAAGAGGAAGCAAGATCTCCTCCGTGATTGTCAGATGACCTGTTGTGTTTTGTTGTATGCGTGGTTGATGCCACCCTGTTCTTACTGACTATCTGATTGTAAAGAGAAACAAAACCAGCGTAATAATCTTTAGTCTGGTAATACTGTGCAGGGCTTGAGTAATGCTGCCTCACCTGTAGACTCCTGCGATCCCTGCTCTGCTCCCCAGAAGTATATGTGAACCTCAGAGAACTCGCCTCTTGCCTGCAGTCGAGGTTGTGATTGAAAATCATATTTTAGGACCGCTGCAGTCCTAGGCTGGAACTGAGCTGGCGAAAGCAGGGCTTGAAGTGTGTTTTCCTACCAAAGGCACTAACCCTGGGCTGAGCTACCATACAAAATAAGATTGAGTCAAAGCCTGTCCATTTTTGGAGCAAACTGAAACACCCGTCTGTCTGTCTGCCACAGCCCCTGCATTGTTGGCATCAATAAAGGGAAACAAGAAAAACAAGAAGCATTTTGGAAAAACAGAGAGAAGCACTGTACAAATCTGAACACCCACATTGAGTACTTAGCTGCACAGCCTGAGATTCTGTATGTATCTGCTGTCAGATATATGTAGAAATAAGACTTAATACTGTACATTACCAATTCAACTAAAAGTAATGCAGTCCACCACTACCTGGCCTTTCCTGGATACTTGACTGGGTGGGTGGAAGAAGGAGCAGAGTTACTGACTTTGATCAATCATCTGACCCTTTGCTGAGGCTGTGAAAGAGATGCTGGTTATTCTGGTCTTGTGGGAACTTGACCTATACAAACGGAAGTAGTATTACCACTGAAAAGATGTGCTAGGGTAACAGCATGGTTGGGATTAATCTGAGGAGACTGTGAATGGGATCTTTAAAACACCCATGTTCGTGGAAGGGTTTCCAGTGAATGTCGTGACCTAAAATGCCTCCTCTTCATATCACAAGAATGGGGCTGCCCTGAGAATGGTGTATTGTTTAAAATGCGATCAGCCACTGGGGACAGTTGTGTGTGTTGAGGATCTGGAGGGTGTTTGGTGGGAAACCATCTCTAGGTAAGCCATGGATGTCTTCTATGTCTGTGATAACTACAGTCAGTTAGTGACAGGTTAAGAGTGAGGCGAAGGGCACCTGAAGGACATTGGGACAAAGCTGCTGTAAATCTCAAGCACCTCAAATTATTTGTGGAAAGATTGGCAAAATCTTAAGAACATGGTATTTGCTGCCACTATCTAGTGATTCACAAGAGAGCCAGCAGTTCTGAGTTAGGTTGGATCAGGTTCTCATGCCTTATAAACCAACACGACTCTTGGCTGTAACTCAACATGCGGATCCAGTAGTCCACAAAGCTCACTGGAATATTGCTTGTCCTTTATGCAAAGAGAAGTCAGTTGGCCTTTTCTGAAAGTGGTTTGTTCTCCTGACCTCCAGAGCTAACACTTCTTCAGTTTTCTTTGCTTATTTTGAAATAAGAGTTGCAGTAATGATTATGTACACTGAAATTCAACAACCCGGAGCTCACAGAACTATGTATCATTTATGCTGATAAACAATACATCATTAATGGCTCGGGTTCAAAGAGCTTATGTTGCTAGTTACCATTGGTTTGGGCTGTTTTTTTTTCCCCTCCACTTTTTGCTTTCTAAGAGAAGTAGCATATGTATGTTATACAGGAGGTACTCCTGCTGTTTGTTCATACATTTTCTTCTCATTCCTCAAAAATGGAGCAGTTACATGACCTCAGGATGTTGTTTCACCCTGAAAGACTCTGCCGAGACTTCCAAATGCGTCTTGTTATTTGGCAAGCTCTAACTTGTTTAGTGGGTGTAAAAAGTTCAAACTGATGAAACTGCCGAGATTAAACTCAATCTTGAACATTTTTGTTTACTATAACTTCCCATGTTAGGATCAGCTTTATTCAATTTGGTTTGCTGCATATTGCCAAGGAGAAATCTAGGGATTGTATGAAATGTGTATTTGGAGGGTGCATGTTCCAGAAAGGTTAGGTATTTATAACAGATGTGTGTATTTCAGAGCATAAGAAGATTAGCGTATGTTTCATTTAAATACGTTCTTCAGTGGAAGCAAAATAGCAAAGGAAGATAATGTTGGCAGAGACCAGAAGTGAACAGGATTGTATCGCATCAAAATTATACCAAATCTGGATTGGCTGCCTAAACAAATATTTGCAATGAAAAAAACCTTGTGCCTGTTGGAACAGACTGTGTCCAGGCCTTTTTTGATTTGCAAGGTGATTGAGGGGAAGGAGGAAGAAATGGTTTATGTACTCTATTTTACAGTTGCTTTTACTCTTATTGGACAGTGCAGGAAAAAACTTCAATGTAAAAGCTTAGGAATTTTGCCCAAAGCAAGTCCCTCAGAAAGTATTCCATCTGTGTAGAGGCACAGGCATAGATACTCATGCCTTGATCCAATAAACTAAGCATGTGCATAGTTTAAAAACAGTTGTAGAGTGTTTTAAAATTATGTGTATGCTGTACGAATCTGCTGGACTGGGGATTTCTGCAAACACGGAATACTCAAGGAGGCCACATAGAGTGTAGCCCACCCACTGCTCTGCATTTGTATAGGGGGAACCACAATCGAAATCCTTTCATATGAGGGTACAGACCCCCCCAAAAGTCTGAAGAAAAGACTCTCTAATAAGAAAGTTTGCCATGGTATTTGCATGATCCAAGTACATTGGATGCTGTCAGTGCTGTTCACTGTGGCTAAATGCTACTAAACATTCTGGAGCTGTTGGAGGCAGCCAGAACAACTCCAAGGCTTGCTCAAGGATTAGCCCTTCCCATCCTTCAGCTAAGGCTGTTAGCATTAAAAATCACAGCAAATCTCTTGCTTGCAGTGCCATGTTGAAAAGGATAATTTATTAGCACTTATTCTTTAATAAAGGAAATTTGTTAGTTCGCATCTTGAATTTGACTGATTCAAATTATGCTTGTTGCTGAGATGTTTCTTACGATGTAGGTTTGTTTTAATTAGTGGTATCAAGTCAGAGCTCAGTGGCCTGAAGGCAGGAGCACTTACCTCATTTATTTGTTGTTTTGAAAATGTCAAGCAGAAATGATGGCTGTTGAACTTCATGAGTGATATTTCTTTTTTCCTTCCTGAAGCAAAAAAAAATTCTAGTTGTTGTAGGAATTCACAGAGGTGCATCCAATTTCCTTTGAGAGCCTTTAAAAGAGAGAAGTCACCAGAATTTTTTTTTCTTTAAAGTGTAATATTCAAGTTGTTATTACCTGGCTACTGGGAAATGAATAGTGGTGTATTATTAAAAGAAACTTGTGTTATTTTCTAGGTGAACATATAATTAGTTAACTGCAAGCCATTGCTTCATTTACTTACTGCTGGAAAATGTAATAAAGATGCTCATTACCATTGATGAGACTTTAAAAAGATTTGAGTGACTGAAATTTATGTCTCTGGGATGGTGTACATAGATGCTCTTCTTTGGTTGAGCCTTGAGAAAGTCTATGCTGGGGGTAGTAAAGCTGTTGCAAGCATTAGAGCTTAGAGCGTGGTCAGATAGCGCCTTCCACAAGATGCCTATTATTGTTTCAAAAGGAAACGTGAGTGACTTCAATCACATAAAGGATTAGTTCTAAGTAAATAGTTACCCTGGTTGAAAACTGCACAGAAGTTTTTTCTCCCTCGGCTAACAATAAATCAGCAAACAAAAGTCCCTTTTTATCCAAGGTAATGGTATGGGTAGATGTTACTTTAATGCCATTGTTAAAATTGAATCCTCGGTCTTGGAGAAATCTCAGCTTTGTAGCAAGAGGCTTAATAATTTTTCTAGCCTGGCTTCCAACTCTAAGCTAGCCAGGCCACGGCTATCACACAGTGATGGAGTAGTAGATGCTTCAAATTGGAAGAAGGTGCAGCTGAACTCATGTGAAAGCTGCAGTTTTGTTGCTGAAGTTGTGCAGGGGCTGACCCTGCTGCTTGGCCTCTGGGTGCTCCCTGCTCTTTTAGGCAGAGAAAATCCAGCTGAGGCAAAGCTGGCGGGGTGTCCGAATTGGTTTCAGCCTAGAAGATATGTTAGCCAGTTTTTCACCCCCAAATGAGCGTGAAAGAGAGTAATGCTTGGCTATGAAACAATTTTTTCCTAACTGCATAGGTCTGAGAAAGCATTTGACAGTTTCTATTGCAATTTGCTCTGGCACATTTCAAAGTGTTAGGGTATGCCAATAAAAAATAATTAATAACACTGAGGCTTTAAATCAGGTTGCAACTTCCACATTTAATTAAGTCACTCAAATCTGTGTTTACTTTAATGTAAACACTGGTGTCAAAAAAAGAAGCCTCCTTTCACCCTCCTGTTTAATACTGCTCTTTACTCTATTGTAGAAAATCCTAGACAGACACAGCCCACTTGTCACATAGCTTAAAAATGGTGCTAGAAGATTTCCGTTTTGCTGATGGCACAATCCTCTTACGTGGCAACTTGACCAGTGTGAAAACAAAGGCGCGCACTACCCAGAAGATGGTGGGAATGAGGAAGAGCAACAACTCTTATAGGTTAAGAAAGTGTAAGATAGGACATGTTTCTGTCTTCTTGCAGCATTGTGAATTTATAAGCTAAACATTGTCTTCCCCATCGTGTTCGATATTTTTTGACAGGCACTTCTTCCATTAACTTGTCTGATCAGTTTTGAACCGTTTTACGTTTAGGGATCTAAAGCACCCAGGCAGTATTACTGAAAAGCAATGAAAGAGAGGAGCTGGCTCTCCTGCTTTCCAAGTGACTTGTGAACAACAGAAGGTAGTCACAAGAAGTAGTGCCACTGACTGGCAACAATCAACCTGTGATGCTGTTTTCATTCTAAGACATGCATGAGTGAAAAATGGAAGTCTACCAAAAGGAAGGAGGTAATGCTTAGATCCATCAGAGGTGAGACCTCAGAAATACAGGGTAATAGGTGAATTGGCATATGTTTTTTCCTTTGGAAAGGAGAAAGTTTCTCGGATGCTTGGGCAAAAGGTGGAATGTTATGTTGTTAGTAATAGGCCTTCAAAATTCCAAGGGTATGTCTACTTTTCAAAATCGAGGGTACTGGATCAGATTTTAGCAAAAATACTTTCTTTTTCTTTCCTTTTCCCCCCACAACAGGGCAGCCTAGCAGAGCTGGGGTCTAGTAGGTACACAAAGGTTTCTGCTAGAAAGTGATGGTGCTTATTTTTGGCTTTCTTGAACGTCTTTAAAAAAGATGTAAGTTATAAATGTGGTTTTCAGAAAGTTAAAGAATATTTAAAACCATTGTATACTGAATGAATTCCATGCTGAAGCGCAGAAGTACTGTGATGTTGCCTGTAGTGCAAACAGCTCATTAATTTAAGAAGCGTTAGGTATGTTTACAACTGTCTTGTTCATAGGATTTTCCCCATAAACTCCCAGCTATGCAGACCTGATTATTGAAAAGTCTTTTTGCTGCACATTTTCAGATAACTTTAAACAGCTAAGCAACTAGGTCCAAGTAGTTTTATTTGTGGAAGTTTACACAAGCTAAGCTGTTGCTGTTATTATATGATGAATCCTGTACAGGGCTTGACTTAGCCATGGGTTCAAGTCCTGCTGTGGTCACTGTTCCTGCAACCCCCAGCATTTCCTCACAGTGACTGCAGAGGAGTTGCAGAGTGAGCGGAGGCATCTTCTCGCTGCGCCGGGCCTGAGATGTACGAGTGTGCTGAAAACCTGAGCTCCCTGCTAGTGTGGCCCAGCTCTCCCACTGGCTGCATTCCCTGGATTTGGTAGGGTTAGCAAGCCTTCCTCTCTCTAATGCCCCATTCATTTCAGTGGGCCTTCTGGGGGATGAGGAGTAAAAAGAACAATTAGACTTCGTTAATGACTAAGAGACCTGCTGTCAGTGCTATTGCTTGCTGGGTTAAAAAGCAAATTAATAAATACAATAGCAAGGCTGATATGATCACCAAGTGTATTCTACCCAGTTTATTTGACAAATATAGTTTGAAGTGTTTGTCTAGTTATTCTTTCTAAGCAGTTATTTATGCCATACCACATAGTGCCAGGATAAAGGCAAGCTCTCTCTTTGTTTCTCTGCTTTATTGAAACTACCAGACTGTGAGAGCTTATCAAAGCTGTGGGTGGAGAGAAGTGTCTGCTGGCTCCATTTAGATGAATCCTAGAACAGAAAGCCCTGAGGAACAAGGTCTCTGAGAAGTATTTTGGGGTCATCTTCTTCCCCTATTTCTGCCTTACCCCACATCATCCCCTTGCTCCCACTTCTGACATTTGCCTCCTCTTCCTACAAGGAGAGGGCTCTGCCAGCATCCCAGCTGGCTGTGGCCTTTCTGGGAGGCCCATCACAGAGACTTGGATACCATGATAACCAGCTCAAAGTGGCAGCATGAATTTATCACTGCACCGTGTGGGCTATCTGGCTTGAACCTCTTTTAGTTAGGGCATCCTCTGTAGACTTATTCTGTGAGTGCCTCTAAACTAGTGAAGCATGGGTTAATGCAATAGCGATCACTGAAATTCTTCCTATTGGCACAAAGTCATGGCTCTTGCTGAGGTTCTCCAAGCACGTGAAAGTACTTGGCTATTCCTGCTCAAGAGCTTACTTTGCTCTCCTTTGAGCATTTATTATATAAAATGCAAGGAAAAGATGCTTACCTGAATAATGGTTTTCTGAATGGTGTTTGAATCAAAATGGTCTGAAGGCAAAATGATAAAGTTTGAAGAAGAATAATCCAGGTCAGCATACATGCGCTGAATGCGTTGCTATAGCAGATTTGGCGGTGGCTTATATGGTACAATAGACACTGTAAGCATAGACAATTCATCCAGTGCTGTTTCTGGATTCAAAAAAAAGGGAAGAAAGAAAACAAGAATGCTGTTGTAGTGCCATAAATCACTTCTACATCTTTTCTTGGCTTTTCATACAGTTTGCTTTTTAATTATTTTTAATTCATATTGACAGTATTTAAAGGTGCATTTGAAACTGAGCCTATTTATGTTTTTGTTACTTTGATTTGTGGTCCTTGCAGATACTTGTTGATTTGTCCTCTGTGCTCCCAGTGATTTTGATTTATGCACGAAACTGCAATTAAATACTTATACTAGTGCTCGCAGAGCTTGGCTTGGAGGAAAAGTACAAATACTAGAGCAATTTTATTTTTAAAGACTTGCAGGATCATTTCTTCAAGTCTAACACATGTTAAAAATGGAATGCATTCATTGAAAAAAGAACAATAGTTTCTTCTAGCTACAAAAATGAGGCATTGATTTTGGTTGCTTTGCCTTTACCCTACAAATTTTGCTTGTGGACTCCCTGAATAATTATTTATCCACTTGATGTATGGTATTTCATTTCAGTGACGTTGTCTTAAAATGTGAATTCTTGTTAATGGCATATTTCATTCTGACAGTAGTTTACAGAGACATCTGTAGATATTTGTCAGAAAAATATTGACATACATAGGTGAAGTAGCTTTTGTCAGCAATTCTTTGCTCCACTGGGTATTATGCATTGTTCTGTTTCTAATTGCTCCTTGCTTGTAAAATTGCGTGCTCTGCTGTATCAGAAAGCATGATGCATTTCTGGGGTCTGTCGGTTTGTGGCTGTTCTCCGACAACAGGATTTTTCCTCATCCTCTATTTGCCACGTTGTGGCAGGCTGTGTTGAAAAGGCTGAACTGGGGGTGAGAGGTTCTCCCCCACCCACATGTCCCTTTCTTTTTTTTTTCTTACCTCCTGTGAAGATTACCCTATCCCCTCTGGTGCGCTAACAGCTAATGACAAGCCCTGATGCTGACAGAAGCAACGTGATCCCCAGACTGCAATGCCAGCTGCTTTGGAGTTGGGAAAAGATCCAATTGCTCAGAGCAGCCTGTTTTGCAACAACAGCAGTAGTATTGGATTGTTTCGTGGTCTGTATGCAGTGGAGGCTCTACTCTGTTACTGGTTTCATCTTAGATGTCAAGAGATAAGAGGGCGAACATGTCAATTCTTATTGTCTGTCTTGTTTGTCAGCAGTTGCTTGAACGTGGCAGGTGGTCGTAAGACAACTGGACATGGATAAAATTAAGTTTTCCACATTTCAGTTTATAATTCTGAGCACCCCAGAACTGCAGGTTGCTTATTCAAAATGCAGCCTTCTGCAGAGTCAGACTGGCTCTCCAGTTCCTCCCAGATATGCATGGCACTGGCATCTGGTGGCATGAAACAGCATCCAAAGCGGGATGACATCAGGCTGGCGTGCTGACATGCTGTGCTCATATGTCAAAGATGACTGTGGTGAGGGGTTAATAAGTTAATGGAAAGCTACCCAAGAATTAGCTGAGAATCAGGGGACCGTGTTCATTGAGATTGCTTGCATGAGCTGAAATTTTCCCACAGTGGCACACAGGTGGGACTCCTAGATTGTGTAGTATCTGTCACAGGCTGACAGACAAGTGACCCTCTTAGTTGACAAGCAGGGAAAGGGAAGGTTACACACAACCATCTTCCACTATTACTGCTTATTGGTAGAATTTGGGTTTATTTTCACATTGTACGTATCGACTGGTTCGTTATCATTTGACTGTGTGGTTCAATCTATGTCCTGCTACCGTTATTAAGAACTACTATCTTTTTGACTTTCTTTAAAGCATTTTACAATTGCGGACATTGCTCTGTTTTGCAGAGAGGGGAAGTTGAGCAAAATGAAGATAACTGACTGTTTTGAGGCCATACTGAAATTAGAGGCAGAGTTAAGTTTCCTCACACGCTGCAGTTCAGTGCACTGGCTATTTTGGCTATGTGACCTCTCTGAAAGGAGGCTTGCCAAGGTGATAGAGACAGTCTGGGAAATTAGAATGTCAAAATTAAAAAGGTTTACCACTTTTCCCCAGCCCCTGAAGAGAGGATCCCACCTGACATACAGTGTGGTGGGGAGATGAGGGAGAAGGAGACCCCTGCTCAAGAAACAACTTTCTCTTCCTGTCAGCAAAATTTCCATGCTAGTTTTTGTTTTCTCTGGAAACATTTGGCTTTCCAGGAGCCACTGGGTGACTTAAGGCACAAACGCTTTTTGTGTCTTCTGTGAAATACTACCTGTATTCAGGCATCTGCAAGATCTAATTAGGTCTTTATTTCTGGAATAAAAAACACTCAGTAGGGTTGTCAGGTGGCAAGGTGACGAAAAATTAGGCTTTGTTACCTTGTGGTGACTCATGTCATGCATATCATGTCATACTGCAATAGTGAAGAGAGCAGAGGGGCATGCTGTATGTCATTGATTGGCCTTGTGTGCTGAACTGGATATTAATTCACCTTTGGTAGTCCAAAAGGTTCTCTAAAAATGGGTCTAAAATGTTCCCTTTTTTTGGGAGGGTGGTGGGGTGGTGGTAGGGAGCAGCTCTGTGTGTGTTTCATAACTGTGATGTGATGATGTGGCTTATTGGTGAAAAACAGAGGTAACAGGTATACAAATGGGGATTTCTGAACTCCAAGTGGCTGTGATTCTAGGGTTTGTGTACCCGTGAAACTGTCACCTCCTTTGGCTTCCATATTTTTCCAAGAGATGACATCATTTTATAATGCATCTTACTGCCAAGTGAAACAGTTGAGACTAATGAAATGATTGCATAATGCCATTGAGAACGTGCTGCAAAATACTCGGAAGACGTGCCAAAAAATGAACAGTCCATTGTGACTAACTCTTGGAGCAAGAGCATTGGTTATTTAAAAAAAAAAAATAACCGACAAAAAAAACCCCAAACCCTACAAAACAAAAAATGAACTGCACAGAACATTCCTTTGAATTATTAAAAAATAAACAAGCAAGAATATGCAATCCAAACAACTAAAAGATTAAGGAGGCTTTTGATAGCTGTAAAACTCAAGCAGCCTGCAGGAGTACAGTAATTGGAAAAGTGGTGGTTGTAGCTCCACTGAGAAGAGTATATACGAGATTAGGCTTAAATCTATTATTCTTAAAACCAAACATGATTGCCATAGGATTGGTTTTGAGGTGGAGAAGAGATTGTGTTCCTCATCTTCAACCAGCTCAATTGGAAACAACACGTTTAACTTGTTCAAGGGCTTCTTTTTCCTACCAGAACCTGGGTACTTCTATGAAGATGAACTTAGAACATATGTCAGCTTGTATTTGGAAGAGCAGTGGCACTGAGTGCTTCTGGAGCAAGACAGAAGGACAGAACCCGTAAGCAAATGATCGCTGAAGAGTGGAGTTTGCTGTGCCACCTTGCAGTGCTGTGTGTTTCAGCTTGCTTTGTGAACAGACAAATATTGTCTCAGGCTTGCATTTGTCAAAGGGGATTGTATCCTCTAGCAGAGCTGTGGGAAAGTTTAAAGGAGTTCACAAAGTGTTTAAATGGATAAGGAAAGAGCAGATTATTGTTAATTGGCTTCATCCGCTCTGTCTGGTAGGAGCTGGGGAGTAGCTGTGCTTGGAGCTCATAATTGCAGGTGGCTTCTGGTTCCCTGCTCTGGAGGAACTGAGCTGCTGCCGGCTCTTCTGAGCCAAGGAAAAACCCACTGACTCAAGCTACTTTGCATGTGGATGTTGCATGTGGCTGCACACTTATTTGGAGCGACGTTTGGTGTTGGTACAGGCATTTACAATGACCACTGATTCAAAGATTTGGTGGGGGGGGGCTTGCCTCAACAGTTGCATTTATCCCTCAGAGCAAAGGTGTACGTGCTTGGTTCAGTTCCTTTCTTTTAAAATCTGTTCTTAGTCCCTATCAGTAAGCTTGCCTGACAAGATAAACAGATAGTAGGTGGAATGAATTTATGGATGGTTTACTGAGCATCTGAAGAGAGTTACTAGTCATAAGATCATTAGTAATTATACTGGCTTTGCTGAAATAATTCCTTTCCAAGTAACTGCTATCAGCAGGCATAAATTGTTAGATTGAATCTTGTGATTCAGATAAGCATGGATTAGAAGAAGTTAATATTCCAGGGAGAAGATGGAACAACTGTATTTATATGGAAATGGCAACATTTTGTGTGATCCACATGTATAGTGTAAGCCAACAAATGTAGTTTTCATATGTTTTTAGAAGAAAATGACCATAACAGCTGCTGTGAGTTAAGTCTGAGAAAGCTATATGATCAATAGGGCTATGTGAGAGGATTGAGGAGACGTTTAGGACATGTGATTCTTTTCAACAGCAATAATGCATTTCTTCATCCTGTTTTGGTGTAATTAATCCAATGGAATACACACTAGCCAATAAAATGTACGGGGAATGTGGGAATTTTAGCTGGAGTTAAGCTATGTAGCTCCATTGGTTTTCACTGGGGATATGCCAACTTTCTGCACTCAAGCATTTGGCCAATAATCTTCTCAGAAACAAAATAGAACTCCCTAAAAGATGACTATTTTGTGAAGAAAATACATATTCCATACTAATTTTGGTCTTGAAAGCTGCTGCAAGATAACCATGGAAAATAGTCCAGCTATTTGCTGAAATATTCCAGCTACTACGTTGAAAAACTGCTTTGTTTGAAATTACATTATCGTTTACTTAAACTGATAAATGAGTCTTGGCAAGAGGAGATGTTCAGGGCTGAGCTCAGACACTTGCAAATGGTTCTTGTTTTCAGCAGAGCCATGGCCTGCTAGGAAAGAACTCAGTGGTGCTCCCTGTGGTTAACACAAACCATTACTGGTATTGAACAGTCTTTCACCACCCTGGTAGTCAGGAAAAATAAATCATAACATAGGTATCATACTAACTTGACACTCAGGATGAGATACACTTAGTTGGTAATAAAGTCATGTGAGTATTTTGTGACATTACTCCTTGAATTGTCCTTTGCAGCATTTGTAATTTATATATTGGCTTAGTGTACTTTTTTTTTCAAGAGCACTTTGAACCCTCTATGCAAGGTCACTTTTCCTTTAAATATGTGAACAATAACACTCATTGTCATCAGAAGGATTTATGTGCACAGTGAGAACAGACTTTGTAGGGTGTAAAAGTTTACATTTTAGAGTCTTTCCCACAGACACAAAGTAAGTTTTAACCAACTTAAAAAAAAAAAAAATAAAATTCCCAGTGCAGTGGAAAGTAGTAAAAGTTATCACTGTCTCCAAATGTGGTTACACAGTGAACTGATCTCAGAGAAAAACTCTAGGAAAAACTCTGTTACCAGAAAATCCCATTTTGCCAACAGCGTATGAGCCAGTTTTTAAACAATGCATACTATTTGGGAAGCAGGCTCTGGGCTATTTCATCAGCAACTCTATGGGAATTTGGCCTACCTACAGAAAAATACCTAGAAAAATCATTTGATCTCGTGTCAGCCAGCAGCAGCTCCCAGTGGTGCCCTGCTCAGGACAGGGATGTGGTGGGAGAGGCAGGGCTGGGGCCATCGCCTTCTCCTGGGGGACCTGGCAGGGGTGTCCCCCATCCTGCACCCTGCCAGGAGCGGGAGAGTTCTGCCATCTTTCATGTCCCTCTGTTTCCTCTGCTGGGCTGGGGATGAACGGCAGTCCTGGGAGCGGGGCATGGCCCGGCAATGGCTTAGCAACTCAGAATTAGCTCAAATGAGCTAGGGGCAACCTGTATTTCCTCCCTTCTTCGCACAGGCCAAAGGGCAGTTTTGCCCCTTAAATGGCACGAGCTTCAAAGCAGCTGTTAACAGGCCCTTGAATGATCTACAACCCAATAACACTACCAGACCGGAGGACCCCTCCTTTCAAAAATGTGTGTGTGGGAAAATTGCCTTATGCAGCCACATCTCAGAAATGAGTGTTAAACCATACTTAATATACAGAGCTGGATGAGGATTGGCTGAGAAGAAGGAAGAGGTGCTCAGAAAGGAGGATCTCGGGGTGGGGGGAGGGGGGCGGATAAAATCAACAGGCCTCAGAGTCATAAAACATGTCTAGCTCTGTAGCAGCGAGGCAGTTTCTTGGCTCTGAGCTGGGAGGGGAAGTCTGGAGAAGATCAAGGAGCAATAAACAGCATCAGTTTATAAAGGACAAATTCTGCCAAGCAGATTTGATCAAAACTTTAGATCAAATTACACAAGTAGGCGATGAAGTGCTTGCTCTGTCTAGGAAAGGATGAAACTGCATTGTAATGAAGGGATAGTCTTGCAGAAGCTTCTTGCTGTAGCCTTCAGGTTGGTTTGTATGTGGGTATGTATGACCCCGAGCTGCAGGATGAACGGGGCTGAGTGGCAACTTAGGGGAAGGGGGGGGCGGGGGGAAGCAATATGCAGGACTGGGAGGAATATCCAGGGATCAGGTTTTGCATAAGGGCTCAGCTGAGGAAAATACCAGCTGATTCTTTACCAAGGCTGTCAGACAATGCCAACTTGGGACCCTCCTTCCCAGACTGACTAGCCTGTGTTGTGTGTAAAGTCCTGACCTGGATTGATGGCAATTTCATAAAATGCCATGTGCTGTTTTAACACTTTTACTCTATGAAGGCAGAGGTGTGCTGTAGAGGTGGTTAAACTCAGCAGTGGAATTAATTTGCTCACACTGCTTGGCAAGTCAGAGAAATAATGTAAATGGGAGAAAGTTTCTAGAGAGTTTAAAAACACACTTGAGAAATAAAATGAGATTCAAAATGGAAAAATACAAGCTGGCACATTTTGGGGGGAAATAATTCAAAACACAGATATTCCATGAAAGGAGAAGACCCTTGGAAAGCGGTAGTGCTGGAAAGGACCTGGAGCTGATCATAGGAGGGAGATGAGTAGGAGTTTGGTGTGTGACAGGAAAGACAAGCCAGCATCTCTGTCAGATTGCCTGCAAGCCAGACACTTTTCCCAAGATTAGCAAGGAAGTATAATTTTAAAATTAGGATTTTGTGTATTTCAAAATATTTTCAAATGAGTGGGCTGTTGGTAGAAAAATTTCTACTGGCTCTGTTAAAAACGCTTTTTTAAATAAGAAGTTGGGGTTTTTTTTGGTGACAGCTTCTAGGTTGCAGAATCAGAATTTCAGGAATGGGAGAGTCAGCTTTTGCCCTAAAACTAGGCTAGTTGAGGCAACTGGAAATACAGAGGTCTTAAGGCAACTCTTTGGTACTGTGGTTGGTGCATGCCAGTCAAACCTTGGCATGCTTAAGTAAGTTGGTATGTCTGGGGAGGTTTGTGAGTAAAGTCTTTAAAGTTCAGATAACGATCCATTTGCAAACTAAGTAAAGAACACTTTCTAAGTTTTTATTTTTATAACAGATCTTACTTCTTTTGGAGAAATGTCTGGTCTATAGTGTGTTACTGTCTGAGGAAAGGGCCTCAGCTATGTTAAGTATAGCAAAGAAAAGAGCAGATACTAGTATTTTTGCATCCAAATTGCATACTATGTGGTTAGTGTGAAACAGGCATTAAAATAAAAGCATGAAGTAGTTAAAAACATGAGAAGCTTCTGCCTGAAAGACTTTTGTTATTTTAGAGCTGTAGCAATTCTAATTAGCAGACTTGTCCTTCACAGAGAAGAATATATCCAAAGGGCATGGCTGCAATCCAGCTGTAATTGCGAATGTTTCTTATATTCAGCAGTCACAACTGTTGCCATTGGGAAGCAGAGAATGCATTCACCGTTCAGGGAAGGATTATTTTAGTGAACCCAGCCTTCTAATGAACACCTCACTATGTAAGTAATTTTACTACCCAGTGTTAAGCAACTCATGCACATGCATTTCCAAGGATCAGGCACTCAACAGCAGGAGGCAGGGGTGGTGCCGACCTTCTCCTAGCTCCTCTGCACAGAAAACAGTGCTCTGCCTCAGTGGTCCTCCAGATCCTAGTTAAGCTTATGAAGCAAGTCACATCATCACAGAACAGCAAATATGTGTACTTCATTCATAATTATCATAGTATTTGGGGGGATTCCCAGTGTAGTAGATAGGGAGTGGAAACAGGGGTGGGTAGCCTATGAGGAATACAGAGAAATCATTCGAGCAGCCAGGGATCAGGTTAGGCAAGCTAAAGCCCAGATCGAACTAGATCTGGCCAGGGACATTAAGACAAACCAAAAATCCTTCTATAAGTATGTCAGCAATAAAAGAAAGACTAGGGAGGAAGGTGTGGGCTCTCCGGAAGGAAACAGAAGAACTGATCACCTGGGACAGAGACAAAGCTGAGGTACTCAATGACTTTTTTGCCTCAGTCTTCACTGGCAAAGACTGCAGCCATACTGCCCATGATGCAGAAGGCAAAGGCAAGGATTTGGAAAATGAAGAACTGCCCACTGTAGGTGAAGATGAAGTATGAGACCTACCTGAGGAACCTGAAGGTGCACAAGTCCATGGGACCTGATGAGATACATCTGCGGGTCCCGAGGGAACTGGCAGATGAAGTTGCTAAGCCACTATCCATCCTATTTGAGAAGTTGTGGTGGTCTGGCGAGGTTCCTGCCAACTGGAAAAGGGGAAACATAACGCCTATTTTCAAAAAGGGAAATAAGGAAGACCCGGGGAACTACAGGCCAGTCAGTCTCACTTCTGTGCCTGGCAAGATCATGGAGCTGATCCTCCTGGAAACTCTGCTGAGGCACATAGAAAACAAGGAGGTGATTGGCGAGAGCCAACATGGCTTCACCAAGGGCAAGCCATCCCTGAGAAATTTGGTGGCCTTCTATGAAGGGGTTACAGTGGCAGTGGACAAGGGAAGAGCTACCAATGTCATCTACCTGGACTTGTGCAAAGCGTTTGACACTGTCCCACATGATATCCTGGTCTCTAAATTGGAGAGACATGGATTCGGCAGATGGACCACTTGGTGGTTAAAGAAGAGGCTGGATGGTTGCACTCAAAGGGTTGTGGTCAAGGGCTCGATGTCCAAGTGGCAATCAGTGACAAGTGGGATCCAGTCAGTATTGGGGGTCGGTACTGGGATCTGTGCTGCTGTCCAGCATCTTTGTTGGAGACATGGACAGTGGGATCGAGTGCACCCTCAGTAAGTTTGCTGATGATACCAAGCTGTGTGGTGAGGTAGACACACTGGAGGGGAGGGATGCCATCCAAAGGGACCTGCACAGGCTGGAGAGGTGGGCCCATGCCAGCATCATGAAGTTCAACAAGGCCAAGTGCAAGGTCCTACATCTGGGTCGAGGCAATCCCAAGCACATATATAGGCTTGGCAGGGAATGGCTGGAGAGCAGCCTTGAGGAGAAGGATCTGGATGTGCTGATTGATGTGAACCTCAACATGAGCCAGCAATGTGCGATCGCAGCCCAGAAGGCCAACCGTATCCTGGGCTGCATCAAAAGAAGTGTCGCTAGCAGGTCAAGGGAGGTGACTCTGCCCCTCTACTCTGCTTTGATGAGACCCCACCCGGAGTATTGTGTCCAGCTCTGGAGCCCCCAACATAAGAAGGACATGGACCTGTTGGAGCAGGTCCAGAGGAGGGCCATGATGATGACCAGAGGGCTGGAGTACTTCTCCTGTGAGGACAGGCTGAGAGAGTTGGGGTTGTTCAGCCTGGAGAAGAGAAGGCTCCGGGGAGATCTTATTGCAGCCTTCCAGTACCTGAAGGGGGCCTACAGGAGAGCTGGGGAAGGACTTTTTACAAGGGCATGTAGTGATAGGACAAGGGGGAATGGCTTTAAGCTGGAAGAGGGGAGATTTAGATTAAATATTAGGAAGAAAATTTTCACTTTGAGGGTGGTAAGGCACTGGAACAGGCTGCCCAGAGAAGTTGTTGAGGCCCCATCCCTGGAGGTGTTTAAAGCCAGGGTGGATGGGGTTTTGAGTAACCTGGTCTAGTGGGAGGTGTCCCTGCCTATGGCAGGGGGGTTGGAACTCAATGATCTTCAAGGTCCCTTTCAACCTAAATCATTCTATGATTTCCTTCTTAACATACTGATATGATTGTGTCAAGTTTGAAGTTGGAAGTGATGAGGGCTTCTGTTCAGCAGCCCAAAGCCAAGTATTTGCACCAGCAGCTGCCTGCTGTTCTTTCTGTTGGGAGAGTGGAGGGTCTTCCACATGCAAATTGGGGAATGCCGCTGCTCGTTATAACCTCACAGAGGCAGCTCTTGCTAAGCACACTCATTTAGGAATAGAGGGATAGATAATCTGCACTTTCCCCCCCCGCCCCGTTGCTCTCACAGGAAAGAATCTGTCGCCTGCCCATGATCTGCATTTGGAAATAAAGTGGTTCTGCCCAAGCAGGATAATCTCTGCATATTTTCAGATTGTCACTTAAAACAGTTTCATCATGTTCCGACAGCTTTTACGAGTGTGCATGCAGTTTGAGAGCATTTTTAGAGGAACGTTGTGCAAACATTAAAGTCAAGATATAAAACATCTTCAAGCTAGATTTTTAGACATGGCAATAAACAAAAGTATTTTTTTCTTTTTTTTAGAGGGTAAACATAACTTGAGGAGATAGGATAGGAAAGTGTATTATCAGTATGAGCAGTCATCTAAGTTTAAAAAACCGACAGCTGTGCAATGCAGCAGGATGGAGGTTGCTGTGTTCTGAGGGAGGCGTTTTAACTGCTTTTACTTTGTACTTGTTGCTGAGAAGAAGGAAGTTGCCTTTAACTATTGATGAAGCATAGTTTTGCCAGCCAATGTGCTAATGCTGGAAATACGTCGCAACTTTATTCATGGTACTGAAGTTGTGGACACATGTAACTGTTTGTGGAACTGGACCATACCCACAGTGCAGGTACCACTGCAGTGTGTTTGCTAACTATCTTGAACTGTCTTAGAGAAAGGGGTTTGTGAAAATCATGGTATGGGGAATCCAGAGCTCTCCTTTGGTATTTGTGTATTTGGCATGTGCAGGTTTTGTAGCCACACTTCTGTTATTAGAGCCCTGCAACTCCTTTTGTCTTATACCAGCAGAGTTTAGATCTCTGGTGTCTGCCTGGATGCTGAAAGGGCTTTGCCTTGGCACAATCGTTGGACCTTAGTTTCACTAAATTTGTGTGATTAGAAGAAGGGGATGAGTACAGGCAAAGCATTTCAGATTGGTACTTGTGGTCATGCTTAGTTCTGCAAGGCTCTTGGAGAAAGACATGCATGATGATGGACCTGGTAAGTACTATGTGGAAAATGTTTATAATATTGAGAGGGAAATTGACAATTCCCATAAGCATGGGAATAATCCTACCCACAGTAACTGAATGACTCCAACTAAACTCCTGTGAGGGCAAAGCCTGTAGCAGCATCTCAAAATATGGAGGAAATACGTCAGATTATTCAGGTTTATACTTCCAATAAAATAAAAGAGAAAATCCATACTTCTCTGATCCTAAAACCTCAGTCTGTGTCTTCCTACTAGCATGTATTACAAGTGGTTGTCTTTTGAGGCAGATGTTTTACATCTGTCGTCTAGGGCTGACGGTCTAAATGACGTGCAATGGAAAAAGAATAATTCCATCTATTGACTCTGTGCAGCATTTTGTCAGACTCATTGGAACTGAATTCACCATCTGTGCCTTTTTGTACGGGTCAGTAATAGCTTTTCCTAAGCATTTATTTGTTAGAGGGCTGTTTTCCCTGCAAGGTAAGTAACCTTAATATGTGTGCCAGTGTACATTTTGAACAAAATTATGGGGTAGTTGCTACATTTTTTTAAAAGGCACCTTTTTTTTTTTTCCTAATTCTGTCTTTGCAAAGAAGTTAAAAAACTAATTTTTTGAATGAATGACTCTAACAATCTTTTCTTTGCTTCTGTGCTATCTGAGGGAGATTATTCCCAGAGCACCTTGTGCATTGTGATGCTTTCTTAAATAAGTTTTGTTGAAGCTGGTAAACCAGAAACGTCACTTACAAGTTTTATTACGGGTTAGAGACACCTCTAATTGGAGCACCATGTCCCATGTTTACATCAGAAATAGGATACAGCTCTCTTGTGGTGTACTAGAAAAGACAACTTTGGATTGCATTGTGCATGAATTTACCCCTGCTTGAATTTGGCAGTCTTAAAAAAAGGCAGCAGTTGCTTTTGGTCCCTACCAAAATAGGTCCCTCTGACTGAGCAGTGGGGGGTTAGCATTTAGTCCTGATGTATGTGTAGATGTTGCACTTTCTCCTCCGCTGGCTCCTTTTAAAACTTTTCTTACTTTAATCTATTTGATGTGCTTCATCCCACCCTCCTTTTCCCAATTTTGGGACAGTTCTGGATCTCCTTGAGGAGCAGGTGCTTCTGATGAACTTCAGGAAAAATAATCTCTGCAGTCATATTCCTCCTCAGCTCCAGCCAGATCTGGCTGCTGCTTTTGCTCATTAGAGCAAGGAGGCAAACAGCAGCAGATGCCTGTTGGTGGTAATTAGATAAAAGAAATGAGTACTGTGAATGCTGCAGTGAGAGGGGAGGTGCTTCCCAGACAGGTTGGAGAGGGATCATTCCAATTTTGAAGGGCTGTTATTAGACTTTCCATAGCCCTCCTTTTCTGACTGTTTTGCTAATTAGGCAAACGCACGTCCTATGCTGTCTCCTAGTTTCTTTCTGTCTCTTTCTGACTTTTAGTCTCTCATTCTCCTCTCTTCCTTTTTTTCATTTCACATGGCTGTATTAGGCATTACTTGGTTATTGTTAATCTGCACCCCTGTGTACTGATACTTGGAAACACTGATGTCTTCCTGGCTTTCATTTCCCAGAGTGTGGCCTCAGCTGCCTGGGGACCCAGAGGAGTGAGTGACCTTTATTGCAGCTTGGGATGCAATTAGCTGTGTTTCAAGGTGGTTCAGCTGCAAGCTGGCTGGCTCTGGCTTTTGAGACAGATTGTCTTCTCCTGTGACTTGAGGAGGTGGGAGGTTGCTGCAAAGAACAGCATGGGGCAGAGGGACACGGAGGAAAAGCTGTTGGTTAAGAAGCAGCAAAGGATGAGCAGCCTTACACTAGTTGCTGTGCTGGGCTCAGAGAGGGCAATGGGCCTGGGTATCTCCTCTTTACATCCTCAGCCACAGAGAAGTCATCCTTGGATGTGGAGGGGCTGTGGACAAGTGAGCCTCGGAAGGAGAAGGACATCTTGCTTTTTAGGCCAGTGCTTTGACTGACCTGGTAGTCTGAAAATAGTTATAAATGGCAGGAAGACTGTTACGGCAGGGCTGCAGGAAAGGGGTGCCACAAACACTGGGGAGCCTCGAAAGCTTTATGCAAATTGACACCTAACCTGTTGGCAGGCTTCAACCCTACTGTATTCCTATCTCAGGATAAGATGTGAATAGGACGCTTTGTAAGATCCTATCCTTTAATGCCTTTAAGATGCTACAAGCAAGTGCTCGGTTGTGTATTAACACTCACAGTACTTTGAAAACTGTGAATACAGTGCAAACTCCTTTTATGTTTAGCAGGAGTGTGCAAAGCCTACTCCAGCCAGCTGGCTTTGTGTTTTACTGTTACTTTGTGAGGTTCTTAGCTGTTAAGAGGACTTTATCAGCAGCTATGTGTGATTGCAGTGTTTCATTCCAGGCATGGCAAGCTTGCCTAATAAGCATTTTGCATGGTGTTCAATTTAGGCTTTTCCTCTTGGCCTCTTGCTGTACAGGTTGGAAATTCCTTATCTACATGACCAGTTTCCTATTCCAGTTTGCCTGTTAGAAACTGCCTGGCTGCTTGGCATGCAAGCACTCCCCTTGCTTCTGTGCTGTTACCCAGGAGCGTGCCCAGCCAACATGGCTCACCTGAGACCTCTTCAGTATAGACCAGGAGGCTGGTGTGTCCCATGCCGGCAAGTGCAGCTTAGTTGAGGGTGTGCGCAGCGCTTCAGAGAAGAGCATGGGAACTCTGGGCACTGAGAGGCTATTTCAGCCCTGGTTTTAACGGCTGCCTTGCCCAGAAGGCTTTGGCGGTAAGCGGAAATCAACTGTTCCTCAGAGTAGCTAGAAGGAACTAACGATACTTATTCATGAAATTTAAAGGGGACAACACTTTTACAAAGACAGGGATAAACAGAAATTAAAAAGTCTGCACAATAATCCTGTTATCTACCTTTCTGTCTACCTGAGTTAGCTCCATGGGCTCCTCTCTCCTTGCAGCATGTTCAGGGCTTCCTGGTGGAGGTTTTTATGTTCTTCACTTTCATCCAGATATTGTGCTTGCAAGAAGATGATCTGGATCTGGGGAGTCTTGGCTCCCTTCTAGGCTTCCAACCCAGCTGTGGGGTTTTTTTTCAGATGCAAAACCATCCCTTGGGAATTTCTTAATCCTTACTTTGATTGGGAAGATGTTTTGGTGTCCCTCACAGTAGTTAATTGGCTGTCCTTTTTTGCTTTGGGAGATTATGAAGTCCCTGGGACGTGGCTGGATGAGATAAGAAACTGCCCAGACAGTTAAATTGAGTCCGTTCAGGGTTTAGCCAAGCAGAAGAGCCCTTCTTAGCAAATGAAGCAGAATGACAATAACTCTTTCTTTCCAGGCTATATGGTGACCAACTCTCAGAGCAGAGCATTTTTGCGTTATGAATCCTATGGCCCCTATAAACACTTAACTTGCTAATGACATTTTAGGCAGTTATGTAACTGGGCTGAATGCAGGCAGCTTGCTTTGGGCTCTTATTTGAGGGAAAAAAAGTACAAATCAGTATGTTATGAGCCACAGCTCTCAGAAAATCAGTTATGTTTGTCAAGGAGGCTGATGTAGAAACACTGCTAGGTAATTGATTGGTCTGATGTACTTGATGATAAGTTCAGTAAATAAAGATGCTAATTAGGATGGCGTATCATTTTACAGTGATGGTGATAAACCAGTCCAGTGAATTCTTTCTGCATTTCTAATGCCATACTTCATTTGCAATACCCTGCCCTCACATTATTTTCTTACTTTTCACAATAAGCCATGAAGTGCTAGTTATCACAGAAAAGTTAGAATTTCCCACAAATCAGCGTAGGGGAATGTTTTAATGCATCTGTGGCTGTATCCATGACTGTCTTTCCTGATGCTATAATTTGAAAGCAGATGACAGCTGCAGATAAAATGTATGACATAGCGTATGATTCACGTGGGAATGGAAGAGGAACCTCTGAGAAACATACTCCCTCTTCAGAGAGAAACATCAACATGTACAGTTGAGTATGTCACTTAATGAGCTTCCTTAGTCTGTAGGTCAGACCTGACATTAACCAAAGTGACTTGGAATAATTTTGATCGGATGACTTAAAAGGTCATACATAAATTGAGTTTTGTGGTCACAGATGACTTTCTAATGGATTACAAGCCTTATCATGAAAGCATCGGGTACAATCAGTTTATATTTGCAAGGGGCTCCAACTAAGACTGATTGGGTGAAATTAAAAAAAGCAGAAAGCCAGGTTGAATTTCTCTTCGGGTTCACGGGGCTTAATTTCTTCTTAGACAGAGACCCCTTCAGTTTGGGGATTATCTCCCAAGAAAATAATCACATCCCATCTAGGGGCATCTGAAACTAAACTGGATGAAGTACTGGAAAAAAACTTGTCAAGAGCAATCCAGCACTAGTAGTAAAATGGACTGAATAACCTCAGACTGTTTGAAAAGGCCATGTTTACCATGTCAGCAGAGAATACACTGCAAATTCTGGCATATCATAGTTACTTTGCTCCTAGTGTACAAAAATACTGCAATGCCTCAGATATCTCCTGATAAAAACTGATATGGCTGCACTATATTTCTGTCCCTTGAACCTCATATTAATGTAGAAGGAGACCATTTTCACCCTGTATTTTTACCTTCCAGCTACCTCAGGACTGAGATGATATATCCAGTTGTACAGCTGACAAGGACATGGGGGCTTGTTTTCTTTGATCAGAAAACAAGACTTTCTCGTGTTTGAAACCCATCTTAATCAGGATATGCATGAACCTCTTCCTTGTCACCACTAGTAGAATTAAGGGAAAAGAAGCGTTCAGACAGGCAAATGCAGTATAAGTGTATTAAAGGACATGCAAGAAAAATCTATGGAAGGCTTGCAGAACCTGGTTAATGGTCATAAACATTTTACATGAGTGGTAATCCCACAGATGCTGCTGGCTGGTTAGCTGCTCACATCTTTGTAACTGGGTGTTTGTGGAAGGAGTGACCATGGTGGATTTGTGGGCAGTTGTTTTATGAAAGCTCATTCGTGGGAATGTGGCTGCTCTTGAGGATCCAATTGATGTATTCGCACAGCCTAGGGAATGAATGTAGCACCAACTTGAGGGGAGAACTGTGTTCTTGAACATCAAACCTGAGTCTTGTTCCCTTTGAAGCTGTTTAAAATTCATTTTTTTGAATTCCAAGGTTGACAGTCTTTGTTCTGTAGCCTTATTTGAGCCTTTAGGTCCTCTTGGGTTGGCAGGCTGTATAAAAGCACAGATGTTCACTGAGTGTTTAGCCCGCTATTGCTGAAATAATTGCACAATCTATGTATTTCATGTACTTGTTCAGATATGATATTTTTATTTACTATTTACTGTTCCTGCAGCATTTAGATCTGAATTAAAATTGCTTCATAATTGGTCTGCATTACTAGGTAATGATGAGGTGTGGGAATAGCTATATTTCAATCTAGAGGATATTTGGGTAATGTTGTTTTAAAAGCAAACAATTTCTGTCTCTCACTTTTTGGAACAAAAGAGCTAATTCATGTTCATTTGAAAGTGATTTTCATTTGTTATGGTAGGTCATGCTGAGTAGTGTGTGACAGTATGACTCAAGTTTTTATAAATTATGTCCATATGGTTGGCTTGTTTTGAAAAGCAGTTTGAAAAATAATATGGACCAAAGCATAAGTCTCTACTGCTCTTTTTTGCTTCTTGCTGTACAGAGGAGAGGGCTTGTTTTTGGAATGCCTTAAATTAATTGTTATTTAGAATAAAAAATGCAAAAGGTTGCATGTTGTTTATACGTTGTAATTTTTTGGGGTTTTATTTCTTATGAGTGGTACTGAGAAGTGTGAACCACCCATTGAAAGCAGACTATTTCTGTAGAGGCTGGTGACGACTGGTGAGCCTGCATTAAGAAACCCATTCCACTTTAGTGAATAATTATAGGGTATTCAGTAAATGTTCCAGGCTTCCCATGTGGAGTACTCGTAGGTCTGGCTGATGGGTATGTAGTGAAAGGGTTTGGAATAATAGAGCATAGTGAATGAGAAGATTAATTAGGCAGAAGATACAATGAAACTGTAAATAAAAATTATGATGAAAAAAGTAAACAAATCTTTCTAATAAGCTTTTCAAACTCAATAGACATCTGGTTTTGAGTCAGTAAACCACTGCCACCATAAAACTGAGGAGCTGCAAAGCTGCCTAGTGCACAGGGTAGGGAAGATGGTTGGCAGTCTTTGGGTGAACATCTTTAGAAGAAAAACAACTTTTTGCCTCAGTGGATGTTCTTGGGAGAAAGTTCCCATCTGTGACAAAATATAGGGAATGTTTTTTTGTTTTGTTTCTCCCCCCCCAGTTTATTTAAAAGAGATGAAAATTTGAACACTTTATATTTCCAATAGCCCAAGAATTAGACAGTTCAGCGGTTGGTCGTCAAGGACTGAAAAACTTTTATCTGCGAAAATCTGTTTCTGTTCAGCAAAAAAGCTTCATTTTCAGATTCTTTGAAATGCACTACTCACTAGTGGATGCAGAGTAGATATAGTACATTTCCAGCCATATCTAGGCATGAGCATGGAATAGCATGTGTGAACCTGAGGATGGATTGCTTTTAACTGCTGGGGAGAGTTGCTGGGAGAGGACCCTTCAGTGGCGGCTGTAAGCAGCAGGCTGGGAAGAAATGCTGTCAGCCTTCTGGGCTTGGGGAGTGGCTGCTCTGCCTTCCCAGGGCAGAGTGAAGATCTGGACACTTGACGTGCTGTTATGTGGAGTAAGGGTCTTAACAAGCTAACTGCTTTGTGCTTTAATTTAGGGTTGGAATGCGGAACCATCTAGCATGTTTCTGTTGCAATATGGCATATAACCCTGAAAAGCAGGTTTTTAAATTTATTTTCAGTTTTCTTTTAAAAAATAAAGTAGTAGAGTGCAGCAGATAAACAGAAGAATACAGATATGCAGAAAGAATACAGCAGCACCAGAGCTTCTGATAGGCAAATATGTTTTCCACTCTGACCTTCATTTACAGGATTCATTTATCACATTAGTGGGAGGGCTGGATTTAGGTCACCTTGTGGGATCCTTCAGACATTCATCATCCTGTAGGTAGTGCAAGCCATATGAAATGCTTCTGGATTACAGGTCCCATAATAATTGCTCCTAATCTGCATATGGTGTGAAACTCAAGATGCCTTTCTGAGCTGACAGGCAGCGAGAGAGAAAACAAATCAGTAGCAAAGAGCAGCAAACAAAGGTTGAAGAGAGTCAGCAAGCACAACCTGCAGATCTGTGCAGGTGAGTCCTCTGTTGGTTCACATATCAATTTGACCTGGTTTAGTGCTGCATCACAGCAGAGTGTGTGGAGAACTTGTGGCTGTGTTTCAGCTGTGGTGCTGCCCATCTCCTACTGTGGAAAAAAAGAGACAACACAGAAATTAGCAGTGATCTTATCACAATGAAGCAGTTACAAAGACTGACAAGCAGACTTTCTGTCACCCTGTCTTACATGCTCTAGCTTGTCTATCCATTACCTTGTATTAGCAGGGCAAGATCCAGGGTCTGTTAGGCTGGACTGTGGGGAAATGGAAATCTATATTTATTATGCCCAAAACAGCTGAAATAGGCCAATAAGACAGAGGCTAGCTCCAATAAAACCTGCAACTTAATATGGTTGATGACAGCAGTGGAAAACAATTCCACTTTAATTGCAGTCTAAAGAAACATTTTTATTCCTGTTTTTTGAATAATGTAAAACAATTTCCAAATTTTCTGTGGTTTTAAATACTGAAATGAAGATCTATTTGGTGGAAGCTTTCACAAATGTGGCACAATGTGGAAACCTGGAATATTTTATGCCTATAATAAGGTTGGTTTGTTTTATATGGAAAAAATATTCACTGCTTCTGCAGTGGCAATTTATATTCCTGCAAGACTGTTGTCTGGATGAAGAGTCACAGTTTTGCTTGCAAGTGGAAGCAGGGGCTTAAACTGCCAGACAGTCTTCTTTGTATTACTCTTACATTTATTTTTAACACCCCATGTAGTGATTTAGACACAACGTAGCTCTAACAAGCACTTCATTAAGAATTCGGAGTCTAATCCATTAAGAGTTTCGTATAGGGCTTCCACTATATTTATAGTATTTCCATATGTAACAAGCAGAGGGGAACAAGCAAGTATCGATCTGGTCTTTTGGCAGTTCAGTTATATCCCCCCCTGCGATGAGGCATTTTATTTTTGGGGAGCGCTTTTGTCAGCTGAGGCTGGAGGCATCAGGGTAAATGGGTCTTTTTCTTCCTCTGCCCCATCCCTGCCTGGAAAACAGGCAGGGCTTGGGAGTTTGAGCTCCTTGTATGCTTCTCCCATGGCCAGGCTGAGGAGCTGAAGGGAGAGGTTGCTGGAGGGCTGAGTAACTTTACTACTAGTAAGGGTGATGGAGGGATTTTGCATTTAAAATGCCAACTTTAATCCTTGAAAGGAGGGGTGTGCATCTGCAAGCAAGTCTGCCTTGTGCTGGTCTGAGGTGGTGCAACCAGGCTGTCTCCTGTAGTGCATTTGCTAAGATTTTAAAGGATGTTATTTTCCTTCTAAAATAGATTTATCCAGAAAAACTTATTTGAGGAAGAGGGACCCAAACTGCCTTTGCAGAAATGACTCACTAACCATTTTAAAGCCTAATGCTCTGTGCTGTCTCTCGACAACTGGATTTAGTATTAACAGAGAGAAAAAAGATGGTCTCTAATTTACTGCGTTTTCAGCTGAGACTGAGGAGTAATGGGGAGCTGATTTACAGTGGTGAGTTGTGTGGAGAAACCTTGTGCTCTGTAGAAGACAACCCTCTGTGTGCAGAGAAGGTGCTGTGTGGCTAGTGCTCCTCTGAGGGAGCAGCTGTAAGTGGGGATGGCTTGCTGGGGTTGTCCCTGCTGTGATGCAATCCTTGAGACAATTTATAAAAATATATGAAAAATGAACTGTTGTTTCAAATGAAACTGGGGAGGAGGGAAGGGGAAGGGAGTAAATGGGTGATTAAAATTATAGTTTTTAAAAGCTGGTTTCAGGGGAAAACAAAAAATTGTATTATAGTGGGGAAAAATATGACTTGAACATTTGTAAGTGTCCAATTAAGCTTCCTCAATTCATAATTCTCTAAGATTGGTGGGCCTACTAGGAAAACTCTTTTTAAATGTGCTGGCTTTTGGGTAGGTTGGACATGGACCTCTTGGAGTGAGCCCAGAGGAGGGCCATGAAGATGATCAGAGGGCTGGAGCACCTCTCCTATAAGGACAGACTGAGAGAGTTGGGGCTGTTCAGCCTGGAAGAAGAGAAGGCTCCAAGGAGACCTTATAGCAGCCTTCCAGTACCTAAAGGGGGCCTACAAGAAAGGTGGAAAGGGACTCAGGGAGTGTGGTAGTAGGATGAGGGGTAATGGTTTTAAACTGAAAGAGGGTAGATTTAGATTAGATATTAGGAAGAAATTCTTTAGTGTGAGGGTGGTGAGACACTGGAACAGGTTGCCCAGGAAAGTTGTGGATAGCCCATCCCTAGAGGTGTTCAAGGCCAGGTTGGATGAGGCTTTGAGCAACCTGGTCTAGTGGGAGGTGTCCCTGCCTATGGCAGGGGGGTTGGAACTCGATGATCTTTAAGGTCCCTTCCAACTCTAACTATTCTATGATCTTTCAAATAAGATAAATGGGAAACTTAAGGTAGAAGAAAGAGTAATAAATTAGTGGTGCGAACATATTCCCAATACACATGGCATGAAAGGTATCATTAAATTGACTCTGCTGAGTAAAACCCTACTGTTTTAGGCTTTGACTAGTGCCGATGCATGTTTCAATATCTGGCAATCTTACGAGCACTGAGGCTGAATTTCTCTCTAGCTGCTGGTATTTACACATAGGTGTTGCTGCCATTGGATACATGAGGACTGTTAGGATACCTGCTGTCACTGCAGGACCTGGCTGTTGTTCAAGAAGGCACTCAGGATAGGGCTAAATTTCAGATGCCAAAACTGCCATTTGGAATAAGGATTATTTTTTTTCCCCTGTGTTTTAAGGTGAGCAGCAAGGGCTCAGGTTTTGCTATTAAGACCATGAAACAAAATTAGAGGGCTTAAAACCAGCCTCTTCTTTCCCCCCAATAATATGGTTATGAGCAGGAAAAGCAAAGATGAGACTGGTTCAGAGAATTTACTGACTTCTGTCCTTATAAACATGCAAGGCCATGGTGTAACCTCTCTGCACAAGGTAATGGTGTAAAGATCTGTTAGTGTGGTTGAGACGAATGTGGTGGAAACATTTTGGAGCTATGATTGTGTGCTGGCAGTTTCCATCAGGATGTGGATAAAGGCAAACCTCCCTTGAAACAAGTGTTACTTTCTCCTTCAATTCAAAAGTGATGTCTGCTGACGATGCTACCACCAGCAAAATGCTCTTCTCTCAAATAACTGTTTTCCCTTAATGTTAGAGCATCTCCTTTTCTGGTGGTTTTTTTTTTGTTTTTTTTTTTTTTTTTTTTTTCTCTCTAGCTGTGCAGTGGGTTGCACAGATGGCCTAGCATAAGGAAGAAGGAAAATAAGGATGATGATTTCTGATGGATTTATTTGTATACAAGTCCCAATGGACCTAAGTATTAAATAGCTTCAGTTTTCTTAAGTAGTCATGAGCATAGAGAAGACTGGGCACGCATCACTAAAGCCAGATTATTTTTTTTTTAGTAGATAAAGTGGATTTTAGTCTTAAAGTGGATTTTTAGTAGAAGCTTGTAAATGACTGAACTTGAGTTTCTGAAAAGTGTAACATATTGGGGGAGAAAAGGAAATGTTGGTTGTGTACAAAATAATATTTAAAAAGAAATCTTGAAGCTGCTGTTGAGACTAGCAGGTAAAAATTGCCTCTACCTATTACTTTTTACTGAAGTGTTTGAACAGGTGATATGGAGTACTATTGGCTATAAAACTTGCCTGTCTTGTGAGCAAGTGATGAAAGTCGATGGGCCAGAACCCTGGTGGTCAATACCCACTGAAAAGCAGTTCTCCACTAATCCTCTGTTATGAGCTTTGGCTGTCTGCTAAATGTCAGGAGGAACAGACTGGTCAGAAAGAGGTTAAAGAGCTCACCTCACATCAACACAGGTTATTATGCCTTGATTTTTTTCACTTCTGTTTCATTTCCATTGGTGTCAACTGCTCACCTATTATCGCAGGGAGAGAGGGAGGTATCTTCCTCGCCAGTTGCCTGCAGCTCCATTTAAAATGCGATCACTGTTTATATGCTTTGTAATGCAAAGATGTCTTGGCTGAAAACTTAGGTGGAAGTGGTATGTTTGCATGCAAAACACTGGAGATGGGCTCTGAACCTTTAAATATAAAGGGCTAGTCAATATTTTTGTCATTCTTAAGGTCAATTAATTACATCTGTCAGTGAGTGACAGTGGCTGAGATGCTGTGGAGTTGCAGCTACAGGGAGGAATGGCATGTGTTAGGAAAGCGTGGCCTCCTTGGGCTTGCAATTTGGGCATTTTAACTTCCTCCTTTAGCTACTAGAGAGGAGGTTGAAATGATTCCACTTTTCTTTGTTCTTACTCATTGACCTTGGACACTCCATCCATAGTCATTTGTTGTGTACTTGGGTTATTTCTAGCTTGTACAGTTACATAAATGCTTGTGCTGGAAGAGTGCAGGGGGTGGGAATATGTTGCTAGAAGGCTTGGGGCAATGCAGAGGTCATCTCCTTCTCCCCCTCCTGACAGCAGTGCCAGCCTCAGTGGGAGTTGGTTTAGAGTCCTACAGTTTGGGAAAAGATGCTACTCTTCCTGCTCTTCCTACTATTTCTTTTGCAGTGTTTCCTGTGTTTGCCTTCATCTACCCCTCAGTGTTCTCGCAAGCCACAGGCTGAAGTTGATGTTGGTCTTTGTTTATTTCTGTGTGTCGTGTCCACTCCCAGTGTTGCTGGATCCTGCTGGATCTGAATTGTAGACATCCCAATTTTACTCTGTTGACAAGGTGACAGGCAGCACTGGAGATACCAGAGATACCAGCAGCCTCTGAAAGAATGCCAGCATTCATTAACATTTGGAAATCACCTGTCTTTTACCTACCAAGATTATTAACTCATGTTTTCTAGGGGACTGTAACATCTTTCTTATGAGGAAAGGCTCAGGGACTTAGGTCTTTTTAGTATGGAGAAGACTAAGAGGGGATCTTATCAATGCTTATAAATACTTAAAGGGAGGGTGCCAGATGGATGAGAACAGTCTTTTTTTCAGTTGTGCTCAGTGATAGGACAAGAGGTAACGGGCACAAACTTGAACATAGGAAGTTCCATGTAAACATGAGGAGGAACTTCTTTACTTTGAGGGTAGCAGAGCACTGGAACAGGCTGCCCAGAGAGGTTGTGGAGTCTCCCACTCTGGAGATGTTCAAAACCCACTTAGACGCCGTCCTGTGCAACCTGCTATAGGTGTCCCTGCTCTGGCGGGGTGGTTGGACTAGATGATCTCCAGAGGTCCCTTCCAACCCCTACCATTCTGTGATTCTAGAGAGATTCTGCTGAAATAAACAAAAAAATGTGGGCTTGCTAAAGGAAGCTTCCCAGGCATAAATAATTGATAAAATGTTTGGGGTTTTTTTTCATACTTAACGAATGCTTCTATTCAAGGGGAATTTTCTTGAATACATGTCCTTTCTTTGCAGTCTACTTTGTGTACTTTGTCTATTTTTCAGTGTGAGATATATTTACAGTTTAATTGCAAACTGATGCTTGGCAGTGAGTTACTGTAACTGAAATCACCTATTAGTAACTTAAAGACAACATTGGAGTCTGTCTTTCTGGGCATCTTCATGAACTGAAGCATGAAAGCATAATCTAGTGGTGTCTAAATATAGAGCATAATTTCTTTAGAACTGCAGATACTGATATCCTCTAGAGGCGTGTTTGGTTATTGTCAAGTTGTTCTACGCGTGTATGAGCATGTAGGCAACTCGTTTTCTGTATAGCATCTACAGTATTCTCTCATATTCTTCTAATTCAGGGCAGAGGTACACACAGAGGAAACTGGAAACAATAGTAGAGAGATTTTTGTCTTCTGTTTGCAGAAAACCAGTCCGGTTTGGAGCAGGGAGAATGATAAAACTTCCTGAAAAATCAACAGAGCAGGTAGTGTAGTATGCTATGTGTGGGAAGTTAATTAAATGCTTTGAACACAGAAGGGGAAGTTTTAAATGCCTGATGACTCCCAGGCAGAATGGAATTGGTCCCTCAGGTTTGCAAGTGGTTTGACATCTTTGGGTATCAAGTCAAAGAAGTTGGTCAGCCCTTTAAGAAATGGAGAATGAGTGTTATGTTTGGTGGGACTGAAGGTGGAGCGTGCATGAGGGAAGTGAACAGCCCCAGATCTGGAAAAGAATTGTGTGGGTTCAGTGCCTGTGAGAACGAAGGTGGCTTTTGTGGTTGCCATAATAATGAACTGTAAAATAATCTTGTGCAGGCCATTGAATGAGGGAAAACAGTTGTAAAGGATGTGCTAGCCTTTACTTACAAATATATGCAAGGAAGTGTATTCTATTCAAGCTTTAATTTTAAGAGATGCTAATAAAAATGAATTATATATGGAAAATATTTCTGTCCATAACTGAATCTTCTTTTTATTGTGTGTTTCCGTGTGTGCATCTTGCATACTGGTAAGTACGTCTGTTTGCGTGTATACCTTATGCTGTTTAAAATCACAGCAACATACAATTTAAAAAAAAAACAAAACTGAAGATGTAATTTGCTACATAAATAACCCTTTTGTCCCAGTAAATACTTTTTTCAAGTTTAAAAGGGTTGTTTGTTTTAAGAGAGCATCTCGGTTCAGAATGATTGTTTTGCACAGCTAAGGTGTAAGTATGCTTAAACCTTGGCTAGTAATTAGCTTTTCTTATTAACAGATAGAAAACCTGCCTGGGGACACGAGACACTAAATGGACATAATTGCCTTGTGATATGGAGATGGATATTTGTTTTCCCATGGTCTTACCTTTCATGTTGTTGAAAATACATTATTGATCCATTTCCAAACAGAGAACAGTAGAAAAAGCAGAGAAATCAGACATTACAGGGCTCTACAACCAGATAATAAAAGGCTCAGTTCAAAGAGTTTGAACTCTAAATACTGTTCATTTTCATTGAGTGACTACCAGGGTCATGATGCAGGATGGTGGCAGGGAAAAAGGAAGAAAGAACAAGATACTATGTAGAATTGCAGTGATGTATGTATGTGTTTTGTGTACGCAGTTGAAGTGAACAGGGCTGTAAAGCTACAGTATACGTGGCCATTATGTTTTACTGAGAGACGCCAAGCAGCGCTCCAGTGCAGAAGACTCTGAAATGTTTAAAATTCTCGCATGGTGGTTAATATGCTTATCAACAGTATCCTTATTTGAGCTTCATGACTGTTAATCACAGGAGGCTGCATCGTGATTAAGCCCACTGCATTGGTTGTGAATAGCTCTCCTGCTTGAAATGGAATGAGAAGAAAAGACATGAAGGGATAGCTGGCTGAAAAACGTAGCTGGCAGAGGGATGAGGTGACAATTGAAGAGTCAAACTCTTGGTTAATCTAAGCAGGCACAGAATTAGATCGTAGTCCTGGAAAAGTCAAGTAGATTGTTAGCATGGATGAATGCCAGGCTGTTTCTTCTCTCCTGGCTTTGAGAACCATGGTGAAGTTGGAAACATGAGTGAAATGTTAAGACCTGTGAATAAAATCTCATTCTGTCAGCCCCTATATAGCTGGTATTTCCCATCTGGAATCAGAATGAATGGGTGAATGGTTATTAATATGTAATGAGATCTTACGGAAACAATAGCATTGCAAGCAAAGGAAAAGAGGGATTTAGAGAAAGGAATCATTCATGCAAAAGTTAGGCTTGCCATGCTGGCACGTTAGTGATAATAGGGCAGGCATGGTCCTGAAGGCTTGTGCCAGTGTTTTAAAAGATGGAAATAGCAGGATGCTTGGACCATGAAAGCAGGCGCACCCTCCTGACATTATGCTGTACCAATTCTCTTGTTCCACTCCCCTGCCTTTTACCATGTTTTCTCATTCCACTGTAAACTGCTTGGGGCAGGGGTCATGCCTTTTATTTGTCTATAAAGTGCTGCTACTTGTGAGGAACATATTTTGTTGATTGCTGGAGGAACAAGAGCATTAATAACAGGGCCCTGCATGCAAAATTCTTCAAGTCTCTGCACTGACGCATTTTTCCCAATCTGCGTGGGAGCCTGTAACCCCTGGATTTCTAAAAACTGGAAGTGTATGCTAAGAGAAAGGTTCAGTCTGTACTCAACCAAGCCGTGTGCTGCTGACTGTCCTGTGTCTGGGCTGGATAGATGTTGAGTCTGACCCGTTCATTGCCCTTGTGCTGTGTCACATCATCAGAGCAACCCCACTGGAGCTCATGTCCCTCCTGGGCCAGGGAAATGCCAGAAAACCTCCTCCCTCCGTGGAACATCACTCTTTCAGTGATTACAGAGTGCTCAGTGCATGCTTTGTGTTGTACTGTACTATTTATTGAACAGCTCCTCGACTTTGGCTTGATCACCAAGGAATTTAGAGGCTGGTCGTTTCTGATGGAGCTCACCCTTACTGTAGTAACATGTACCTTGCACTCCAGTGCACAAATAACAATACATTGTGACTTTGCTTATTGGAAGATGGAGGATGAATATTTTTTTTAATACAGTTTGACACATTTTTTTCCAAGCTTTTATCAACTAGGGACTGTACTGTGATGGAATCTGAACCCTTGCTGTGCCCAGTCTCAAAATCATATTGTCTCCTATTAGTGGCTGAGGCATATCAAAATGGTCAAGAGTCCATCAAAACAAATAATAAACAAGAAAATTTTAAATATACATCATGTAAAACCAAATAGTAGTCTATCAGTGCAGGTATTTCTAGGTCAGTATTTACACGTAGCAGCAAAAAATGTGTCTGAGCACACTGGGTTTTCAAGTCAGGGTGAAAATAGGAAGTGCAGCAACTGCAGGAGAGAGGCCACGAAAAGACATGAAGTTCTGTTCTGGGCCTGCCCTTACTGGTGGTTTGGAAAGGTCCAAAGATGGTGTTTTGTCACAAAACTGAAAAGTTTGAGGCCCTCTGACCGCCCCCAGTGGAGGCATCCATAATAAGTCTCAAGAAATTCCTTGAGGAAAACACCCAAGAGTTTTTGCAGCCTCTTTGCACGTGTGTTTCTCAGTCACCAGACAAACGTGGCATTCCTTGGCACACGGATGTGTCCCAGTAAATATCTGTTGTGTGAGGAAGTTGCAAAGAGTAAACAAATGAAGAAAAGGCAAATTAAATTGTTAGGTGTTAAGCTTAGGATATGAAAGGAATAGTTACTTCTTAGTTTGCTGATCTTGCTCAGATGATTTTGCCATACAAGCTTTTCCGGTGCTGTTTCATCAACAGCATCGCAAGGCATCTGGGCTATTTGCAGACTGTGTTGTTTCCCAAACAACTTTTGCTGATCCATTATGGACACAAATAGTCAACTAATACATACCTAGGAGAATATGTTAATGGTACTCTTAATTGCCTCTCGCAATACATTGCTGCATTACTTGTGTGGTATCTTTAATTATTCCAGCACCTTTGCAGGTGTCCGTCCCATTCCCCATCTGCAAGGTGGCATTTCCATTGCATCCCTGAACCATGTGTGTGAGAGTGTGAGAGAGGGCACTGGAGGCTGAGCGAGCTGCAGGTAGAGAGGAGCTCTAAATCCATGCCCAAATAGAAAGGGTAGAAAACAGGTATGTGTGCTCATAAAAAAAAAAAAAAAGAAAAAAAGAAAAAAAAATCATTCTTTTGATACAGCTCTCAGATTTCAGCTGCCCTGCCCTCCATCCCTCGATGTGTTACCTTTCAAGTTTGCATGAGCTTCCAAGGTCATTTCTACTTCTAAGATCAAAAGGCTTTTCACAGTTGCACGGGTGAAGCTATGGTGGATTTCAAGTATTTCAGAAAAGCTCTATGGAAAGGAATTTCAAGAGCTGGATCATAAATATAACTGAGGAAAATAGATATGAAGGTGGTAGGCTGGCTCTTCAAAGTGTTGATGTGTGTCTCGCACCCAAACCAGCAAGTGAAACAAATTTGAGAATTGAAATGCACAATGTATACTCAGAAGCAGAGGAAATACAGATGCATAACTGTGTGATGAGGACTGCTTCTTGTAAACAGTGCGGCATGAGGGCAGAGATGCTAATTAGGCATGCAAATTGACTTTCCAAGGATTTCAGAGCAGGGAAGATATCTGAAGCAAGCCTTGCTTTTTCTAGAGGACAGCATGAATGACTTGCCTTTATTAGTTATCAGGATGCCTCTAGGAATTTAGATTTAGTAGAGTTCAGAGCTTCTGAGGATCGTGAGGGGATGTGACAGGGAGAAAGTGACAGGCTCTCAGGCCTTACTGAAAGGGCAGATATGTCCTACACACTTAGAGTTAAAAAAAAAAAAATTATTAAAGAAATTGTGTTGTGTTTTTTTTTAAATGAAACATTTATGGCTTAGTTGGTGATTGACATTCTTCTAGCTCTCTCACCCTGATCAGTGCTTTGCCAGGCTGTTAAAGGATCTTTGCTCAGCTGAGAGTTACTTGCACGAAGCTGTAATTGTGGGTTCTAACTAGAGGCGGGGATGCTGACACACGCTACCTGTGGTTTAAAGAAATCATGGCATTTATAACTTTCTGAAGGCTGGCGGCAACTAGGAGTCTCAGCTACAGTGATCTGTCACTGTCGTTACCTTCCCATTCGTACAGAGCTGTGAGAAAGGGCTATTAATCATCCTGCCTAAGGCCGGGGAGCATGTGGAAATGCATGGAGAATTACCACAGCTTCTAAACAGTCAACACGGCAGGCTCTGGCGGTTGCTCCCTGCTTTA